>OW052220.1:78436443-79084389 GCA_932526605.1 Nephrotoma flavescens
GTCAAAATTCTCCATGATAAAAGTACAAAAGAAAATAACAGCCCAATTCCCTTAGACGTATCACTTCATGCGACGTAACTATGGATCTTCCTGGTTACTAGATTTTAAAACCAAATTTACTAAATAATTTTGTGCAAAACTCTTAATGAAAATTTTTTAAGTCTTAGTTGGCTTCAGTAGCTTGATTTTTAAGCATTTTTGTTAAAAAAATGCTATATGGTTTCGGTTTGCCGTCTGTCCGTCTGTCCGTCTGTGTGCATGATAACTTGAGAACGAATGAAGATATCAACTTAATTTCTTCACTAAAAGTTCAAGCAATTCTTGGGAATGATCCCTATTGATTTGGACATTTCTGTGTTTAGGGTGTTCGGAGGTAAGTAGGGTTTTGTTAACCCCCCTCCTTAAAATTGATAGATTTTTTTTTTCATTTTCTATTCTATTTTGGTTTCATAGAGCATGTGAATGTGGAATCAAAATATATCTCATTTGGATGTGGTTTTGTGTGGGTAGTGTGGTTATGGGGGTGGTAGGAGTGGTGGTATGGGAGGTGGAGGGGGTGGGATGAGGCGTTTTGGGGTTTGGTGTGGGAATTTGGGATTTGGTGGATGAGGGTTTGTGTGTGTGTAGAAGTGGGTATGGAGGTGTTAAAGGGTGATAATATGGATGGTGCGGTATAGGGTGGTGCGGGTGAGATAGGTTTTGGGGGTTTTGGATGGTGGGTGAGGGTGGTAATAATGTTTAGGTGTGGTGGTTTGTGATTTTTTTTATGGAAAAACTATTTTCTTTTATTTTATAGGCAACAAAAATGCTTATAGGGTTCGGCTCCGAACCTTTCCCGTCTTTTTTTTATTTGTTTGTCACGTCAAAATTTCAAGTGATAGAAATTGTCATTTGAAGTGATAGCAGTCGATAGGAAATATTTATAAAGTAGCATAAGATTTAAAAGACATTTAAAACGACTTCATTGAACAATTATTTTGTAAGTTTCGATTTAATGATCTAGTAACCACCAGGAAGATGAGTAGTCACGTCACTTGAAGTGATGCGACTAGGGGAATAGGGGTCTAAGTTTTTGCCAAAGATCGCCATTTTCGCTTCAATTTTGGATAAATGATTTGAACCAATACCAATATTGTTGAAAATTTAATTTAGAAATTTTTAGTAAAACGCTGCAACGAAAACTGTCTTTTCTGCTAGACCGATTTCCGTCAAAAATCACTCGAATTTAATTTATTACTCAATTTATGAAAAAATCTAAAATCTTTCACCACCATCGGCCAAAAAATGGAAGATCTACAAAAATTTTGAGGTCAAAATTTTTCAGAATTAATACTTTATTTTGATACATAAAAGAATTTAAAAACAGTTTTTTTGGTCAAAAACGACATTTTCTCTTAAATTTTGAAAAACTGATCTGGATCGGTGCCGTTGCAAATGTGGTCTTCTAGTTCATAATCGTTTCTATCGTAAACGATATACATTTCAAAATGTTTGCAAAAAAGGAATAAGCTTCTATGGAGGGATTCCACCTTTTCAGCACCTCATCTAAAGGTTTTCACAAAAATGATGACTAAATTCTTTTGGTCACTTACCTTGAAACGCTAAATAAATAATGAAAAATTCAAAAAAAAAACTCCCGGGTTCCTAGGGTTATCACAAACCCAACGATCGGAATCGTTTGGTACATTGTCATCCCTGCGTAACGATTTATTGCGAAAATCCGTCAAATCCTCATTTGCTTCGGTCCTGGAAAGTTGACCAAGAATCGCGATCGTTTAGCCACTTGTCATGGATGATTGTTCACTAGTTGATTTCGATTGGTCTTCCTTACATAATAATTATATTTTTAGAAAATGTTTAAAAACTAATCATTTTCGCACGATTCGAAGTGTTAGGAGCTGGAAAAACTACCGACACGAATAATTTTACAAATAAAGTGTGATCCAATAGGAGGTACTTTTTCCAATTGGGATTCTCATTGGGATTCATGCGTCACAACTGTCATGTTCATATGTCATTTGTGTTCAGTATTTTTTGACATTTCACCATGCTCAGTGAAAAATTGTTTCCGTGCTCTTTGGCCATTTTATGGTGTTCATAATCGTCCAACTGAATGCACTATTCGCGGAACAATCAATAAAATTCGAACTACTTTTTCATTATTGGATATTCATCAACCGACTAGAGTGCGTACAAGTTGATCTAATGTGAATATTGCTGCTGTAGCTGAAAATGTACGTGAACACCGCAATCAGTCAATTCGTCGCAGTTCTCAAGCTCTGGGTCTCTCATATTGCACATTGTGGCATATTTTGAAGAGAGATCTTAGTTTGAAGGCATACAAAATACAGCTTGTTCAAGAATTGACGCCGGTTGACCTTTCTTTGCGCCATCGATTTGGTTTATGAACGTTGGAACAGCTCCAAATTGTTCCGTTTTTTACCGAAAAGCTGTGCTCAGCGATGAAACTCATTTTTAGGAGAGATTCAAGAGCTTCCAATGGAGTCTGAAAAATGCACAGTTTGGTGCGGTTTATGGGCGAGTATTTCTTTAAAAATGAGGAAGAACAGCATGAAAATGTAAATGGCGCAAACCATCCGACTTGTGGTTTCAACAGGATGGTGCAACGAGCCACATAGGACGCCAAACGATCGACTTATTGAAAGAAGATTTTAATGAGGACATCATATCAAGAAACGAACCCTTGAGTTCGCCTCCAAGATCTTGTGATCTGACGTCGTTAGATTACTTTTCATAGGGGTATCTGAAATCACTTGTATATATCGATAAACCACAATCAATTCCTGCATTAGAAGCGAACATAACACGCGTAATTGACGGAATATCGGCCGAAATGCTCGAAAGAGTGCTCGAAAATTGGCCCCTAGGACGGATCATGTAAGATCCAGTCGCGGACATTTCAAAAAAAAAATTTCAAACATTAAATGTCATAAACTGAACGTACGTCACAGTTACAATTTTCTTTATAACAATCGGAATCGTTTGGTTGGCTATCAATGAGGATTGGGCCCTAGTTATTTTAATTTGGTTCATTTTGACTGTGATCCTTGGATTTACAAAATTATTATTATTGATCACCTTTCCAGAACCGAATACTCTGAATCTTGCGGATAGAGTTTATTCCAATTGGATTTGTTATTAATTTTGTAAAATGAAATTCCCAAATAAGCAACGAACCTGATTTTATTGAATTAATACAATTTTGATTTTATTTTTTCGCATTAAATAAAAAATGACCCATTGGTGATCAAACGCCAAAATGTATTCTGACCTAGCATTTACCTAACGAAATTTGATAAAAACGGACAAAACGATGACCAAACGAATTCAATCGTCATTTTTGTCACACGTTTTGATGAGGTGTTAAAAAGGCAGAGCCGTATGGAGGCTACTTAGCACTTCCGGTGGACTGGTTTCAACCAAAAATCATGGGAATCTCCGAATTTATGAATCAAGCTTAGTTTATTCATCCAAATCTGTCAATCCGTGTTTGCAGACGAGAATCAACAGTAATTTATTCTTCGCGGAACCATATAAGCGTGCACAGAGAATTTAAAAAATAAATTCACTTCGGCAATATAGCGGCGCATGGTAAATTTTGATGTCATAATTTTTTACCATTGCTATACTGTATTTTACTATATAAAATAATGTAAAACAGCGTGAGCCAGTTGAAAATTTTAAGGTACCATACCTTTAATTGATACTTTCATTAATGATGAAGCTTAGTATCAAATCGTTATTTTAATAGAATTAGAGAATTTAGAAAATATGTAATTCAATTTACTAAAAACTTCAATGTTGTTCATGAGGTAATGAAGGTTTTAAAAATCAATTTACTTCAAAACAATGGATTTTACATTGTGCTTCAAAACCTACTAGATTTTCTAAATTTTATTTTTTGTTTTTCCTTTCCGTTTCGTTCGAACATCTAATATAAAATTCAAATAATTTTGCACATAATACACGCTCGTCTGAGTTTTGCACTTGATTTTTGTTTTAATGAGGTAAAAAATATTATTTTTTAAATATTTTAAGGAATTTTTTTTGTACGATAAAATTTTATCAAATCACAATCATTCAAAGGTTTAATGTTTTGACCACTCAATAAACCTGAAAAGCATTTTTACCGGATTTTAAGCATTTTTAAAATATTAAACTCCAAATTAAAATTTGGCAAACCTACATTTATCAAAAATATTTTGACAAGAGTTACAAAAACCCGACTTGTTCGTTTAGTATTTTTTTAATATTAAAGCACAATAATTAAATTTTAAAGTTACAATATTTAATTTAAATTTTTCAAAACCCTTTCCGTAGACATTCATTATTAAATGATACGACTAATTTAATGTGTGTAACCGACTTTTCATCCAACTTAAAATTAAGCAAATATTGTAAGGATGAATGTGTTTTCGGACTGATCCAAATTTTTTAGACGCCTTAATAACCCAAACCATCCACAGCCCCTCACATTGTATAAACAATTTAGGTTTCGTTTTGTGTAAAAATTGGTATATATAATTTATTATTACGACCATTAAGGGTATTTTTTTTTGTATTATACCACTATTTTGATGTAGGTTCCATATATCTGCAATATGGACCTTTATTAAAAATAATTATGAAGCTGAAACAAAAACTATTGTTTTACAATTAATTTACATACTATTTCGATTTGTCATGTTTTAGCTAAAATATTTTTTTTTGACAGTTTTTTTTCCATATTCCCTCTGTATACTAAATGTACCATATATATATTCGTGTGTAGTCTGTATGTAGAAAATTCCAGATGGTTGAATAGTCTTTTATGGTTGATTACAGAAATTATATAAAAAAAAAAAATTGAAACAACAAAAGAAGTATTACAGTGAAAATGGAGCATTTTCTTAATATGTTTGAAATAACAAGAATATAAACCAAAAGAACTATCCAAATATAAAAAGGAAATGGAAAGCACAAGAAAACTTTTGACAGTATTGTTTATAATTAAAATAATTTCGTGCTTTTTTTGCTGGGTAGTATACTATAGTTGTTGTTGCTATTTAGTTTTAATATGAAAATAAAATTAAACGAACCGAAAATTTTCCTTTAAGGCATGATTTAGTTTCTCTCTCCCAGTTTTTTGTTATTTTGCTGTTTTTTTTATGGATGCCAGAACACACACAATAACACTGCAAGATGTATACATACCCATAAACGTGAAAGGGGAGATGAATTTATACACAAAATTTTCTTATTTATTATTGTGTTATACATCTCTCTATATATATATTTGGAATACATATACTGCAGTGTACCACTAAAAACGTTCGACATTTATAGAGAAAAGCTTTCGTAATTAATTTTTAATTGTATTTTATGTTATTTGCTTTTGCCGGGCGAAAATATATTTGTCACCTAATTATGCGATTTTTATCTTATTTTCTATGTCGAGGGTATACAATAATACAAAAATGTGAGGGACGATAAGAATCTGGATTAAGGCAAGTAATTAGTCAATCGAAGAAAGTAGCCAAAGGGAAAAGAAGCTTGATGATGAACCAAAAAAAAAATTGTATTTGTGTCAAAAAGTGAAGTTGATTGGAAATTAATTAAAAAATAATTTATGTGTATAGCAATGTTTCATACGGAGCGAACATTTAAATATTCAGGCCTAAAGGGCTTATATACATAATTTTTGATATACATATACTTATTATTACACCGAGTTATGAATTTTAGGCGTGCGTACCTACCCATATATAATATCGAAATGTCATAACACTTCACTAGTTAAATTACATCAGATTTATTGCCAACGAAACATAGAAATGATTTTTTTTCTCGATGTATAAGCATCATCATCATATCAACTATACATCGAATATACGATGCGTATATACAAAATATACGGACGAAATACACGATAAAAATAAAAATTGCTGTGCTTAATTCCCACAGCTTGATAAATAAGCACAGCGGGTGAAAATTTATACATAAAGCATACAAATAAACAGAAAAATTATGTGTACCTAAGATAATTTTAACCTGCGTACATAAAAATTTTTTATTCGTAGAAATTGTGGTGCAGAAATTAAATTTTTACCGTATATACGCAGTTATAATATCCGACCTCAGGGTTTCACAAGGCCGTATTATAAAATATCTTGTTGCTCGAGAAAATTGTTGTAAGTATGATGATTTGAATTGAGGTCGGGCTATAGGCGATTATAGGCATAAAACAAATCTTACTGTTTTAATAAAATTAGTTTTTCTTGCTGTTCTTAAGATTTTCGGGCACAATTTTGTGACATAAGGTTGATAACGACTTGATTGATGAATAATATACTTAAAATCTTTATATGAAAACACTAAATAATTCAAATCCTACGGTAAGTTCAATCAAATGGATTTATAATACATCCTTATGTAGGTGTAAGAACAATCTTGTTGGATTTACTTTCGAAGACATCTATAATGGATCACCAAAGAGAAACACGGGCCAATATACACTTTAAGTATGAGATATTAGAAAATAGCAGGCACATCGAAGTTCCAATATAATGGCTGCGTACCAATTGTCGCATAAAAATTAATTTTTAGTAAATTTATCGGTAAAGGTTAAATCTGTACTAAAATTGATTTTTACCGTATAGTAATTGATTTACTCGACTATTGGTACGCATCCCCGGAAACACAATTAGAACAATCGAGATGCTATAAAATAACTGCCAGGAGCTCTAAGCGCTCAAATAGGGCAATCAAAAACAATCGAACGGAGACCGCGTATTCTTCAAACCTAAGGAAACTTTCGCATGTGGGATATAGTTTGCTTTAAAGTTCTTTATATTGTTCGAATATTTCGCCGGGTACTTTAATCGTTTTTTCAAATTTGTTTCCAAGTAACAAAAATCGGTGGAAATTTCCGACTGGGTAAATCAATGCAGATTTATTTCCTTAGTAGGAGAATAAATAACAGAAAACTTATGCAAACAAATTTGAAAACACGATTAAAGTAGCCGGCGAAAAATTCAAATAATATAAAGAACTTCAAATAATATAAAGAAAGCAAACTATATTCCACATGCGAAAATTTCCACCGATTTCAAGAATGCGCGCCCAAAAATTGGAAAATGCAATACGTCCAATTGAGGAAGCGGGTAATCTAGTGGCATCTAAAAACGTAAATGATCTGAACGAAATAAGCAAATTTCTAGATTGCGTAAAGAAGTTACAACCGTTTGATGGCAACTCGACGCAATATATCTCATGGATTCATAGCGTAGAAAATATTCTAAAGGATTCTAATATCATGCGTGATGACCTATTTATCGAGCAATACTACAAAGCGTAAGAGAAAAAATTATTTGGAATCCGCCCTAATATCCTATAATACTGGGTTTCAAATATCTCTGAAAATAAGCCCTCTACGATAAAAATGACCTCTGTTTGTAAGGGGGGTGAGGGGAAACTTGGAAACTAAGATAGGAACCCATATTTTTTATTGCAGATTCAGATTCTACGGCTAAAAGTACGTAGCATTTCCTTGAAACATTTTTTTCGATTGATGATAGATGGCGCTGTAATAGGCGATATTAAATTGTTTTCGATTTCTCCTACAGAGAACATTATGCATACGATTCTGTAATATGTTTGCATTAAAATTAACACGTTTTCAATGTAAATACTTGAAATTAGTTTTAAACAAATTGTATTTCTTAAATTAAAAAAAAAACTACTATAAGCGTAACACAGGAACAACGACGGGGATGATTTTGCATAGAAACATGCGACTAAATTTGTTTTTAAATAAATGATATTTTTTGTTTTAAAAATATCGATTCAGTCAAAGATTATTTCGAAAACAATAAGATCTGTTTGCGTAAGGTTATTACAATTCAAAATGGAGTATTTAACTGTACAAAAAAAATTGAAATGGTACTGGTTTATGGAGTCGCTGGCCGTAGTCTTGATAATGCGGTCAATCTCTACGCTTCGCGTTTTCCAGATAGGATTCGGTCACGTGCTTCATTTCATTGGACTATCAAACAATTCACTGCTGATGGAAGTGTTCGACCGAACAAAAGAACCCGTCGAGCAACAGTTACTGAGGAAAATAACGAAATTGCTGTATTGGCTGCAGTAGCTTATAATCCTCATATAAGTACACGAGAAATAGTTCGCGAATCCGGATTATCCCAGACCAGTGTTTGCAAAATTTTGAAACGACATAAGTATCATCTGTTTCATATGAGTTTACACCAAGATCTTCATGGCGTTGATTTTGAAAATCGGGTAACATTTTGTCAGTGGGCAGTAGAACAAATACAGCAAAATCCCAATTTTTTTCGCTATGTATTGTTCTCCGAAGAGTCGTCTTTTACAAACCATGGAACGGTTAATCGACACAACTTGCATTACTGGAGTGTTGAAAATCCACACTGGCTTCGCCAAGTTGAACATCAGCGCCCTTGGACTAATCAACGTGTGGTGCGGAATAATTGGCAACCAACTCATAGGCCCCCAAATTATTGAAGGTTACTTGAATGGTCAAATGTACCGAGACATTTTGGAAAATGAACTGCCAACATTATTTGAAATCTTGAGCATAGAATTGCGACAGAACATGTGGTTTCAACATGATGGATGTCCAGCACACTATTCGTCGGTAGCACGTGAAGTACTTGATCGTGATTTCAATAGTCGCTAGATCGGTCGAGCTGGTCCGGTAAATAGGCCTGCCAGATCACCAGATCTTACTTCGCCAGATTTCTTTTTGTGAGGCTATCTCAAAGACAAAGTATACCAACAAGTACCAACAACACGTGAGAAAATGATTGAGCGAATAAGAAATGCTTGTGCCGAAATTCCAGCATACACGCTTCTAAGTTGTGTACATTCATTTGAAATGCGGATTAATAAGTGCATTGAAGTCGAAGGCCATCATTTTGCACTTAATTTAATTAAAAGATGATGTCCACGTCGTTGTTCCTGTGTTACGCTAAAAGTAGTTTTTTTTTTTTGAATTTAAGAAATACAATTTGTTTAAAACTAATTTCAAGTATTTACATTGAAAACGTGTTAATTTTAATGCAAACATAGTGCAGAATCGTATGCATATGTTCTCAGTAGGAGTAATCGAAAAAAATTTAATATCGCCTATTACAGCGCCATCTATCATGGAACGAAAAAAATGTTTCAAGGAAATCCTACGTACTTTTAGCCGTAGAATTGGAATCTGCAATAAAAAATGGGGGTTTCTATCTTAGTTTCCAAGTTGCCTCCCATCCCTCTTACAAACAGAGGTGGGGGGGTCCTAATTTTAGCACTAATGTATTTCTCCTCAAGAATGATTTAATTTTGATGATGGTCATTTTTATCGTAGAGGGCTTATTTTCAGAGATATTTGAAAGTTTCAGCTTAAAAAACTCACCCGGTATATTCGATGACGATAAAGAAATAAAGAAATGTTTGTCTCTCCAGTATGCTGACAAACGAGATTTGAGGACACTAGAGCACTTCTTAAGCACCATGACCTTAGATGAATTCTACGCGGATATCAATCACCAATTCTCAACGGAGTAATTTCTCTTTATCAGAGGACTAAATGGAAAATTGTCGAAAGTGCTGATAGTTCAAAAACCTCAAACCAGGCGCCAGACACCTATGCGTCTCAAGCCAGAAGCCTATGCGCCCTGCCTTCAGAATTTCAATTTTCGAAATCTCACGGTACATGAAAAAAATATGAACAATTCAATAATGGCTCCCACACACCAAATCTTCTCACGAACAAATGTTACTCGACTCTGTTAAATGACATTTCCACAAAGAAACCTGGAATATAAAATTCTACACCAGACAATCAAAGCACCATCCATGCCAACATATCCCAAATCACCAGAGAAAATGCATATTGATACTAGCATACATACCATATATAAAATACCAGACGAGAAACTGTGATATCTTTAGATTCATGATTGATAATAAAAAATGTCATCAGCCGCCCTCAGTTAGACGATTCCCACCCATACCAAATTAGATCGGCAGGAGGCAAATCGAATTTACTAAGAAGATATGCAGACAATTATTTAAAAGTATCGGGATGAACACAAATATAGACTTTTTTGTTCAGCAGGGATTTAAAACATTCGAAGGCATAATCGGCGATGACACACTAAAAGAGCTCGGTGCAGATATTGATCGGAAAAATAGCATCCTGACACCGGACTCAAATATTAAGATACAACGAGAAGCATGCTTCTCAGTTAAATAATTTAGAAATCCGAGGTCGTTACTACTCCCTCGAATTAAAAGAGAATCCAAATAATGCTCTCAAAATATGAAACATTGTTTGGTCGTGTGGGTAAAGTAACACTAACCGAGACTACCGTAGCGCAAAAAACAAAACAGCTTCAGATGAAGCAGTCTACACAAAATCATACCTCTATCCGATCGATCCAAAATCATACCTCTATCCGATATGAGAAATGAGGTAGAGATGCCCCCTAAAAGATGGGATTATACCACTTTCAAAGAGTCCATATAATTCACCAATATGGATAGTGAAAAAAAACTGAACGCTTATAATACGCAAAAATACAGAACGGGTATAATTCCGGACATCTCTAACACGATCGCGAACCTCGGGGATTCTAGGTTTTTAACCAAAATCGATCTTACATCGGGATTCTACCAGCTGATAAAAATGAAAGAGTCTGATATACCCAAGACTTCTGTCTCGACCATGAATGGGAAGTATGCTTCTTAAGACTACTCTTTGATCTTAAACATGCACTTGCCATCTTCCAGAGGATGACGAAGCATTAAAGGAGTCTATTGGCAAACATTTCTACGTCTAAGTTTTAGGGCATCACATTTGGCAAACATTCAAATGTCTTTCAAAATAAATGCTACACTATCGCTGTTTCCAAGAATCTCAGAAATGTTACTAGGTGTAGACATATGTCATCTAATAGTGGAGAAATTGATCCGATCGAATAATTTGTGTGGCTCTACACAAGTTTTAGAGTATAAAATTCCATAAAAATTCAAATGTTTGTCAAAATACTTGCTTCACTATGGCCGATACCAGGTATCTCGGGGAAGTTACCAAGTCGAACAAATGTTTTCTGGGAGTGGACAAATTCATTCAGTTGGCTTTGCGTTTCGTGTCGAACGGTGTTGTTTGTTTTTTTTTCTATTTTTTGAAATATGTCATGTTAAAAATTTTATATTTTATAGTTGACTATGGATATTTGTGTCGATTCAATGTGAACCTTCTATTTTTCTATTTTTCTATGCTGCTATTTTTACTAGGAAAACTCGATGCATTTAAGCAAGAAAGCTATAAATTTAACTAAAATTGTTGAAATAAATATCGAGTGGCTTTGAAATAATAGAAGAATAGAAGAAAAGATAAATAGAAGATGTACAAGGAATCAACACCATTATCTTATTTATGTTGGAAATTTTACATCCTGGCCCATTGGCGTCTAAGCCAAAATATTGGTAAAGCTTGGATGGCTGGATAAATAAAAGTGGGACTACCAGGCCGAAAAATAAAATAAAAGCAAAACCTAATACACAACGCGGAAAACACAAATTTGTTGTTGTTTTCATAGATTGCACGTATAACATCAAAAATGAGCTTTGAAGCTCAAAATGTGTACATCATATAGCTAAATTTTTTTAGTTAAATAAAGGAAATTAAATGAAATGAGCTGTTCAAAACAGTTAACCGCGTTAAAATAATTTAGAGGCTCCACAGAAGTTTTAACACCTTTGCAATCGTATGTCTCTCTGGAAGTGACAATATAAATTTATTCTAGAAAAAGAAAAGTACACACTGTAAAAGATTACAAAAATTAAGACATTTTATAATAGTAATAAATGAAATAAAAATAATACGTTCAAGTGTACCACTGTAAATTATTTTAATTCTTTTAAATTATAAAAATAACAATTGACAGCCAATAGCCTTGAAAATAAATCGAGTGCAAAGGGGGTTCAATTTCATTGAAAATTCAAGTATATTATTCGAAATACTATATATGCCATAACCGATTCCAGGAAACTAAGGTGGGTTGTAAGGTGTGGGCATATGTCGTCTAACAGTAGACAAATTTGGCTTTTCAAAACAGTTGACCCCATTAAAATAAAAAAAGCAGTGGCTTCACACAAGTTTTAGAGTTTAAAATTTCATAAAAATTCAAACATTCTTCAAAATACTTGATATAGTTCGTCGTTGAAAACGAGAATTCGAGACTGATTTAATTTTTAAAAAATTTCAATAATTTTATAAAAAAATAAATGTTATTCTTGGAATCGACCATATAGTGTATCAAGTATTTCGATGAATATTTGAATTTTTAACAAACTTTACGCTATAAAAATTGTGTAGAGCCTCAAAAAAATCTTTTTATTTTAATGCGATTAACTTTTTCAAGTAGCTCGACTCGTCCACTATTAACCTTTTCTCGGTGTATTGGGGTCAAATTGACCTCAGTCGATTTTAAACTTGAAAAAAATACGTTTTTTGCTATTTATGTATATGGCCCATCCCGTATATGATATCCTCAACTAATATATACATAAATAATGTATTTAATAAGAAACTTAACAATTTTTATTTACATTTCCTTTAAAATTACATTAAAATATTTGTGGGGTCAGATTGACCCCTATACATAGACAACGTCGATTCTTTTAATCGGCCATAGTGTTGTAGCATATGCCATTTGAAAGAATTATTTTTTTTTAAACCCCATTCACTGGGGTATTCCCCCTTTGAGAAAGAATTCATCAAAAATTTACGCCGAACAAATATTTTTCCTCAGCAGCTCAGAAAATATAAATAATCTAAAATTGTTGTGTGCTCGTACAATATATTGTATAACAAGTAATGAAAGCGGGTGATTGCAAATACGAATCTGAATGTTGCATTAACTTGAGTATTGTAATAAGGAGCTTTCACGTATGTTATGTTATACATACGTTATTCAAATTAAACATTGTTTATGAAAACTCACTGACGTACACAAGATCATATCGAGTATTCCTTGACATTTCTAAAATCGTAATGCAAATAAAAAATTGACAATCGATTATATAGAAACCGTAGAAAGTTATGATTGCATTGTAAAATTATCAAAGAATGCTTCGGTTTGAACACCACAGTAAATCAAAGCACCCTTTGATAATTATCGTGTTTAAATCGATGAGAAATGGCTGAATGGCCAACTGCAGGTCAATTTTGCCTTCCCAATAGGAAATAGGAATTAGGAAAAATATTTTCATAGTATTTTTTCCCAAAAAAATTTTTTCTGACATGCTATGGTCAACAGTTGGTGTCAATTATTCTGAAAAACAAAATTAAATTGGGAATATTTTTCCTATCCAATTTCGCTCCGGAAAAAATATTTCCTAGATTATAAAAATTTAGATAAAACATAATTTCACAGTAGGCCGGAAAATGATATTTTTGACAAAAACGCTATGTAAATATTTTTCCTAATTCCTTTTTCCTATAGGAAAGCCAGAATCGACCTACTGGTTTATAAAATCTTATTTCTCAAAGATTTTTGTATACTTAATTAATTGTCAAATTTTTGATTTCTCAATAATTTCTAAAATTTCAATGAAACCTTGATTCTTTAGAAATAAACTTCTGTCTCGTATTACATATTTGGTATTTCATATGCAAAATTTGCTATGGCAGGCTCTGAACGAGAGTACCGTAGAAAAATAACGTGTTTGACTTGTACAAAAGCCTTCGCTTTCACGTGCGTTATCCATTAATCGCTATCGCAACGATTCATTTAATCTACCGTAATACTCGATCCAGATTACCATATTACCTAAGGGTTCGTGTGTCGCCAAAAACGGTTTGATGTTGAAACCAATACAATAATTTGATATCAAAATTAGAACTCAAATTTACACTCAAGTACATTCACAGCTGTGAATTTTGATTAAGGAATAAATTTAATGGATGAAATATACCATTCGATCGGGTTAATTTAATTATTCTAGAAATCAAAAGGGTACAAGGAATATTGCTTAAAAAGATCATCAAAATTAAACGAAGCTGATGTATTGTAACTGAGGTAACTTTAGCCGGTGCCCTAGAAGGGATAATCTACTGACACATTCCATCTCGAACACTGTGTCCCCCTGGATGCACTACACCATAACACCAAATTAAACAACATTTGAAAATGTGGGGTGATTTTTGTGTACGTTTGAAAATTGGAAACTATAAGCAAAACTCAGTAACTTACTCTGATGCGAGATCAACGGAATTGATAAACAATGTTTCCCTGATTTATCAATATATTCCAAAACGAAACATAGCCATGAGAGATTCGATGTATAATGTCGATTATCAAAAATAATACAAATGAATGGGAAATTGTTGTATGTATTTTTGATGAATAGTACCACATCTGGCTTAGTGATGAGACCATGGCCGACATTAAAATTATTCGTCGTGCCATAATGGTGGTAACAACAGACCCTCAGATTTAGGCATTACTGGGAGTTTGTAACTTTAATATTTGCAAAATCCATTACGAATCGGTCCGTATTGGACATACCAAATTCGTAACTGGTATACAGTGTTTAGTAAAACTGATCAACAAAAAAAATTAGAATCTTGGACGACGTGTTCCAATTATATAATTATAATATATTATAATTGTTTTTCAAAATTTTAAATAGTGCTGTCCTTACCCGTACGTCTCGACTATCCTCAAAAAATATAAATTTACCACAAAAGTTAATAATGTAACGATATTTTGATTCCAACACTATAATCCATATAATTCATTTGCAAGTAATTGTATTTGAAAATAAATGGAAATATTTATATGTACGAGTAGCTGTCAGAAATACAATTATTAAATATACGAGAAAGTAATTACATGTAAGCATACCAATTTAATTGCTTTTCTAATACTTGGCATTTTCCCAGTATAAATGCAATTTATGCGAGCAAATTTCCCAAAAAAATTTTCAAACTGAAATAAATCAAAGTATTTTTTGCAAACAGTTCGATATTTGGGTTATGCATTTTAATTGGATATTTTTCGATTTTTCTTTCGATGTAGTTTTTGAGTGATGTGTCTTTAGGGTATGGATAAATGAATATTCATGTTTTTTGAGTATTTGAAATAAAGAAATAGAGTCTAAAATAGTTAGTTGTGACTCTATGACAAGTTTAGGTGTACAAAAAAAATTTACAAGATAAAAGTCTATCTTAAATAAAAAAAAAAATTCAGAACATCATCTTGTTTGTGGGTAGTTGTTAAAACAGTGCACATATTAGTTGCGATCACTATCATTAATATTCAAATGGCAAGGATATGATGAAGCAACGGCAAATTGCACAGCACCAAATATGGCTAGATTGGTCCAATGCAAATAGCGTTAATATAAGACAATTTTGTTTTGCTTATCCCTTTTCAGCAATGCCAACGAAATATGATAAAATAGTAAACCGTCAGGGTACAACATTAAACCCAAATGTTCTCTTATAGATGATTTTAAACTTCCAATAACGATCGAAGTGGTATAGAGTATGGTTAAAATACGGCAGACCGTGAAACATTTCAGTGACAAAATACTAGGTGTTCTAGGTGCAAAAATACAATAGCCCAAAGGAAATAACAAATTGAAGCGGTCCGCTTTTGGAGCTAAGAGATTCGCGGGTACACGCAAAAATCATTGATATTACCAATATAAGCAATATTTATCATTGCTGAACGGTTAGTAGAGAAATTCTTTTGATAAACGCTTACAAATAGTGCTTCAGAACTCACTTATGACTACAAATGAGATGCAAAATCTACCACCTCGAAAATAAATCCAGTGGGTATCGGAATAGTTCACCTGATAAGAAACTACGTAAAATAGTATGTGCTTATGTGGAATCTTTATTTGTGAAGGCTGAAAACTTTATGTATCAAGATATTCCACTGTAGTGACCTTACCAAATCAGTAGTCAAAAGTGTATGCCAAAATGTTAAATAGCAGGTTAGAAATGGATAAATTTATGTTCCCAGAACATAGTAATGGATTTCAAATGTATTTCAAATCAAAATACAGGTCGTATCTCGATAAGATTTAAAAAAAAAATCAACGTAAATCCAAATCAAATTTGGAAATACTTTAGGAATATGCGCAAAATTTAAAACCTACAAGAATAGCAACTCCTCAAATGCCAAAGATATAGGATCGCGTCGTTTTTCAATGAATTTATAGCCCAAGCGTTGCTAGCGAATTGGACGAACAGCCCACTAATAACAAAGTATTAGTAACTACTCCTGTTATTTTTTTTGTTTCGTGGCGAAAGCCACAAAAATTAAATTAAATTTAATTAAACATAAACTGAGTCGACTTTTGGTAACATGTTATGCGACGTATTTGTTGAAACCTCGGTAAATTAACCTGTTGGAATGTGCACCTCAAAACTATATATGTAGTCTTAATTATATAATTTGGAGCCTAGCGCCTTCCAAAGTGTTCCGATCAGTAAAAATTTCAAAATATAAGTTTTCAAAAAGTTAATATTATTAATGCAAGCTTGATATTTCGTATAGGCTACGAAAAAAACGAGCTACTTACAATTGAAAGCAATTTAGAAAATTTGAGTTTACTCTTGGTAATTTGTTAAGTTCTTGAACTTTGCAACTTTACTTGCATAAAATTCTAATTGCTTTGGAATATTGTTTATTTCATGTGTCAAATCTATACTTTAAAAATACTAATTTAAATTAGATTTTTCACTAAAATGCCACCTTTTCGAAATTGATTGGCTGTATTAACAATAGTCCAACAAAGCGATGATTGAATTCGTTTGGTCCTCGTTTGGTCAGGATTGGTCATTAGTTTTCTATCGATTGGTCACTTACGATTAAACAGTAAATAAATAATGAAAAATTCAATTTGGTTAGCACCTTATTCAAAGAAATTCTTACCGTTTTTATCAAATTTCAATGGGTCAGTTTTTATTGCTTAAAAACAAAATCAAAATTGTATTAATTCAATAAAATCAAATGTGTTGTCGCTTATTTGGGAACTTCATTTTAAAAAATTAATAAAAAATTCAATTGGAATATCCCTTTTTCGGCCAGACAATTTTTATTTTTTTCTTAAATTTAAGTCCACCGTATACAAATGTGTATGTAAATAACCATAGTTTGTAATGGTTTTTGTTTTCTTTTTCATGTTTTTCTTTCGTAACGTACACAATTGTGATCGCAGGCAGGAAAAAGGGGTATACCGATAAAAATGTGAAGTTTCGAACAAAAAAATAACAGCAATATGGAGACAACTCTATAAAATTGTATGTGAAAATTTGCACACTGTTAAACATGTTGTTGAAAGAGATAGCTCAACGATATTAGAAAGAGATGAATCCTCGCCATGTTTTTTCAAATCAAAAATAAATTAAAAATTCATATCGTTTCTTTTTAATGGTACGTCGGAAGATTTTTGAGTAGAATTTATTAAGTTCGCTCAGGAACCTGAGTGGAATACTTTTAATGGCCAATAACAAGTCATCACAGAGTTTGTACCAAAATGCCACTATTATTGGATGATTGCTATAGCCTCTACCTTTCGCCCGCTTCAGGCGCCCTTAACCTGGAGAACCGACGTTATTTTGGTATGTTGGGTGGTAGCTGGTAATAAGGCTATTGCACACTTGTGATTGGTCATTAAAAATATTCAACTCAGACAACATGAGTGCTCTGAATAAATTCTACTCAAAAATCTTCCGACGTTAATTCGTTTTGAAATGCCACTATGCCATTTGGAAGGTTAAGTTCATTCATGAAATTTTGAAACAAACTCTGCGATGTCTTGTTATTGGCTATTAAATGTAATTTACTTTATGATTTGTTGGAATCGTAAATTGTAAAGAAATGTCGGAAATGTTTTCCTTATTATCATAAGAAAAAAACAAATTTTTGTGTTCATGAGTTTTTTATTTCACTCAAAATTCTTATAAGAAATATTTCATTGCAATATAAATATTAATTACATATTAATGAATAAATAATAATTAATGTTTTAATTAAAAAAAATACAATTGACAAAATAATTAATTTATATTTTGCTTTAATATAAAAATACAAAAAACGCGACTTTTCTTAATTCACATCACAATTATTACCATATGCACTAACAAAAACAATCGTAAATAAATTAACAACTAAATTGAAAAGCTCGCGAGGGGGCTTTTCGCTACTCTCCAGTGGCACTATGCTTGTAATCCCCCGAGGATAGGGAATTGGGGAGAGAATTTATATGTAATTTACTGAGGAAAAAAGTTTGATGTAAATATTTATAAATTGGGAATAGTTTTTCCATATCTTGGCAGGGAAAATTATTCCCAATTTAATTTTGTTTTCAAAAAACTTAACACTAGCTTTATATATCAGTATGCCAGAACTTTTTTTAAATAGAAATTACATATACATTCATTCCCTAATTCTCTATTCCCGAGGAATTACCAGAACAGTGCCACTGGTGATTAATAATGTAAATGGTTTTAAAATGAAAAGTCACTAAGTTAGCCAGAAAAATTGGAATTTAGCAATAGAAATTTGAAAATGATTATTTCAAATAAATAGGACAACGAATACGTGAATTTATGTAGAGTAAAAGTAAATAAATGTTTAAAATATTTAATCGAATAGAATGAATTTACATGAAATAAAATTTATTGAGTTATTTTAAGTTTTTGTCTTCATAGTTTTATCGTTTTATTATAGAGATGGTATGCCTTAAGTACGTCTCGTGGGGGAAGTTTTCATTTTATTTCATTTTCTCTGTATAATAACAATTAATTTTCGAATTACGTTCAATAATTAAATCAAATTTTATTAAAAAAAATCGAATGAGATATTCTGTCAACGACTTGCTGTTGCTGTACTTGCAGTACTGGGGCCCTATTATTGAAATCGATGGAAATTTTCGTAATCGGAATACAATTTTCTATTTAATTCTTTATACTACTAAAATTTTTCGCCGGATACTTTAATAAATTTTTTAAATTTTTTATCTTATTTTAAATTGAGAAACATAATTTTTTGCCCCTACTAAGGGAAAAATTCCGACTGGGTAAATCGATTCCGAATTATTCGCTTAGTAGGTAAATAAATAATAGAAAACTTACAATTTGAAAAAATGATTAAAGTTGTCGGCGAAAATTTTTAGTAATATATACATATATAGGATTTCAATTCCAAATTAAACCATTTATAGTTCAATTGCAATTTTTTCCAAAACAAAATAAACCTTTCCAAAACAAATAAAACATTTTAAAATTCATACTGAACTTTTTCTATTTCAAAATATATATAGGAAATTCAACTTTTTCAAAAACAAATTAAACAATTTAAAAAAAAGTCGATTTTGCCGTATTAGTTTTAGTATTCTAATGAAGAGGCTGCCTGTCAACTGCTTGCGGTAGTTTCATCAGCATGTTTGTGACGTAGTTATTGCAGTCGTTTTGAGTTACTGTTCCCAACGCCTCAACTATAACAGTTATCATATCTGAATGCCCATTGTTTCCGCTTAGAATTCTTCTGGCATGGTGTTATAGGTACATATATTATTAAATTCTTACTTTCGACAAAACTTGTTCAATGGGATTTAATATTGGTGAATAAGGTGAAAGAAAAATAATGTTAGCAGAATTTGAATTGAAGAGCTCTCGCATTTCCGAGGTTTTATGGATCGCTGCGTTATCCATATCGAGTCATACGTTCCTCATACTTTGAGAATGTATTTTATCAATTAATTCTTGTAAAAATGAGCAAAATTTGATGCTATTGTAATTTGAGTTTGCTCAAATTACTCAGTGAAACTAGAACAACTGAAGAAATGTACGGAGTTTCATATTCATAACTATAAATTTGTACGTTGCGACTCGGATAGTCGGCATACAGGAGGAGTTGCTATGTACATTCATCAAAACATAAATTTCATAATCATTTCCAACTGTGAGAAGGATCGCACATAACTTTTAGCAATACAAATTATAAAAGGATATCATACGACTGGGATATTTTATCATTTCAAGCAACGAGAGCAGTTTTGTTCGATAAATTTGACGAATGGATGGGAAATATCATAAACCATAACAAAAATGATTACTTATTCGGTGATTTTAATATTGATATCAAATCCAATGACAGTGTAAAATTTAATCAAGTGATAAGTGATCATAGACTAATACAGGTGGTTAAAGAATATAGTAGAGTAACAGCAACCAGCGAGAGTTTAATAGATAAATAATTCAAAAAATGTGCAATGCAAAATAGTTAAAGAACAACAAATTAGTAACCATTGCATGTTAAGCGTTATATTAGCATAAAGCATATTTTAAATCAACAATTTCTGTGTTGCCAAGATGTTAACTTAAACGAAATACAAAAATAATTAAACGAAGAAGCTGAAGAGTTAGTGTTAAAGTTAAAAACTTGTATGAATGAGTGACTTGTAACTACCATGGTTCTCGGAAAATTTGAAATTACTGAAGCATGATAAACTACGGCCTTATGGAATTATGAAAATGATAAGCTCAAATGAGAGCTGGGATAATTATAAAAGAGCCAGAAATATATATAAACATTCTTTAAGGAAGAACCAATCCACTTATTTCAGAAACTAACTCATAGAAAATCAAAATAATCCAAAATAACTGCGGAGAACATTAAAATCGACGTATAAAACTAAAACCACAACACAATGGAATATTCAGTTTAACAATAAAGTAGTAACCGATAAACTAGAATTGGCCTAATCTCTCAATAATATACATTTGTATCCAGTGTGATTGATATCCATAACAATATTCCAAATGTAAAGAATTTTAATGGATCGAGTGCGTATCCTTACTTACCCAGTTCCATTCTGTTTCCAAAATATTACATGCCAAAAGATAACTAAAACTATTAGTAGTCTGAAGTCGAACGCTGGAATTGATGGTATAAACCGTACTATCATCAGCGTCAATATGAAGAATGAAATATTCTCATCAAAATTTACAAATTTAATCAATAAAAGTTTGTATGAAGCTAAAGTATAGTTAAAAACCAATTAATAACCCACAATAACAACAATAATACACTACATAGTCGACCAACAATCCGGATTTCGAGAACACCATTCATGTGAAACTGCATTAAACTTAATGTTTAATAATTGGAAATCTGAACTAGATGACAATAAAGTAGTAGTCTTTCTGGATTTTAAACGAGCTTTTGAAAAAATCGATAGACAAATTTTACTAAAAAAATTTAAGCAAATATGGAATACAAGGCGCGGCGTTTGAATGGTTCAATAATTATCTTCAAGAAAGGGAACAATATACAAAAGTCGATAACTGTTATCTCTAAGCCAATACCAAATAATCTCGGAGTACCCCAGGGATCTACTTTAGGACCATTGCTTTTCATCCTGTACATCAATGATATAGTGGAAGTTATAAAAAATTATAAAGTGAACATGTTTGCTGATGACACCTTAATTACGATTGCAACACCAACCCTTAGTGAAGCTGTTCAGAAAATAAACGAAGATTTAGAGAACCTGAGAAAATGGCTGATGTTACATAAGTTGGCACTTAACATTACTAAAACAAAGTACATGGTCAATAAAAACAATACTAGAATGTAATCAAAATATATTAGTAGATACTGAAGTCATTGAACGTGTGAAACAATATAAATACCTTAGTGTTATCATAGATGAAAAGTTAAATTTTAGTGATCATTTGAATTATATTGCTAAAAATATTAATAAAAAGTTTAGGCTTATTTAATAGAAATAAGGATAAAATGCCACGTGCGACAAAAATTATATTTTACCAATCAATTGTTGCAACACATATTGATTATTGTTCGTCAGTGTTATTCATAATGAATCAATCACAAATATATCGTCTCCAAAAAATTCAAAACAGATTTATAGGTATTTTAAATATTTTAGGAGCAGAAATTAGGACACATCTTAGTGAAATGCTTGACGTACTAAGATGGAAGTCTATTAAGAATACACTACAACGTTTTGAAGTTGATATTTCGCCTTGAAAACAGAGATCTACCAAAATACTTGGACTTAATATTATGCTCTAATGGAGAAGTTCGTAACTATGTTATAATACCAGAAACACTCTCTATCGATTACATATTATGTAAAGTAAATCTTTTTCGCAGCGATCATTAGGCTGTAACGGAGTCAAATTATATAATTTCTATACGTTGGAAGAATTACGAGAGTTACAATACAATCAGATTTTGGGACTTTTGAGTGCATTTATTAAAGAACGAATTAATATTTAGCTAGTATTAAGCAAGTATAATAATTATGTTCTATTTAATTATTTCAAGATAATATGTAATAAGATTTAAAAACATGTCATTATTGATAAATAATTAAATAAATATAAAATTAAAACTAATACGGCAAAACCGTTTTTTTTAAATTTTTTAATTTGTTTTTGAAAAAGTTTAATTTGAATTTGAAAATGTTTTATTTGTTTTGGAAAAGGTTGCCATTGATCTCTTTAAATGGTTTAATTTAGAATTGAAATCCTGTAAGGAATTGCATAGCAAATCGTATTCCGATTACGAAAACTTCCATCGATTGCAAGAATAGGGCCCCTAGTGGCACAAGTCGTCTGCGGCCTTCACGATTTGACATTCAAGTTTGTATATAATAAACATTGAGCGTATTAGCAAAATAAGGCAACAATGTATGCACAAAATAATGGATTACGATGTCAACCTGTTTCGTTCCAAGATATAATTTTAGTTCAATATTTGCATTTAACTGATTAAGAAAACGAAAATAATTTTAAACATAAACTAGTTTTTTTCAAAGTTATAAATATTGGACGATGCTCAAGCTCACTAAAATAAAAGAAGTTGTTAACAAACAGAAGTACATATTCACATTATGAACTTTTTATAAAAGTTATTGAAATCTTAAGAAATATTTGTCGTTTTCAATTAAGTTATAAATTTATTTAAAAAAAAAATGGGAGGGGAGGAGGGCAAGGTATTATTTTGAAAAAAATCGGGCTTTGATTTTGATTTTTGGACCTAATCACGTTTAAACCGGTCTTCAGTATTAATATTATTTTTCCATAAATTACCAATAACTACGTTTTAAAAACAAAAGAGAAATAAACCTAAGAATTGACGATCAAAAAATCTGGGAAAACCCTGGGGTCTAACTATTGAGTCGACGCTCATTTTCGACGGATATCGTTTTCCTATAGCAAGCGTGAAAAAAAGAGAAAAGAATAGTAAAAATGTCATAATTTTTTTTTCTTCTTTTCCCTGCTGTTGGAAAACGATAGCGTTCGAAAATGAATGTCGAATTCAATAATTAGGCCCCTCATTTTTTTATTTTGGGCAAGTAGTAATGAGCCAACTGCAGAAGCTTTAGCCACTGCACCACTTGTTCGGTAAAAAACTATCGGAGATAGCATGATCCCTCTGTGTGTTTTATTAAAAATTTAAATTTTTAATAAATTTATTAAAATCTATCAAAATTCGAATAATAGATATTAACGCTAATTTAGGAATGCTCTGTAAGAACAACTAATATACAGTGTTTTTTTTTATTTTTTTTACGTTGTTGTGTTTTATTGTAATGGTTCTGTTGTGATTGTTCCGTACAAATATAAAAGTAATTCGTACACAACGAAAAGTTAATTGGTAAAAATGAAGTATAGATGGAGAATATGAAAGAATCGAATTCCGTAGACTAGGTAGTAATTTGCTAGTGCTACATATACATGGTATTGTTCTATATATAGACAATATTCCTGTGTAAAATATCAACGTCAGTAGCCGCGGCCTGATGAGATGACTGATTTTTTCAAATCAATTCTCATTAAGTTCGAAACTGATTGTTGCGATTCTTACAAATCTTCCATCTATAATTCAAATTAAATTCTAATATACAGTTGTTAAAATTTAGGTACTGGGTCACAACCCCACCAACTTGTAAAAGCAACTGTTTTTCGTTTACTGATTGTGAATGGTAATAAACGAAGATGAAAGAAGATTTAGACCGGTTGCGGTGCAGAACACAACCAACAACTCCATTTCGAAAATATCACTATAATATTGTTAAAAATGTGAGTACTGCTCATTCATGGGCCGACATGAAACCAGTTGGTACGTTCATGTCATAATATGCGATCGTAGTGATATTAGTTCATATTGCTATTTAATACTTTTTTATAATAAATATACAGTTAATCGAAAAAGGATTGGCACACATCGTTTTTTGAACATTTAACCGTTTTTCACAAAAATTTTTTTTACTTGATAAAAATGTCCGTTCCCTTTTTGCATATTATTGTGTTTACATACTGTTTACTCATATTTCACAAAACAATATATTTCATATTGCAAAATAATTGATATCGGGAAGTTTTATTTTTAATCATTTACAAAATTTTCAGCGGATTATCGTGAACGCCATAAAAAAAGGCTCTAAACAGAAAAAACTTATCCAGATTTAAACCGTATAGAACACGTTGTAGACTTATTGTAAGGACGCATTAGAACACATTTAATATCATCAAAAGAATCTTTGAAAGTAGCGTTATAAAAATAGTGGGGAAAAATCAACTCTGAAGGATTGGGAAAGTTAATACTCAGTATGAAAAATCGATCGAAAGCAGTCTTGAAATCAAAAGGAGGTTCAACGAAATATTAAATATTTAGAATAACAAAAAAATAACTATGAAATTGATCAGAACTTTAAAAATGTGATGCTAATACTTTATTGAGATAATTTTATGACTCAATGTTTATTTTTGGTTTAATTTCTTTTGTTTATTTATCGATAATGGCATCGCTTCCTAGTACCTAGTAGGCGAGATATTCATACATAAAAATTTTAATTGCTGTAATTTTTTGTATTCGAAAATGTCAATACCAATTCGTGATTTTTTTTTTCTAAAAAAATATTAAATTGCGTTTGTTTAATAAAAAGGTTAAATACATAAACCCCCGATTATCAAATTTTACTAATTCAACAGAAATATTGGCTTTCAGAAGCCGGTTTTATAAGACACCAATAAATCCTAGGTGAGATACATTTTGAAACATACGATTTTCGAATGAGTTTCAACATCACTATATACACAGAAAAAAATGATTCTTTAATATTAAACAAAATGTAGTCAGATATCAACAAATATTCTCTATGATTTTTAGCCATACATTAAGTTTCTTTGATAATACCAAACAAGATTCTTTATTTTCGCAGCGAACCGGTTTGCTGAATCGAGGACTTTTTTTATGATTTGATATAAAACATTTTAATATTTAAAGAATGTAAAATTATCGGATTCAAACAATTTATGTTCAACTTTCCCTAATTTATTAAATTAATTCTTTGCATATGTGAATTGCAAATCAGCAATATCAGATAATGTATTTACAGAAAGGTAGATTTTTTTTATTTAATTCATTTTAATTATTCCATGATTATGTCAATTATGATTTTCCATATTAGACGTTTAATTACCAAAAACAAAGATTTTTTTATTAAATTCATATAAAATTATATAGAATTAAAATTGTCCGATTTAATGAATTTGAGGGCAAGATTTATTGATTTTCAATAAATAAAACTCTCCCCCCCCCCCTCTCATTTTAACTCCAAGGTACTTGTATACATAAAAATATACACACCCTTACAAAAATGAGAACTTCCTTAGGTCTCTTCTTGACAGCTTATTTTCGTACTGATTAAGTACAAAACAAGAACTTATCGATTTGGCGAATTATATCATCAAATCAGAAACTTCAAAATACTGACACTGAAAATTACAGAAAGTGTATTTGCAAATTTACAACATTCTTTCTATGTTTCCACTAATATATTTTCAAGATCAAAGAAAACTTTTTCTAGGTAACATAGGTAACATAATAATAACACAATTTGAGAAATTTAAGAATACGTGTTTACAAATTCAAACATTTGTATTCTATATTTCTGAAACTACATTGTTCAAATTAAAGAAAGAGTAATTGTCGAAAACATAGAATGCGTGTTCGCAAATTTAAAAAATTGTATTGTATGATGCATGTAATATATTATTTAAAATCAAGAAAGTTTTCTTTAATACTTCAAAATAAAAATCAAAGAATGTAGATTCTTTGACTTTACTAATTTTGTTTTTTCAGTGTACTAACAATATATAGTGCAACAAAATATTTACGCAATTCTAAAGGTCAGAATCGCCTAATATTTCTTCGGCAAAGAGACTGATTGGGGTTAGAAAACTCATATTTTAAGCTATGGTTGATTACAACAACAACACCAATACGATGATTGACAGCAAAACAAAGATGCCGTTATTGCCAACAGCAACTGTCTTAAGAAATGGCATTTCTGCTTTCAGGTAATATTAATACTAGAGATTAGTGTTTTATAACAAACTCTATCTTGCACAATTTTGGCAGCTAAAGCTCTTTAGACAAGGCTAAATTCATTATTTTCTATTAATTTCTAAGAACGGATAAGAATTATTGTAGAAATGTTGGATACTAATTGAATTTTACAAATCGGATGAACCATTTTTTTCAAAGTATTAAAAGTTGACCTACTTTCCAAAACATTTATCTTGGAATCTTGGAAATTTAGACCCAAAAATAAAATTAATTGGTTTTATGCTCTATGGCCAATATTAAAAAAAAACGAAAAAATTCATTTTCGAATGGATAACAATTTTTCAGAAAAATTACTGTAATTTATAAGCAAAATCCCAATATAAAACACAAAAGCACTTATGAAACCGAAGATACCACCATTCAGTATTATTTATGACACGGTAATCGAATTTTTGCGTTCGCAATATTTTCAAAAAAATAATCATTAAAATGTAATTGTTTGTTTTCCTACCTGGTGTACAACATCAGACGCAGCTGGATAAAATTCCTATAAGAAGTGTAAATATTGATGTATTGACAGTGTTTTTGAAAAAAAAAACGTATAATAAAAAATGTACCTGCTGTCCGGAGCATATCGATCCATTAGGCATTCGAACTCGAAATGGGCTATGTACCGGGCACGTTGATCTCGGCCCCCATCGCGATGGTCCCGGTATTGGCACAGAATTAAAATTATTTGAACTACACGGATTACATAATGGTGGCGGATGTGGTAACCCACCGCCACCACCACTCCCCTGTCCCGAATGCATCGATTGTTGTGTTATGGGGCCGCCACCACCACCGCCACTGGACCCCATTAAGCCACCACCACCACCGCCACCGCCTGGTCCCGTATTTAGACCAATTGGTGGGCCAGGCCCAGGCCCATGATGACACATTGGGCCACCACAATTTGGTATCGGCCATGTACCACCACTATTGCCGCAGAAATGATCCACGGCAAAACTTTCTTGGCTACCAGAACATTGTAAACGGTGAGGAGGTGGTGGTGATGGTTGTCTTGAGTAAATTGTTTAACTTTTTTAACTCAACTTAAAATAAATTTTTATTAAAACACTTTATAATATTTTTTTTGGTATGGTAGTAACTTTGTTGTGTTTAAATAAATTTTATTCACCACAAACTTTCACTAAATATATATGCAGATAATTCACCACCTCTTGGCAAAGAATATCATAAATAATTACACATTTATTTATAATCTTTTTAATTTTGTAATTTTTTTTAATAAATTTAATTAAAAATATAAAATTTTATTATAATCACTCTCATACATCACTCATGATTACAAAAGCACTTTTCTTCTTCTTACGACGATTACTTTATGAAAAAAATTAACAAAAACAACAATAAAGTTTGCGTATTACTTTCTTATTTTTACTTTCTTAAAACAAATAATTTATTTGGAATAAAAAAAAATTAGTTTTATTAATTTAAACTTTTTTTTATATAAATATATATTTATACTTTGTTGTGTTACTAACGAGCTTTTTACAAAAGGCGCGACTTGATGAATTTCTGAATAAGACTTAAGAGAAATAAAACTGTAAAATAATGATAAGCAACAAATACAATCAAAAAAAAAAACAGTGCGGAGGAACGCTCTTCGCAGAGATAAAAAATTGAAAAAGCACACAATATAACGTGAATCTGTGTGTGGGCTTAGCTTTATTTTATTTTATATATATATAGTGAGGAGCTTTTTAGCTTTCATAGCAAAAAATAAAACGCGAATTTATAAAAAAAATATATATATTTTTGTACGTGTGTACGTACGTACACCGATGTGCAAAGTAAATATTGATGGAAAATTATTTTTTTAACGTTTTCGTGACAAATTTTGGAAAAGTTAACCAACAACAATAATAGTAGTACGGGGCCAAATAAAAAACTGTTATATTGTGCGCATTATATGTCTGCAAAGAATAATCCGTATTTTTTTTTATGTTAATGTTTCTGGTCTTCGCTATCAGCGGGGGGAGGGGAGCAAACTTTACATTTTTTTTTCTTTTAAATTTTATTTACTAAATAACACTTAATTTTAAATTATTTTTTTTTATTTATTTATTTTTATAACACACTAATAAAAAAATTATATTATTAATTTAAACTTTTCTTGTTAACTATTTATTTATTTTTATATATAAATATTTGGAAAACTTAAACTTTTTAATTTAATTTTTATTTTTAAAATATTACAATAATTTACATAATTTAATTTATTTTATATACAAATTTAATTTTAGATTTTTAAACTTGAATTTTTTACTAAAGTATTTTATTAGATAATTTAAAATTTTATTTTTGCACCCTAACTGGTCAAGGGTTCGCGTTATACTAACTAATTTCCCCGAAAAATAAATGTACGTTGAATAGAATTAAATAAAAATGCTGTGCGATACGAAACCCGACGACGATTTAATGTATTCCCGAAATCTTATGAGATTTTTCTCCCCCGTATACAACACACATACACAAGTATATGGCAATAACACGAACGAGAGAAATTTTTGCTCTCAATATTATAACATCCAGTCGAGGATGTAATGAGGATGTTGTTACCACGACAACTATCAGGACAAAATGTATAGTACACAGCATCCAAAATCCAGCAATGGATGCTGACATGCGCATTTCATTCACGAACTCATACAACCAGTTTTCCGTTTTTCTTTCGTTCGTGGAATTTATTTATTTTTTCTTCCCAAAAAAAATGGATTCGCACAAAAACACAAGGAACGCAAAAAATATGGAACTTAATAAACGATATAAATATACCTTTAAGATTAAAGCGGCTTTAATGCGGTTAACTGATGTACGAGAAAAAACAAAGAATTTTCTCGTTATTTTGTCACAAACGTACATACATATCTATTCAAAATGAAAGTGAAAATGATTCATGATGAATAGGTTTTCGGTTTCAGCGCGCAACCACCCTGAATTTATTATACTCGGTGCGGTATATATCTGCATATTACCGCGTGCACCAGAGTGTGTGTGTATATAGGCAAATATGATTTCTGCGAACTCCTTGATATACTTAACTTTTAATTAATTGAATAAAAACCTTTTCCGTTGTATGATCTCTCTCTGTTTCTTCTGTTTGAACTTTTTTTTGTGTTGTTTTCTGGTTTTATTTTTCTTATATGTTCGCAGCATTTTCGTCTTCATAATATTTCATTTCACAATGTTCGATATGAGGCAAAAGAAAATGTGATAGACAAAAAACCATCTGTAAGTTTTCATTTTTTTTTCTTGGTTGCTTGTTTTCGCTTTATATTCAGAGAGAGAGCATTGTCAATATTTGTATGTTGACATTGAACATTACCGAAATTTTTGCTTGTTCTCATACATAACACAATATAAGGTGCGTGAGTCTACGCAAGTACCAAAATGTAGTTCAATACAAATTTACGGGTAATAGGATATGACGAGTGTAGCATAGAATTTGCTGATTAAATGTTAGCTTTTTATAGTACGAACATTGTATAAAATTTTGTACTCGATAAGGAATCTATACGAGAAAGATGCAAAACAAACGGTATAAATCAAGGTCAAATGAAAATAATTATATGTATACGATATATCGGAAAAAGTAACATAGGGTCGCGCTTCTCTTGATGGAAGAAACAATTAAAGTTAAAATTATTATCGTAAAGGTGGTACGTTTTAAAATTATTATCGTAAAGGTGGTACGTTTTATTAAACCTACTAATGTTGAAAAGTCTTTACGGAATATTTTGATTTGAATTGGAGCTAGTATACAATTTATTTATACTCTTTAAGGTCTTGATTCAAATTTATTGCAAAAACAGCACTATTTGGGGTACCATAGCATAACAACTAAAGAACCTGTCACCGATATTCTTATGTTAAAATTTGCGTTTTTTTGGGCAATGTCGATCAATTCGACATAATCGAATATAGCTGTTATTCGACAACATCGCAACAAACATAGCGCCAACCATTTTGACGGAACTATCAAAAGCAATATAAAAATGTTTGTGAATGTTTAATTAAAGAAGATTTAATTAAAATATTTTTGTAAATTTATGGTTATTTAAAAAATTAAAAATTGCTTTAAAACGAAACAGAGCGTAGCATTTTTTATAAGTACATAGTTTTGAGGATTTCGACGATGAAGAAACACCCGCCTTATACCTTCAAAGAAAACGCTTGCGCGACTTTCCAAACCGTACTGGATATGCCAAATAAAAGGTAATATAAAATCACCTGTTGATTTTTATATATTTCTAGTGTCCGGTTGCACAGAAAAGTGACTAATGGCCAGTTAGTAGTACCACAGTTAAATGTTTTATATGAAATCTGAATCCAAGCACACAATTCATCGATAAAAAAATTACAACATAAAAAAATAATTTTTTAGGAGAAACTGGAGAAGGCAAAGGCTGCGAAGTAGACTTATTTTGATTTTAAAGTAAAAGAAATATTATTTATATAGTTTTGTTTTTTGATCACACAGTAAAATCCAAGGCCTGCTACAATTTTATTTGGAATTTTATGGATTTTTTATTGATTTTTTGATTGATAAAATTTGCGCTCGGTTTCTACCCTGTTTCCGCAATCAGAAAAAAAGTCAACGCAGACTTGATTAAATATATTTTATACCATGGAAATATTTACCGATTAGTTAAATTATTAGTATATTATATAATTAGGAGGAAAAGTACTGCATTCCCGGATGATAGCAGAAATTGGCGGACGAGGCGATAGCCGAGTCCGGCAACCACGGGAGTCCGGGAATGCACTTTTCATCCGAATTGTACATACTATTTTTTCTCCGATCGGACTTTAAAACGAATATAAACCAAAAATAATTTTTAGTATTATTCATTAATTATCATATTAAGAAATCAAAACAAAATCGAAAATAACATAAAATTATTGCTTAGTTAGCCACGACATCATAAGACATAAATACATTTTGTTTTTTTTTTTTTTTTTTTCAAAAGTATAATGAAATATATTCCCGGCCTAGGCCACAAAAAATATTCTCGTACTATTATTACTTGTTGCTTAGCAACAAATACAACATACTGGAATCATGAGCTTTTCGTTTCGAAAAAACAACGGAAAGATATATTTTTTCCTACGATCGGAGAAAAAAGATATTCAATCAAAATTGGCCAAATATACAGGGAATAAAATATATTTAATCAAGTTTGCGTTGATTTTTTCTGATTGCGAAAACATATTTCATATAAAACATTTAACTGGTGCACAATTAACCGGGCGATAGTCATTGTTCTGTGCAACCGACCATAATAAAACTAAATGCTTTCAGATTAATAAAATTCTTAAGGCCATGTCCGATTTCTATTAACATTATTTTGGTTGTAATACTTTTAGCAGAATACTGTATGCAACCAAATTATTACAACGACTGTGTGTAATAATTTTGACATTTCCGTAATAATTTTTCATAATCAAAGGTTCAATGAAAAATTCAATTTTTGTTTTCGTTTATCAAATTTGTCGGCAAAGTTATCACCCGGGGCATTATATTTTCCAGGCATTATATTGTTGTGAATAATATCACAAATAGTAGATCTTGATATATCTGTTGCTGCCCCTACTATTCGGTAACTAGTACCACTTGCCAATCAATAAAAATACAAGTATGTAATTCCATTTCTAGTCCCCCCCAACCATGATTTTGATTGGGTAACAGTTTAACTATTTCAACAAAAGTTTTTGATGAAATTCTAAGGTGCATCCTTGTTAAAGTATCGTCGTATGTGAGGTCGTATGTGGACGAGATGGTATACAGTCGAATTAATTACCTGTGTTGTAACGAAATTCATTAATAAAAGCACCTACTTCTTCTCATTAATTCCGTATGCCTAGTTATTAGAATAAACAACATAATATTTGGTTCAAATTCCACTTATATCATATTTGCTTGTAAGAATTTCTTCAAATTAATTTTCTCGCGTCTTTTGTTTTGAACTGCCAAAATTATTTCAGTATTCGGACAGTAATCGAACTCTAACAAAATATGGAAGAGCAAATTATTTTGCTTAAGTCAAAATTAATTCATTATTATGGAAATCGGACATGGCCTAAGTGTCAACATATTTGTTTACGTATATTTTAAAAGAAATTGTACTAAGGTTAGCTAGAGGGGACGCTATTCCACCAGTATTAAAATTCGCTGAAACATTACGAATTTTAGCAGAAGCATCGTACCAACAAAGTGTTCGGCAGCACTGTTTAGTCGATGGGTTGGTCATGAAACCTCGACGATAGTTATCTCAAAATCAAAATCTCGAAATCGAAATCTCGAATTAATAAAATAGCGAATTTCAAAATATCGAAATTTCGAAATATAGAATTCAAAACCTCGAAAATATATCTCGAATCTCGAATAATAAAAATAATTTTGTAAATATTATTTGCGGCGCCGCAAATAATATTTACAAAATTATTTTTATTATTCGAGATTCGAGAATACAAATTACCTAAACCACACTATGAGCCTTAATTCTGGTCGGTTGCCGATGCTGTTGCTAACAATTTCCCGAGTACTCAAAATTCAGTTGAGACATGGCATCGGCGCTTAAAACAGTAGTAGGAACGAAAAATGCTGGTTTATACAAAATATTTACCGATTTTTCAAAAGAATTAAATTAGAAAATATTTGATAAGATAACAAAAAATTAAAAGAATTTTGAAAAAAGGCAAAATATTGATAAGTTAGATTTTTTGAAAAGGTTCGCTCACAACATATGTATATAAATTTTTTATTTGTTAATGAAATTTGAATTGAACACTATTAAATAGCACAAAAAAAATTAAGTGCATTTTTACCATTCTCTTATTTAGAACATCTTTTTAAATTTCGAGATTTTCGCATGCGAGATTTTCCAAATAAACTATTTTGAAATTCGATATTCTTAAATTCGAGTAAATTTTTTCTTTTGATATTTTGTTCATCCGATATTTCGTTTGGCGAGTTTTTAGGACTATCCCTCAGTCGATATGGCGTAATCTACCGTCTCTATTGTAATAACAGATACTCTGAATATAGGTAATTAAAAAAATATTATGGTAATTACAAACAATAATATCATTCAATATTTAGGTGGCGCAGTATATTCGTTTGAGCTATGGTTAATGACTCTCTATAGAAATGCAACAAAGGTCTCATCTGAATCTGAGTTTAATTCTGCTCATTTAAAAGCCCGTTGGAGATGTCTTACAATTTGTGTATACAATATAACTTACTGACTCGAGATTAATTGTTACCGATGATGATGAAAACTAAAATGCGGCTGAATAAGAAAACCAAAACCTGTAGCAAGAAGCTAAAAGGATCAGAGATTATTAGATTATGTAAAAACTCAGTTGATAGCCAACTAATTTAAACAAACAATAAATTTCTTAAAAACTTTTTTAAAATCGTCCGTGGTATTAATTTATTTAAGATTTTTTCAGCATTTCGAACGAAATATTATTTTTAATGGCATTTATACAAAACAGAGGGTTATTTACTCACAAACAGTAGAAAAGTTCATACCCCCCCCCCCCCATTTTGAACCCAAGGGTAGTTGTGTAAAGATATAGAAACACATACATAGTGAGAATTTCCAGAAATTTCAGATTGGGTGATATAATTCGCCAAACCAATAAGTTCTAGTTTTGTGATATAAGTACAAAGCAAGAATTGATTTTTTGCAGTTTTGTCGTTGCAACATGATACGTAGACCATTTTTTTATCAGTACAGTACGAAAGCAAGCTGCCAAAGAGAGAACTAAGGAAGTTATCTTTTTTGTAAGGGTTTGTGTATCTTTACACAAGTACCCTGGGGTCAAAAATAGGGGGAGTTAATTTTTTTACTTTTTGTGGTAGATATTTTGTGAGTAAACAGCCTCTTTCTTTTCTATGACTAGAAAAGTCGTAAACGAAAAGTCGTACGAAATGCCATTAAAAATAATAGTTCGTCCGAAATGCCGAAAAATCCTTAAATAAATAATTTTTTTAATTTACGAACCATATTTCGAAAAATCATTACAAAAATAACCCATACAGAAAAAACTGTTCACATGAATTCTAAAACAATTGTTACAAAAATATTTTTTGGACTAACTCAAGGTATTCAATATCAATTCAATAAAAAAAATTGAAGCTTATTACACCGTATAAAAATTGAATTTGTGTTGATCATTAGAAAAAGTGAAATGGCGGCGATACGAATGATTCTTATTAAAAGGTTTTATTTTTATAAATCAATTAGGTTTTGTTATTATAAATTATTTTATTAATGTGTATAATAAAATTAATATTATTTTATATATATATTTTTTTTAATTAAATAAAAAATTGAAGTTTTGGGTTATTCTGGATAATAGCCAGATAGTGTTTTTAATCAAGGTGAAGTTACCAAGACATTGGGGAGGTTTGGTTTCGAACTAATGAAACATTGAATTTTTTTGTATTTTAAAAATTCGGTCGTCTCATCAGACTGCAGTGACCAAACTACAAAAATTTTGAAAATACTTTGAACTAATCAAAGTATAATCACAATGCCTTAGCGAATTTTAATGATTCGCTACGCAATTCCCAACTCCTTCGTAACCTCGAATGTTATTGTATTTAACGCATGTTTTGGTAACCTCACATTGATTAAAAACACTATCTGGCTATTATCCAGAATAACCCAAAATTTCATATAGAAATCGCATGTATGCGTTAAATACAATAACATTCGAGGTTACGAAGGGGTTGGGAATTGCGTAGCGAATCATTAAAATTCGCTAAGGCATTGTGATTATACTTTGATTAGTTCAAAGTATTTTCAAATTTTTTGTAGTTTGGTCACTGCAGTCTGATGAGACGACCGAATTTTTTAAATACAAAAAATTTAATGTTTCATTAGTTCGAAACCAAACCTCCCCAATGTCTTGGTAACCTCACCTTGATTAAATAAAAAATTATTAATAATAAATAAAATATTAATATATGTATCCTCCATATTTTTCTTCTAAATAAATCTATAAACAACACTCTGCACAATTGCAAACTCAATAATACATAATATGTGTACATTGATTGCAAAATTAAAATCCTCGATCGCTATAGTAAAATAATCGTCACATAAAATTTCTTTTAGTACAAACCGATCTAGCAAAATAAAGTATGGTCATTTTTTGTACCAATCGTTATTTGTAATAATTTTCTGGCCCCAAAGCATTTTTATATGAAAAATTTAGGATTGGTACAAAATACAATTATTACAAAATAAAAAAGTTGCTTTGGTACAAACCGTTCTAGCAAAATAAACTATGTGACTTTTTTGTACCAATTGTTATTTGTAATAATTTTCTGGTCCCAAAGCATTTTTATATGAAGAATTTAGGATTGGTATAAGATGCGATTATTACAAAATAAAAAAGTTGCTTTGGTACAAACCGATCTAGCAAATAAACTATGTGACTTTTTTGTACCAATTGTTATTTGTAAAAATTTTCTGGTCCGAAAGCATTTTTATATGAAGAATTTAGGATTGGTACAAAATGCGATTATTACAAAATAAAAAAAAGTTGCTTTAGTACAAACCGATCTAGTAAAATAAGTCACACAAAATTTCGTTTGCTGCAAATCAATCAAAAATAGCTACTCTGCGACCTACAACTGATCCAGTTGATATTATTGTAGAAATAGTTTGTTTTTAACAAAATTATTGCGATTGGCGTTTCACGAAAAAAACATTACACAAAAAAATCATATCCTATATTCAAATGTTAGAATCGTCGTCATAAAATGTTGTCATATGAGGCCATTACTATTCTAGAGTGAGAGAAAGAATGAATATTGGAATATTCTCTTCATAGTATTCTCTTTTCACAATATGTGTTGTACTCGATCGAAACCACCACAAATGTATTCTTAAAGCCGAACTGTTCTCGAGTACACACCAATCTTATCAAATATTTCAGTCTACTCATTTTCATTAGTGCACAAAAATACAGGAAAAATTCTCTAAATTTTATAATAAATATACGATGATACACGCACACATACATACGTCACATAGAAGTAAAAACAAAACTAAGAACAATAATAAATAGAAGAAAAATTTAAAATAAAAGAGGAAGAGGAGGAGCCAGATTTCATTATAATTTAAAATTCAATTTTTTGTGTTGTTTATATTGAAGTGAAGGTGGAAATTTATCAATTTTTTTTTTGGTGCTGTAGTTTTTAAAACCAAGAAGAAAGCCATTTTTTTGAAATGTACCATTTTTTTACTGCAAATTTGAATTAAATTTGTCGCATTTATTAAAGAATTTATTTATGTCCTTGACAGTTTTTTCAATCAGTTTGCCCTAGAGTTTTTGAAAAATAATTGAGTTTACCGAAAAATTTGTCTATAATTGGATTTTACCTTAAGTTTGGCAAACAGTCTAAGTAACAATTGTTTTTCTAATAAAAAAAAACACTAGTAACTGTATAAAGATAATAACATTCTACAAATTTTTATTTTATTTTTCGTTTAACTGATCAAACGGCACAGTGATTAAAGCTTTGGCGTTTGGATCAGGAGGTACCATGTTCGAATCCCGATAGGGGCAGGACGCAAAAGAGATTTTTCATCATCCGATTACGATCGGTGATGACAATAAATACAACTACGAGCCCCTGTTGGCTCGGGTTTTCGACCTAAAATTGTGTATGTGTTCCAACAATATGGCTTGCAGAATACATTTGTGTTTGTTTCGACTCGCTTCATATTATTTATTCTCTACTTCGAATGTAATATTTTATTTTCATACATCTAATCTAACTTTAACTATATGTTTATTCCTTTTGTCTTATTTTTCTATTTTCTAAATTCGATTCATTATCCAGATAGTTAGTATGAAATGAACAGTGCAGCTAGAATACCAGACAGTACTGCTTGCTATGTCATAAAATTTACGTCAACAGTTTATTTTTTGAACTGTAGACAACAGTCATTTTCGTAAAAGGAATTTAAAAGAAAAACAAATATTTATATGAGGGCTAAAAGTACGATTATGCCTTCTCGTAAATTACACGAAATGTATACACATTTTATACGTCAAAAAATTAAAACAATTTTTTTAATTTTAGTGCTACCTATAATAGTCAAAAAATGGAACCGACGACATAAAATGACGTCATATTTCGTCTCGTCATAGTTGGATATCTTTTATTTCTGAGGCGGAAATGTGTCCTGAAACATGCTTGCGAGGAAAAGTTTGTGGGGCACTGCTTGAAGTCACCAGTATGTGGTTCGTTCCATTAATTCCTTTATTAATGATTATAAATATTTCAGCATTGACTTGTAGATGGTTCGATGGAGCTGCAATTCCCCACTAAATTGTGTTATGGCACAGCAGAACGAGGAATTCTACCTGTTATTTTATACTAATTCACAACCTTTTGCAAAATGCAATGATCAATCGTCAAAAAGTGCTAATTAACTAGGAAAAGAGGCCGAGTACGAACACTTAATGTGGTGACGATTTTTGAGAAACTCCACTGCGGGAAGTCAATATCAAGTAACATATTTAGTCAAAATTTACCAAGGGAAATAGAAGGATTACAGCAATTATTACATGCAGTAAATAAAAAAAATCGCGAAAAAACTTATTTTAACTTCATTTTGTTTTATCGTGAATAGAGGACAAATCAACATTTTTTTTCTTAAATTTAGAGAATCAACAATTTTTTTAAAGATGATGTGTTCTTATTCGTTTTAATGTATGTAATCAACTACTCGTGCTTTTGAAAGCTCCTAGTATAGTATTCCAGAAAATCGGTTACCCCTTTTTTGAGTTACAGTCATTTATAGAATTTTTAAAGTACAAACCCTTATACCTGGTTCTACGCTGAGGTCATTCTGGGAAAAATTGAAATTTTAATGTTTCTTAATTTAAATATTTTGTTACACAATCCTGTCTATATTTTCTAAACTAAAAGGAATATTGGCATTCCTATAATCAAATGGTTCTGTAATGAGAGCCGAATTTCTAATGAATATTTGCCTTCAAAAAATTAATAAAATACAGACAAATTTAGTATTAAATAGCTTCATATTGCGTGATATTGCACCATTGTTGCACTAAACGCGCCTTTTTGAAATTGTAGGTTGTTATGCAAAATTAATGTTTTGGCCTTGAACCCTTTTTTTACATTTTGATCCTCTACAAACGATTTTGATGTCGTCTGGCTCGGGTTTGTTTATTTATTTTTTTTCCAATGGGTGTTAACTTCGGGAAAATTCGCCTAACAGACCTTTGGTGGGGTCTGGGACCATTTTACAAATTGTTTGGGTTCGCCCGAATTTGCGATGATATGGGTGTTCTAATGCCAGGAATATATTTCCAGGAACGTCGTTTAGGTTTTTAGGAGAAGTGCCAGCAGTCAAATTATTTGCCAAACTAACCTTTAAAAATTCAAGACAATTACTAGGTAGTGCGTTTCAAGTAGCACTCAGAAAATTGCGAGTTGTATTCGATGCAGCGTATAAAACTAACAATCAAGTATCTCTAAATCATGTTTTACAGAACATACAAACCGACGTTTCTAATCCTTTTTCCAGAGTTTTTAAAACTAGTAGCTGCAGAAATTACAGTTACAGTTTTTAACTTATCAGGAACCATCCATTGTTCGAAAGAAAGATTAAAAGTGCACGAAAGCTGACGTATCTAGAAATAGCATTCAGAATTTCATTATCGACTGACTTGGTTCAAGAGAATTAACGTTATCTGTCATTTCATTTCATTTACAGATACTGGAGCCATAAAAAAATATAAAAGCCAGTAGTCATAAGGAAAATCGAGCTTAAACGATGAATCGGAGTAAATTTGATACGTAATGTTTCAGCAATACTCGTGAAATAATAATTGAACTCATTGAAGGTATCCACGCCACTTGTAAGAAGCTCAACTCTCTCGCCACAACCCATGAAGGGATTTTGCCGCCTGAGGGTGCATAAATTAATTATTTTTATGAGAGAACACTTGCTACAACACAGATGCCGCTCCTAGCCCTGACATGTGCCCAGCTCAGCCATATTTCAATTTTCTGTATCACCACGATAACAAAAAAAAGTTAGCATAAAATACATTTCTTTTTCTCAAGATATGACAAGATATTTATTCAAAAATTGACGCTCACAATTCAATGTAGCTTGGTTACTTGGGCTGACATAAACCTGGTTATATTTGAGTCATAAACAAGTGACATCTAGATTTAAGCATTAGAAGTAGTTTTATAACAGTTTCGTTGTATAGCAGATTAGCGTGAAACGGAACCGAATTTCCGTGTAGAATCTGGAATATTCAGCACGGTACATAAATAGGGGTGCGAAGAGCATATTAAGGAGTATTCAAGAGATTCGGTAAGCGATAGTTCGAAAGCAAAAATGCATAATGCGAAAAATTTTTAGTGGTGTTTTATAGTGATTTATTGTAAATTGTGAATTAATAATGAATAAAAGTGAGAAATATTGTAATATGTAAGTATTTATAAAATAATTCTAAGATCATTTTCAGGAATATTCCGAACGCGGTTTAATTTACGAGAATTTTTGTTGTAAACCTGCAAATGTATAACTGTATTCACAATTTAATGATACATGGATTTAGAAGATTTGACGATTTATGAATTCGAGGAAGTAACAGAAAAAAATATGATAAACGTGAGATTGTGGAGGAGTTCCCCGTGTCATCTAAAACATTCGATATGGCGCAATTATTGGCTGTTATAACTCAACAAATTAAAATGACGCAACAAATAATGCAAGATTTGACGCAAGAAATAACAAATGAAACAAGAAATGTATTAAAAGCCAGAGGAGCGCGTGGAGGAACTCAACCATCCAATTTAAAAATTCGAGAAATAAATAAACAAGAAATTTCTCGAGGTTGAACAGAAAATTGAGCTGATACAGAGTGCTCATAATGTTCAAAAGAAGTCATAATTTGAGGTTCAATATCTTCGTCTTTGGAAGGAACAAGTTCGTTTAGAATTTTCAAATTCCAATTTGTAACGGCTACCAATAAAAATACATGGGATAAAGTTAATCGTGTCGCGGAATTAAAAGTTTGCAAATATTGCAAACAAGTTCCAACAATAATCGCAACAGTTACAGTGAGATAATAAGGGCTCTGGATCATAATCCGTATTTCTGGTGAGCACAAACGATAACTATATCGCATCGAAATGAAGGGACGCTTAATCAAAATGAAAAGTCTAAAGAAAGACAAAGAAGGTTTTCAAGAGCACATTTCAAAGATCGAGCGACAAGTGCATTAAGCTTATTTATATATATGTCCGACGGTTGTATTGAAAGAGTTAAAACAGATGCTTTTATTGACGGCACTCGGAGTCCAGGCACGCAGACTGGTGGTTTTGTTACCGAACGGAACTTCCGTTGCCGAAAACCATTGCTTGAACTTTAACTAATGAAGCTATACACAAGCGTGAAACCGTCAATGTTAAAGTGAAATCAAACATAAATGCAATTTTTGATATTTAATTTTTTTGCAGAGAACTGCAACTGCCAGCAACGGAATTGTGTTGTTAATTTGATAGTTCAAAAGAAGGAAAAACATTTAGTGCAAAAAAAAAATCCAATTTGTACAATTTTACAGATATTTGTCCACGTTATAAAAACTCTCAATTATTGATAGATCGGTGAACAAGAAAAAACATTTTATTCGAAAAATCTTCCCTGATTGAGATTTATTGATTTGTTTTAAATATTATATCGAAATTTGGTCTGGTGAATGTCTTAGTAAATAGTTAATGTTCTCGCTAAAGAATAGATGCTCTAAGTATACAGGTAAGAATACCAGATTCTCGTATTCGAATTATATTGATCAATCTACATAAAAAATACTATGCAACACTGTCACAATTACTTCAATTTGCAAACAATAAATTTCCCATAATTTATTATTTGTGCTGTATACCGTATATGCCAATCACTATTATGTGCATATTGTGCAACATATTATATTCTGACGTTTCAACATAACCGCTATGAAAATTTTTTAATAAAATATTGATGGATTTTAAAATTTACAATATTGTGAAATAAAATATAAATTAGTCTCTCGATATATATTACGACAACATATCACAAAAATCTTTTTCAAAAATTTTATTTATTCATTTTCTTTTTTTTTGCTATTACAAAATCCAATATCCCAATTTAGCTCCATTACGAGCATAATAGAGAATATTGTCGTCGAAAATTATATATCATTTAGGTTTATTTATTACGAATCTAGATTAAGCTGTTTAGAGTGTATAGAGCATATTTTCTATATATAAACTAACCTAGAAAATTATAACGACAATTTCCTGCCCTCCAATCTCTCGTATACATTTGTTATATTACGGTTACGTAATAAATTTATCGAAAGATACAATTCAACTGTACATAATTGAATTTTTATTAATTACAATAGCAACAAAATATTTTATATAGCAATAATAGGCTACTTATCTAGTAAGTGCTCCTTCTTGAGTTTACAGCGAAAAATGTTGTTTATTGCTAAACTAAGAAGATCCTTGCTTACCTGAAATTGAACAGAAAAATACGAAATTAATTAAAAAATAAATTTGATGTAATTATAAACTTTAAGTTTTCTTAAGCGCGTAAGGGTTTTATATATTTAAGGGATGGTGATGTCGTAAAGATCTTTATAGTTCACAATATACTAACGAAATCGAATTATCTAGAATTTCAAGTATATAAAAAAAATTTTCAGAAATTTCTTGAACTCGTATCACATTTACTCTTTACAAAAAATCTTTATCTTTCTTCTAGGTATTCACATTTTATTGAGTCTTGTACAATTTTGCTTTAAATTGTGATAAGATATTATGTCTGGTTCAAGCTTAAATCTTTCCAATGTGCTCCCACCCAAAATTCTGAAAAATAAACGGTTAATGTTATAGAGATTACGTTTAAAATAATTGTTTCATGCGTATTTCTTAAGATGTGTTAAAAGCTAATTCGGATCGCTGAGCTCTAAAAAATTGTATTCGTTAATACAGGGTAGTGTACACATATATGTAACTAAATTGTTACTCCACAAAAAAACAATACGATTCGCAAGTAATGCCTCCACTCGTTTCATAGAGGCAGTTTAACTTAAAAAATCACGATTTTTATCGAAAGCGCTGATTGCGACATAAATCGGAAAAAACCCCTAAAAAATTTAAAACAATTAATTATAATCAAAGTATCTTAGGAAACTCGTCATTTTCGTCCGTTTTTTAAACATTTGAAATTCGTGCATTATTTGCTGTACAATATTTTTTCTGATGGAAAAACTGAGCATACTTTGCGTAGATTTTTAAAAATAATTTTTAATACTTAATGTACTAATGGCTGAACTAGCGAATCAGTAACAACTTAACGTTAAAATGCAATAAATAGGTTGTGTTGGTTACTGGCCAGCGAAACGTTAACATCTTTTCGTTCAGTTTCGTTAAAATGTCTCTCATTTAACATACCCAAAAATTACGTGCAAACTGAACGAAACGTCAAACAAAAGCGTTCTCCATTTTTAAACGATCACGATTTTAAAATCACAATGGTAATTTAATGATGTATATTATACGAGTATCTACCCAGTAAAATTTCGTTCACATAATGAAAATTAAACGTAAAGCAGTAAAGTGCGTAAAGCATTTGACAAGTTGTGTTACAGCCACACTAGGCAAACTAGTCAAATTTTACATAACAAAAAAACTTTCGTCGTTTTCCGTAAACGTCGTTTTCTGCTTACTTCTACTCGTGGATTTCTAAAAATAATTTGTAATACTTAGTAATTTCGTTTGTACGTTGATGAAATATGATCACGTTGATGAAACATGATGAAATATGGAATGGGAGGATATTTTTTTTTTGATTTTCTTAAAATTTACTTAACACATTAAATGATTTAGAAATTTTATTGTTCGCTCAAATGATTTCATTATGTAATTATTTTTAAAGAAATTTGATTCTTCGGTATTTCTAAAGAGTTTTGGTTTTGATATGGTTAAACATTGGTGTATTGTTTAAATTAGACGACTAATCAAAGTAAAAAAAAAATGGATCTTCCACTATTTATAAATTTAGTTCCTAAATCGTTTAAGTTTCAGGGTAGCAAATTTTTTTTTTTAAATTTTTTAGAGGCGTAAGTCCTCAATTTGGGTACCGCGTAAGATGGGATGATAAAAGCAAACTGCGAAAGAGTTGGCAGTTCTTCGGCTTCAGAAAGTTCATAATCAAACAAATAAAAACTGTAAAGTAAGCTTTATAAACGCTTCTACTCGCCAGTGGATAAATTAGAATATTATTTTATACTGTTCAGTAGTGGAGGGATCTCTATTGACGATTGGAGGATCACGATTGTTGGGGTAGCCAATCGAAACCAAATACTTTTTTTATGCATAACGAAAAATTTATCTCGTTTTTTCGTGGTAGAGAATTCTAGCCAATGGGTCTGCCATTATTATTTGAATTAGTTACATGCAACAATTTTAAATCCACAATTACACGTCATATATCAATAAATCAGCATGAATTTATGGCTGACCGATCCACATCGACTAATCTGGTTGAATTCGCCAGTAAAATAATTAAAGAGATAGAAAAATTTATAACGGTGCACTCGGACACGTCACATCGATTTAATCACTTATAAAAAAAAAAATACTGCGCAAGTATCATGCAGACTGTATAACATTATGCGAATAGTTGAACCCCTTAATGTCCGCTAGATACATTACTCAATGATCGTACTCTGTGTTATCGACGATATCTCGTCCGACGCAAACAGATGTCACCTCGAGCAACCCAGTTGGATAATATTTGTGGGAGATGATTTGTAAAATTTTGTTGAAACCCTGTGGGGTGTGTCAAAAGTCCCGCGTAAAAATTTGGCGGGTATGGAAAAGTAAAAAAAATATAAAAGAGCGATCAGTCATGAAACGAGGCAGTCTTTTTTTGAATTTCGCGGCTGGTTAGTCGTCTTGTGGATTTTGTTGTCACTTATTCGGTGTTATTCTGAATTTTGTTATACTTAGTCAGTTAAAAAAAAAAAATAGAAAAAATTGTGGTTTTGACAAAAATTGTGAAAAATATTAATAAACACACAATTAGATTTAATTTGTTTTTGTACTTAATATCTAAAGATAAAAGAAACAACAAAAAAAAGATACATGAAAACAATAATAAAATAAACCGTTGAAAAATTATAACATTGAAAAATTGAAGTATTATAATATTAATATTTGATAAAAAGTGTGAGTTGGTAAAAGTAAATCCACCTAGAAAATTAAAACAAAAAAAATATTGTGCATGAGGTGCATGAAAAGTTGGACGATTTGTTTAAAACTATTTACATATAAACGAAAACTTTGTGCCGTATGAACTAAAAGTGCTAAATATAAATAATTAAATACTGTGCAGAGAAAAACCTATAAACCATAGTGATTACGTTATTTCATGTCGTAACGATAATCATAATCGTATAAAATTGTTTTGTTTTACTGATATACATTCAAAGACATTAATATTACAGTGCTTCGACAAATGGTGTGGTACTCCATACAGTGCAGCGATAAAATAGTGGTATAAACTGTTATTACAAAAAAAAAAATGTTAAAGTGTGCACACTGGTATATCGTGTATTTATACCGTTACAAGTTCTCAAGTATATGAACTATAAACTAGTATATCGATGTACGTACTATACTTTTAAAATCCGGATTTACCATCATGGCGGCTACACTGGTGATGTCAATTTTATATATTATCTTACATTTCGATAATTATAATCATTGAATTCAATTTGATATAAAAAAAAACTTAAATATACATATAATAATAATCCTAAAGAATTAGTCATTTATAGTAACTTAATCTTAAGTATTTAACATTTAGTCCTTTGTTTTCTAAATTTTTATTTCCAGCAAACTATTTCAAATCTTACAATCCGAATTTACGTTTTCTAGTCCGGTATTATCTAATAGGATATTACGTGATGGGTTTGAAATAATTTGGTGTGGAATTATAGTATTATACTTATTAATCATACTAACACTATTTAATCTTTATAATATTTCTCTCAAATTTTATCAAATTTCTTTTTATGATTAATAAATATTTCATTCTGTGGACTAATTTAATCAAAATTCAGAATTCTTATTTTTTTCTCTTCTCTCTTGGGTTTCGCGGATAATTTTTTTGGTTATATTTAATTTGTTTCGAACAAAAGATGTACAATGACTTTTTTCGGTTCTTTTCTTGTTTTTTTGAGTGAAGTTCAATTTAAAATATGTGTTATTAATTAAGCTTGCATTGAGAGGATGAACTAGGGTAAGTATCCGGTCCGAGATGGGTAGGTAATTGGTATCGTTTCCCTTCCTAGCGGTTACACGTAGCTCACATATACTCTTCAAACCCCACGCCCAAACCCTGACGCCTAGCCGGCAACGACCGGTGGGGAGTCCCTGTGTGAACCAAAATTTCTATAGCGTTTGACTTGGAGAATGAATTTCGAGTAATTTTTTTTTGTGTGCTTTTCAATTCCTTCTTAGCCAATATTTTTACGGTGCTGTTGTTTTATTTTTTTTGTTATAGTTTTCGTGTACATTCTCCAGGTCAGACAACGGCTACACACCATCAAGTTGATGTGGCGGGTATACAACTATTTCAAGTTTCTCACCCTGGCCGTCCCGTACTTCGATAGTACCCAAAAAGACCGATGCCAGCGGAAAAGTTAAGTGGCGATTAGTAATTGACTATCGCAAGTTAAATGAGAAAACTATTGAAGGCCGGTACCCTCCACCAAACATCACCGATTTCTTCGATAAACTAGGGAAATGTTTGTATTTCTCAACCCTGGATCTGGCATTTGGTTCCCACCGGATGGAGGTGAGAAAGCAAGAAACCTCTAAAACCGTATTTTCCGCCGACCACGAGCATTGTGAATACATAAGAATGCATTTTGGTCTAAAAAAAATTAAGTGTGCTTTAGACCACACTACTAAAGTAAAACTTCTAATATATATTTAATATTTATAATATAATATAGAAAAATTATAATATTGACAAAAAAATAGTCACCCTGTGCGTTCTCGAGTGTCACCTAGCCGTTTATATCTGATGCCACAAGAGGTAACCTTGTAACTTGGTAACTTTCTCGAGGCCAACTAGTCGTAATAGATAATGTTTATGTATGTGTAACAAAACGGACAAAAACATCATTTTTGAAATCTCTTCGCATAATAAAAATGGCCTTGAAATATTTTTTATTTCATTTATGTTTGTGTAGTGTGGTTTCATCGAAAATTTGTTTAAGTCGCATTAAAACCTGTATCATAGGCAAACGGGGAAAGAAACGAAGAAAGAATCGGTTTCTGTGATACCTCGTGTGGAAGGGAGCTATAGTATTTGAAAAAATACCACCCTGTGCGTTCTGGAGTGAGTAAGTCAGTGACATAGAAGTCTATATTATGACTTTCCAATTTTCCAGTTTTTCAATTTTAAAATTTTTCAATTTTCCAATTTACCAACTTTCCAAATTTCCTATTTTCATATGTTTTTATTTTCCAATTTTTCAATTTTCTAATTTTTCAATTTTCCAATTTACCAGTTTTCCAATTTACCAAATTTCCAATTTTCATATTTCCCTTTTTTCCAATTTTCCAATTTTCCATTTACCTATTTTCCAATTTTCTAATTTACAAATTTTCCAATTTTGCAAATATCGAAATTTCCAATTTTTCCAATTTTCCAATTTTCCATTTACCAATTTTCCTATTTTCTTATTTTCCAATTGTTTTAACCAATTATTAAAATAAAATGGTATCAACTATTGTTCCACCTAGGGATTTATAAATTGTCACGGCAAATCCTGATACTAAAGGAAAATGATTTCGTTTTGCGTTTATTGTTTCGTTCGCCTCGTTCGATTACACTTTTCGTAAAGCATTTGTAAAGCATTGTAAATTGGAAAATTAGAAAATAGGGAAATGGAAAATTGAAAAATTGTAAAATAGGAAAATATGAAAATAAGGAATTTGGAAATTTGGAAAACTGGTAAATTGGAAAGTTGGTAAATTGGAAAATTGGAAAATTGAAAAACTGAAAAATTGGAAAGTCATAATATAGACTTCTATGTCACTGACTGACTCACTCGAGGACGTACAGAGTGACCAAAAAAATTTTTTTTTTCAATATTATAACATCTATGTCACTTACGCACTCCAGAACGCACAGGGTGACCAAAAAAAATTCGTCCGTGTGATATATTTTATATATGTATTTTTTCTATATTATAGCTCCATTCCACACGAGGTATCACAGAAACCGATTCATTCTTCGTTTCTTTCCTCGTTCGCCTATGATACAGGTTTTAATGCGACTTAAACAAATTTTCGATGAAACCACACTACACAAACATAAATGAAATTAAAAATATTTCAAGGCCATTTTTACTATGCGAAGAGATTTCAAAAATGATTTTTTTGTCCATTTTGTTACACATACATAAACATGTGTAAACATGTGTCGCTTCGATGCAATTTCGATAGAATAACGGTATTTTGGAAGTAAACATTTGTTTATTTCATGTAAATTTTTAAATTTTCATCAAAGTAGCACGGTTTTTTCGTCGAAGCGAAAATAGCGATAGTTACAACATGTCGGCCCAGCTTTCTGAATTTTTGGCAATCCATATAGCTTTGCTACGACACCATGGTAGGTCTTTAGTTTTTATGGCTCATACTTTTTAATTCTGATTTATAGTGTCTTTTGGAATAAATTGATATGTGTTCGTATCGTCAACGATTTCTAGATTTGATGTTAATTGATAATCATGATGGTCCAATTTCTACTGCCTGTTTTCACAAAACTATATGGTCTGGTAGATACGTATATGAAGCTGATCCGAAAATCATCCCGAAAAACGTGTTTAAAAATATTGGCGTATTTCCCCGGTAAATTCATTCCGAAAAATCGAGAAAATCAAATTCAATCTCGAGAACACAAAAACAATCTCACATAAATAAAAGAAATTTTATGTTTTACATCTATTATATTTACAAGAAGAGATTTATCACAATTTAAAAAGCCACCCTCTCACGCAAAGATGGTTAACAATTTTTTCACGACCTTTAATAATTCGGTTAACAGAGTTTGGCTCGTTCCCACATGATGAGGATAAAAGGCCTCTCCTTATCGATTAAACCGGAATTATGCTCATAATATGTTACCATTAATTTCTCCGCTCAAAGTCGTTGACAGATATAATTGTATGTACGGCATTGAAATGGGGAGAGGGACAAAATCCCGATATTAATAATCCCGAAAGTACAAAATCCAAACGTTTATAAAGATCCTGAAGTAATAAATACCCGAGGGCGAACAATCCCGAGAATATAAAATCCAAAGATTTCAAAATCTCACGGTTCAAAATCTCTTAGGAATAAAATCTCGAAATCCTACGAAAATTTCAAAGTTCATTTGTTTGAAAATTATGGGTGTTATAGCAGATTTTATGATCGGTGTAGTTACATCAACGTATTGGCCAAACATTGGTATACATTCGCTCAATGACGAACATTCACAGCAATTTCATTATTTTCTCCAGTGACTGTTGCTCTATGGGTCCTCTTTTTCGGTTGAACATTTCCATCAGTAATAAATTGTTTGATAGTACGTCCAAATGAAGCACATCCGGAAAACGTTGAGCGTAAATAGCAACAGCATTTTCAAGATTTCTGCCAGCTTCTCCATAAACCAGAACCATTTCAATTTTTTTTGCCACAGTTAAACGGTTCATTCTAAAGTAGTTTATCGTTTTTTTTGCAATTACGAAAAACATGAAGATAAGAAATAACACAAACGTTAAATATGATTTACAAAACTGAAGAAATTGTTTTGATGACGAATTTCGAGTATTTCCAATGAAAACATGATGTTTTTTATTTCAAACGTATTGTAGAATCGAATGCGTGTGTTCTAAGAAGAAGAAATTGAAAAAATTGAATTTCGTCGATTACAACGCCATCTATCATGAACCGAACAAAATATTTCAGTCAAATCATACGTACTTTTAGTCGTAAAATCCGTATCTGCAAAAATATGGCTTCCTATCTTAGTTTAAAAGTTACCACCACCCGACCTACAAAGCGGGGGGTGGGGGACTATTTTTTGCACTACTGTATTTCCCCCGCGGTATGATTAAATTTTGATTATGGACGTTTTTTCCGTAGAGTGCTATTTTTGATAGAGATTTTTGATCGTCTCAGTTTAAAAGAAACACCCGGTATATAGAAAATAAGGCAGCTGGAGCTTATTTTGCTTTAAATATTAAATTGAATGTGTTAATTCAGTTTAAAAATTAATCATTTAATGAATTCATAACAATAGCAATTTTAATTTCGCAATTCAAAATATGGCGCATTCCCAACGTGAACAAAATATCATTCAACAATTATTTCGGTTGTGTCAAAAATTATAACGCGTAGCTGCTTTAATAAATTGGTTGCATTCAGCACAGTTTCAAAATTAATACAGAGAATAATTATCACGATATTTGGATTGGCCCTAATATTGATGGACAGTACAATTTTAATGCCATATATGCAGTTATATCTGTCAACCTCTGTGATTTAAATGCCATACACCTAAATTCCGTGTACATACATATGTGCTGTGATTTTATCGTTTAAAATAAGAAAAATTTGTATGAAAAAGAAAACAAATAGTTGTGGTTTGTTAAGGATGAAATAAAATTTTAAACACAATGACCCAGGTGAAAGATTTATACACAAAAATTGTAAGGTTTATCACTAGCAAACTCTGTACTTGTTTCTGACATTTTTTATGTACACATAGAAATTAACATATTTAACGAAAGTAGTAAACTTTTGTGAAAGTTTAATTTAAATATTATTACATTAATTTATAATAAAGTTACTGATTTTTAAAATATACTGTAAAATATACAAACCGCTTCCACTCTATTTAACGATAAAAAATGCTAGAATATTAATGCTCTTATATGTAGGAGGCTTTGATAGTAATCGAGTACAATTTTGCTATTAAACTTTCATTTATTTGTATCATACAAAATAACTAAGCCAACTTTGACCATTTTTCGATTTTTTTTAGTCATAGTAAACCAAATGTCCAATTCAAAAAATTGTAAATCCACTTATTTTTAGCAAAATCTTCGGTTTCGTTAAAGAAAACTTGCGAGTGTTATGTCATTAATTAATTATTCGTTATAGGCTAATTAAATGCCCATTTAAAAATTCTTGTGCTCATTTCATTTTTGATTTAGATTTCGGTTCCAATAAAAACAAATGCTAAATCTTTTGAAATGGGGCCCATTTGGTTTCGAACCTTATATGGAGTATGCTGCCTTTTTTTAAAGCTAGCACAAAACCCATCATTCTAATGAGCATTTTCGTAATGCGCTTACATAATCGATTCGCTGATTAGAGAAACCCCGATAAACAGTAAATTTGGTTATCGATATATACTAAATCTCTAGATTTGCCTATCTTTATTCGTGTGTCCTTCAAATCCGGATAAATAAAACCCAACGACTTGAGACGATAAATAATTTATGTATTCCCAGCCATATATCCTTAGAAAGTGTGAATTAAATTACAATTTATTTTATTTTATTACGTCCAAATACTTATATATGGATATGATGAGAAACCGCACTTAAGAATTATGTAACGACATCTGTATGTGTCAAACATATCTCAGCACATATAAATATTTCCCCATTATATATTACGAGTTTATATATGTATTGTATGTACGTATTGCTGTAAGGGACGAGTAAATTATGTATGTATATATCATACCGAGTTTAAATATCATCTAAATCTTTCGCTACCTGTAAATTCGACAGAAACCATTGTACAAAGTACCGAAAAGTTGTCGAAGAATACAAAAAGGTATAAACTACATAAACTACAACTAAACTTAAATCGTATTGCTTGATTTGATGTTTATATGTACACAAGTAATGTACCTTGGCTCTATCATAAGTGTATATATATATACGCCATGATGGGTATACGTTGAAAAGGTGGGCGGAGTGGATAAATTAAATAAAAGAAAATTTATTTATCTCTGAGTACGAGTACGTATCATACATGTATACATTTAGGGGCCTACAGTTATATTAAGAAAAAAAGCTTACTTTTGTAGTTTTCGTTAGATTTTCTTCGCCATCTTCTTCTCAGATCATAATAATATGTATACGTATACGGTACGGTACGACATGTAAGTACGTATATATCTATATTCAATTGTAATGAGGTTTTGTTATTAGATTTTCCATATATACGTACATAAACTACATATGATTATGTAAGTTTTCGTTATTTGTATAGTAAACGGAAAGCACAAAAAAAAATAAAAGTTTATATAAAATAAAATCCATTGTTTTCGAATTTGTTTAGTTTGTACACATCTAGTTCGGTGGTTCGGTAGCGGGAGGGCTTTTGTACTCGAATTAATTTTATTCGAAAAACAAACAATAGAATATTTAGATTCGTTTATAACAAGCGTGTTTATCTATAAAACGTCGGGATATTAATGTTTTGGAGTATGGGGGTGTGATGTGTGCGCAGAGTGATATAATTTTATTAGTCGTGTTACATTAAAACGTAATAAATTAACAAACAAAAAGTTTAAAATTGTTTTGATTTATCTCAGCAATAGGAAAAATTGAAATAAACGCTGTTTAGCGCTTTGTTGGGTAGTTGGTACCCGGCAACGAGAGACCGACCAAAAAACACATCTACATTTTGTTAGACTAATTAAACCTTATTTTTTTTTTGTTATTTTGTATTTGGGTACACAAAACGAAATAACACCAGGAGTCTTATCTCGAATAAACTTTTTTTGTTTTTGTTTCGAGTATATTGGGCGGATGAGGGGCGAGAACATATATATCCTTCGATAAAATCAGGTAAAAAACTTTTTAATATTCCGTTCGTATTTAATTTAATTAGATCTGCACAAACATAGATTATTATTTATGTGTATATAGGGTTTTCTCTCTATGCATATGGATGTGGTACATGTGGTATCGATCATTCCACCTTGAAAGTTTGCCAACACATAAACTGGAAAAATATGTAGCACAACCTAGAAAACTGCTCTGCCGTATTATTGATCACCGATGCAATTTAATATACGTAACCTATTTACACAACCGTAAAGTAAATTATTTTCTCATCTGCAGGTAACTACTATAATATTATGCAGTTAGGGGATAGTAGGCACCCAAATTCCGTTGCAGTTTTAATTTTATTCAATAAAGTTAATAATAAATTGTTTAATAATTAGCCAAACATATTTAATTGGGATGGTCAGCAGTTGGGAATTGTAATAATAGTTATAGGCGTATATGGTGTTTTTATTAATATAAAATTGGTGGTTACCTTAGTAATTTAATTATTGCCCATTACCAATATTGTTTATTAATGCGGCTACTAAATTTAACATGTAAAGCACGTAGCCCCGAAATGAACTTTTTTACACTCACATATTTTAAAGTTAAAATATGAAAAATTACCGTTACAGTGTAACCATCATTGTTGACCGTATTTCACAACATTTCTTACGTAAATAGCAGTACTCCATAGGCAGTTTGACTGGCCTTCGCAAAGCAATGGTGACGTTTATACTGCAGCGGGTTAAATGAATGTAATTCACCTCGATATGTTTGCCAACGCGTGAAAACATTTTGTGACAATGCTGGATCCCAACGTTGTTTCAAGCTCCATATCTCTGGCGTGAAAAGTTTTGCTAAAGTGAGCACAGGTAAATCTAATACTAACGTCAGGGTGTATAATTGGTTTGGTTGTTGCACTGTGTTCTTTGATCACGCAGTGATGCGGAAAAAACGAGAGATTTTATGAAAGCATATCAGGTGTAATAAGGTCCATATATGCCAACTTGAGATACTCGTCCATAAATCTTGCGTATTCTCGCTCCCGAGCTTGGTTTTTATGCAAAATTCTTTCAACTGCATAGATGAACTTTCTTCAATCGAATAATTTTGCGTTGCCTTTTTCCGGCGTCTACAATCTGAAGGAATTTCCCGAGCTAATGATTTAAGCGGTAGTCCTCATTGGCAAAATGTTGAAATCCCAAATACATTCTCATTCTATTTTAAAACAGAATTTACAACTACAATCCAACCGAGTAATGTATTTTGGAGAGGCGGAAGGTTGGCAACCCCTGCTTATATAAATAGTAATTTGTAATAAAAAATACATATTATGAACTAATAGGGTGATACACTGTGTTTAAATTATCAATTATTAAAACATCCGTGTATCTTTAAAATTGACTTTAATCTTTAATTAATGTAAAAGTGACTATTGCTAATATTACAATGATAAGGTTAGGTTCAATTACTAGATTGGCGTGCTGATGAAAAGCAATAATACACAAATTTAGATGTTCAATATCATGTAAGCGATCTGCAGGTCGGTTTTAATTTTCCCTAGGAAAAAGAAAGTATAGGAAAAGTATTTACATAGTATTTTTGTCACAATTTTTTTTCTGGTATATGTTACTACACTGCAGTTGACTTGAATAGGAACGACCGTTTTACAATATTTTAAAATCGGTCTAATTTTTCCAAGATTTTTTTACAAGATGAGCACTTGTTCAAAATGACAAAATTTTATTTTGTTTGTTTTCATTGGTCGAGGAAAATATTTATAATAAGAAATAGCCCAAATTCAAGTGCTACACAGCGAGAAATATTCTCTACAAGCAATTGCAGAGAAAATAGAAAGAAGTAAGACATACTAAGGACAGCATCCAATTGCGTATACTATCTTGTGCAACAATTAAAGCGAGAGCTGGTGTGGAGGATATAACAGTGTGGATAGTCATTAAAAAATCAGATCACCTTATTCGAAGAAAGTATCAAAAAAAAAAATCGACTCTAAATCAGGAGACGAAGAAGAAATCATTGCATTTCTCGAGGCTATACATATGACATATGCTGAAAAATGGAAACGTGTCGTTTGCTCTGATGAAAAGAAATTTAAGCTCCGATGGCTTAACTATTATTTTCACGACCTTCGAAAAGAGTGTTTAACAACACACCATAGCTGCACAGGAGGCGTTATGGTGTGGGGAGCTGTATCATTTTATGGTCAGAGAGATTCGTCGGTTCAGAACTATAGTACGCTATCCAACAAATTCTCGATTTCGAGGATTTAATTGATTATTTAGTAGAGATTCGCTATCCACCTCTTTTTCTTCAATTTTTTACGGTGAAATTATGCACGTATGTGAAGCTGGCCCGAAAACCATCCCGAAAAACGCCTTTTCAATTTAGGTGTGTCTCTCCATTAAATTCATTAAAAGACTCTTCAGCCCGAAAAATTAAAAAATATATGAAGAAAATCAAATTCCATCCCGAAAAAATAAAAACAGTCTCACGTACACAAAATAAAATTTAAGTTGGAAATCTATTACAAGAAATTTAACACACTTAAAATTAAGAAATTTAAAAACAAAATCCTTCAAATAAAATAGGTTGAAAATTTTTCAACGACCTTAATTTTTCGCGTTCACAGAAGTTGGCAGATATAACGGTATATGACTATTTATTGCACTGACCATCAGCATTAAGCACACAAATGCTCATGACGTTACAGCGGGTATGAGGGGGCTCCCCAGCTGATTTAATATTCGCATCTCATAGTAATCGGAATTTTGCCCATATATCACCAAAAATTTCTCCGTTCACAGAGTTTGGCAGATATAACGGTATGCTCCTAATTAATGCACTGACCAACAGCGTTAAGCACAAAAATGCTCAATACGTTACAGCGGGGATGAGGGGCCTCCCCAGCTGATTTAATATTCGCTTCACAAAATCGGAATTATTCTCAGATATCACCAGAAATTTCTCCGTTCACAAAGTTTCGCAGATATAACAGTATGCTCCTAATTAATACACTGACCATCAGCATTAAACACACAAATGCTCAATACGTTACAGCGGGGATGAGGGGCCTCCCATGCTGATTTAATATTCGCATCTCATAGTTATCGGAATTTTGCTCATATATCACCAGAAATTTCTCCGTTCGCAGAGTTTGGCAGATATGTTCCTAATTAATGCACTGATCATTTTTTTTTTATTTATTTATTTTCCAAAAAGAAGTACATGATTTCTATGCAGGAAAACATTATTATATAATTTAATTAAATTTTAAATGCAAATACAAATTATATTCTAATTATGAATATTTGTGTACATATACATATAATGTTCTAATTATTCTTAAGTTTTACTACTACGCTACGCGTAACATTTATTTATTTTGATATTTCAAATTTCATATTTACGGCGAGAACAAGTAGCTGGAACGGCTAATAAGTCTCAAAACCTAATGGTGTAGAGCATCATATTCTAATATATATTCTTTATATAATTCATTTCTTAATTTAAATTTAAATTGTGATATAGGAACGGCTTTGTTTGCGTCATCTAACTTATTAAATAATGCCACGCCTCCATAAAATATGCTATTTTGAGTTGAGCCTAATTTGTAATTTGGAGGGCGGAATTTGTTACTACTGCGAGTAGTTCTTTTTGAAATTTGGAAATTTGTAATAAGTTCAACATTGCAGTTTAGAAGGCCATATTTTATTTTGTAAATAGTCATTATATATTAAAATTTTATGAGTTTATGGATGGGTAATATACTATCGTTATATAAAATTTTTGAGAGGGTGAGCCACGGTAAGTTTTTAACTGCCTTTATAGCTTTGTTCTGTAATATTTGAAGGTCATTTATATAATATTGAGAAGCAGAGCCCCATGCTTGTATCAAGTATAGTAAATGCGAATGAATATAACTTATTATTTAAGTCAGGTGGAATGTATCGATTTACCCTTCGAAGAACTCCAATGAAAAGAGATATTTTTAGCTTCATTAGCATTAAACACACAAATGCTCAATACGTTACAGCGGGGATGAGGGGTCTCCCCAGCTGATTTATTATTCACTTCTCAAAATCGGAATTATCCACATATATCACCAGAAATTTCTCCGTTCACAGAGTTTGGCAGATATAACGGTATGTTCATAATTAATGCACTGACCATCAGCTTTAAGCACACAAATACTCATTAGGTTAAAGCAGGGATAAGGGGTCTCCCCAGCTGATTTAATTACTGAATAATAAATAAGCTGGGGAGACCCCTCATCCCCGCTGTAACGTATTGAGCATTTGTGTTTAATGCTGATGGTCAGTGCATTAATTAGGAACATACCGTTATATCTGGCAAAACTCTGTGAACGGAGAAATTTCTGGTGATATATGTGGATAATTCCGATTTTGAGAAGCGAATAACAAATCAGCTGGGGAGACCCCTCATCCCCGCTGTAACGTATTGAGCATTTGTGTGCTTAATGCTGATGGTCAGTGCAATAAATAGTCATATACCGCTATATCTGCCAACTTCTGTGAACGCGAAAAATTAAGGTCGTTGAAAAATTTTCAACCTATTTTATTTGAAGGATTTTGTTTTTAAATTTCTTAATTTTAAGTGTGTTAAATTTCTTCTTGTAATAGATTTTCAACTTAAATTTTATTTTGTGTACGTGAGACTGTTTTTATTTTTTCGGGATGGAATTTGGTTTTTTTCATATATTTTTTAATTTTTCGGGCTGAAGAGTCTTTTAATGAATTTAGTGGAGAAACGCACCTAAATTGAAAAGGCGTTTTCGGGATGGTTTTCGGGCCAGCTTCACATACGTAAATTATGCTACGTATTTAGCGTTAACTCCATTTTCGATTTTTTTTGTTATCAAGCTAACTTCATTTTGTGATCTAATTCCGTAAAACAAAAACTTTACTTTATACTTTATAAAACGCTATATCCACATTTTACGCGATGTCACAATTAATTTAATTCGACAGGATGAACATTGCGACAATTTAATTTCCACGTCATGTACTATAATTCCATCAAAGCCGACAGAAGAACCGGATGAATGTCCTACCCAGAACACTAGTAATACTTCATTAAATGAAAGTGAAAATTTTCTCAAACTTATAGATTGCTTGGAAAGTGGTAATATTTTTTAAATATGTTTATATGCAATTCTCAAATTATTAAATTTACAGAATCATCATTTCTTGATTCGGATGCTGATCTGGAATATATACCGCAAGTGGAAAATGATCGGCAGATGAGTCTTTTATATGATGGTAAATAACTAAAATGCTTATACCTTAAAACAATTCTGCCCTAAGATTATTGCCTAATGAATATTCAAAATAATTTAGAAGCTGCGTGCTGCTCCAAATCGTTCACAAAAAAACGATCGCGTCATCCGAAAAAAAAAACATCCGGAAAACCAAATGTCAAGCAAGAGAGGAGTTTGTCAATAACCTTAATTTAACTCGAAAAAAGCGAGAAATAAAAGCTAGCTATGGTGAAAGTTGCCCTTATAGTTGCAACGTAATGTTAAATTTATCAGAAAGGCGATATAACCATTTCTGGAAATTAAATACTAAATCAAAAGGAGAGTTTTTTGGAACAATGGTCTTTAGATTGTCTATAGAAAGAAAAAGAACTTCAAATACTACTTCTCGAAGGAAGCATACTACATATTATTATAAATTTTTGAAAACCGGCAAATAAATCAGAGTAGGTCAAGTATTTTTTACAAAAACTTTGGACATAAATAAAACTCATACGAGTATACACATTAATATTTTGACAACCTGATTGATAATAATACATCAACAACGAAATCTCCAGCAAAAGGACGACATGTAAAAAATCAATTGCCAAAAAACAAATTGGACGATGTTGCAAATCATATTAATTGATTTGCCATTGTTGATTCACATTACTGCCGTTCGTCATCCAACAAAAAATATTTGATATCACACCTCATTTTAAAAAAGACGTATGAAATGTACTGCAACGAGTTTTGGGCATACAAAAACATTTTCAAAACAAGATTTAACTTGGCCTTCTTCGTTCCAAAGAACCACTTGTGCAATAGATGTGAAGAGCCATAAAAAAAATGAAATAATATTATCACCGGACGAAGAAAAACAATTTATGGACCATGTGCAAAATAAAATATTAGCAAAAGGTGAGAAAGATGTGGATAAAACGAACTCAGATGAAAATACACGTGTACTGGTATACTTGATCTTCAAAATGTCTGTTCACTACCAAAAGCGAATGTAAATTGTGTTTACTACAAACGGAAACTATAAGACCACATACTGTGCTATATGGAACGAGACCACACAAGGAAGAGGTGCAAATGAATTGGCAAGTGCGCTACTCCAAATTTTAAATGCTGTAAAATCTTTACTTTACAGCTTAACAAAAGATTATTATTTGGACCAATTCTTGTGTACCTCAGAATTGCAATTCTATGGGATCATTGTGTTTAATAAAGTTTCTCAAGGACAACCCATCAATTCAGTCAGTTGAGCAAAAGTACTCCGAAACAAGCCACTCACTTTTGCAAGAAGTCAATACGGTTCATACCTAAAAAATAGATACCAAAAAAATAGAAAACTTATAGTTAGCCAGGCCTGAATCACGATCTCTGGGAAAATATTCAAATTTGAGATATAATGACTCTGAACACCTAGAACATCAAAATTCGTAGAAATAAACCCGAGGCCGTGCATTATTAGCACTACGTGATTTTGGTTAGGTGACTCAATATTCAACATCGTGTACTAGACCTGGGCGAAAAGTTACACTTTTTATAATTGTTTAAATTGTGATTCAGGTGATTTATTTGATTAACTATACGATTGTGCTGCCAAAGGCCTATTTTATTGTCATTTTGATGTTAAAAAATAATAAATTTTTATTAAAATGTTAAATGAAATTTAAATTTTATTTATGTGGACTGAATAAATTAAAAAATATAATTTTGAACTACTCGTACATATATAGAAGATTTTGTTACTATTTACCCCCGGACCTTGTTACTTTAAATCCCGAGGTCGGGGTAAAAATTAACTTCTACCAAATTTAGAAAAACCCTCAACTTCGCCAATTTCCTACTGGAATATTGGCTACACAGTTAGAAATTTAGGTGTAATTTATAATGCAATCTTTGCATCAAAGCTTATACGATGCAATCGCGTGTATGACATTCTGATGCAAAGTTTTCATTAAAAATATGTAGGATGCAGTTGCGTTAAAAAGTACTGGAATAATGCGTCGAAAGAAAACTCATACAAAATTTGGGGTTAACTTTTTTTTAGCGAACTTATAATAATTCGCTAAGGCATTGTATATGCGCCGGACCTATATGTAATTCAATGTGCATTACAAAGGTCATATTTTTTCAACTGTGTATATTTATATAACGTTTTCTAGCTTAGATATCACTTGTTTAAGTTAATTGCGAATTTTTTATTTTCAAAAATGTTACAACCAGCCCTTACTTCCCCTAGATCGTATAAATACAATTTAAATACTTATGTACTAGATTTCTATTTTGGTGATTCACCGAATAATAAAATATGAAAAAATTAAGTTAATGCGTATAAATAAGTGCAATACGATAGAGATTTTAAAAAATATATTCGTCAAAAATATCATTGCAATATCGGTATTTTAATTGTAAATCAGGTAACAACCAAAAAATGTTGGCCTATGGTGTATAAATAAAATTCTCATTATGAGCTGGTTGCTGTTTTGTGTAATTGAAATTTTACCAACACAAATCACTCTCCTTACAGAATTAACAACCGATGGATCACAGCCTTTGTTGAGGATTTCAAGTTCAAAAGTGTTTATATATAGTTAAGCAAAGATGAACCCCTGTTGTTTATATTCGAACTACCCCATAACGATGAGCATTAGCATCGTGGCCTACCACTAAGGGGAATTGCATATGCAATTGCATCCTGCTCCAGAGTACATTTTTTGCTCGAAAACTGAAATTTGAGGGTTTGGAGTTTTGTTGCTGTTTTACTAGCCTACTAAGATGCTCTAAATTAATATTATTGTTGATGCTGTACCAAAAAATAACACATCATAAACTGAGAAACCGCCACCAATCTATTTGAGGGAGCGATTCAAATAAAGATTTAGCACGAACCATCGACACCTTAACGGAAGGTAATTTTTATATTTCCTGGGTTAAACGAGGAAATATAAAAGAAACCAAAATTCAGCCGTTAAATATTGAGGCATACAAGGCCTTGATATATCATTTTGATGAAGTGGGAAAACACTACTATACTTATCAACTAAAGAGAAAAAAAGAGTGGTTGTGATGTTAAACGGAATTGACAGCTTCGTTGAACCAAACGAGATACAAGCTGCGCTCGCTGGAAAAAACTACCGTATTAAATCTATAACTAATATTATAAATCGAGAAAAGGTGCACAGCCAGTATTCCGTCTGAATCATGAAATATATGATCTACAATATCGTCTACATAGAAGAATTACTGTCGAAGAACCCAGAAAAAGAACTGGACCGGTATAGCGTGTTAAGTGCCAAGAATACGACCACACTAAAACTTATTGCACTTTGAGCGATGTTTGTGTAATCTGTGGTGATTTCCACAATTCAACGAAATGCGATAAAAATAAAACTCAAGCTTCTGTCAGTAAATACAGTAACTGCGATGGAAACCACACAGCGAATTATAGAGGTTGCACAGTTTATATTGAATTTAAAGGGAGAGTTGATCCTAGACAGCGAGCTGAGCAACGATTGCTTAAATTACATTCAGAAGCTAAAGTTCAAAATGGAAACCAGAATATAAATATAACAGTAATGTGCATACGAGGGTTTCGTACGCAAGCGCAATTAAGGGTGCCATTCCAAAAGTGGAGTCAAGTGAGGAAGAACACGTCCGTTAAACAAGCTATCTGGTATGATGCAAATCTTCATGGCGGTGATGGAGAGAACTGTGGATTTCTAATGATGCAGAATATGAACACACTGATGCAGATAGTTGTTAAAAATCAAAAATGACTCTCTTCAAAATAGCGATATGGAATGCAAACGGCCCAGAGCAGCATAGAGTGGAGGTTCAAACACTTCTCATTGAGCACAATATTGACATAATGTTAATATCTGAAGCACGCTTCACCAACAAGAACTTCTTCAAAATTGATGAGTACTCTATTTATGACATTAAGCAACCGGATGGCACTGCTGTATTGATTAAGAGAAGACTAAAACATTAAACATTATGAACTTATGAATAATGAGCAAGATCATATCCAATCAATGAGCATCTGTCTGCACGAATGGTCTGGAAATTGTGTGATATCAGCGGTATACTGCCCTCCAAAACACACTATAAAAAAATTGCAGTTTATTGATTATTTTGATCACCTGGGTAATAAATTCGTCGGAAAACAACTTTATTATGCTTCTTCCCACAATCTGAAAGCTGTTTGAAAAAATTTTAATAACAAAACTGAAACCAGTATTAGAAGGAACGAAAATCATGCCAGACCATCAATTTGGGTTCCGAAATCTACATGGTACCATAGAGCAAGTGCATAGAATAGAGGCAAAGCTAGATTGTTCTGCTGTCTTGACGGATATAGCACAAGCATTTGACAAAGTTTGGCACGATGGACTAATATGTAATCTTAAAGCGCTCCTGTCGAAGAATATTCACTCAGTTCTGGAAAACTATCTCCTCCAAAGGCCATACATGATCCAACAACATGGTGCAACAACTTTCCTAAATGATATAAGCGCAGGAATCCCACATGGAAGCGTTCTGGGACCTATTTTATATTTGTTGTACACAGCAGATTTACCCGTTATCGATAATGTAATAATATCAACATTTGATGATGATACAGTCATCCTGGTATCACAAGAAAACCCGCAAACACCCTCAAGAGAAGTAAAAAGTCATCTGGGCAAAATTAAGGATTGGCTCAAGATCTGGCGAATAAAAGTAACCGAAAAAACGCTCTTGCTCACCAGTACAATTAAACGGTGTATATATCGCTCAACAAATCAAGGTCAAATACATAGGCTTACACCTGGATAGACGGCTAACGTGGAAAGAACGTACTGAAGCAAAGCGCAACCAAATGAAAATAACATTTTCCTAAATTTTAGGAAATTCAAAATGTTACGAAATGATAGGAAGAAAATCCGAGTTATCATTAGACAATAAGGTCTTACTATATACAAAGTGTTAGCGAAGCCAATATGGACATATGGAATTCAGTTATGGGGATCCTCCAGTGCATCAAATAGAGAATTCCTGCAACGAACTCAAGCGAATATACTCCAACGTATTGCTAATGCTCCATGGTATATCCGAAATACTAGCATACACGACGACCTTGGTATTAAAACCGTTAAAGAAAAAATCAAGGAATTCAGTTCGAAATACTACTCAGAACTTCAGTGACGTCCTAACGAATTGGCCCGGATATACTAAAACAGCCGCGATTTAGGGGTAGATCCTCCAACCGGTCGCAAATTATTTAATTGCGAGGCGAAATATGGTTACTAGATTTATTTTGCCATGCCAATTGACAATTTTTTTTTTTTAATTTAAATTTGTTTTGCGATTGTTAAGTAGGAATACATAAAAAGACTGCGACCTTGGAAAATGCGTAGCAGTCTTTTCGTGGATTTCTACTTTACAATCGCAAAGCAAATTTAGATTTGAAACAAAATTGTCAATTGGCATGGTAAAATAAATCTAGTAACCATATTTCTGATCGCAAATAATTAATTTGCGACCGGATAGAGGATATACCGCTTAAACGACTAAGAAGAGCAGATCCACTCAGACTAATGAACCCGTAAAGTCATTAAATGTATAGATTAAACTTATTAGTAGCATCTAAATTAAATTGTGAACACAAATATTATAAGTATTAAACATTGGTTAAAACTTAAAAAATGTTATTAGCTTAAGATTTGAGCACTTCTTGTTAGTTGCAATCTATAAAAAAAATTGTTGATTGATGTAAATAAAATTTAAATTTTATATTTACATCTAGTATGTTGATGAAAAAATAGCCAAACCTCCAAACTCTCAAGTCGTGGTTTTCGAACAAGATTAATTTACGGGACACGAGATTGATAAACTACTCCACATACGAACGTGAAACCACCAATGATTTGCATGAGCTCGAAGATTCGATATGGACGAGGACAGCAGGAACGTCAGCTGAGCTAATCTTAACGTCGGAATAGTCCTTTCAGCCCTAAAAACAATAAATGTTCGCAATATAATGAAAATTTTTTCATAATTAGGTCCAATTTGGCACACATGAGAGACACCCTGCACATTGTGAGACAGATAGACATTTCAATCAATTACTTCCGTATACCAAAATTAATCTTTATCGTGCACATCCGCCTCATCCTATCTATATGAACAACTTATTTATCGTATTGTTACGAAAATTGGAAAATTTAATTTAACTGTTTGACATATTTTTCCGTCGTTAAAATTTAATATACACATAAAAGTTTATATTTAGAGACAGTGACACACACAAATAAACAAACAAACAAAACAACAACCCTCAAACACAAAAGCTTTTCTTGATTTATTTATAATTTTCTTTTCTTTATACTTTCATCTTAATGTTTATCTTATAAATAAATATCATTTATGAGAAACCGTCAACAAATTTGTGACACAGGAAGATATACATACATATACTCGTAGTACATATTAAGATGATTCGAGCAGTATGATGAGATAGCGATAACATCAAAACAATAGAAATATAATTAGATGTCGTACATACATGAATTTTATGATATTCTATAACATTTCATATCGTATAATTACATTTTCTTGTAGGTTGATTTCAGGCGCTCCTTTCATAATCTTATGATTGTTTGTTCATAAACGTTTCGGTTGAGAAATTGGGAACAATTAAACGTGAAACATGATGAGGAGTGCTTGAAAAATTTATTTACGTGTAAGTTTATTTATATGGGTTTTTAAGTGATTTGTTTCTCAATCTAATGTCGGTAATACAAATTCTATTCATTTCCTCCATCACCTTAGCTACATAAAATCATGTAAACGAAAATTAATTCGGTGGTGCGTGTGTGTACGTTGGTTGTGTACAAGCGCGGTATGAGGTGCGAGTGCTAAGCTTATTTATTAAAAATTCATATAATGGTTTTTCGTTTTCATTTGTTTTCCACATTAATGTTTTTCCTTTAAATTTGATTTTGGATTATTATCTTATTGTTTGCCACAAGTAAATAGGATTATGTAAATTATTTTGAACATAAAAATATATGAAAACAACTAGCTACGTACCATAACGAAAAAAAAGGTTAAAAATCTTGAAACCATAAAAGTCTGGATATAAAATGTTGGAAAATTTATATATAAATAAATTTTTTCTTCTGTTACCTTGAGAATTGTTATTTTTGTTTATGTTGTTAAATGTTATGTGCGTTCTAACTCATATATAAACATCCCCAGTAAAATACACTGCGCCACAAAAAAACAGAACAGAATTTTTTTTGTTCGAAAAAATACTCAGATTTGAACGCTTGTGTCTTGGTGAAATAACAGCTTTCAAAAAAATTATGTATTTGAAGCAAATTTTGTCTACTTTTCCACACTGAAATCCGTTTGATGGCCGGTTTCACAGAAAAATGACTAACGGCGTGTGCCAAGCCAATTAAATGTTTTATATGAAATCTGTTTTCCTTGACTTGATTAAATTTATTTATTCCATGGAAATATGTAACGATTAGTTAAAAAGTTATTCAATCAAAATTGGCCATTTCAATATTTATACGCGAACTAAATATTTCCACGGGTTGAAATATATTTGACCAAGTTTGCGTTGATTTTTTTCTGATTGCGAAAACTGATTTCATATAAAACATTTAACTGGCGCACAACTAACCACCCCCGTTAAGTCATTTTTCTGTGCAACCGGCCATGAGTAAAACAAAAATGGTCTAAAAGGAAAAAAAAACATGCTGCAGTTTGAGACTGTAAACGAATTTGCTCGTTATTTCATTCCCAAATCTAAATTAGTCTATTCATAGAGAATTTAGAAACTATGAAAATGGTGTTGTGAGAATTTCCGTACGACGACTCTTTTCGGCACGAGAGTATTCGGGATTTGAAGTTGAAATTGCTGAAACTGTGAAACTCACACGATATTTAAAAATTATGGAGAGCGGGGGTCTATACTTAATAAACCTAGATGTGGCCGCCCAAAGAACCTATTCAAAAGAAATGTGCGGTCATTTTTGAAAATAGTAGTAAAAAATCCAGAAATAGGACTCCCAAAATTGGTCGCTCGGATCGCCAATACATCAGGAAAGGACGTTCGTTCAAAAACTATTGGTAGAGTACTCAAACGGCCTGGATATAATAGCAGGATTCCACGAAAAAAACCTGCTAATTTCTACCAACAACAAAGGATTGAGGTTAAACTTCGCTAGACGACATCTTAATGAGGGCACCGCATTCTAAAATAGTGTTTTATTCACAGACGAAAATAAATTCAACATATTGGGGTCTGATGGAAGGTGGAATATATGGCGTAAAGCGGATACTACTTTGTCAAACAAAACCACTAAACATGAAGGAGGTAGGGTTATGGTTTGGGGGGGGGGGGGGGTTTAATGGCGCGGCTGGGGTTGGTAATTTAATATTCATTAATACAACTATGGATCGATTTTAGTATTTGACCATATTGAAAGAAAATTTGAAGACACCTGTTGAAAGGCTAGGGTTCGAAAGATCTTGGATCTTTCAACATGAGAACGATCCATTCACCATCCCAGTCGCTAGATTTGAACTATATTCAGTAATATTAAATAAAACAATAAGCAAAATTTAAAATTCAACCTATATAGTTTGATAATATATGTAGCTTGAAGCTTTACTTAAAATGATGGAGATTCACTGATTATTTTGATTATCTCAGAACATATTTAGGCACATAATATGAGAGCCTTCTCACAAGCACTGTAATCGATTAATTAAATAACTACTGATTAATTTGTAAAATATTCCACAAAATCCATAGCAATATAATTTATTAAGGAGTAATTTATGATCAAGAAATTGAGCTCCAATATATTCCTTTCAATCAAAGGCATTATAAGATTTGTCATCACCACACGTGCCATTTCAGTACCCGCTGCTTTCCTATATCCATACTGATGAGCATAGACAAATTCTGATTTGTTTAAGATGTTCCTAAAACGCGTCTTTAAGATTTTTTCTATGTTGGAAATTAGCCTATAAATAGAAATTACAAACTTATCACCACTTCTAAAAACTGGCACAACGGTAGTAATTTTTAAATGATTGGTGAATTCACCAGTTTCAAAAATTGTATTAATTGGAATCGTTACGCTTTACAACCAAATTACGTGTATTATCTGCAACTGGTTTTTTGCTATAGGAACAGGAATTAGGAAAAATATTTTCATAGTAGTTTTGTCAAAAATATCAATTTCTGGCCTACTGAGAAATCATGTTTGATCAAAAATTTTATAATTTTGGAAATATTTTTTCCGTACCGAAATTGGATAGGAAAAATATTCCCAATTTAATTTTGTTTTTGAAAAAATTTATACTAACTATTTACCATAGTATGCCAGAAAATTTTTTTTTTCCGATCGTAGGAAAAAATATATGTTTCCGTTGTTTTTTCGAAACGAAAAGCTCATGATTCCAGTATGTTGTATTTGTTGCTAAGCAACAAGTAATAATAGTACGAGAATATTTTTTCTGGCCTAGGCCGGGAATATATTCCCGTGTGGATTTTTAATTGTTTAGAAGAAATAAAAGTACACTTATAAGGCCAAACGCATTTACTTATTTTAATTTAATAGTATCCATCCGGCGGGGTACAAGATAAGGATAATTCGCTTTCACTGTCCATATCCCTTAAATTTCGTTCACACGTTTTTTATAAATCAGGTACAGGAACTTGACAACTTTTGAAAAAAAAAAAAACAAAATGTATTTATGTCTTATGATGTCGTGGCAATAATTTTCGATTTTTTACTTTGTTTTGATTTCTTAATATGATAATTAATGAATAATACTACAAATTATTTTTGGTTTATATTCGTTTTAAAGTCCGATCGGAGAAAAAATAGTATGTACAATTCGGAGGAAAAGTGCATTCCCGGACTCCCGTGGTTGCCAATTTCCACTATCGTCCGGGAATGCAGTACTTTTCCTCCTATAAATTATACAATATTCTAGTTTGTGACACAAATACAATGAAAATCTTTTCCTAATTCCTTTTTCTATAGGAAAAACCAGAATCGAGCTGCTGGTGGGTTAGACCTTTACATGAAAATTATGTTGTATATTTCCAGAGGACTAGTTGATGACAAAAATATTGAGTCTACATTCGAGTGCAATGTTTTTTTTTTTTTTTTATTACCTAGTTTTTATTTCTATAAAAAATATAAAACATATAATTACATAAAGCGAAAAGAATCGGGAATAAAACTAGTTTAGTAGTCTCCTTATTAAAGATAATGTTTCGGAGCTACGATTCAATTACAAAAAATATTTAAATAATATTTAAATTACACTATTACAAATTTAAAATATTAATTACAAATTATTACTATTTCTATTCGGGTACTAAATTTTTTTTTTGTTTATTTTTAAATACAAAGAAGAAAATTATTAAGATGAATAATTATTATTGACATTTGTTGATATTTCTTCATAACAATAAAATTCACAAACAAAATGGTAAAATGTTCATTACAGATATACTTCCATGTTACTAATAGTAAATAGCCAATCCTTTAATAATTTGCAAAAATCATTAACATTATTTGTTAAAAAAAGGTTGACGGTAATTGACTATAGGAGCGGTATAGTTGAAGAATTTTTTAAAATGTTCCTTATTAGGACGAGGAATATTTATTATATTAATGTTGCGCAAATTATATGATACACTAAATTACTAACTGTACGATTACCACTAATTAAATAGAAAGCTTTTAATACTTTAAATACATATAGGTACCGAAGCGGCAAAATTTTGAATTTCACAAATAACGGGAAAGATGGAGTCGATATTGGTTTAAAGTTAATTATTCTCAACACTGCTTTCTGAACGGACATCAACGGTCTAATATTGGATAGGTAAATTCCGCCCCAACAAGTAACTCCATATCTCAAATGCGAGTCAACTAGTGCATAAGATATGCATTTTAGGAATTCCGGACTACAAATATTCCGAAGATAGTAAAAAGTTCTGAGTGTCATCCGTAACTTACTTTTTAAATTATCCACATGCCCCTTAAAATTTAATTGAGAGTCCAAATGCAAACCGAGATATTTAAAAGAGTACACAGTTTCAATTGGAATGCAAACGGGGTCACAATTGGTACGATTGCAAGATAACGAATGATAAATTAAACATGAATTAAGTTCAGACGTTGTGCCACCTATGGACAAATTCATTAGTTTAGACTTGCAACTCAATATCATATTATGCACAAAGAACCACTTTTTCAACAAGACAACGTCTTGCTTAATATTATGTTCTAGGGAATCTATATTGGAAGCAGAGTACAGTAATGCCATATCATCTGCAAACGCGACGATATTGCCACGTAAATCCAGGCTGAAAATTGAATTACAATAGATTGGAAAGAGCAATGGCCCCAGAACTGATCCTTGTGGAACTCCAACATTAACTAGTTTCTCATCACTAAACTTCGCATTAACACAAACAGTTTGCTTACGATTGAACAGATACGATTAAAACAAATTCAAAGCAATACCTCTTATACCAATATTCCATAGCTTCGATAATAAAACACTATGATTAACGGTGTCGAAAGCTTTAGAAATATCAAGGAATAAAGCTGAGGATTTTAAATTAGCATTTAAATTACGATGCAGAGGCGACAACAATGCTAATAAGGCTTTTTCCGTTGAAGAATTCTTAATAAAACCATACTGTCGTACGTTGAGAAACTTAATTTTATCAAGATAATCTAACAATCTGTGTTTAATTATTTTTTCGAAGATTTTAGAAAAAGTGCTCAAAAGAGTAATAGGGCGGTAGTTATTTTTATCCAACTGAGCACCTTTATTGAAAAGCGGTTTTACAACACCAACTTTAAGTAGATCCGGAAAAACCCCTTTTGACAAACAAGTATTAAAAATAAAAGTCAACACGTGAACAAGACTGCTATTTATATTTTTTATTATTTTATGTGAAACTTCGTCAAAGCCGTATGAAGTACTATTTTTTAAATCATGAACGATCGCAAAAATTTCCTCTTCACAAACTGGGAAAAAGAAAAAATTCTGATGATTGCAGTTCGAGAAAGTTAAGTTATCTCTAACAGACTTCTCTATATATAAACGGTTTCATGATTAGTATTCAAAATTTCAGTAGGTACATTGATGAAAAATTCATTAAAAATATTAGCTATTTTAGTTGGATCATTTTCAATTTTATTATCTCCAGCCGCAATTGAAATAATTTTATTAGTGCTCAGTGTGTTGTTCAGAACACTATTAATCACCTTCCATTTCGATTTTAAATCCTCTGCAGCAGTAAACTGTGCCTTAAAATACCTTTCCTTTGCTTGAGGAATTAAACGTTTTAATTTACCATTAATCTTTTTAAGTTTATTACTCAACATCACATTAGTCTGGTTCTTTGCTAATTTTTTAGCTAAATGGTTTTTATAATTAATTAAACTCAGTAGTGATGCGGTTATCCAGGTTTTTATTTTGAAGTCAAACCTTCTTATTTTAGTTATCGATTTGTTCTTATTTATCACCCCAGTCAGTTTATTAATAAAAATGGAATAAGATAAATTTGGATCATTAGCAGAGAATACAGAAGACCAATCATAAGAATTTAAAGTAATCAATAAGTCGCAATAACTAATTTTTGTTTGCAATCCAAGGTTGACAACTTGAAACTGTTTTTTGGATTAAATATATTTAATGCTAACATGATAGTATTATGATCCGTCACTTGAAGATTTACACTTTTTACCTCAAGAGAATATCTTGAAATATTTGATTCAGAAAGTACATGATCAATACACGTATTTGAGCATGGCCTCGTAACGCTATTCATAAGAGAATCTAAGCCAAACGAAGAGCACAACAATAAAAGATCATCTTTCACAATTGATTCTTTCAATAAATCAATATTAAAATCCCCAAGTAAGATTCTATGCTTCGATTTATCAGTAAGTAGAAAATCATTTAATTCATTTAAAAAAATATCTGAAGAAATAAAATGAAATCTATAGACTAGAATAAAACAGAAATCGATATTGTCAATGCGAACTGTTAGCTTGATAACATCAGCTGATAAGAAGTTCAATGCGGTAAAATGAAAATCAAAAGTAGATCTAATAAAGACCCCAACACCACCAGATCTATATGAATCATTACAATTAGCTATAAACGTAAAATCGGACAAATCAAAATTGTTAATTTCATAGGACGAAATCCACGTCTCGGTTAGAAAGATTATATCCGGATCTTTAATTAACGAACTAATATTTTACAAAAAAAAAATCGAAATTTTTACGAAAGTAAAAAATCGAAAGTAGAAAAGTAAATCGAAAGTAAAAAATATTCTAAAATATTAAAATTGAAATGGAAAACAAATCTAAAATTTAGTACAAACAAAAAGATAAGTATTATATAAATAAATATTTTGAAAATTATACTAACAAACTGAGCATAATTTAAAAACTTATATAATTTCAGGATCTTAGCACGAAACTCTGGCAGGTCAACGTTAATCAACTGGATGAGGACGAGCAGAATCTTTAATCCGAAAAATATCGTTGTGTCGTCGGTGAGACGAGCAGAATCTTTAATCCGAAAAAAATCGTTGTGTCGTCGGTGAACATCTGATTCAGCTGATTTTCGTAAGTAAATTTGTCCGGCTTTGCACCATAAGTATTTGTAATTATATTTTACTCTAATGATTTTAGCATCTCTGTAAAGCTCAGACTGGAACCGAGTCAAATAGTGCATGACGTACAGTCAGTCAAGTAAGAGCGTGGTCGGGTTAATTTATAAAAAAATTTATTTGGTGAAACTTTCATATTTATAAATATATTGTACACATTACAAACGATGATGCAATTCGGTTAATATTGTGTCCAGTCACCATCGGCGTCGATAATTGCCTTACATCTCCGAGGCATGCTTTCTACTAATTTGACGGCGTATTCTAGTGGCAGCGATCTCCAGATCCGACGAATTTCGCAAGATAGCTGCTTCAAAGTGTGTGTGCGTCTTCCACGAAGTTTCTGTTTAATATATGCCCACACATTTTCAATAGGGTTTGCATCGGGCGACTGCGACGGCCAATCCAATGTAATGATGCCAGATTGAGCCTTCCACTCAGTACAGAGTTTGCTGAGGTGTTTAAGATCGTTGTCTTCTTGCAGAATCCAATCTTCATTTTTGCTGATGAACCAACGTTTGGCAGATGGCAGTAAAGCCTTTTTGTATGATTTTAATCATTTTTTCGGCATTTAGGTTGTCGGTAAAGAGGTACAAAGTGCCGAATCCCTGATATGGGAAGCAGCCCCAAAGATGCACCTTTATTCCGTGTTTTACGGTCTCCTGAACAAGCTTATTGGTGGAAGTTGACCAGGCTCGCGTGAGGACACAACGTGCCCATACAGAACATTCATCAGTAAAAATGACATTTTCAAAATCTCTATCGATATTCTCATGCGCCCAAGCGAGTCGCTTTTTCACATGTTTTCCAGTCAACAGAGGCTTCTTCATTGTGTTGCGCCATTTCAGGTCATGAGTACGGAGATGGGTTCAGATAGTTTCGTAGGATATATCTAAACCTTTTGCCTTTAATTTTGCTTGTCTTTACCGCAAGTGTTAAACCAGGATTCCGCAAAAACAGATTCACTATTCTTTTTTCATCTTTTTTGTCCACTTTTCCTATCGAGCCACGTTCTGGTAAATCATCGACATTTTTAGCCACTTTATATCGATGTACCCACTTATGTACAAATGCCTTCGACTTTCTCATATATTTAGCAGCCGCTGATTGCGACATTTTGGGACCTTTCGGGTGGGTGCAAAGGAACACAGCCTCGTAGCGCGACGCGTATTTAGCACTCATGGCGCTTAACGTGATTCTCTTTCAAAAGATCAACGACAACTGAATCTTTGTTGACAATGCATCAAGGACAAAGCTTCCCTCTATCGGCTCGCAAAGGAATTAGAGCGAAATCTTTCATTACCTGTCGATAATGACGACCACACTCTTACTTGACTGACTGTATATACGTTGTTTTGGATGATTTTGAGGTAAGGCTATATAGAATTCTGTGGTGTGAAGAGACTTTTCTATGCGCATTTGCGACAAAATTTTGTTTTTTAATTCGGTGGATTTTAGTTTTATAATAAAAAAATCTTTTGAATACATCATTGTGCTGGTTTTATTTATTGTAGTTGTTTTATTGGAACGGTGAATTGGCTCGACGGATAATATGTCGTCAGATTGAAATGAGTTGAGAATTTTTTGAATTACATTCACTGATGGTAATGCTGGAGGCATTCTCCAATTGGTTCGGTTTATCTTGAACGGCTTCCAAAATATGTAATTTTGTGTTGAGTGATAATATTTGTTCCTCAAGTTTTCCAATTTTATTTTTCAATTCAGCATTTTCAGTTTTTAATTCGAAGACAACTCCATATAACTCCTCTAACTTAGTAAGTTTTTTCTCAAGATTTTTTAGTTGCCGCATTATTTCAGGAAAACCAATGTTGGTAGCCGTATCCAGTGAATTGGTTAATTCGGAAGCTTCATCCTCATTCACTAATGTCGATTGGTTTGGTAAAGAGCGACAAGCTATGCATAGCCAGTTTGCAGAACACTCTTTTATGCTTTGAACAAGGTCATATGGATATGTTGGCACACCGTATATGAAAGAAATTTCTGCAGATACCACACTTAATACCTGGAAACCTTTCTTTGGTGATGTTACCGGAACATATTGAATAACTTGCAGGCATTTTCCGATATTAACACTATTCTTTCACAATAAAATTGGCGGGATTTATTAGATGTGACGCCACTAACACACGTAGTAATTATGTATTTTCTTTTAGTAAGTAGTAGTTTTAACAAAATCACTTTATTTATAGAAATTGTCGAGATATGAATAACCAAAAAACATGAGTACATGAGAAATATTTATTTATAATTTTTATTCTTATTTTAAATACAAGTTGCAGTTCGGAGTTGTGTACACTTTGACAATTGAGATATGAATGAATGTATTGAACTTATGTATGTTTCTATCACTCCCAATTGCCTGGCCAGAGTTAAGCTCCGATATTAACAAAATAATATTAAATATGTTTACTATATCAGTTAAATAATTATATTTATAGCCATTAGTTTCGATAGCTTCAATATTAGATTTGGAGTTGTTTCTGTTTAAAAACTGATTGGTATTTTTCCATAATTTTTTCTGACTCACATTGCTAAACATATTTTCATAATACGGTTTCTTCTCAAAATACTTCTCAGATGATAGTTTCTTATTAAGAGTGTGAAGTTGATTTCGATTTTCTACGTTAGAGTCTAGTTTGCACTTTTTTAAAATTCAGGTAAAATTGTTTAGTTTTTTTTTTTTTTTTAATAATTATTTGAGCTTGAACACAATTTTTGGTTTTCAAGCTCTTATCAATTTTTACATAGCATATTTACAATTTTATTACAATACATAATAATTTTATTTATTCCATATTTATATAAATATTTTATAAATTTTTATTTAATGTTTTTTTTATTTTAACATTTCTTTATTTATTGTTGTTTTCTTTTAATAAATTTATTGATTCATAGTACATATTATACAGGATATTTTATTTAAAAAAAAAGAAAAACTAATATTATTAATAATAAGAAAAAAAATTATTTTACTTATGCATTATTGATTTATTCATTCTTATACTATTTTTTCTTTTTTAATGTTTTTTACGACTATTTGTGACTATTTTTTTTTTTAATTTTACATTAATTTCTGTTTCTTTTTGTAATTTTCCGCATAATAACCCGTTTCGGAACCACTTTACGTATTACTTCGGAACGGTGTGCTTTTTGTGTCATTTAGACTTCAACCTTTTAAGACATCCTGCATTTTGCGAGTTTAGTTTCCCGATGTGACATGCTGATCCATATCTGGTTTCTTCAACCGTAGAATTTCCTCCACGTATTTAAAAACCTTTTCCCAGTTGAATAGATTGTCGAGCATATTTTCCACTATCGTATCAGGTGTTGTGTGACCGATGCTTCTGGTTAGATTTTCTCCGGCTGTCCTCCATTTAATACATTCGAAAAATGTATGCTGCGCATCATCGAGATCAGAGTCGCCGTACATGCATAAGGAATTTGGAGTTTTCCTATTGTATGTAGGTACATGCAGAAGTACCCATGACCCGTCAGGAATTGGGTGAGGGAGTAGTTCATTTCCCCATATTTCCTATCCATCCATACATACTTGGTTTCCTATGTTTTCCTGGCTCCAACATTCTGAATACGTTCGATGGGTTTGATTTTGGTAATTTCTTTTTCTCTTTTAAATACTGGACATGTATTAATGAAACTAGCATGGTGACCGCTGCAGTTTACGCATTTTAAGTTACATGGTGTGGTATGGTTTTCATTCAGTATTAATGAGAATAAAACACAGATGGGATCAGCTGTATACATCTCTTTTTACTGTGGCCAAATTTCTGACAGTGTGTATACCTAAAAGGATTAGGGATAAATAACCGAACATCTAATTTTAGATATCCAGCTTTAATTTTAGTGGGGATTGAAGGCGTAGAAAAATTTAGTACTACCCCAGGTGTGTTTTCCAGTATCCCGCTTCTTAATTCGTCTGGTACTAATTACTTTTTCACTTAAGAGTCCATCAACGATTTATTTTTTCCGTAAGATTAAGAATATCTTTACAGTAAATAAAACCCTCTCAGTTGTTCAAATAGGCATGTTCCGTTACATTGACTTCAATTATCCCACCAAGGTTTTTGGTGGCGAGCAATTTTTTGGTTGCGGCATTATTTTTTGTTAAAATTAATAACTGACCTGATTTTAATACTTAAACATTTTTAATTCCGGTTTCCGTTATCATAGTGAGCGCTTTATCCACAGCAACAACTGATAATCCTCCAAGGTTTTTAATTTTTCATCAACACTTTATATTATTAAATATTTTTCATTATCTAGATTTTGTCGTTTTATTGGTGTAGGTTTGGGTAACTCTAAAAAATCTGCCTCAGATAAGAGAGGCCAAATCTTTTATTTTATTATTATTTTGTTTTTAGTTTGGTTGTTTAAAATTTTTAACCAATGATTTTTCTTTATTAAAACTCTCGCTTGTTAAGGATTAGAACAAGAAATTTTTTTAACTGTTATTTTCAATTATTTTGCTGAATGCTTTATTATAAGCAATAATTGAAAAATTCACTAATACTATCAAACGATACATGAGTTAGGAAGGTTTTAGGAATTTAGTAAGAAAGATTTGGAAGAAATGCCACATAAAGCTTTAACATCAACACGATATCTGGAAGCAATTTTAAGGCGTCTTATCTTTTCCATGAAAAGGCAAATTAGGAGTGGATTGCTTTTATGCTCGTTAATTGTCCGTCGCTTGTCAAACATATATTTGGAGTGGTATGGAACCGTTTAAACATAAGCTCCAGGCGGTACAGCTCTTGATTAACTCGTTTCTCTCTCTCTCTCTGGCATTATATCCCATCAAGGGATTTGGCCGCCTCAAATGAGGTTTCATAAACATATTTTGATTTCGAATAATGAGTGATTACTTCATTGATCCTAAAACCAGCCGTGAATTTTTTTCCTTGTCACCACCGGGAATCGAACCCGGGACCTCCGGTCACTGGAGCAAGCATGCTAACCACTTTGCCACCGAGGCGGATTAACTCGTTGGTGTTTGTAAATCTTTGGTCAGTTATAAGTGGTACTGTAAGGCTGGTTTCATGTTCGAAATTAAAAGTTGAATAAACTCTTAGTCGCAGTATGGAGTGCGGCATTGTAATGTTAGACTCCAAACATGATGATAAAAATCGATAAAGGTTTTATTAGGGCCTGTTGTTTTCTATTCTCGATGTCCTTTCAAATTTCAAAGTCAGTCCTTCAGTCTTTCAATCGCTCGGAAAAACGTGTTTTAGGGTGGACCAAGATGCAAATGGATGGTGTCGTCGGTACGTGCAGTACCACTGGAGAGCTATGTATTGCAGAACCGTATGCTCATCTCAAACATTAAGGGTCCATCAGATAAGTTCATTGATGCAGCTATAGATTTCAATTAGAAGAAATACATTTCCACCGTTATCCCAGAAGAGGAACCACTTTATGAAATGCCGCATCTAGATAATTGCTGTCGCCTTGACATGTCATTCCGGTATAAAGGGAAACCCAGAATTTTCACCATGACTGGTATTTTGGTGGTCTGAATCAAGACAATTGAGTAAAGTAATGTTATGGTGTGAGGGTATTGTGGGGGTTATCCCTGGATGATGACTACCCCTCGTGGGTACTGAAACCTGAGTTACATCGTTAATGGTAGTCACTGAAGATACAGGGTTTGTAGAAATTTGTTGAATAGCGTACACGGGAATGGATTCGTGATAATGCACTCAAGGCTCTCGTTCTTGTCAACTGAGGATATTGCTGATATGGGGGGGATTAAAAATTTGTAGTTGAGACTCGTCTCGCATGACGCTTAGAACTTGTACCTGTTCAGACAATTACTTTACTTATCTCATCATTTGCAACAATAGCGCGAAATGGTCCCCTAATATAACTTGGCTGGACTTAGGGGGGGCTTTTCTAACACTTTTGTTAAAAAAACGAAAATATTTCACATTTAAATGACTAGAAATGTATGGATTCTACCAACGTAGGCGATTTTTTTTTGTTTTGCCTTGTATTTGTATTATGATTATTATAAAAAATTTAGTATATTTTGAGACCCTTTCTGTACACGCGCTTTCTTTTAAAGAAAATTTCACTTTTTTCGTTTCAAAACGTTTAAACATATATTTTCTATACGTAAAAACATACATTATTTCTGCTATCTTAAACAGCATGCTAAAACGTCGCTAAGTCGACAAAGAGTTGTTGCTAAATTCTATATAAAATGATTAATTTGGATTTGGGAATGAAATATCGAGCAAGTTCGTTTACTCTCTCAAACAGCAGCATATTTTTTTCATTTATGCTGTGTGCCTCAAGTCTATTTTGTCGACTAAATTATGAACTAAACTAAATTGCTCAGTAGTACACAATAAACATTCATAGGGGGCAGTAACATCAAAAAACACAAGCTGTGCCTGACTATTCCAAATACTAAATTGTCGACTATTCATGAAATAAAGGAAATATTAAATTAAATTAAAATAGTGGAAGATGATATGAAAGGTGCAATATTTGCAAAATTTATTACACACTCCGAAATGTTTAAAAACAAAAAAGTGTCATGTAAAAATTTGAACAAATAACAAATTTGCAATAAATACCAACTAATGACATTTGACAACTAAATTGAAAAGTTACATCGCGAGGAGAATTTTCGTGTGTAACCTGGCGGTGAATAGCGTAAGCACACCTCAAAAAAGTTTAGTTCATAATCTAGCCGAAAAAATCAACCTGTGACACACAGCATTAGACAATTTGTATTTTACTCAAAAAAATCACAAAAATACAAAATAAAATAAAACAGATCCCGTAATCAAAAAGAAGACAAAAATTCCTTCAATTAGAAGCAAAATTATTGTTTTGAAAAGTGTTATTTCCTCAAGATAGAAACTTTCAAATCTGGATATTTTTTTTTTCGAAAAAAAATTCTGTACCGTTTTTTTTGTGGCGCACTGTAAATACATATTCATATAAAAAACAATGAGTATACGTATTATGTATACCTCCTACATACTCAAATATTTTTGATGATTAAACATAATAGTTTCTAACTTCATTCTTACACATCACTAAATAATAATTTTTGTCTTGTTGCTGGTGAAATTATGTTACATTTTCCAATAACATGGGGTTTTCCTATTTACATTAAAACCGAACGAACAATAAAATGAACGTTACTTTTGTTTTTTTTTTGTTATTTCGGTACTTTGGATGAAAAATTTTCTTAAACTTTTGCATGTTGAATAAAAATAAAAGTTTATGGAAAATTATTTTTCATTTTTCCGGAGGGCGGATGAAAGTAAATGCTTGTAAAAATTGATTTAATATATACTGTTGCTTTTTATATATACAAATATATACGCCGTTGTGGTTTGTGCGTTATGCCTCTTTATACTCGTATAAGGAAATCATTTTTTACGGTTTCTATAGTAAGATGATACCATTTCTGTACTGTTATGTAAGCCAATTACCTTAAATTATAGGTAAACTAATGACTATGCCTTGTTAAAATATTGCTGTGCTGCCAACATGATAGATTGATGCAATTTATTTAAAAACTTTAATGAGGTTGAGCTAGTTTCGTAGATTACATTAACCGGGGAAATGCACAAAAAATATTGATGTGGAATTTAAGTGCCGGATGGTGGGATTAGGAATGACCTTCCATACACCATGATAGTTATGAATGACAGCGCTTTAACATTACAATACATATGCATTCAACATTTCCAGTTTAATCTAACGGACCCTACATCGTTTCTTGATTTTTTTAGAACAACTTCTCAGAAACTATAAATCTACACACGATTTTATTTTGGTTGGTTGCTTTAACATAAATGTTGTGTAATATTTTAGACCACTCTGTTAGTAGTTTTCACAATGTTGAGCAAGTTCGGAATTTTACTATTGAAACCGACATAAGTGATCATAGTTTTGTACTCTCAAAATTTTGCTTCAAGCCTAAATATTGTACTCGATTATGTGCTAAATAGGAAAAGGTGAATCAGTCCTTTGAATATTTTCCGTTGCTTACCGTATTTGACATTAGAAATCCTGAGTCTACCCTAGAACGTTGTTGTTCTGCAGATGTATTGAAGGAATTAAATGTAAAAAAAAGATACAAGTGCTTCTCCCTGGATGATTCTTGATCTCTGGGATTTAATTAAACGTAAACACAGTACATTGAGCGTTTTAAAAGGAACAGTACTAATTTAAAACAAAAACATAAATTAGATTTCCTAAATAAGGAGATCAAAAATGGAAAATATTTTGCAAAGATTTTTCTTCTGTATCAGCAAGTAGTTCTAGCCAGGCTCAGACATGATTTAAATAATTTTCATACTATGGCGCATAACATTAATTCATTTCCCTTTTCGCCCACTTCCTGCACCGAAATATCAAATTTAATTTCAATTATCACTAATACAAAGGGTGGTGTGGTTATGATAACATACGTAATGTGGTTCTGAAGAATTATTCGCCATTTTTTGCACAGTTACTAGCTGATTTATTTCATGTGGTCTTGGAAAGCGGTGTTTACTGCGATTGTCTTCAAATTGCTATAGCGAAGCCAATCTTTAACCCTGCAAATTTCATACTTTATGTTGTTAATCTAATTTTCTAAAAATCTAATTTTTTCTGTTCTCGTACGATTATTGTTTCTTGATTTTCCTAAAGCTTTTGATTGTACAGATACTGTTTACTCGTCCAGAAATTACAAATTTATGGCTTTCGTGGCCTATCATGCAAACTTTTAGGAATGTAACTTAAACTTAGCAATCGAAAGCAGTTTATGATGTTGAATGGTCTTTTTACACCACCACTTTAGGTGTGAACTGTGATGTTGCTCAAGGAAGTGTCCTTTGCTCTTTATTATTTTTAATCTAGTAGAATGTCCCTGATGCTACGACCCTCTTCTATGAACGCAGAGATTGTCAAGTAGCAATGTCACATATGAGAAAACGAAATATATAATTTCTTGGTTAGAAAATATGCTGATTTTGTTCCAGTACGCATATTAAAAAAAATGGGTTGGTATCGAAAGGCCAAAAATTTTATTAGCGAAAAAAAATATCCCAAAATGCCATCCCGAAAATAATAATCCAAACAATAAAAATCTCAAAACTCATAATACTAAAAATATATTTACCAAAAAAAAAAATTGCTCGAAAACAAAATCTCAAAAAAATAAAAATATCGAATTAAAAATCCCAAAATTTGCCGAAAATAAAACCATGCGCGCGCAGATTTCGACTCATTTGGTTCTATTTCCGAAAGATTCGTAAAAATTAAATCACTAGATAATTTTTCTTAAAATATTTTTTTTAAATATGAAATATGTTTTACTATTATGTAGACTTATATTTGATTTTCTTATTTTTATTTAACAGTCTTAAATAAATATAAAATTAAATGAAAATTTTGGATTTTTTTTTTTGAGATTAAATTTTTCGCCCGAATAATCTAAAATTTACAAAAGGTGATTTGGGATATTTTTCGAGCTATTTATTTTGGGCAATTTAGAATTTGAGAAACTGCCTACTAGTAAGTTTTTGATCTAGTCAAAAACATCATTTTGGTAATAAAATTTTCGGGAATACGATGGTATCCCAAAAAAAATTATTTATTGGTTCAGCCGTTGAAAAGAAACTGAATAAATTGCAGATTCTAGAAAATAGGTGCTGTCAAGCAATATAGAATTACTTATTATAAAAGCAATTTTTGAGAGTATGCTGACAATTCGAAATTTTAGGGCATGGCTATTCAACCAGAAATTCTAATCAGTTGAAGTGCGCCCAAATCAAAAAGGAATTTGGCAGAAAATCATTAACATTTATTTATTAAGTGCCTGATTTTTTGGTAAATAATTGCACGAAACAATTTTAAGAATGGCGGGCCATTCAACAAATATTAATTAACTACTAACTACACCTCATATATGACCCCTATTCCCTTAGTCACATCACATCACTTCAAGTGACGTCCCCACAAACATTCTTGGGTACGTACCCAAAACAGTGTTATTTCCACATGGAATTCCGTACCCTTTTTTCTCTGTCATCATAGTGTATACACGTGTATACATCAATGTATTAAGCATAGTAACAACAATGTTGGCAGAGTGGATCGTAAAGCATAAAACTACACATGAATCTTCAAATTGAATCTGCAAATTATTTATTAAAAATTTTATGGAAATTTCATCCGAATTTGCCAAAAGTCGTTCGATCACTTAAAAGAACACCTCAAATAAATAACACAATTCCCATGGGAAGTGGATCGTACATGCATTTTGGATTAACGGATAACATTAAAAAAAATTTTGAAGCAAAACAAAAATGAAACTAAGATCTAAGAGTTACTAATTAGCTAAGAGTTCAGCCAGCCAGTTGTGGCCTATACTGGGAAATGTAATTGGCAAACACGATGTTTTCGTTATTGGTGCATACATACCATGGGTATAAAAAACAGTATTGCTTGGACGTTTTCTTAAAACAATTTGTCGACGAAGTGGTTTTGCTGAAATGTGAAAGTGTTAACTATAATAATAAAACAGGTGGAAATACGTGCAATTATTTGCGATGCATCTGCAAAGTCTAATGTTCTCGGTGTAAAGGGACATACTGGCTGCAAATACATAGACAGGAGAATTGCCTTTATAGATACTAAGGCGCCGTTGAGAACTGACGGTACCTTTTCTGAAAGAAAGCAGCCGGAATACCGCAAAAAGCTAGACAAAATTGAATTAGAACGAATCAATATTGGATGCATCTCAGAGATTCCTATAGATCATATGCATTGTGTTCTGCTCGGAGTAATGCGCCAATGTATTAAGTCTTGGTTGAAAAATAATAAAGCTCCATTTAACGGCACTGCGATTATATTTGCTTTATACGGGACCAATACTATTAAAAGACGTGTTACCATTAAAGTACTTTAATCATTTTATGTTTGTTCAATTAGAATACATTGCGATTCCGAAGAATGCATTGATAACAACTCGTGTGCTATGCTGCAACAATATGTAACCGCTTTCCCTAAGCTATATGAGCCATGTTCTGTTGGGTATAACGTGCACAATTTAATTAATCTAGCCGGTGATGCTTAAAGTTTTTAGTTTGCGCTTTTAAGTTCGAGAACTGTATGCGAAACTTTAAAAAATGCATTAAAAAGCATAACCAACCACTTCAACAACATAGAAATATATTACACGAAATGGATCTTCATTTATCCACAATAAATGATGCACAAAAACCATACGCAAAAGAAGATGAAGATGATGAAGAACTTAGTCATTCAATTTTTACCACATCAATCTCAGAATTCAAAAATTTGAAAAAGAATTGCAAGGAAAATTCAAAGTGGGATAAATACATAGTACGTACTTGTTTAAAAATTTGAATATATAATAAACCAACTTAACAAATTATTTTCTAATTGGCAGGAAAAAGTGTTTAATGATGACTGGTCAAAGTATATCGCACACTCACTTCAAAAAATTATAAGTGATGAATCCGCCACAAAATTTTCATGGTTTGGGTTGCAAGATAACATCCCGATAAAAAATATGGTAGTGATGAAAATATTAAAAGGTAATTCTAAAAAAATGCTTTATACCTTTTATTTATGTTTAAAATGTTATCTGTTTTATTTATGTTTAACATGTTACTTAACCAAATCGATTCATTTACATATGAAGTGTAAAAGATTGAGATTTACACATGGTCTTTTTATTTATTTTTATTCATATTTATTTTTATTTTTAATAATAATTTTACTAGTTTTAAGATTAAGACAAGAGGTCATTATTATCTATAAAAAAATATTAAATATACATATACATATACAAAAATATTAGGACAAGAAGGTCGTTATTTATAATTGATAAATTAAAATATAATTGAATTAAAGAAAGATTTGGCTATTGTTAAATTATATTTATGAAATGTGATGTTATTAAAATGTATATAATTTTCAAAAATTAATTTTAAGATTATGACAAGAAGTTTTTTTATCTATCATAATATAAATTTTATTTTTATGAACGCGAAGTCCATTTTTAAAATTGATAAGTTAAAACATATTTAAATTAATAGAAACCCTTTGCTATTATTAAATATATTTTTATGTAATTTTCGAAACGTGATATATTTAATAACGTGATATTATTAAAAAGAATTAAAAAAGACTGAAAATAATGAAATGGTATGTATATTTAAATGTATAATATGGTTAAACTAAGCAATAATAGAAAAAAAAATAAGATTTTTAAAACGCTTCTCCTATTATTAAAACTGAAAACCCCTTTAGTAAACGCATGGAAAAGTATGTACTTCAGAAAAATTATGGGTACGGAATATGTAAGGAAAATACATTAAATTAGCACGGAAATTGTCATCATAAACGTACGGAAGGAAAGGTGTGTTCAATCAGTTGAAGATGGGTAAGGAATTAGTACCACAAAGTATATTAAATTGGCACGGAAATCTACATCAAAAACATACGCAAACACGTGCTTAATTCGTGTAGCTATTTTGAATGCGAAAGGGTATAAAATGGGTACGGAAAAGTTGCATACACTAAAATAGTCATAAACTAAAAAAAGCGGAAGGCGTGCGAAAAAAGTGACAACTTTCTTGGCCAATTGCACCGCTTTCGGAATTTGTGTGCGAATGGGTACAGCTTTCCGTACTCTTTGTTTGTTGGGATGACTACTCATCTTTCTGCTTACTAGATCATTAAATCGAAACTTACAAAATAATTGTTCAATAAAGTCGTTCTGGCTGTTTTTTAAATCTTAGTATGCTGCTTTATAAATATTTACTTGCGAATACTATCACTTCAAATGACAATTTCTATCACTAGAAATTTTGTCGTGACAAATAAATAAAAAAAATTCAAACTAACGAAGCCAACTAAGATTTAAAAAAAATTCATTGAGAGTTTTGCACAAAATTATTTAGTTAATTTTGATTTTAAAATCTAGTAACCAGGAAGATCCATCGTTACGTCGCATGAAGTGATACGTCTAAGGGAATTGAGCTGTATGTTACGTCTTCTAGTCAAAATATTTTCAAGCAGGAGACTTGGGGCAAAGGCTTGCAATACTGGTATACCGAATAGCGAAACACCATTTTTTAATACAGAAATACCGCTTTGAGTAGTCTCAAATACCGGTATTTCGGTATTGCCGAAATAAACACGAAAACCATTTAAAAAATTTCATAACCCCAATTATACTTGTTGAAGTGTGTTGCCAGGTTTGAACAGTAATACGATTACAAAACCGATTTTTAGATGCATCGATCAAGCCTAAGTTTTTATTTTTTATCTATATTGCGAGCGAAGAGGTTCGAAAAGACTGTAAAATATATACTGCACAGCCAACACGAGTTTTTGTTTTCTGAAAGGTTAATTTTTATTGAATAAAGTTGTAATCAAAAGTCACACTATTTCCGAGCTCAGTTAAATCAACCCCATCTTTACTATTGGCCTGTGAAAATACGCATTTCTTGCTAATGACATCACGTTATGTCGACGACTTCTCTTTAACTATTGTTTTTAATACAACAACACAAATAACTACTCGATTTTATCCGTTGAAAGTTGAGCACATGAAAACAGAAGGGAAAAGTAAAATTCACTTCTAAAGCAAATTACCGAGGAAATGAATACATATACCTACTTCGATCGATTAAGAAAGACTAACAACTGTCGGTATATAGCGCTACGGTATCGTTTTAGCTACTTATGCCATAGACAGACTACTGGTTTCATAGCTATAGTTTCGATTTAATCATGATTTCGTTGCAATGTGTCATGCCTAACCATGATTTACAACAAGGTTTATACATAGTTTCGGAATGAGATATTTTTTTCTCATCCCGAGGCATTTTTGAGCTCCCAACGCCGAATACATCAAAAATGGAGATGCCGGGCACTAACATTTTACCAAGAAAATCTAGTTTCCTTTGATTTTTCTATTTGTTATTGAGATATTTAGTTGGCGGGAATAATTTTTTTTCTGTTCTGTCAATATAAAAGTCATTTTTGACAATTTAAAAGTCGCAATTAATTGTAAATCTTGACGTTTTTATCAAAGCCTACTCGATTACTATTTAAACCCAAATGAGAAGACAAATGAAATTGTAGTGTGTCTTGTGTTCTCATTTAGGAAATCATGATCGCGAAATCATGGTTACGAAACTGGTAATGTGTCTGTAACATTAGCCAGTAGTAAAGATGGTTTGGGTTAAATATTACACATTGTAGCGAACTAACGACCGCCGCAATAGAGATTGCAGAATTAAACTTGAGACTCGTCCCATACATTCACCAAGCACATGCTACCTGCAGAACATTATAATCATGTTCCTCCCGATCAGTCGGCGTGTGGCCGCTACGTCTGTACGCCGCATTTTTCTAATTTTTGTTTTGAGTCGAAAAACAACCAAAGCCATTAAAACCAATCATAAAAGCACATTTGTCCTAAAAAGTTTTGTGGTAACCCCAAGTACGTTGCTCAAGAAACGGACGTTAAAATCAGCAATGAAGTATTCGCTTCGAAAATGTTCATAACAGGCGCGGCACATTTGGCAAGCAACCTATACTCGAATTTAGCCTCGAACAGCGTCGTGATAATCGATTGAGCTCATGAAAGTATACTTCATACCGCGACATTATATTTGATATTCTTACAAAACTAACTCGATTTCAACTAGAGTGAAAATTATTAATTTCTATAAAGCGTGCAAACTACAGAAAAAAATCTTAGCAAACTCTCCCGTTTTCTGGGGACAGACGCTAATGTCGATACTACAAATAGGCAAATCTTACATGTATAAACGCCAGGTGTGAAAACCAACTATTTTATAACATATAGTTTATTTTATTAAACCTTGATTTATAAAATAATTTATTTTTATTCCTCAAAAAATGGTACCAATGGTTGTACCATCTAACTTATTTGTTTTATACAAATTCAAATTATGTTATATAGGTAATTTGAACTGAAAAACAATGAGCTTGAGCGACGATATGATAACTACCTTTAATTGAGACACACGTAAATCACTTGCTGGATTAACCTGATTATCAACCTGACAAACAACGAATTTTACAAAATATCGTGGACCCCATCCTTCCAAAGGTCATAGGCAATCAACGAGCAATTAGTATTCTGGATGAGAAGATACCGAAGGTTGACGACATGCTGCCCCCTTAGAAATTTTGCTGCAATTTATAATGCAACCCTTGCATCAAGGCTTATACGATGCAAAGCAAGCATTAAAAATAGTTATGATGCAGTTGTATATAATTTGAGGTTATCTATTTTTTAGCGAATTTATAATAATTCGCTATGGCATTGTGTATATACTTTTAATATAAGCTTAAAATATTTTTCATATATTTGCTGGCTCCCTGAATTAAAAAAAGCTGAAACTAAAAAGGTGGACTTAAGAAATGTGTTTTTATATGAAAAAATGGGACCTTTTTTAAGTCATACTTTTAACAAATTTTCTGACTTAGCAAAGGTGTTTTACAAAAATAAATTTAATTTCAAAATGGCACAAGAAAGGCATATTTTATGTCATTTTACAAATATATTTTTTAACACATTTTCAAAATGACTTAAAAAAGGCATATTTTACTTCACATTATAAACATAAAATTTACATTCCATGCATGCGTAATTTAACGGTTTTAAGAAAATGGTTGGAAAAACAAGATTCTTGTTACAGTTTTTTGTTGTATTGTAGAAGATAAAAACATGCATTTCATTTGTGAATTTTTATTTTTGTATTAATTATTAATTAAAATATGCATTTCTTAATTCATTTTGAAATTTGCAATTTTTTTGCACATTTTCATTAATGAATGGATTAGTTGAAAATTGCGAATGACTTTAATTTCATATAACAGTAAAACCCCGATTATCTGGCATGAAAATTAAAGCATTCCAAATTTTCAACTAATGCCTTCATTAATGAAAATGTTCAAAAAATAATTGCAAATTTAAATATTAATTAATAAAATGCCCATGAAAGAGAAAAGAAAGAGAAAAAAGCAAAAAAAAATTAAAATTCCGGTTAACTGAGTGTTCCGGTTAATCAGCTATGCTACACACAATTTTGGTTTCTGGATTCAAACTACTGCGCAACAGATTTTAATTTTTAATTTAAACCCTTATTTTAAATTAAATCATTAAATTTTTTTGTCTTGTTTTATTCTTTTCTCTCGAAAATAAAATTTAAACAAAAATCTACATCTCAAAAATGTCCTTAAATTTTTTAAGCATTTTTGTTAAAAAAATGCTATATGGTTTCGGTTTGCCGTCTGTCCGTCTGTGTGCACGATAACTTGAGAACGGATGGAGATATAAACTTAATTTCTTCACTAAAAGTTCAAGCAATTCATGGGAATGATCCCTATCGATTTGGACATTTCTGTGTTTAGGGTGTTCGGAGATAGGTGGGGTTTTGTCAACCCCCCTCCTTAAAATTGGTAGATTTTGTTTTATTTTCGATTCCATTTTGGTTTCATCGAGCATATGAATGTGGAATAATAATATATCTCGTCTGGATATGTGGGTGGTGTGGTTATGGGGGTGGTAGGAATGGTGGTATGGGAGGTGGAGGGAGTGGGATGAGGCGTTTTGGGTTTGGTGTCGGAATTTTGATTTGGTGGATAAGGGTTTGTGTGGGTGGTGTGTGTGTGTGTGTTTGGAAGCGGGTATGTAGGTTTTAAAGGGTGATAATATGGGTGGTGAAGTATAGGGTGGTGCGGGTGAGATGGGTTTTTGGGTTTGAATTGGACAGTTTGGTAATAATGTTTAGATGTGGTGGTTTGTGGTTGATTGGGGTGGTTGAGATATAGTGGATTGGGATCGGGTGGGGTGGGTGTGGGAGTGGGTGGTCGTAGTATTTGAAATACACAAATCACACTGCATAGAAGTACTTTATAGGCAACAAAAATGCTTATAGAGTTCGGCTCCGAACCTTTCCCGTCTTTTTTATTTTCATTTCAATTTTTTTCAGCTGCGTAATATAATTTTTGTCCGTGAATCCGAAATGAAAAAAATTGAAATGAAAATAAAAAAATTTAAGGACATTTTTGAGATGTAGATTTTTGTTTAAATTTTATTTTCGAGAGAACAGAATGAAACAAGACAAATAAATTTAATGATTTAATTTAAAATAAGGGTTTAAATTAAAAATTAAAATCTGTTGCGCGGTAGTTTGAATCCAGAAACCAAAATTGTGTGTAGCATAGCTGAATTATTTGCCGGATAATCGGGCTTTTACTGTTATACATTTTTACGTTTTATTTCGATTTTAAATAAACATTTTATTCCATTTTCAAAATGACTTAAAAATACTCATTTTATGTCATTTATAAACACACTTCATGAATCATTTTCAAAATGACTTAGGATACCAGCATTTTTTATTTCATTTTCATTACAGACTTTAAATCAATTTTAAAATGAAATAAAAACGCTGATTTTAAGTCCGAAAAAACACCATGTTTAAGTCAGCCTTTTTGCAATGGTACATCGGGATTGACGAATAGTCAGCGCCAACCACCTTATACGTGATAAAAGTCAATTGGCGCTGCAGTAAACGCACTTTGGATCGCCATGGTAGTCACAGGGTCACAGGCGAGCTTCATACAGAGTTGTATTCTTGAATATTCTGAATTTTAGCAAAAAGCGACGTGAATTATCAATCGAAGGAACTGGGACATTTACTAACAACTATACACGTGGTCCAACAACTGTTACTATGCATTCTACAATTGATGTTAACTTTGAATTATGTTTCCAACTTAAATATCTGCGTTCAATAACGTCTTCAGCGTCAGTGACGTCAAATGATGTTGGGTGTTGGAATTATTTAAGGAACTTGCAGCTTGTCGATCCAAAAATTTTGAACTCTTAATGAATGGAAGTCCTTATCGGTGCCGATATATGGAGAAATATTATCCATGAACGAATTGTCATTGGTCACCATAATGAACTATGTGCAATTCATTCTCATCTGCATATGTTTACAGCGGCCAAACGTGTCGAATAACAACGACTTCATGAGTTACTGTGAACATATTTTCAAATACACATTCATTCGCGACGAGAAAGGTCGCTACAGCGTTCAAATCGTATTTCAACTGGAAGCATCGGTACTTGGAAGCTTTCGTCAGCTGGCTTTAGCCAGTATCATCATTTCAAACGACGATTCTTGCCAAAATTCACAAAGCATGCAGAAGCAGAACTTTATTGTTGGGCGGACTCAACAATAGCTTTAAGTTGGATTAAGGGCAATAAAAATAACTACAAATGTATCAAATAGAGTGGCTGCATGGCGTCACGTACCATCTGAACAAAACACAGCCGATGTCTCCTCAAGACGAATTATGCCAAAAGACTGCGAACATTCTTACGCTTAAATAAAGCTAAATGGCCTGAAGATATTATGTATGATAGGAAATCTGAATTTATACAGATTCTATGAATGAAGCATCCATTTCTACAACTACTTCCGTGAAAATTGAAGCACCGAAAGTTAATTAGAGCCGTAGCCTAGACTCTCAGCTTCATTGCCAAATGCAAAACAATGGAAAATACCAAGAATATTGGATATCAATGCTGTTGAATTTAAAAACCACAAGGTATCGTATTTAAGATGATACATAATAAAGAATTCTACGAAGAAATTACTCGTCTACGAACAGGACAACAGTTGAATAAAAGTTGAAAGTTATTATCGTTGAATCCCATCTTATATCATAAGAACATACTGCCAGTTGGAGCAGAATTGAAAAATCAATATTTGATTTATTCATGATGAACATATGGGCTCAGAGAAATCCAATCATTTTGCTGTCGAGGAACAACAACAACACTACCAGTTAATGGCACCACTACCATCAGAACGAACAAGTAACGTCGTCAATACCATTTGAGCTAACTGGAGTGGACTATGCGGCACATCAAAAAGTAGATCAAAGCAAACACACAATGACTATATAGTACAAAGCCTGCCACATCGAGATTATTAGCGATCATTATCTTCTTCAGATAACGGTGCAACTTTCGTTGAAGTCAATCGAAAAGTAAATGGACTATTCAATAAATTACTCCATGGGTCATTTTTTATTGCGAAAAAACAAAATCAAAATTGTATTAATTCAATAAAATCAGGTTCGTTGCTTATTTGGGAATTTCATTTTACAAACTTAATAACAAATCCAAATGGAATATAGCAATTAGATAAAAATATATTTTTTTAGAAATAGAATTTTATTTAAAGTGGAAGACATCTTAATAAGATAAAATCAATTAAATTTTTCGGTTCTTTATATACTTTGGTAACAATTAAATACAAAACGTCATTTTATTTAAAAAAAACCAAAGGGTTGTCACAAATCCAATGATCGGTCATTAGTTGGTTTCGTTTGGTCATCCATACAAAACGATTTATTGAGAAAATAATTTAAAACTCATTTTTCCTCACAGTTCGAAGTGCTTCAGGGTTGAAAACTTGAACAAGACTAATAATTTGATAAATTCAACGTTCCGAATCATCTGGACAATTGTCATTGAGGACTTGTCACTAGTTGTTTTAGTTTCGTCATCCTTACGTAATAATTTATTGCGAAAATTTGGGAAAACTAATCTTTCCATACAATTTGAAGTGTTCAAGTCTGGAGAGCAAACCAATAATTTTATAAAACCATCGATTTGAATCTCTCTCTCTCTCTCTCTCTATCTATCTCTCTGGCACTATATCCCATAAAGGGATTTGGCCACCTCAAATGAGGTTTCACAATCATATTTTCATTTAGGATAATGAGTGGTTAATTAATTGATCCTAAACCATCCGTGAAATGTTTTCCTTAGTCACCACCGGAAATCGAACCCGGGGCCTCCGGTCGCTGGAACAAGCATGCCGACCACTTTGAAACCGGGGCGGCAGACCACTTTGCCACCAGGATTTGATTCATTTGGTCAATTTTCGCCGAGGATTGCTCAGTAGCTGTTTTTGTTTGGTAAATCCTACCATCTTCCTTTGGAAGATGAGTTTTTTACAAATTTTCTCAGTAAATTGTTACGTAAAAAGGCGGAGCGAACGATATCGCTTCTAATTTTATTAAATCATTTGTTTAGAAAAAGTGGAACAGTTCCGAGCCACGGTAGGCGCATTAACATCTTAGCAAAAAGTTTAACTTAAATCTTTAGTTTCGGATACAAATGAAACCAAAAAAGTCGTGTATGCTTCGCTGTAAATCGGCTGCCTACATATTGTTTTTTATACCGTTCAGTTCAGTGGCACAATATTTTAATTAAACAAAACCACCAATAATTTTACTGCAACACTAACATTTATCAATGTTCACGATTCTATGTTACTATAAAATCAATTTACCTAAGGTTACACGTAACAAAACAACCGCATTCACTTTAAATTCTTTCCCGTCACATCGCTGACATTAATAATAACGTCATTATTATTAACAACTAATATTTTATTTTTTAATGATAAAGCACAAAAAATCGAAAAAAAAATTACAAAGCTTTTCATGTAGTACTTAACCAAAACACAAAAAAGTTTTAATTCGCGAAACCAAACCAAAAATGCTAGGTTAATATTGTATGTCAAAAATGTTACGTATTTAAAAAAGTAAAAAGCACACGAAATTTAAAAAAAAATTAAAATTTTGTGTATGAAAAAGCTTTTTTTTTGGTATACTCTCGTATATTGTGTGTCATTTTGCTAACACGATTAAAATGATAACAACAGCAACAATAATTTAATTTTTTTTTTGCTATTATTGTAAATTTAAAACAAAATAAATTAACTCATTATGTCTCAGGGACTATGAGTGTCTGTAGTTCGGTTTTTTTTCGTAGAACACAAAGTATAAATGAGTATCTGTTTCATTCATTTAATAGTATGCAGCACAAAAAAAAACTTCTGGAGGGAAAAAGCTTATAAAAAAAAAACTTTTTATAAATTACATTTTTTTTTTATTTATAATTACGATTTTTCAATTTTTTGTGCTTTTGTTTTGAAATATGCAATAGGATAATACAGACTCGTTTTGAATTTATAATTTTTTTCGTTTTTTTTTTTGTAACTGTGCTTTAAATATGTGTAGAGAAAAACTATTTTTTTGTTTCATTTGTGCTAGAATCTAGCAAGAGGGAACAAAAAAAGGAATAAAACAAACACAAGACCTGACCTATATAATGTATATATTTCGTTCATTTTAAGGAATGTAACTAAACGAGGGAAGCTTTTTGTACTCGGCTGCCTCTGTAAACTACCCACTATCTATTTACAATACATAGAAAGTTTATAGATCGGAGAATTCCATATATAAAGAACAATATTTTTGCAAAATTTATATTGTTTTACTGTGATTGATGGTATTTAGCTATATACTTACTATGTTGAAAGTTTCGAACAATAAATATTATAGCTCGACGATGGATGCTATATTTCATAATATTTCTATTGGGTATTTGCCAGTTTTTCCAATTAAACTTTATAACTTCACTATAATACCCCCGATGGTAAATTCATTACATCGCTTAATATTTTTTTCAAACGATTGCTAATAATTTCGGTTTGTAAAATCTAAAAAGTTTTACTTCGTGTATGAGGAAATAGTTTTTGAGTTCAGTTTTTTTATGATTTGTGATGCATAATAATTTGATGAATTGTACCAGACTTTTGTAATTAATGTAATGTAAAAGTTTTTTTGCCGAAAGTAGTTTGAAGTAAAAAATTTGTAAAGATGTTTGTTCATATATCCGCATAATTTATCAAGTCCCATCCGGTGTATTACGAGTAGTATAATATTTGACAAAGGTGAGGTTTTTCTTTAAATTTATAAATTTTACTTACGGTAATGAATGGGTCATTTAACAAATTAAGCAACCAAGAAGTTTTCATTGGCTTACCTGAAAAAAAAGAAAATATTTAGTTTTATTAAACATTATCTTTGTATAAAATTGAAAAAAATTAAACTTCTACGGGGGAAATGAACTAACAAATTTGGTTTATACCTGATGAAAACCATTGATAAATTTAATTTTAAAGAATGTCTTCAACAGTTGAGGTAAATAAACTAATTTCGATTTATTTAAATGGCGATTATTTAGGCTATACAACTTCTTGACATAACACAAGAACTGAGACGCCTTAAAAGAATTAAATCGCATGAGCTAGTCATCTAATAAATAAAGGTTCATTATTGGGAGCAGAATATTGATTGCTTGTAAACCACACTCGCCCCACTTATTTGTTCAAATAAGTGCGTTATCATCATTAGTAATAAATTATCATGTGATAAGATCGTAGTATTTAAATTAAAAAAACAATTTAGAAGAGTAAAGAATTTCTCCGTGCTATTTTATGAACCTAAAAAGCAAAATCGAATCGGATTTTTTCGAACACAGTAAAAAACCGACTGCTATTTAGTTAACGTAGTTTGTATCCGATTTACCTTATTTTAACGTTTCATTCACGTCGATTATAGGAATCCGCGGGAGCGGATCGATTGCGGATTGAAAAATGCATATAAATAAAATGGAAAACAATTGCTATAAATCAAAGTAGCCAAGAAAATTTGTATTGATTTCCATACAAATCGTTTTTTATGATTCCCCGTACAAACGCAATAAAATATTTGCGGATCTAAAACAAATTTTTCTTTACTAACTGTATAAAAATCCATAGGAATTTCTATGATACTACGGTTTCAAATTTTGTTATGCGTTTTTTTTATATGCAGTTTTCAATCTGCAATCGATCCGCTCCCGCGGATTCTATAATCGACGTGAATAATAAAATTTAAGATGCTGAATTTATTATTAAAATATTTTAACATACTACTCAGCAAGACGCTATTAAATAAATCCGTGCGGATCGAATATTTCCGTTAACGAAAAACCCGAGATGGTACATTTTTTAATAGACCCTCTAATCTACCAATCAAACATGCTGCCATGTGTTAATGTTATATGCAATGTTTGCTTACAGTGGATCAAAAATAAAGTCGGACACCTACTATTTTCAAAAATAAAGTTGGACACCTACCAAAGTCCAATACTTTGTTTAAAAGCTCTATTCATTACCTTACAAAAACACCAAAATAAAAAACAAAATTTTATTTCATTATAACAAAAAAAATCAATAATATAAAAAAAGTAAAAAAAAAAACTCGAACAGTGTTATAATTTAATTCATTTAAGTTAAGTCTATGTCTTGAAATGTTTTTATGTATGCATAATTCAATATTTTGTTGGTAAGCCCTTGTTTTTGGTCACCGCCAGAAGCCTCCTAGGCATGGATTAAACTAAATTTCGACATACAGAGGGATCAATTTTGGCTCATTCCTCCTTGAAAATACGTTTCAGCTGTTCTTTATTCGAAATCACGTGCCTTTTTAATTTATTTTCTAAAACAGCCCATAAATGTTCAATCACATTAAGATCCGGTGATTGTGGAGGCGTGTCTATAACATATGGGCTAATAATGTAAAGCAACCAAAGTCGAACATTTTGAGCTTTGTGCTTTGGGTCGTTATCCTGGTAGAAATAAAGGTTTCTTTTATTCCCAATTGCTCAGCGCTCTGCACTAAATTTTGCTTCAAAATGTTCAAATATTTCGTTTGATCCATGATGCCATCAATAATGCATAATTTTCCTGTGCCAGCAGCTGACATATACCTCCACACCATCATTGAACCACCACCATGTTTAACAGTAGCTTGTAAGTTTTTTTTTTCGTAGTTCTTCGTTTGGTTGTCCCCATATATAACATTGGCCATCTGATCGGAATAAATTAAATTTACTTTGTTCCATAATTCTAAATTGGTACTTTTATATGTTTTTGCAAATTGTAAACGTTTTTTGCGGTTTCGTTTACTAATGAAAGGTTTTTTACGAGGTACTCTTCCATGAAAGTTTTGCCTCCTCAGTACTAATCTTATCGTTTCTGGGTTTACACTTTTTCCCAGCTCCATGGAAACTTGTTTGGTAAGCTTCGGAGCACTAAGTTTTGGATCCTTTTTAATTTGGTGGACGATCCATCGCTCATCTGCTGACGAAAATATTTTGGGTCTACCAGATTTTGGTTTATTTTCCAGAGATTTCGATAAATTAAATCGTCGAATTATGTCATGAACCGTTGAGTGTGGCCTATTTATAATTTTTGCTGTTTTTCTAACAGATTTATGGTCGTTGTAGTATTTAATAACCAGTTCTCTAACTTCTACAGATGTTTGGCCACGTTGTCTTCCTACATTTATTTTACTAGTAAAAATGCAACTGCTCGCCGCTCGGCGTTGATATCACAATATGACTAAATATTTTCTTCGAATTGTAGATACATATTTTCATTGCATGTTGATTTTGGGGATTTCCCCTTTTTGTTTTATCAAAATTGCCATGAACATAATAAGTATTGTCATCTGTCCGAGTTCTTTTTTGAGTTTTTTTTTTTTACTTTTTTCATATTATTGATTTTTTTTTATTATAATGAAATAAAATTTTGTTTTTTATTTTGGTGTTTTTGTAAGATAAATTTCAGTAAATAGAGCTTTTAAACAAAGTATTGGAATTTTTTAAAAAAGCCTCTATTTGACTATTTATTCTGTGATAAAGAATTAAATGGTAGGTGTCCGACTTTATTTTTGATCCACTGTATTTATGTAGAGTCATGGGCAAATGTATTTGGAAATTAATTTTTTTTTTACGAAAGGTTGGTTTTCTTAAGTAAAATAACAAATTTTTAAGTATTAATTATAAAACAATTATAAAAAAATAATTTTTATACAAGTCATATAAAAAAATATAACAGCAAAAACAAAATACTAGACAACACTTTGTTGGTCTTTTATTTTTATTTCTAATTTATTTAAAATGAGCATAAGTATTTAAAATTTTGAATTTTTTAATTATTACGCATAATATAATGTGGGTTATTTTAAACTTTTAATATCGAGCGACGTTCGTATTTGTGTCTATTACAGCCTGAAGACGATTTGGCATTGAATTTTTAATTTATTTAAAGTATTCAAGAGTTAAACTGACACAAACCTCGTCAATTTGATTTTCGACCATTTTAAGGTATACATTTGTTCAACATTAACAGGCAAAAGGATCACATCTCCAACACCATTGTAAAGAAATACAACCCCAAAAAACCTAAGCGTCCCCCGAACAATCAACAATTTTTTATGTTTTGTTTTCGGAAATACACGAGCGATTATGATATCTCCATGGATCGCAAACGAACTTGCATTAGTCCATAAAAAATTTATTCAATAACCTGGGTGGTTTGTTCTCATGCTGCTTTCTGAAGATAGTTCATCTACTGATTTGCCTTCCTATAATAATTTTAGATATTTTTGAAACATTGGAAAGTCTTGGATATTTTTGAAACATTGGAAACCATTTTCCGCCCACATCTTTCTTTGTTTATAACAGTTTTATTTTTTGTATATTTGTTTACGTGGTAATAAATTGAACTTTTCCGCAATTTTAACTGTTTACTTCGTTCTTGCACTGATATACCGCATTCAAATTAAGAAATTATTTATTGGCGTAGCTTTACCGAAAGTTCACTGTTTTTAGGCATTTTGATAAATTATTTATTGCTTAGTTCACTTCAGGACAATTAGACATGACTAAAACAATATCCCCAAGTAAGACAAAGGAGAAACTTCTGTAGGACAAACAAATGAAATTCCAATTATTTATGTTCCAATGAAATAATGCACTACTACTATGATTTGAGTTTTTTGAACCTTCATTTTTTGTTAAAGAATTTATAAAAACTACATGCACAAGAAGATGTGAACAAAATTCGAAACGTTTCGACACGAAACTTTTGCATGCGACTGTATGCTTAATCGAAAGGATAGATCAAAAGTATAGGTTCTATTTTTAAAAAAGAAACATTCGTCAATATCTCCCAAACTAATGATCTTGAACAGAACAGTTTTAATTAGGAGTAAGTTTCCGAGCTAATAGCCTTGTATAATGTTCCGAGGTAATAGCCTTGTATAAAATTCAAAACCTCAGCCATTTTCTATCTAAATGAAACTAGGCTTATGGGTTGGTCTTGGAAATTTTCTATTAGAACAACCCTCGCGAGTCCCGGGCACTCACACAATTTTTTTAATAGTGTAACACTAAAGTAGCAATGTACCGAAATTAAATAGAAAAAAATGTAAATTGAAATTTATAATGTCTTACTAATGCTGTCTGCCTCAGGCCGGTTTTTTCAACTAAATTATGAACTAAACTAAATTACTCAGTAATTCACAATAGACATGCATATGTGGCAGTAACAGCAACAAAACAAGATGTGCCTCAAATATTAAATTAAATTAAAATAATGAAAGATGATATTTTACACTAAATGTTAGTTTAAAAATAAAAAAAAGTTTCATGTAAAAATTTGTACACAATAACACATTTCAATTAAATGTCAAAAAATGACATTTGACAACTTAATTGAAAAGTTACCTGCGAGGAGAATTTTCGTGTTTAACCAGGCGGCGAACAGCGTAAGGCCACCTTAAAAAGTTTAGTTCATAATTTCACAGAAAAATCGATATGAGGCACACAGCATGAGTTTCAGATCTAAATAATTTAAAATCATTTATTAGAGAAACGTTGAAAAGTAATTTTATAAGCTGTCAAATTAACAATTTAGTCTGCGGGCCAAACCTTAGGTAAGTACTATTTTTACTTATTTTTTAACAGTGTACGAGGTAAATTAACACACTGTTATAAAAAGCAGGGTAGAATACAAGGAAAAAAGTAAATGATTTGATGCTTTTGCTTGTTTCTTCCTTTTTGACGTTTATCTTATTGTGCCTCGATCTTATAAGGTGAAATAATTTGAATTTTCATCTTAAAAATTAATTTATCATAAATAAATTTAACTATTTTTTCAGATAAAGAATTATATCATAAAATATTAAATTAACAAACAGTCGTATACGAGTATCTAAATATGTACATATGCTTTGTATTTTAAAAATTTTGTTTTTCCTTTTTAATTTCAGGGACATTAGAGGAGGAGAACTCATTGATAAGAGGCAGTATAATGCTGGTCTATGAATTCCAGAAAAAAAAACTGTAATCCACGTCAGTGCTGAGAGTAAGTGTATTTTTATTCGATATTGTATGTATTTACATACATAATTTTATTTTTTTGGGGGAAGGTGATTAAGGAAATTAATCTTGTAAAATTTTTTAAAAACGTCACATGGAAATGGCAAAATATTTTAAAAAATATTAGGTAAATATTTAACTTAATTATTCTAACCATAGACTTATACATTTATTTCATTGCAGAACATTATACAGCCCCAATTGGGGGTATCGACGGAATATGGGGAGCTACTGCTCATACAATGGGAGATATTTGATGAGCTTCATGAATTTTTGAAGATCAAATATGGACTACATCCAACATATACAATAGGTTGGGATGTAAATGTCAATTAATCTACCTCCGTGGGCTTATCCAGTAGCTTCCAAAATGTGAGCAGTAACTTCCCATTGGATTTTATTAACATTTCAACTCTAACAGTATTGAATGCGAATTGTCGCATTCTGGAAGTTTTAAAAACAGCTTCGGAGGACGTGCGAAAAAGCGTAGCAAATATTGAAAAGCTGGTCAGTTTTGCGGCTAAGCAAATGTTTCCCGATTCCGAGATCCCGGATTTGGAATAAAACGTATTATTAGGTGATTTATGATTAATGAATATATGTGATTAAGGAATTAAACTGAAATTAAGAAATGTGATGAAATAAACCAATTATTTTTTTAAATTTTTATTTGAAATACATAAATGAGTTTTAATTTTGTAAATATTTCTGCTTGTTTCTACAACCGTGAACACAACTCATCTCGAAACTGTGCTGCGCCTATATGGTCTGTGAGACTGTTTAGGCAGCTGGTTTTTTTCCCTCTATTTGCCCAAAGTCGGTAAAATCTCCGGATGATAAACATATATTATTTTTTGCATTACGCAGCATGCACACACCACTTTGACACATCGTTTGACTTCTAGCTCTAGAGCTTTAAAAAATATACAACGCCACCGTGTCTTCATCATTCCAATTATTTGCGCTATGGTGAATGGTGATTCGAGCCTTCGCTATAGGAATGGGTGAACCGAGTTTAAGCCATTTTCAAGGGTAACTCTTTGTAAGGAGTTACAATACAAATGGGATTCATGATACACTTGTATCCCGCATCAACCAAAAGAAAGAAACCATCTGGGGGAAAACTATCGTACCTATATAGTCTGCTATTTATTAATACATAGGAGATGCGAGCGTTGGTCGTAAACTGACCCCGGACAGCATATATTAATAATTTTATAATTTGGGTCGCACGCAGCTTGAGACATTTTATTTTTATATGGCATCTGTCTATTGCCCCCACAGCTTTGCTGAATACATCTAAACGCGTTTTTGTTTCTAGTTTCACTCCATTGTTTCCTAATGCTGCTATTGGTGATAGTATTTGCACGATGCCATTTGACATTTCCTCAAATATTATTAAATATTTATGTATAATATTCCTCACTGTACTCTTTGGCATTAGCATTGCATTCGATACCACACGATACGATGTGCCGCCACATCCCAACCAAAACAAAAAAATGATCAATTCGATTTTAATACTCCATCCATTCAGTTTAAACGGAATCAACTAAATTAATTTACGAAATAATAATGGTATTATTCGTGTGTTCGCTCTTATTTATTCGTGATCCCCTTTAAGTATGTTACGACTGTGCGGTCGCAACCACAATTTTTATATTTTTATATTTCCCCTCGGTCGATGTCTTTACTTCTACATTTTTATATTCCCCTCGGTTGGTGTCTTCGCTTCGGAGTTGTTTGGTTTTTGTGCGCTGAACACACTAGCGACATTTGTTGTTTTGTTTCTCATCTTATGGTGGCGCGAGGGTAAGAAGAATGACGAGAGAGCAAGACCAATGCGCATCGAGTGTGTGCAAAGTAAAACGTTTTAGAAAAATGTTTTTCTTATATGCTTCTCGTTTATATCAATGCGAATTGATGTAAATGAAAAACAGAGAAGAAAGACAATTCTTCTAGAACGTTTTGCGCGTCGTATTCGGTGTGAGAGTTTTTTTTTTTTTGGTAAAGTCAGTCTTGTTTTGGTATTTTAAATAGAAAGTCTCATTTGAATTATTAAATAGTCTCGTTTGGGAATTTATAAAAATTTTAATTGTGTTAATAATTTTTTTTTTGAATTTGGAAAACCCCGTAGGGCTAGTTTTTGTGAAAAGTCGAGTTCTGGTACACACTTTGAGACAAAATCCGTATACAGATTATTTGACGTTTATTTTGTTCATTTGAACCCTTCAAACCCGTATTTTTCACCCTTTAAGCCATTTTTTGCAACTGAGCTTACTGCCGATTTGGCACGGAAAGAATGGTAATTTTGTACTAAAATTACAATTTACCGTACTGAACGATTTACCTTAGATTTCGCCCGCAGCCTTAATAGTATAGAATTCTAATGACTGCGGTTTAAGGCGTATTGCAGTTACAGGGTACTTGTTGAAGTGATCCAAAGTAAGTCACTTTCTCTGTCGTGAAGGAATTCTACGGTGTCATTAATGCGAATCAGTTGCGGGACATGGCTGTAAAAAGAATTATTTTTCCCGAGTTCTCATTTGAGAAATCACAAAATCTATCAACTTCCTTTTATCGAGTGATATCTTTGTCTGGAAATGGCTTATTTGATGGTGATCACCGGTTGTTTCATTCGTACTCGTTTTTCCTTCAGTAGATACAATTGAAAAATTTCATTGGCAAAATGTAGCCATTTAGTTCTCGATCATTGATGCACTCTTAAGTTTTCTGGATTTCGATTTGAATTTAACAGTAAAGTCGCCTTTACTGCTATGTTGATCGGGTTTTTGAAAACTTCAGAAGTCTAATGTTTAGTACTTGTAGCATCATTTCAATTGACAATAACTACAAAATAAACAGAGTCGCTAAATATGCTGATACCAGTTGCGCTAAATATGCTGATACCAGTTGTATTCAATGAGGAAGTAACCATTCCAATGAATCTCTCTCAATTCTCAGTTAAGATTGCCCAATTATACCACACTCCAAAATCCATCGATTACCTATACATAGTAAGTTACAAAACTGTCAAGGTTACAAAAATTAAATTCTATTCTTATGCCTATTGCCTAGGTATATTATGCCTATAGCCTAGGTAAAAGTTTACAGAAACTTTAATATGGCAAACAAGTCGATTCTCAAAAATAGTTTATCGAAGTTCATAATTGGTTAGGTTTTTGAAAAATTCCTGGCATTCGAGTGATCGGTTTTCATTATAGACTTGCATTAAGGATTTCCCGACTTTCTTGTAAGAAGCCAATTGAGCATTTGAGTTTTGAGGGTGATGAATTTTATATTGTCTGACAATTTTAAAAGTAGCGGGGGCTGTTCGTCGCATAGGTGCGAAAAGAACTTTGTATAGCTAAAAAATTTTGAGCGGAAGGCAGACAGAAAAATGGTTATCAGTTTCATATCGGACAATCTCACCGATTTTTGTTATAATTTCCTTTAATTTTTTTTGTTTTAAATTACACTTTAAAAGTGATATTTATAAAAACAATGACAAAAATGGCCAAACCACTAACACAAGAAAAATCGCAGCATTTAAAGAAATGCGTTTTATTAGTCGTGCACAGCAAAAAATTATGGGCGTAGCAAAAGCGTAACAGACATCTACGTCTATGATCCTGCTGAATACGGTTGCCAAAATCAAAGATGCATGGATTCTGTCAAAAGTATCAACTAAAAAACTACCATTTCGACCGGGCGAAGGGTTTTCCTCAATAGCAAAAATATAGTCAAAAATTTAAACAAAATCTAGCTTTAAAAAAAATCCACAAAGAAAAAATAAAAAAAAAATAAAGCAGTAATGAAATAGAAGACTGAGACTGGAAAATGATAGTGTTCTTAGACGAGAACAGATTTACCATTCATGGCCCTGATGATTACAAGTTTTACTGCCATGATTTGAGGAAGCATGAAGTAACTTTGTCGCGGTTTTTTATTTCAAAAATACTAAGCAGCTATAACCTACTATGACACAATTGATCTGCAGTTCCAAAATGGCGACTCTTAATGTTGAGCGATATAACAACAAGCTCCAACAAATTTTTCCTTTCTATATTAAAGAATTTTTCGACTATCTAAAATGAAGCATGACCTTCACAAACTGGGAAAAGCATAATGATTTGTAACTCGGTTTTAGTGAACTAAGTTTTATATGCAATCGGAGCGATATTCATTTGCAGCCCTTTCGTAAAGTCCTACTTTACAATCGCAAAAGAAACTGAAATTCTAAAAAAAAATCTACTAAAACCAATCTAGTAGCCATATTTCGAATCGCAAATATATAATTTTCGACCGGATCGGGGATATGCTCCATCTTATGATACTATATGCATTAATAATAACCTCAAACATTAATAAAGATAGTGGTCACACCCACTATCAATACACCAAAAAAAATTGCATTATTATTCGATTTCAACTTCTTCAGTAGGTGGATTCCGGTTGCGTGAAATTCTTAGTGGAACGGGATTTTGTAGTAAAATAGAATAAAAAATTGAAAATTCAAGTAAGCTAGAAAGTGAAATATAAAAAATAATCAAGTTCCATTCGTTCTCCTCAAACCGGAATCTCCGCACTGGTTGGCCTTAAAAGAAGTGAACTACGCAAAAACAATGGTTGTTTACAATTTAAGAAAAAAAAATCATGACCTAACGTATTTGACTTCAAAAAAAAACTTACGAGGTTGATTATAACTGAATGCAAACTAGATTATAACAAAGATTTAGCAATAAAATCAGGAATTTAAGGCAAAAAACACTTAGCCTTAAAATGGTGAGCAAAAGTGTATATGAAATCTCTTTATTGCAATGCCTTTGCAACTTTCATTTTAATTCAGACCATACAAAGTCTAATATTTTAATATTAACTACAATTTTAATTAGTTTTTATTTCAGTCCAGTAATTCTACGAGTTTCTAAAGCAGAATAAATATTTTTGCGGAACAGGTGCTCAAAATGCACCAAGAGCAACAAAAACGTACGCATCGGTAAATAATTGATAACCGTGTGGCTATTATAGGTAATCCGATTAAAGGCAAATACTTAACGACACACATTAAGTTTTTAATATTAAAAAAAACCTTTTATGTAATTATCAAAATACTATTCTTATAAATCGTACTTGCATCAAAAATTATTTTATCTTTGTTACATTAAGAGCTCTATAATTACTTAATAAACAAAATGTATGCGTTTTTGTCATAAAATAATAGCTTTTACCGAAAAGCTTTTCCAAAATACTATTTGGTTATGTACACACAAATACAATACGTACGTACATGTTTATAATTTTGATCTTCTTATTTACTCTTTGTGCTTTTTTTTGGCTTATTTAAAATAAATGAAGCAAATTTTAATCCGATTTCATAATAAAATTTTATTTTATTTTTTATAAAACTTCTTCCTGTTTATACATAATACATACGTAATATTTCGAAAGTACATTCACATATAAGATGATTGGCAACATTATAATATTATTGGATTTTATATGTTAGGAGACAGACGGTTCCCATACATGCATAAGTTTCGAGTATAGTTTATGTTATCACTGAAAAAAATAATCGGTGATATTCACAAAAAAGCGGAGTAATATTTAACGAAAAATGATCAAAAACTCAGCCACACAAGCGCTTTGTATTTATCGCGATTTTAGCAAATCAATTATTACAAGTTACAGTGTAAATTTTATTATTTTTATTTCAGGGTGGATAAGCAATATTTGCTATTGCTTTGATATATTTACTCTGCATTTTGTAAAATAATTTAGAAATTCTTTACAGAGCACATGGTAAATAATGACAGCAAGGTGGATAATGGTTTGTAGTGCTTTTTAAAATTTGCGGATCGAGAAAATTGCAGCGCATTAATATTTACTCTGCACAGAAGCAAACACTCGAAACTTCTAGATTGGAGAAGACATAATTTAATATTTAACATATTAAAAACCAATTTTAATGAAACACATTTTTTATAATTAATTTTTTTTTTTATTCACTTTTCACAAAAGGCCATCGATTTTTCTTAAAATAAAGATGATAATTATTTACATCTCCGGTTTGGCAATAAACTTACGTGTGAATTTTCATCAACCATATTACTCCTTTAAAAGCCTCGAAAGATATTGAATTGCTGTAATGTTGCTAATAATTAAATTCTCCTCAAACCTCTTAATGTTCAGGGAACTGAGTTGGTCCGATCCTCTTACATTGCTTTATAAAATTCTGAAATTAAAACAAGAAAGCAACAAATATAAGTAAATGTACATTAAGTTTTGTAAATTTAATTTGTGTTTACCATACAACATTTCAGCACTTTTATGGTTTAATCCTCAAGATTAGCGGCCATTTTTTACGACGCGAAGAAAGGTTGCAAAAAAACTGCAAATGAAGGTTAAAAATAATTATAATTTATATTTTATTTTATTTTGAAATAATTACCATTTTTCCCAACAAATCCGGAAACTAGACAAACTGGCATTTTTGTGGCAATTTGTATACTGCTTTACATTCACTTTAAGACTAATCTTTGTTTGAAATTTTAAATAAAATTTGGAGAACAAAATGCAAAGTCGGATAGAATAAATGATTTGATTGGTTATAACCTCTCCGCAAAAAATATTTTACAAAGTGCAAAGTAAATTTTGAAAAGTATTTGAACATTTAAAACCCACTTTGTAATTTATTCTCAACGAAAAAAATAATTTTTTTCAATTTTTATTATCTTTGCATTGAAAATGATATATTCAAATTGCGCAGGTCAAATTTACCTAGCAGCATTGCAATATGATTAATCTAATTTGTCATCAGACGCTGCTCAGCAATAATTTTAATATTTGAAAATGCACTGCATATATTGCACTGCAAATTTTACAAGGCTCGTACTTTATTAAAAGATTATTGGTAATAATTGCAAATTTGGGTTTACACAGCAAAATGTGTAAATATCTCCCCGCTTTTTTTCAGTGTACAGCGGAAAATATTAATTGTGACAATTTATTGCAGAACGCAAAAATTTGGTATGACATCGTTTAAAAAAAATCCTGACAGTTAATGAATTCCAATGTTTTTTTGTGTAAATCGCCAGAGATGCACACAAAGCTCTTTATTTTATACGCAAATAGCATGTTTTGTTTTAATATGTTTTTCTAATTTTTTACAAATTTTAATAGACTGCAGGTATTTTTAAATTTACTTGCAATGGTAAAAATGTCAGAGCGTGATTTTTCGGTGTCATATTGGGTGTATAACTTAGTTTTTTGGATTTTCTAAGAGATGGCGTAATTTTATTACTAAACATTATTTTACAATGACAATGATTTACCACAATAACCCTAAACGCAAAAAATCATGTGTTCATCCAGGTGAATCATCCACATCAACAGCAAAATGAAACATTCATGGATGTAAGGTTATGTTTTGCATTTGGTGGGATCAGAAAGGAGTGGTGTACTATGAGCTGCTAAAACCGAACGAAACTATTACTGGTGAACGTTACCAATGAACCATGCATTGAACGAAAATCGTCTAGTTCCAGCAAAAATCAGCGTAAAGTGATTTTGCTTCACGACAATGCCCGGCCACATGTCACAAAACAAGTAAAACAATACGGTGGAAGTACCTAAATGGGAAATTATACCGCATGTTCCTTATTTACCAGATGGTGCCCCATCAGATTACTATTTGTTCCGGTCAATGCAAAGCGACTTTCAATTTGTGTATTAGTATTTCTTTCCATACTCCGGACTAGGTCCAACTTGTTTAATGTAGTTAGTTTAAATTTTTAGAGTCTGATTTTAAATATTGACATACTTTTAATAGGGTCCTAATTGATGTTATATGTTTCTCCGAAACATTTTTATCGTCCAAAGTTCCCATTCCCGCGTTGACCATTAGTGGCTATAATTCGTTCAGACGAGATAGGGCTAGCCCACCTGTTAATTATGATGAGGTATGCATGTATGTTTGCGAGAATATTAAGGAGACATAACACCTTCAAATTTTGAAAAAATCGAAATTTTTTTTATGATAGAATATGTTAGAATGAACGTTTAAAAACACGATTTTAATGATATAAAGATGAAACTCTAAAAAAAAATTTATTTATATTTTTATTTTATTTATTGCGACGCGCCTAATTTAAAGGGCGATAACTTAAATGCGATTATCTCGAAATGACGTTTTTCAAGTTGGCGTTCAAGATTGAGAAAAAACTACTTATCCAATCGTTCTAAAATTTTAACACGTTGACATATATTTCTGCTCAGAATGAACTACGGAAGGAAAAATGCCGCATTTTTTCTATTTTTCAACCAATTTTTTTCCTTTTAGTTCATTCCAAGGGCGATTTAATCCTGAATAAAACCCCGTTTTTTTTAGAATTTTCTGAGAGCAGTTATGATGTACGCAGCGAATTTTCAGTGTTTTTGGAAAACTCTTGTAGCAGACGACAGTAGGCTAAAAAAATCTAAAAATAAATTTTTTGTATACTTTTAGTTAAATAAAATGTCAATGGAAAGTTTCATTAAGATATCTCTTTTTTCTCAAAAAAAAATCTTTGAAAAACTTTTTTTTTTCAATTTTGAAGGTGCTATGTCCCCTTAAATGCAACGTTATATCGGTACTCACCTCAATTTTTTAAAGACTCGTTTCTGACTTTGAGTTTCTTTTTATAAATGGCTTTGTGAATGAGCGGAAATTTCTTTTGGGTATGGATTATAATCCACCAAAAACCAAGAAGAGGTCGTACGCTCGATTTAAAAAATCGCTTTTAGACATTGAGTGTGTTCTTAGTTATTTTTCCTGTCGGTATGATGAGGAATGGGGTGATTTTAGTTTTGATATTTCTCAAGAGACTTTATTTTCTCGCATCTATTTAAATATCTTAAATAGCATTAACCTTTTAGTTTATAATACTGAAGCACCCACTTACTCTTACGCAACCGCAAGTGGTGGTTCTTATTCCCTTATTGATATCGATGTCGCTTCTGCTGATAATTTCATTTGTTTTTTTCAATCAATTATCTCTTGGTATTGGCAGTAATCATGATCTCCTTGTTTTTACTGTTAATAATTACTTCGACCTAAGCCTAAAAGTTTCAGTTTTAAAGATTTTTCGTAAATTAATGAATCTCAACTTTAACCGTTTGAGTACCAAGCACTTTTAAGATCGCGCTGTTGAGATTTTGTGTTGAGATAAATGTCACGGAGCGATGAGAAAAAGACGAGAATCGCTCGCGTTTTACGTTGTTTGTAATGCGTTTGCATTACCTCCTGGGACTCAAACGGTCAATCAACTTGTGGCTGTATTTATTGGGATAATATTTTTGCCCTTAGTACCTACTCCTAGTATTTACTTGGAGTGGATTTGTTTTTAGAAAAACCTATAAATTATTGTGTCATTATATTATATCCTAAACTTTCGAAATTTTGTTATTCGTTATTCCAATTAGGCTAGTTGGTTATAATGTAAGATGGCATTTTCATTAATCATTTACTTTCGATTTCGATAGAACGGATTTCAATTTTTAATTTACCCAACGATTTTAAAGTGAGTTTATTGCCGAAGTAATGAGAGAAGAGAGAGAAAGAGAGAGAGAGAGAGAGAGAAAGAGTGAGTGTGTATATTCGTTTTAATTCTGGACTTGTATTATCATGCAGTCCCGTTTATTAGTCGGTGCAGTAGCACACGACCTAAAACATTTACCAGGTTCTTATACCGGCTCGACAAGATTTTTGGTTCAAACAAAAATAAATTTTGAAAATAACAAAAAAAGTGCTACTGTAACTTCCAAATAAATGATCGGATTTTCAGAAAATTTTGACACAAATCGTTTGAAGGTTGGTACTTCTAAATAATCATATTAGTTTTTCATTATATACGCCATCTTTGTATCAGCCTCGGGACTTATTAAACTTGGGTTCAAATGTTTTAAATGTGAAGAGAAAATCTAGTCCTCCATTTTAAAATGGTTCTGTTTGCAAATTTTTCTAATTGCAGGCAAAAATTAAAATTTTCGACATTGTCTACATTCCCTTTACATTGACGACGCCATTTTTTTAATATTTCACTTAAATTGTCTACACATTTATAATCTTAATTAACTACGCGGTGTAGACACTACGGTACAACATTGAATGTATGACGACATTGATAATACCGAACAGCAAGGCGGCGCAAGCAACAAATATCAAACAAACAACAATAACAAACCGTTCGCGTACAGAACAAGGTCAACGAAAACCAAGTCAAATAGCATCATCACCAAATCTCTGGGTTATCTTTTTAGTTTTTAGTTTTTTTCTATTACCCAAAAATCATAATGTTGTTATCAACACAACAATAATATTTTGTTCGAATTTTGCTTTCAATTATGATGAGTCAAAGAACTTATATTAATTAAAATAAAAAACACAATCATGTCGATTATAGAATCCGTAGGAGCGAATCGATTGCGGATTGAAGACTGCATATAAAAAATCATAAAACAAAATTTTAAATCAAAGTAACATAGAAATTCCTATGGATTTTACAATTAGTAAAGTGAAATTTGTTTTAGATCGGCAATTATTTTATTGCATTTGTATGTTCCTAAAAATCGATTTGTATGGAAATCAATACAAATTTTCTTGGCTACTTGGATTTATAGCAATTTTTTTCCATTTGGAGTATATACATTTTTAATCCGCATTCGATTCGCGTGATAATGTATGTCGGAAATTCATTTTTTTTTTTTATTGAAAACGAAAGTTGGTTTTATGCCTTTTATGTATGGAATACAACAGGAAATTACGTCACAGGCCTGCCAACCATCCGAACATCAAAGATTTTAATGATTTACTTATATAGCATATAATATGAAAGAAATGAGTGCGATTTATAAAATACGATTTGAAGCGGTGTTTTTAAGCGCACATCCGAAAGGAAAAAAATTTCAGTTGCACGAGTAGCATGTAAAATTTTATTTGGTACATTTTATAAACGGCCCAAACTCGATTGTGTTAATATTTTAGATGAGATTTTCACAGAACATGCCACTCGTCACTGGTAATTATTGGCGATAAAGAAATCATGTTCAATCCTACACCCCACCAGCACAGATTTTTGGTTCAATCGTGGAGGGTTAAATGGAAAAGGTCGAGTAAAGGGTTACACATCCCAAGCACAGAGTACCGATATTTCACTGTTTTTCTATCAAATTATATTCTGTTCAAAACCAGAATATTAACAACAATAGAACACAACAACCCTAAAACGATAATCCCATTCGTATAACAACGCTTAGCCTAAACGATCTTCTATCGATTACGTCTTCATCCGGAAAAATAAAATGAATACCACACCATAGGTAGCCGCTCAAGTGGTTGCACTAATTGATGCGGTTCATATCAAGAAATTGGCGGTTACATACGGCAAGAAGGATCTGGCCGACCTCATGTTACAACAAAGCGTGCTGATCTCTTCCTTGTGACGACTTCGTTGCGAAATCGTCGTTTGAATGAGGTTCCACTGGGACAGCGGTTCGTGAAGTCGAATTCAGTCGGTGGACAATTAGAAGACGACTCCAAAAAGGTGATCTGACTGCACACAGATCAGCAAACGGGCCGAAATTGAACCCAGTCCGACGACAAACCGCCTTCAGTTCGCTCGAGAGCATTTAGATTCGCGGAAGAACAATGGAGAACAACCCTGTTCTCTGACAAGTGCAGGAAGTTTTTACAAGGCAACGATGTGAAGGAAGAGTGTAAAGAATATCAGAAGAGCAATTTACACAATGTTGTTGAGGATCGTGGGGAGCTATGTCACTGGAGACGAAGACAGAACTTGTGTTCATCTCCGCAGCGAAAACTGGCTGTCGATCAAGACGATTGACTTCTCAACGGTGCATTGAGGAAGTACTCGAGGACAACGTCGTACCTTTTGCCGGGTTTATTGGTGTTGTTGGTTGTTCATGCGGAATAATGCGAGACCGCATATGGGTGGTACCTTCAAGAGGTGGGTGCCAAAAAATCACTTTTTTGGCAAGAAGTTCAAAAAGGTACCACTGTATAGATGTTGAAATAGACTTTGGATCTGCATTCAAGAAAATTAAACAAGCATTGAATTTTTTGATATTTTTAAACTAAAATTGTCAATGTGTGAATTTTTTGCATCTAAGTGTATAATAAAAACATTCGAAGCACGATATAAACTTTCAAAGTTGAATCTAAGTTATTGGGTTTAAGTTTTACCAAAAAAAATTCTACTTCATATTAATTTGAGTTAAATTAAAACTAATTGGTCATTAATTATTTTTCGAATTATGTTGTTCAAAATAGTTAACCACATTAAAATTAAAAAATCTGGATTGTTAACTCTTTTGAACACCACAATTCGTCCATTATTAGATGGCATATGCTCACAGTTGGTAACATGTTTGAGATTGCTGGAATCGGTCATGGTCGGTAAGTAGGTTTACGAATAATTCAATTTTTCTTTCTTTTAATTTTTTTTTTGTTTTAATACCGATGTGAAGCTAGCACGAAAAGTTAGCACGTATTTTTCAAAAATGTACATATGGTAATACATTTATCAAATATCAAAACCATTTTTTTCCCATTAAATAGTACTAAAAAATGTACAAAACAAAATAATCAATTATGTAATATAATAATAAATATAAAAACATGCACATATTTAAACTAACTATAAAACTCAACGTTTTAATTTATAATAATTTCGTTAATTGATCCATTATCCAATAATTAAATTTTTTATCTTGAAATAAATAAAAAGACTCAATAACAGATTGCTCTAAAACATAATAGTGGTTTGAGTATTAGCTAGAGTTAGCACGAAAAATTCATATAAAAATTAATTGAATTAAATCGTTTCGTGCTGGGCTTTTCCAAAAATTTGTCGGGCATAAAATTAAATTTATATTAAAGTAGGACCAATTACGAAATTATTCAGAAAGTTTCAGAATTTTCTTATAATTTGTTTGTGAGCAATATCGATTCGCGCCGTGCATTTTCGAAAATTTTCCGTTTTTATGAAATTGGTTGAGTAATATCGATTCGTGCTGTGCTTTTCCGAAAACTTGTCGGACATGATGTTGCTTTTATATTAAAGTAGGACCAATTACGAAATTATTCAGAAAGTTTCAGAATTTTCTTATGATTTGTTTGTGAGCAATATCGATTCGTGCCGTGCATTTTCGAAAATTTCCCGTTTTTATGAAATTGGTTGAGTAATATCGATTCGTGCTGGGCTTTTCCAAAAACTTGTCGGACATGATGTTGCTTTTATATTAAAGAAGGACCAATTACGAAATTATTCAGAAAGTTTCAGAATTTTCTTATGATTTGTTTGTGAGCAATATCGATTCGTGCCGTGCATTTTCGAAAATTTCCCGTTTTTATGAAATTGGTTGAGTATAATATCGATTCATGCTGGGCTTTTCCGTAAACTTGTCGGACATGATGTTGATTTTATATTAAAGGAGGACCAATTACGAAATTATTCAGAAAGTTTCAGAATTTTTTTATGATTTGTTTGTGAGCAATATCGTTTCGTGCCGTGCATTTTCGAAAATTTCCCGTTTTTATGAAATTGGTTGAGTAATATCGATTCGTGCTGGGCTTTTCCAAAATTTTGTCGGATATGAAATTGATTTTATATTAAAGTAGACCCAATTACAAAATTATTCAGAAAGTTTCAGAATTTTCTTATGATTTGTTTGTGAGCAATATCGATTCGTGCCGTGCATTTTCGAAAATTTCCCGTTTTTATGAAATTGGTTGAGTAATATCGATTCGTGCTGGGCTTTTCCGTAAACTTGTCGGACATGATGTTGATTTTATATTAAAGGAGGACCAATTACGAAATTATTCAGAAAGTTTCAGAATTTTTTTATGATTTGTTTGTGAGCAATATCGTTTCGTGCCGTGCATTTTCGAAAATTTCCCGTTTTTATGAAATTGGTTGAGTAATATCGATTCGTGCTGGGCTTTTCCAAAATTTTGTCGGACATGAAATTGATTTTATATTAAAGTAGACCCAATTACAAAATTATTCAGAAAGTTTCAGAATTTTCTTATGATTTGTTTGTGAGCAATATCGATTCGTGCCGTGCATTTTCGAAAATTTCCCGTTTTTATGAAATTGGTTGAGTAATATCGATTCGTGCTGGGCTTTTCCAAAAACTTGTCGGACATGATGTTGATTTTATATTAAAGGAGGACCAATTACGAAATTATTCAGAAAGTTTCAGAATTTTCTTATGATTTGTTTGTGAGCAATATCGCGATTCGTGATGTGCGTTTTCGAAAATTTCCCGTTTTTATGAAATTGGTTGAGTAATATCGATTCGTGCTGGGCTTTTCCAAAAACTTGTCGGACATGATGATGATTTTATATTAAAGGAGGACCAATTGCGAAATTATTCAGAAAGTTTCAGAATTTTCTTATGATTTGTTTGTGAGCAATATCGATTCGTGCCGTGCATTTTCGAAAATTTCCCGTTTTTATGAAATTGTTTGAGTAATATCGATTCGTGCTGGGCTTTTCCAAAAACTTGTCGGACATGATGTTGCTTTTATATTAAAGTAGGACCAATTACGAAATTATTCAGAAAGTTTCAGAATTTTCTTATGATTTGTTTGTGAGCAATATCGATTCGTGCCGTGCATTTTCAAAAATTTCCCGTTTTTATGAAATTGGTTGAGTAATATCGATGCGTGCTGGGCTTTTCCAAAAACTTGTCGGACATGATGATGATTTTATATTAAAGTAGGACCAATTACGAAATTATTCAGAAAGTTTCAGAGTTTTCTTATGATTTGTTTGTGAGCAATATCGATTCGTGCCGTGCATTTTCGAAAATTTACCGTTTTTATGAAATTGGTTGAGTAATATCGATTCGTGCTGGGCTTTTCCAAAAACTTGTCGGACATGATGTTGCTTTTATATTAAAGTAGGACCAATTACAAAATTATTCAGAAAGTTTCAGAATTTTCTTATGATTTGTTTGTGAGCAATATCGCGATTCGTGATGTGCGTTTTCGAAAATTTTCCGTTTATATGAATTTGGTGGAGTACTAAAGTTTATACTGAGCCCGTCCTAACATTTGTCGGACATGATGTTGATTTTGTATAAAAGTAGGACCAATTGCGAAATTATTTAGAAAGTTTCAGAATTTTCTTATGATTTGTTTGTGAGCAATATCGATTCGTGCCGTGCATTTTCGAAAATTTCCCGTTTTTATGAAATTGGTTGAGTAATATCGATTCGTGCTGGGCTTTTCCAAAAACTTGTCGGACATGATGTTGATTTTATATTAAAGTAGGACCAATTACGAAATTATTCAGAAAGTTTCAGAATTTTCTTATGATTTGTTTGTGAGCAATATCGATTCGTGCCGTGCATTTTCGAAAATTTCCCGTTTTTATGAAATTGGTTGAGTAATATCGATTCGTGCTGGGCTTTTCCAAAAACTTGTCGGACATGATGTTTCTTTTATATTAAAGTAGGACCAATTACGAAATTATTCAGAAAGTTTCAGAATTTTCTTATGATTTGTTTCTGAGCAATATCGATTCGTGCCGTGCATTATCGAAAATTTCCCGTTTTTATGAAATTGGTTGAGTAATATCGATTCGTGCTGGGCTTTTCCAAAAACTTGTCGGACATGATGTTGCTTTTATATTAAAGTAGGACCAATTACAAAATTATTCAGAAAGTTTCAGAATTTTCTTATGATTTGTTTGTGAGCAATATCGATTCGTGCCGTGCATTTTCGAAAATTTCCCGTTTTTATGAAATTGGTTGAGTAATATCGATTCGTGCTGGGCTTTTCCAAAAACTTGTCGGACATGATGTTGATTTTATATTAAAGGAGGACCAATTACAAAATTATTCAGAAAGTTTCAGAATTTTCTTATGATTTGTTTGTGAGCAATATCGATTCGTGCCGTGCATTATCGAAAATTTCCCGTTTTTATGAAATTGGTTGAGTAATATCGATTCGTGCTGGGCTTTTCCAAAAACTTGTCGGACATGATGTTGCTTTTATATTAAAGTAGGACCAATTACGAAATTATTCAGAAAGTTTCAGAATTTTCTTATGATTTGTTTGTGAGCAATATCGATTCGTGCCGTGCATTTTCGAAAATTTCCCGTTTTTATGAAATTGGTTGAGTAATATCGATTCGTGCTGGGCTTTTCCGAAAACTTGTCGGACATGATGTTGCTTTTATATTAAAGTAGGACCAATTACGAAATTATTCAGAAAGTTTCAGAATTTTCTTATGATTTGTTTGTGAGCAATATCGATTCGTGCCGTGCATTTTCGAAAATTTCCCGTTTTTATGAAATTGGTTGAGTAATATCGATGCGTGCTGGGCTTTTCCAAAAACTTGTCGGACATGATGATGATTTTATATTAAAGTAGGACCAATTACGAAATTATTCAGAAAGTTTCAGAGTTTTCTTATGATTTGTTTGTGAGCAATATCGATTCGTGCCGTGCATTTTCGAAAATTTCCCGTTTTTATGAAATTGGTTGAGTAATATCGATTCGTGCTGGGCTTTTCCAAAAACTTGTCGGACATGATGTTGCTTTTATATTAAAGTAGGACCAATTACAAAATTATTCAGAAAGTTTCAGAATTTTCTTATGATTTGTTTGTGAGCAATATCGCGATTCGTGATGTGCGTTTTCGAAAATTTTCCGTTTATATGAATTTGGTGGAGTACTAAAGTTTATACTGAGCCCGTCCTAACATTTGTCGGACATGATGTTGATTTTGTATAAAAGTAGGACCAATTGCGAAATTATTTAGAAAGTTTCAGAATTTTCTTATGATTTGTTTGTGAGCAATATCGATTCGTGCCGTGCATTTTCGAAAATTTCCCGTTTTTATGAAATTGGTTGAGTAATATCGATTCGTGCTGGGCTTTTCCAAAAACTTGTCGGACATGATGTTGATTTTATATTAAAGGAGGACCAATTACGAAATTATTCAGAAAGTTTCAGAGTTTTCTTATGATTTGTTTGTGAGCAATATCGATTCGTGCCGTGCATTTTCGAAAATTTCCCGTTTTTATGAAATTGGTTGAGTAATATCGATTCGTGCTGGGCTTTTCCAAAAACTTGTCGGACATGATGTTTCTTTTATATTAAAGTAGGACCAATTACGAAATTATTCAGAAAGTTTCAGAATTTTCTTATGATTTGTTTCTGAGCAATATCGATTCGTGCCGTGCATTATCGAAAATTTCCCGTTTTTATGAAATTGGTTGAGTAATATCGATTCGTGCTGGGCTTTTCCAAAAACTTGTCGGACATGATGTTGCTTTTATATTAAAGTAGGACCAATTACAAAATTATTCAGAAAGTTTCAGAATTTTCTTATGATTTGTTTGTGAGCAATATCGATTCGTGCCGTGCATTTTCGAAAATTTCCCGTTTTTATGAAATTGGTTGAGTAATATCGATTCGTGCTGGGCTTTTCCAAAAACTTGTCGGACATGATGTTGATTTTATATTAAAGGAGGACCAATTACAAAATTATTCAGAAAGTTTCAGAATTTTCTTATGATTTGTTTGTGAGCAATATCGATTCGTGCCGTGCATTATCGAAAATTTCCCGTTTTTATGAAATTGGTTGAGTAATATCGATTCGTGCTGGGCTTTTCCAAAAACTTGTCGGACATGATGTTGCTTTTATATTAAAGTAGGACCAATTACGAAATTATTCAGAAAGTTTCAGAATTTTCTTATGATTTGTTTGTGAGCAATATCGATTCGTGCCGTGCATTTTCGAAAATTTCCCGTTTTTATGAAATTGGTTGAGTAATATCGATTCGTGCTGGGCTTTTCCAAAAACTTGTCGGACATGATGTTGATTTTATATTAAAGGAGGACCAATTACGAAATTATTCAGAAAGTTTCAGAATTTTCTTATGATTTGTTTGTGAGCAATATCGATTCGTGCCGTGCATTTTCGAAAATTTACCGTTTTTATGAAATTGGTTGAGTAATATCGATTCGTGCTGGGCTTTTCCAAAAACTTGTCGGACATGATGTTGCTTTTATATTAAAGTAGGACCAATTACAAAATTATTCAGAAAGTTTCAGAATTTTCTTATGATTTGTTTGTGAGCAATGTCGCGATTCGTGATGTGCGTTTTCGAAAATTTTCCGTTTATATGAATTTGGTGGAGTACTAAAGTTTATACTGAGCCCGTCCTAACATTTGTCGGACATGATGTTGATTTTGTATTAAAGTAGGACCAATTACAAAATTATTTAGAAAGTTTCAGAATTTTCTTATGATTTGTTTGTGAGCAATATCGATTCGTGCCGTGCATTTTCGAAAATTTCCCGTTTTTATGAAATTGGTTGAGTAATATCGATTCGTGCTGGGCTTTTCCGTAAACTTGTCGGACATGATGTTGCTTTTTTATTAAAGGAGGACCAATTACGAAATTATTCAGAAAGTTTCAGAATTTTCTTATGATTTGTTTGTGAGCAATATCGATTCGTGCCGTGCATTTTCGAAAATTTCCCGTTTTTATGAAATTGTTTGAGTAATATCGATTCGTGCTGGGCTTTTCCAAAAACTTGTCGGACATGATGTTGCTTTTATATTAAAGTAGGACCAATTACAAAATTATTCAGAAAGTTTCAGAATTTTCTTATGATTTGTTTGTGAGCAATGTCGCGATTCGTGATGTGCGTTTTCGAAAATTTTCCGTTTATATGAATTTGGTGGAGTACTAAAGTTTATACTGAGCCCGTCCTAACATTTGTCGGACATGATGTTGATTTTGTATTAAAGTAGGACCAATTACAAAATTATTTAGAAAGTTTCAGAATTTTCTTATGATTTGTTTGTGAGCAATATCGATTCGTGCCGTGCATTTTCGAAAATTTCCCGTTTTTATGAAATTGGTTGAGTAATATCGATTCGTGCTGGGCTTTTCCAAAAACTTGTCGGACATGATGTTGCTTTTATATTAAAGTAGGACCAATTACAAAATTATTCAGAAAGTTTCAGAATTTTCTTATGATTTGTTTGTGAGCAATATCGATTCGTGCCGTGCATTATCGAAAATTTCCCGTTTTTATGAAATTGGTTGAGTAATATCGATTCGTGCTGGGCTTTTCCAAAAACTTGTCGGACATGATGTTGATTTTATATTAAAGTAGGACCAATTACAAAATTATTCAGAAAGTTTCAGAATTTTCTTATGATTTGTTTGTGAGCAATTTCGATTCGTGCCGTGCATTATCGAAAATTTCCCGTTTTTATGAAATTGGTTGAGTAATATCGATTCGTGCTGGGCTTTTCCAAAAACTTGTCGGACATGATGTTGATTTTATATTAAAGTAGGACCAATTACAAAATTATTCAGAAAGTTTCAGAATTTTCTTATGATTTGTTTGTGAGCAATATCGATTCGTGCCGTGCATTTTCGAAAATTTCCCGTTTTTATGAAATTGGTTGAGTAATATCGATTCGTGCTGGGCTTTTCCAAAAACTTGTCGGACATGATGTTGATTTTATATTAAAGTAGGACCAATTACAAAATTATTCAGAAAGTTTCAGAATTTTCTTATGATTTGTTTGTGAGCAATATCGATTCGTGCCGTGCATTATCGAAAATTTCCCGTTTTTATGAAATTGGTTGAGTAATATCGATTCGTGCTGGGCTTTTCCGAAAACTTGTCGGACATGATGTTGATTTTATATTAAAGGAGGACCAATTACGAAATTATTCAGAAAGTTTCAGAATTTTCTTATGATTTGTTTGTGAGCAATATCGATTCGTGCCGTGCATTTTCGAAAATTTCCCGTTTTTATGAAATTGGTTGAGTAATATCGATGCGTGCTGGGCTTTTCCAAAAACTTGTCGGACATGATGATGATTTTATATTAAAGGAGGACCAATTACGAAATTATTCAGAAAGTTTCAGGTTTTCTTATGATTTGTTTGTGAGCAATATCGATTCGTGCCGTGCATTTTCGAAAATTTACCATTTTTATGAAATTGGTTGAGTAATATCGATTCGTGCTGGGCTTTTCCGAAAACTTGTCGGACATGATGTTGATTTTATATTAAAGTAGGACCAATTACGAAATTATTCAGAAAGTTTCAGAATTTTCTTATGATTTGTTTGTGAGCAATATCGATTCGTGCCGTGCATTATCGAAAATTTCCCGTTTTTATGAAATTGGTTGAGTAATATCGATTCGTGCTGGGCTTTTCCAAAAATTTGTCGGACATAAAATTGATTTTATATTAAATTAGACCCAATTACAAAATTATTCAGAAAGTTTCAGAATTTTCTTATGATTTGTTTGTGAGCAATATCGTTTCGTGCCGTGCATTTTCGAAAATTTCCCGTTTTTATGAAATTGGTTGAGTAATATCGATTCGTGCTGGGCTTTTCCAAAATTTTGTCGGACATGAAATTGATTTTATATTAAAGTAGACCCAATTACAAAATTATTCAGAAAGTTTCAGAATTTTCTTATGATTTGTTTGTGAGCAATATCGATTCGTGCCGTGCATTTTCGAAAATTTCCCGTTTTTATGAAATTGGTTGAGTAATATCGATTCGTGCTGGGCTTTTCCAAAAACTTGTCGGACATGATGTTGATTTTATATTAAAGTAGGACCAATTACGAAATTATTCAGAAAGTTTCAGAATTTTCTTATGATTTGTTTGTGAGCAATATCGCGGTTTGTGCTGTGCATTTTCGAAAATTACCCGTTTATATGAATTTCGTTGAGTAAAATCCATTCGTGCTGGGCTTTTCCAAAAATTTGTCGGACATATGTATGTTCCTGACTAATGCATTAACCACTTCTCCGCAGCCTTAATTATTTATTAACGGGTTATCCTCCGTGTAAATAATTATATTCCAAACGAATATAAAACACAGTCTCACATAGAATCGGTTTGCACAGCAAAGAACAATTTTGTATACACCACAAAATTAACAAAGTTTACCGATTCTAATTGTTTACAATAATACACATCATTCAATATCGTTTCAATCATATCATTGAAACCAATAGTATAGTAATTTGCAATCATATCATAGATGTCACCCATCATCATTAAAAGACTGTGATAACCAAAGACACAGTAATATATACATAATTAACACGATGGCGTGGCCATTGCTAACATAAATTAGAGTATCGTTGAAATGATGTTCATAGGCGTAGGTACGTCTATCATTTAAACAAATTGGTAACCGACTGAAACCAGATTCTGTGGATGCAATTCAGATTTTTATTGCCTTGTTTACCAGTAGCGACATAACTAGATCCATCTGGGTTTTATTATGATAACAAAACCAGATTTCTAGCTCAAAAATTTTGTATATAGTTTATACAAAATTACAAGATATTCCTTATTCAATTTTGGAAATTATCGGAGCAACACGGAGCAGCTCATCACTCACCGCAGCAAGACAAATAATAAAAATTATTCTTTTTAAATAAAAATTCTATTTAAAATTAAATTTAATTTTTTTTATTTATTTTTATTTTATTATTATTAAAATTTATAAAGTGCTCCGCAACATAATCTATAACACAAATGCTCATTACGTTACAGCGGGGATGAGGGGCCTCTTCATATGAATAAATATATGCTTCTGTGAGGTATCGGAATTATGCTTCGATAATTCCGATTCCTAATCTAACAAAAGCGAATATTACATCAGCTGGGGAAGCCTCTCATCCCCGCTGTAACGTAATGAGCATTTGTGTGCTTACTGCTGATGGTTAGTGCATTAATCACGCATATACCATTATATCTGTCAACCTCTGTGAACCGAAACATTAAGGTCGTTAAAAAAATTTCAATCTATTTTATTTGAGGGAATTTTTTTAAATTTCTTAATTTAAAGTGTGGTAAATCTCTTCTTGTAATAGATTTTCAACTTAAATTTTGTTTTGTGTATGTGAGATTGTTTTTATTTTTTTGGGATGGAATTTGATTTTCTCCATAAATTTTTTTATTTTTCGGGCTGAAGATTTAATGAATTTAACGGAGAAACACACCTAAATTATAAAGGCGTTTTCCGGGGTGGTTTTCGGGCCAGTCTCACATACGTGGTAAAATTGGTACTCCAACTGGTTGCAAGATGTTCGATTGAAAAAGACAAATAGCACAAGAGTAATATTTTGCTACACCCAAGATAACTTTCTCTACTCCAGGTTTTTTGGTCGAGTGAACCATTTCTGATGTTGTCATACACCATTTTTTCAATACTTGCCAACACAGACGTGCTTAATAATCGGGAATCGGGATAATAAGTTTAATTCGAGTATTACGTTATGGAGGATATTTTAAATGGCATTTACTTCACATCATCATCATCATCATCACAATTGTCAATCATCGACATGACATGACAGCAAGGATGAAACAAATATATTGTTTTGATATTTAAAGACGGTGTAGTTCATTTCTGTTCCATTGATACAAAATGAAGGAAAATATCAATCGAAATAAACATTAATATGAGCCTTCTCTTACATTTGTAAGACTCGATTTTATTCTAATAAGTGCTTATAAATTTTAAGGCAATAATTTTATAGAAGTGTATCTTTTTCTATATTGTTAACCTGCATAATTTGTATTAAATATACTTATGTATAAAAACATATGCACTTATTTAACATAAATTATATCGTTTATGTGCCTAATAGTAATATTTTGGTATTATTTGTATACATGTTACAATTTACGTCTGCGTTTTTTCAGTTTATGTCCTTTTCTTCACAAACAAAACAATAAATTCATAAAATGAGTTGGTTTTAATAGACGGATAAATAAACGAAACAACAACAAAAAATCGTGTTTAGTATAAAAGGAAATTTTTCACTCGTTTTATTACATTTCGTTTTCATACTTTGTGCTGTATACATCGTGTATTTTGGAGATTTTTGAGATAGCTATATAATTTTTGTGCTTAAATAAACAGTTTTTTTAAAACTTATTGACTTTTGCTTGACAGGGACATTCTTTTTTGCTAATTCTACATTGATTGCTTGCTCTTATAAATTTTCGACCCCAGTTTATTTTAGGACAGTCTTAACACCGTTCGTATATTTTTTGGCTTATACAAATTCGACCCGGCTCTCTATTGGACTTTGGATTCTATTTTCGTTTTTAGTATTTTAACGATACATTTATTGTTTGTTGAAACATGCCGTTCAAAAAATTTGAATTTAATCAAAATTCGTTGCATTTGCTTGTGCGGGTTATCGTTGAAAATGTAAATAATATCGATGAAGTAAAAGTTGGAGGAGGAATTGGAAACTACAACTCCTTACTGTATAAAATATGTTGTGCCTTACATATAATGTGCAACGAAGCTAATCGATTAAAAATCGTAAATATTTTAAAAAATAGTGAGACTAAAGTTCGCATTGAAACTGCTTTAGCAGATAAAAAGGCGAACAATTGTTTAAATGAACCAAATCTTCAAAGTTTGGATAATGTAAATGAGTTTATTGATAAACACGTTACTGTTCCAAGTACAAATTTTTTGTCAGATAACATTAAATTTAGTAACATAGAAAATATCATTTGCTATGAAAACGATGCGGATATAGAAATTAATGATTTTGGTAAGGCATATGTCGTCAACAATGACGACGTAGTTCAAGAGACTGACAGCGATTCAAGTATGTTTAAATCTAAACCAGCCATCCCAAAGTATACTAAACAAGAATATCGAGATTATATGTCAAACAAATATAAATTACCCACCACCTGTATGTCGCCCAACCAAAAAAGTCGTTTCAAAATACCAACTAATGAATGGTGTGCAATTTATGAACCTAAAACTAAGAAATTAGACAAATTTAAATATCCCACAGTAATTTCGAACTATGCAACAAAACTGACTGGTTGTCAAATAAATATTAAAGCTGTAGACTACTGCAAAAACCATATAACTATACGGGCATATTGTAGCCATAAGTCCCTTGATGGAAATAAAAAGTGCAGAACTTATAGATTTGTTTGTAAAAATTTCTCAAATCCAGTATTTGAAGTTTCAAAAAGTTCGGGCCCTATAATACATCCATATAAAAAAACCCGATATGTTTCCAGATACGCTAGGGAATATTATAAAGATATTTTACGCACTCAGACAGTAGAATCTGCTGCAGAATTATTTATTAAAAACGAAGATACTGTTTTTGTTAGTCAGCACAACACTCAATGTACGACGAAGTCGCAAGATGTGCTAAGGAAAATTCGCTCCGAAGTAATTTCGGAAAAAGATAATGCACATGACGACATTGAGGACATAAAAATAGAAATTTTACTTCAAATGAACAATAAAGATCGGTATATTCATAAATTAGGAGTAGTACCATTTTCTGTTATGACTTATAGCAGATTACAAAACAATGTTTTGAAAATAATGAGCGCCAAATTGGATCACAATGATTTTGTGGCATATCTGGATGGCACTGGCGGTGTCGTAAGAGCTCCATATCAGAACTGCGGCACTATATATTATTATGCTCTAATTATCCCTACGTATGCGTATTTGAGTGATCCCTCCGTACCTTTCCCAATAACGGACTTTGTATCATCGAGCCACAATGTTGATACCATTGGGGGATGGCTTCGATCATACAGAATATTCACTGAACACTCTTTCAAAAAATGGCCAGTTTTTAGTGCCGTAGTAATAGATTTTAGTTTTGCTGAACTAAATTCAATTTTAGATGCATTTAACCAACAAAATTTAGTTGAATATTTAAACATGGCATTTAAATATCTACAAGGAAATGATAACGGAGCATTTAAAAGCAAAGTGAAAATTTATTTATGTTGTTCCCATTTAATGAAAAATATAACAAATGATATTGATCATTATTTTGCCAAAACTTCAAAAAAAAACGGATATCTTAAAGAGATCATATCTAGTATCTTTATGTGCAGCAACTTGCAACAGATAAAACATATTTGGAAAAACATAAGCATTTTAATGAAAAACAAATTTTTAAATCATGAAACAACAAATGCGTTTCGAGAAGTTTGCGAGTTAATAATGTCATCAACTTCAACAGTTGAATTTGATTTTAACGAAGTGAAAGAATTGAAAGTAAACAGTGTCGACCTAAATTCTACAATTTATACACAGAGCCCTTTTTTCCAAGAATTTCGGGAAATTACCGAAACTTGCCATGTTGATATCAACAAAACTAAGGAAGGAGGTCTTAATTACTTTTATAATCCAGAATTTTTAAATATGTTCGTAAAAAAATACATAACCTATATTCCGTTATGGAGTGGTTTATTGCATAACGCTAAGCGGTACAGCAATGCGCATATTGAAAATTATTTTGCTGTTATTAAACGAAGATGCCGAAACTGCCCACTCATTAAAAGATTACCTACTAAGGCACTACGTTTTATTAAAGAAATAAATGTGCGAAATGCTTTAATTTATAAACAATTAGTTGCTGAAATTCCGAAAATATCGCTAAAACGGCATTATCAAAAGGTATTAGAAGAGTCATTAAACGCTTCTGAGTTATCGTTAATCGAAACCCAAAAGGCAGAAGAGAAGTGGAAGAGAAAATTGACTCTTAACACTCCAAAGCGCGAAGCAAACTTTCACATTCGAAAAATAACAGAGCTATCCCGATCAAGTGAGATTGATTTCGAAAAGAAGACGATTTCAATTTTGGGAGTAGACCTAGAACCAATTAAGGAAAATTCATTAAACAAGTCTGTACAGCTTGTAAAAAGTATTGATTCAGAAACTTCTAAAATAAGGTTTTGGCCTTTATTGGAAAACGGAAGTCTCACTGATGATTATTTTAAAAATACTTGTGCGTTCGACTCTTTTATCCAATGCGCCATTAACTCATTCGAAATAAATAAAATGAGAGACACACCGATGAAAACTCTGCTAATGGCCCTGACAGCCCAAAGTCTGCCACAAGCTTATAAGGTCAGAAATGAACTATTACTTGACATTTATAAATATCAAAACTTTTGCGATTGTAACATTTCAAAAATATCAGATTATTTTCTGAAAATGTATCCAAGCGTCGTTGTTAAATTTAAATGTAATATCTGTCAAGATTGTACTTGTGAAGAAAGGCAATACATAAATTTAAATATTTTCGAGTTGGAAAAAAATGGATTTGATAATATAGATAAAAGTTTTTCGGAAATACACAAAAAAAGATGCCAAACTTGTGAAATATATCTAGATATTACTTCAATTATACCTTTCAATATAGTTGCTTTGCAAACCGAGTATATAAACCAACAATCACCTGTTACAATTAGCTCTATACAAAGCAATTTTACATACCATAATAAAAATTACGAAATTAATTCGATAGTTAGCTACATTCCATCAAATAACCAACCACATTATGTAAGCTATTGTAAAATGGATAAGAAGTGGGTAAAATATGATGATTTAAAGTCGTATGTACAGCAGATCGGGAAGCCAATCGTTGAAAAGGTTATACCTCACTTAATTTTATTTACAGTATCAAATTTATAAATCCAATAAAATTTGAATAAATTGTTGCACAAAACTAAAATCAGTTAATTTTCGTTCCATCGTCACATGTTAACACAACTTTAAAATTTTAAATACTTAATCGAGATGAGTCATTCAAATTTTTTATTCAGCTGAAATATCACCAATTCATCTACACATGCAATTACAAAATACAACCTGCTTACATTAATTTATATAAAAAATTGGTCAACATTGAAATCAGCACTGAACCAAACAGCCATAGTTGTGAATTAAATACAACAAAACTTTGTACAAGCGCAAAAACCCACCGTTGGTCAAAAAACAAAATTTTGTGTTTCTGAATAATTTCGTAATTGATACTTCTTCAGTATAAAATCAATTTCATTTTACGACAAAATTTCGAAAATAGTCGAGTTAACGATAGGCTCCAGTAAAATTTACCTGATCACACGTATTCATCAACGCGGATAGTCCCGGTGATGATAGACACGCCAGTAAAATTTACCGAGCGCTAGTAACATCTCGAAACGACAGCCATCTGATCACACATATTCAATGCGGATAGTCGAGGTAAAGATGGACACGCCAGTAAAATGTACCGAGCGCCAGCAAAATCTCATTGAATTTATTTGTCGCGATAAATTCAAATAAAGATTCTCAAACGCCACAAGTCTCATCAAACGACTGTCATCTGATCGCACATATTCGTCGCGTAGTCGAGTTTCAGATAAAAACAAGTCAAATTTACCGAGCGGCAGTAAAATCTCGAAACGACAGCCATCTTATCGCACATATTCAATACGGATAGTCGAGGTAAATATGGACAAGCCAGTAAAATCTACCGAGCGCCAGTAAAATCTCATTGAATTTATTTATCGCGATAAATTCAATTGAAGATTCTCAGTTACCAAAAGTTTCATCAAACGACTACCATCTGATCTTAAATATTTACCACGGTAGTCGAAATTGAGACAGTCAATCTATCGAGTGCGAGGGAAATCAGATTGAATTTATTTGCGTGCTATTGACTCAAATCTACATGTCCTAAGTATACCAGAATTTAATCTATGAAACCATGAGTTCCGAAAACCGAATCGATCGGGATCAACTTGTAATGATGATCACTAATCACAATATTAAACCCAAGTCGACCTGTATGATAAGATTGGCGCTAAAGACTTATATCCATATGGTCCAGTTCATGAGACACAATTTTGTATTAATCGTTCCCAGAAACCACGAGTTCTGGGTATTATTTCGATAATAGAATTCAAAGAATGAAATTCTACAAAATCTAGATAAATTATATCTAAAAGCACAATATCAAAATGTTATTAAATTTTTTTTGTTGATATTATCAGGGACTCCTGCGCGGCGGGAGGGGCAGGTTCAGGAGTATGGTGGCATCACGAGTACCTGCAAAAAGAAAGGAATTACTAATTTTTAATCCACAATACTGTAAAAAGTTACCACATATTTCTAATAAAATCATAAGCAAATTCTGAAACTTTCTGAATAGTTATATAGTAAGTTAGTAGTTATGTAAATAAAAAATAAAGGAAAATAAAAACATAATAATAAATTCGTATTTGGCCCTGTTTTAAAATAAAAACAACTTCATGTCCGACAAATTTTTGGAAAAGCCCACCACAAATCAATTTTACTCAACCAATTTCATAAAAACGGGAAATTTTCGAAAATGCACGGCACGAATCGATATTGCTCACAAACAAATCATAAGAAAATTCTGAAACTTTGTGAATAATTTTGTAATTAGTCCTTCTTTAATAAAAAATCAACATCATGTCCGACAACTGTTAGGACGGGCTCAGCATAAACCTTTAGTACTACACCAAATCCATATAAACGAGAAATTTTCGAAAACGCACAGCACGAATCGCGATACTTCCTCTACGTCACATATTCAGCATACTTCCTCTACGTCACATATTCGTCTTCAAGGTACTTAGAATATTCTATGTTAAAAGTGGGAATAATTTTGTGACTCATGCAGGGTATAATCTCAGATCAAATCATACTTTCTTGAAACATATTCCTAAGTTTAGATTAGATCTACGGAGAAACTTTATTAATATCGTTGCACCAATCATTTTTAACAATTTACCGTTGGATATTCGTAAGTGCGGCAACTTCTCTAGTTTTTCAATATACCTTAAAGAATGGCTTCATCAAACTAAAAATATTGACCATCTTTTTCAACTATTGGTTTAAAATATTATTGTTTTTGTTTTTATTGGTTTTAAAATTATATATGTTAAAATTAAATGGTGTAGTTTAAGAGGTTTTAATATATTCATGTGTAGTAATTAAGATGTAGTTATAATTTTATTATATAATTTTTGTTTCTCTCAATTTTAACTGTAAAATAATTTGACTTTAAATTGATTTTAATTTTGTAAATAGAATTCAAATTTTTTTTTGTGGCTTAGAATCAGGGGACCAGTCACGTGATCTATTTGATCCAATGGTTCTCTTATCTTACCTTCTTAATCTTGTTAGTTTTAATAATGTTTTACACACAATGTATTTTATTTATAATGATTAAGCTGGTAATGAAATAAAATAAATAAATAATAAATAAATAAATATTGCTCACAAACAAATCATAAGAAAACTCTGAAACTTTCTGAATAATTTCAAAACTGGTCCTCCTTTAATATAAAAGCAACATCATGTCCGACAAGTTTTTGGAAAAGCCCAGCATGAATCGATATTACTCAACCAATTTCATAAAAACGGGAAATTTTCGAAAATGCACGGCACGAATCGATATTGCTCACAAACAAATCATAAGAAAATTCTAAAACTTTCTGAATAATTTCGTAATTGATCCTACTTTAATATAAAAGCAACATCATGTCCGACAAATGTTAGGACGGGCTCAGCATAAACCTTTAGTACTCCACCAAATTCATATAAACGGAAAATTTTCGAAAACGCACATCACGAATCGCGATATTGCTCACAAACAAATCATAAGAAAATTCTGAAACTTTCTGAATAATTTCGTAATTGGTCTTCCTTTAATATAAAATCATCATCATGTCCGACAAGTTTTCGGAAAAGCCCAGCACGAATCGATATTACTCAACCAATTTCATAAAAACGGGAAATTTTCGAAAATGCACGGCACGAATCGATATTGCTCACAAACAAATCATAAGAAAATTCTGAAACTTTCTGAATAATTTTGTAATTGGGTCTACTTTAATATAAAATCAATTTTATGTCCGACAAATTTTTGGAAAAGCCCAGCTCGAATTGATATTACTCAACCAATTTCATAAAAACGGGAAATTTTCGAAAATGCACGGCACGAATCGATATTGCTCACAAACAAATCATAAGAAAATTCTGAAACTTTCTGAATAATTTCGTAATTGGTCCTACTTTAATATAAAAGCAACATCATGTCCGACAAGTTTTTGGAAAAGCCCAGCACGAATCGATATTACTCAACCAATTTCATAAAAACGGGAAATTTTCGAAAATGCACGGCACGATTCGATATTGCTCACAAACAAATCATAAGAAAATTCTGAAACTTTCTGAATAATTTCGTAATTGGTCCTCCTTTAATATAAAATCAACATCATGTCCGACAAGTTTTTGGAAAAGCCCAGCACGAATCGATATTACTCAACCAATTTCATAAAAACGGTAAATTTTCGAAAATGCACGGCACGAATCGCGATATTGCTCACAAACAAATCATAAGAAAATTCTGAAACTTTCTGAATAATTTCGTAATTGGTCCTCCTTTAATATAAAATCAACATCATGTCCGACAAGTTTTCGGAAAAGCCCAGCACGAATCGATATTACTCAACCAATTTCATAAAAACGGTAAATTTTCGAAAATGCACGGCACGATTCGATATTGCTCACAAACAAATCATAAGAAAATTCTGAAACTTTCTGAATAATTTCGTAATTGGTCCTCCTTTAATATAAAATCAACATCATGTCCGACAAGTTTTTGGAAAAGCCCAGCACGAATCGATATTACTCAACCAATTTCATAAAAACGGTAAATTTTCGAAAATGCACGGCACGAATCGCGATATTGCTCACAAACAAATCATAAGAAAATTCTGAAACTTTCTGAATAATTTCGTAATTGGTCCTCCTTTAATGTAAAAGCAACATCATGTCCGACAAATGTTAGGACGGGCTCAGTATAAACCTTTAGTACTCCACCAAATTCATATAAACGGAAAATTTTCGAAAACGCACATCACGAATCGCGATATTGCTCACAAACAAATCATAAGAAAATTCTGAAACTTTCTGAATAATTTTGTAATTGGGTCTACTTTAATATAAAATCAATTTTATGTCGGACAAATTTTTGGAAAAGCCCAGCACGAATCGATATTACTCAACCAATTTCATAAAAATGGTAAATTTTCGAAAATGCACGGCACGAATCGATATTGCTCACAAACAAATCATAAGAAAACTCTGAAACTTTCTGAATAATTTCGTAATTGGTCCTCCTTTAATATAAAATCAACATCATGTCCGACAAGTTTTCGGAAAAGCCCAGCACGAATCGATATTACTCAACCAATTTCATAAAAACGGGAAATTTTCGAAAATGCACGGCACGAATCGATATTGCTCACAAACAAATCATAAGAAAATTCTGAAACTTTCTGAATAATTTTGTAATTGGGTCTACTTTAATATAAAATCAATTTTATGTCCGACAAATTTTTGGAAAAGCCCAGCACGAATCCATATTACTCAACCAATTTCATAAAAACGGTAAATTTTCGAAAATGCACGGCACGAATCGATATTGCTCACAAACAAATCATAAGAAAATTCTGAAACTTTCTGAATAATTTCGTAATTGGTCCTCCTTTAATATAAAATCAACAACATGTCCGACAAGTTTTCGGAAAAGCCCAGCACGAATCGATATTACTCAACCAATTTCATAAAAACGGGAAATTTTCGAAAATGCACGGCACGAATCGATATTGCTCACAAACAAATCATAAGAAAATTCTGAAACTTTCTGAATAATTTTGTGATTGGTCCTCCTTTAATATAAAATCAACATCATGTCCGACAAGTTTTCGGAAAAGCCCAGCACGAATCGATATTACTCAACCAATTTCATAAAAACGGGAAATTTTCGAAAATGCACGGCACGAATCGATATTGCTCACAAACAAATCATAAGAAAATTTTGAAACTTTCTGAATAATTTTGTAATTGGTCCTCCTTTAATATAAAAGCAACATCATGTCCGACAAGTTTTTGGAAAAGCCCAGCACGAATCGATATTACTCAACCAATTTCATAAAAACGGGAAATTTTCGAAAATGCACGGCACGAATCGATATTGCTCACAAACAAATCATAAGAAAATTCTGAAACTTTCTGAATAATTTCGTAATTGGTCCTCCTTTAATATAAAATCATCATCATGTCCGACAAATTTTTGGAAAAGCCCAGCATGAATCGATATTACTCAACCAATTTCATAAAAACGGTAAATTTTCGAAAATGCACGGCACGAATCGATATTGCTCACAAACAAATCATAAGAAAATTCTGAAACTTTCTGAATATTTTTGTAATTGGTCCTCCTTTAATATAAAAGCAACATCATGTCCGACAAGTTTTTGGAAAAGCCCAGCACGAATCGATATTACTCAACCAATTTCATAAAAACGGTAAATTTTCGAAAATGCACGGCACGAATCGATATTGCTCACAAACAAATCATAAGAAAATTCTGAAACTTTCTGAATAATTTTGTAATTGGTCCTCCTTTAATATAAAAGCAACATCATGTCCGACAAGTTTTTGGAAAAGCCCAGCACCAATCGATATTACTCAATCAATTTCATAAAAACGGGAAATTTTCGAAAATGCACGGCACGAATCGATATTGCTCACAAACAAATCATAAGAAAATTCTGAAACTTTCTGAATAATTTCGTAATTGGTCCTCCTTTAATATAAAATCAACAACATGTCCGACAAGTTTTCGGAAAAGCCCAGCACGAATCGATATTACTCAACCAATTTCATAAAAATGGTAAATTTTCGAAAATGCACGGCACGAATCGATATTGCTCACAAACAAATCATAAGAAAACTCTGAAACTTTCTGAATAATTTTGTGATTGGTCCTCCTTTAATATAAAATCAACATCATGTCCGACAAGTTTTCGGAAAAGCCCAGCACGAATCGATATTACTCAACCAATTTCATAAAAACGGGAAATTTTCGAAAATGCACGGCACGAATCGATATTGCTCACAAACAAATCATAAGAATATTCTGAAACTTTCTGAATAATTTCGTAATTGGTCCTCCTTTAATATAAAAGCAACATCATGTCCGACAAGTTTTTGGAAAAGCCCAGCACGAATCGATATTACTCAACCAATTTCATAAAAACGGTAAATTTTCGAAAATGCACGGCACGAATCGATATTGCTCACAAACAAATCATAAGAAAATTCTGAAACTTTCTGAATAATTTTGTAATTGGTCCTCCTTTAATATAAAAGCAACATCATGTCCGACAAGTTTTTGGAAAAGCCCAGCACCAATCGATATTACTCAATCAATTTCATAAAAACGGGAAATTTTCGAAAATGCACGGCACGAATCGATATTGCTCACAAACAAATCATAAGAAAATTCTGAAACTTTCTGAATAATTTCGTAATTGGTCCTCCTTTAATATAAAATCAACAACATGTCCGACAAGTTTTCGGAAAAGCCCAGCACGAATCGATATTACTCAACCAATTTCATAAAAACGGGAAATTTTCGAAAATGCACGGCACGAATCGATATTGCTCTCAAACAAATCATAAGAAAATTCTGAAACTTTCTGAATAATTTCGTAATTGGTCCTCCTTTAATATAAAATCAATTTTATGTCCGACAAATTTTTGGAAAACCCCAGCACGAATCGATATTACTCAACCAATTTCATAAAAATGGTAAATTTTCGAAAATGCACGGCACGAATCGATATTGCTCACAAACAAATCATAAGAAAACTCTGAAACTTTCTGAATAATTTTGTGATTGGTCCTCCTTTAATATAAAATCAACATCATGTCCGACAAGTTTTCGGAAAAGCCCAGCACGAATCGATATTACTCAACCAATTTCATAAAAACGGGAAATTTTCGAAAATGCACGGCACGAATCGATATTGCTCACAAACAAATCATAAGAAAATTCTGAAACTTTCTGAATAATTTTGTAATTGGTCCTCCTTTAATATAAAAGCAACATCATGTCCGACAAGTTTTTGGAAAAGCCCAGCACGAATCGATATTACTCAACCAATTTCATAAAAACGGGAAATTTTCGAAAATGCACGGCACGAATCGATATTGCTCACAAACAAATCATAAGAAAATTCTGAAACTTTCTGAATAATTTTGTAATTGGGTCTTCTTTAATATAAAATCAATTTCATGTCCAACAAAATTTTGGAAAAGCCCAGCACGAATCGATATTACTCAACCAATTTCATAAAAACGGGAAATTTTCGAAAATGCACGGCACGAAACGATATTGCTCACAAACAAATCATAAGAAAATTCTGAAACTTTCTGAATAATTTCGTAATTGGTCCTCCTTTAATATAAAATCAACATCATGTCCGACAAGTTTTTGGAAAAGCCCAGCACGAATCGATATTACTCAACCAATTTCATAAAAACGGGAAATTTTCGAAAATGCACGGCACGAATCGATATTGCTCACAAACAAATCATAAGAAAATTCTGAAACTTTCTGAATAATTTTGTAATTGGTCCTTCTTTAATATAAAATCAACATCATGTCCGACAAGTTTTTGGAAAAGCCCAGCACGAATCGATATTACACAACCAATTTCATAAAAACGGTAAATTTTCGAAAATGCACGGCACGAATCAATATTGCTCACAAACAAATCATAAGAAAATTCTGAAACTTTCTGAATAATTTCGTAATTGGTCCTACTTTAATATAAAAGCAACATCATGTCCGACAAGTTTTTGGAAAAGCCCAGCACGAATCGATATTACTCAACCAATTTCATAAAAACGGGAAATTTTCGAAAATGCACGGCACGAATCGATATTGCTCACAAACAAATCATAAGAAAATTCTGAAACTTTCTGAATAATTTCGTAATTGGTCCTACTTTAATATAAAGTTAACATCATGTCCGAAAAGTTTTGGAAAAGCCCAGCACGAATCGATATTACTCAACCAATTTCATAAAAACGGGAAATTTTCGAAAATGCACGGCACGAATCGATATTGCTCACAAACAAATCATAAGAAAATTCTGAAACTTTCCGAATAATTTCGTAATTGGTCCTCCTTTAATATAAAATCATCATCATGTCCGACAAATTTTTGGAAAAGCCCAGCACGAATCGATATTACTCAACCAATTTCATAAAAACGGTAAATTTTCGAAAATGCACGGCACGAATCGATATTGCTCACAAACAAATCATAAGAAAATTCTGAAACTTTCTGAATAATTTCGTAATTGGTCCTACTTTAATATAAAAGCAACATCATGTCCGACAAGTTTTTGGAAAAGCCCAGCACGAATCGATATTACTCAACCAATTTCATAAAAACGGGAAATTTTCGAAAATGCACGGCACGAATCGATATTGCTCACAAACAAATCATAAGAAAATTCTGAAACTTTCTGAATAATTTCGTAATTGGTCCTCCTTTAATATAAAATCAACATCATGTCCGACAAGTTTTTGGGAAAGCCCAGCACGAATCGATATTACTCAACCAATTTCATAAAAACGGGAAATTTTCGAAAATGCACGGCACGAATCGATATTGCTCACAAACAAATCATAAGAAAATTCTGAAACTTTCTGAATAATTTCGTAATTGGTCCTCCTTTAATATAAAATCAACATCATGTCCGACAAGTATTCGGAAAAGCCCAGCACGAATCGATATTACTCAACCAATTTCATAAAAACGGTAAATTTTCGAAAATGCACGGCACGAATCGATATTGCTCACAAACAAATCATAAGAAAATTCTGAAACTTTTTGAATAATTTTGTAATTGGGTCTACTTTAATATAAAATCAATTTTATGTCGGACAAATTTTTGGAAAAGCCCAGCACGAATCGATATTACTCAAACAATTTCATAAAAATGGTAAATTTTCGAAAATGCACGGCACGAATCGATATTGCTCACAAACAAATCATAAGAAAACTCTGAAACTTTCTGAATAATTTCGTAATTGGTCCTCCTTTAATATAAAATCAACATCATGTCCGACAAGTTTTCGGAAAAGCCCAGCACGAATCGATATTACTCAACCAAATTCATATAAACGGAAAATTTTCGAAAACGCACATCACGAATCGCGATATTGCTCACAAACAAATCATAAGAAAATTTTGAAACTTTCTGAATAATTTTGTAATTGGTCCTACTTTAATATAAAATCATCATCATGTCCGACAAATTTTTGGAAAAGCCCAGCACGCATCGATATTACTCAACCAATTTCATAAAAACGGGAAATTTTCGAAAATGCACGGCACGAATCGATATTGCTCACAAACAAATCATAAGAAAATTCTGAAACTTTCTGAATAGTTTCGTAATTGGTCCTCCTTTAATATAAAATCAACATCATGTCCGACAAGTTTTTGGAAAAGCCCAGCACGAATCGAAATTACTAATTTCATAAAAACGGGAAATTTTCGAAAATGCACGGCACGAACCGATATTGCTCATAAACAAATCATAAAAAAATTCTGAAACTTTCTGAATAATTTCGTAATTGGCCCTACTTTAATTCAAACTCAATTTCATGTCCGACAAGTTTTTGGAATAGCCCAGCTGGAATCGATTTAACTCAATTAATTTTTACATTAATTTTTCGTGCTGGCTCTAGCTAATACTCAAACCACATTATGTTTTAGAACATTTATTGTTGAGTCTTATTATTTTATTTAATAATAACAAAATTAATTATTGGACGTTCGAGAACTAAACGAAATTATTATTAAATGAAAACGTTCAGTTTTATAGTAAACTTAAATACCATACATTATATTTATTATTATAATAATTGATTATTTTATCGTGTACATTTTTTTAGGACTATTCAATGGAAAACAAATTGGTTTTGATATTTGAAAAATTTGTTGCATATTATGTACATTTTGGAAAATCTCGTGCTAACTTTTCGTGCTAGCTTCACATCGGTGTTTAAATACATTTTTTCCGTGTTTAATAATCTGTTTAAATATAAAAGAAATTCGTGCTAACTTTTTTAGTATTATGTGAGAAATACATTTTTTCGTGCTAACTTGTACTAAAATGACATTATTCGAGATCCAAACCATTAGTGTTGCCTCAGTGTTTTACGTGCTAACTTTTCGGGCCAACTTCACAGACATGTTTTAATATTTGTAATAAATTTGAGAATACCAATAGTGTAGCAAAGTCAATTCAAACAATTTTTTTTTTTAGATAGAGCCAAATAATTGAAGTAGTATTGTTTCTCTTTTGATAGTATTTAAACCCGGTCCAAGTGCCTTACAAGTGGCGCAGTGGTTAAAGCTTCGGCACTTGGACCGGGAGGTACTGGGTTCGAATAACACCAGAGGCAGGATGTAAAGCGAATTTTTTTCATTGTATATGATCGGTGTTAATAATAAACACAACTTAGATCCTGTAAAGCCAGCAGAAATTCTCCACTCATTCGTCTGGATTCGTTTGCGTATGATGCCGGAAGTGTATCATCCCAACCGAGTTTTCAACAACCAAAGTTTTTGAAACAATATTTTCAACAAAATTATTGAGGGTGATAGGAAACCCAAAGGATCGAACACTCTCGAGGATTCGGATATTATCTTCCTTTTTGTGATTGGCCCTTCAAGTTCAGCACTAATTCGGAACGTAAATATGTCTTCTACAGCATACCAATGAAGCCCAAGTACCGTGATGGTTACGAATCACTTCCCTACATATTCTCATAATTTTTGGGTTATTTGTTTCTTCATTTAGTCTTGGTTTATTGGATTTCCATTTCCTTAATGCAAAACCCCCTTGTAATAATACCGTAGTTAATCGCCTTTTGAGTTCAACAGACTCCTCTTCAGTCTCTGCACCAGTCAAGAAATCGTCGACATAAAAATCGTTTGTTATAGTACATCCTCTTCTCCGTTATCTCGTGCTAATTGCTGTAGAATCCGAACCGACAAATAGGCAGAGCATGATAACCCGAATGTTACTCTGGTTAGTTTGTAATATCGGATTTTTTTCTTCTGATTTCTCACGCCAAAGCAGCCTTTGATAATTTGTATCTTCCGGGGATACGATTACGTACATTCGTTCTATATCTGCGGTGATGGCAGTTGTATGACATCGTCGTTTAGGGAATTTCCGTTTGTGCTCTTACTTGATCCGTCGAACACCATTCTTACCTTTGTGGTTTCACTAGATTCTTTTATTACCGCGTGGTGAGGTAAATAAAAGGATCTCTCATCTCTCACTTTTACTTGATTATGGGGTATTTCTACCATATGTCCCATCTCGATGTATTGTCGCATCTGATCAATGTATTTTTGTCGCAAATTTGCATCCTTCGCCAATTCACGTTCTAATGCTAGTAATCTGGTGGTCGCAACAATCACAAAATTACCCAGTTTAATCGCTAGGTCCCGAAAGGGTAGTTTTTCCACGTATCGACCATCTTTACTTCGCTGAAGCGTAATATTATAAAATATTTCGCACTTCTGGTGCTGTTTTTGTTATTCGCGGTCCTTCCTCCATCTCCCAAAATAGTATTATCGATATCTACATCTAACTGTGTGTGGAATGTCAGAGTAAAAAAGCTAGGTCGTGCATCCATGGTTACCGTAAGGTCTACCTCTGGTTATGAAATTATATTCTTCGAATAGTTGTATTGACCAGACACGACCCATCCGAAAACCGTCTTCTGGAATACCGTTGACCCTATTCTTCTTCGTTCATTTTCGAGGATTTCGAAGAATTTATCGGCGCCGATCAGTATGTCAATCGGAGCTACCTTGGTCAAACCTGGATCCGCTAATTATATACCTTCAATATGTGGGGTGTCTCCTGTGTTTATATGGTAGCCTGGTATTTTAGAAGGAAGTTTGTTTATGACCAAGGCATCTATGGTAATCTGCAATCGTGAATCACACAAAGATCCCAATATTAACGCACATTTTCCTGTTGATTGGATCGTACCCGTCATGATGCCAGTTATGTTTACATTAGCTTTCTTCCTTTGCAAATGCAGCCGTTGGACACAATCCTCGGATACAAATGAGGATTGAGATCCGGAATCTAGCAGTGCTCGATATTTTTGAGAATTCTCTTCTCTATCTACCATAGTGACGATGACAGTCGGTAAGATAGCTAGCACTATGTGTGACGGGTGGTTGGTTTCATCATGACGTTTAAAGTAGTTGTTTCCACTTGTTCTTATTTATCCTCTTTTTCCGATGAGTCTAAATGTAAGGTGACATGGTGTCGTCGTCTACATTTTGCACAGTTATACTTGAACCTGCAGATGTTGGCGTGATGAGTTGACGTCAGGCAAATTTTCATCAAATTTTTATTTTTAGTTTGCTCTAGAGATATTGGAATTGGTTCCATTGTTCAACTAGAAGGGCTTGTGCAGCTCGTATCTTCGGCCATTTTCTTTTCCTCGCTTTCTTATAAAACACTATATCACTCACTTCACTGAACACGTGTTCTACGATAAGTGTTTCACTCGTTTTTTGATCCGGCTCGAAGGACCATTTGTAAAGCCAGCTGAGGGGTTTGAATATGTATGATGGTGTTAACAACTATCTCGGTAAAATTACAAATTAATTAACACACTGCAACTCAATTATGCCTACCTCAGGCCCCTCCTTTCAACTAGTGGACTGTACTTTTATTTTTTAACTTTTTGGTTCACAAATTATTTCGCAATTTGTATTGTGCTGTTATACAAGTCTCTAATCTCAATTAATTAATTTTAGGCTCGAACAATTGAGCTTGAAAGTATTTTCAACAATATTTTTTGTACCTTTTCACCGTTGTATAAAATCTTGAATGATCTTGAAATTTTTTTTTTTTACAACTTATTAATTTTTTTACAAAATAAAATGTATAAAGTGCCATCTAACTAAAAAACTTTCAACTAACTAATCTTTATGATAATGACAAGTGCCATCTGTGTTTGAATAGTATCACTGAATATTTAGTAAAAGATTTTAATATTTAATACAATGCTCCATCACAACTTTTTACTCTCGTTGTCTACAAATGAAAAAAACAAGATGTCAAGATTATTGTGTTTTTTAAGGTAAGTTATATAATACAAAATTTTAACTTAGTTAATATTAACTAATTAATTTATACTTATTTAAATCTATTTTTTCCAGATAAGTTTACTATAAGCAAAGAATTTCTAATAATAAGAAGTGAATACACGTACCAAAAAGGCGAGACATCCACTTTTTTTATAACTCCACGAATTTCCGAAAAACCACATGCCGGACGATTTTATAATCAAAAATACCCCGAGAAACGAACCAATCATGATTTCTATGATAAAATAAATACGCTATCTATTTTAAATGTAGAAACTTTTTATTTTTTTTGTTTATTTGTTTCGGTATATTATATGTAAAACGAAAACTGTGGCACACAAAAAACGAAAAACAACAATAACAAATATTGAAGTTGGTTCTCGTGTACTAATGTAAAAATTACACAAATATTATTCTTCCATTTTTTTCGAAAATTTTGTTTTGTTTTTGCTCGAATATTTATGGTATAAAACAAAAACATATACCGTACTATTCCGTATAATGCAGCATGGTATACTATTCGAGTTTGAGGCATTTAACATGGTGCAGATCGAGAAAAATTAATGCACCAGATACATTATTCGAAAAAAAATATTATTGAAACAAATAAACATTTATTCAATTTTTTAATTTTTATTAATAGGTAAAAAAAAATCACGAACCTATAGAAAATTCAATCTTTAATGCGAACATAAAATTATGGACGATGTTTCCGTAATAGGAACATACATATCTCAATTCATAAAAGGAACATATTTTAACTCATAAAAGGAACATAGGTATAGGTACCTACTATCTCTATTTTAATCAGAGTCTTCTGATTTTTCAGTATCAACTGCTTCGTCGTTTGATGTCTCTTGACTACTACACGAGACTAATTCATCCTCGGCATATAATGCAGCTCGCAGTCAGAGGTATCCAAGCGAATTGGGCTACTGCTTGCATCTTCGTAAACAATTTGTGCAAGACGACTATTGCATTTGCATGATCGCTTGGCAAAGCAAGATGTTATCCACTGCTTCATTATTTCTGTGTTCATTAATCCGCCTTTGCTAACTGTTATCTCAATATTATTTGGTAACACTACACGTGGAACTTTCTTTAAGCCTTTAAACATCACCATTGTGCAAATCACCTTACCATCAGCTGTCACACACAGCACAACGGTGAATCTATTTTTGGAGTGGCCACTATCTAACCCATCGATTGTCTTTTCACCTTTGAAATGGAGAGTGCGATTGTGGCACATGCCGAAATAACATGGCGTCTCATCCATGTTATAAATATTTGATGGTGACATAGAAACCGTTTTTTGCCTTGCACATCGTAAAAAATCGTTCACAAGATCCAACAATTCTTGTTTTGTTTTCGTTTGTTGCTGGCTTACATGAGTAACTTTCCTAGAGCAAATATTGTGGCGTCGGCACAAACATTCCTAATCCAATGATCTGAGCACATAAATTCCTTATAGTCACCAGGTAACGTTTCAATGAGTCGTTTAGGTTTTTCTCGAAACATGGAGTATGTTATCACCAGTTTGTTTGCTCGTTCTCGACGAAACCACTGGATTATTGCTTTCTCAAGCTTATCGTACATTGGTTTTCGACCCCCGCCACGAACACGTTTAGCACTGCCTTTTACAGACAATAGTTCGTTTTCTTTCTTCGCCCATCGTTTAATTTGTGACCGCTGATATCCTGTTCGTTGTTGCAGTTTATTTAAAGATTCCCCTGCTTTCATTTGGGCAATGATTTTTAATTTTTCGTCTACGGAGATTTGTCTCTTTCTTGGCATCGTACCTAGCTGACGGTGTACCTACCTATTTGACTAAATTTGATTGAATCAATGAAAATAAAGAACAATCCTCGATGTTGCAATAAAAATATGTATTAGGTATTTCATTATTTAATTTACTTACCTAAATCAAAATACCCAAAGAAATATAACCAAACAAATTAATCACTTTATCTATCTACCACAAAAGAACATTAATAAAATAAGCCACGATGTAAGTAACGTCAAAATATTCAAAAAGACAAAAACTGAATGATGCACATAATTAAATTCATTAAACACAAAAATACCTACACATACCCATATAAGTTAAGAATATAGGTAATATTTTTTTCAAAAACCGTTATTCGGGATAATTTTGAAATGTATAGGTACAAAATACACAACAAATATAACAAAATCCCAGAGAGGATAGAGAAAATACACAAATATAACAAAATAAAGAGAGTTTTTTGTTCAAATATACTGTACCATGGTACACTATTCGGGTGGGTAATTCCAAATAGTGTACCACTGGTACACTATTATGACGGGTACATTATTCGGAATAGTACGGATGGACATGTGCATTTCGGAATATGTATTGCAAGTTGGAACTATTATATAAAATGCGGTGGAGGTAAAGTTAGTAAAGGAATATTTTAATTCTGTAGTTTTTAGTTTCGAAATGGTATGGTGGTGCTGGCGAATGATCCGTTAGGATATCAACTTATTATATATGGAGAACGACGAGAATAAAAAGACGATGATAAACAAGTTTTGCGTTGTCTCATCGAATGGTTTTTAAATTTTAAAAGGACAAATCTACATATATAGATGTAATAAAAATATGGAAAATTATTTATGTTGTTATATTTAATTGAATTCTGTTACGAATTATGAAATTATATAATGTATTGAATATGCAGAGCTACGGCTCAAAATCTTAACTGTGAATTTCACTAGTTTCTCTTTTCAAATTTGTTTCTATATTTGTTCGGGCATATAGAGTGGGAGAAAAGAAACGACGCTTGCTCCTCTGTCCCTGGAATATGAAATTTCTATACAAAAAAATTCTAGCATTCCCTGCTCTTTCCCTGCCTAGTGTAAAATTCACTGTTTAGCGGACTTTACATGGTCATCAATAATGTTATTACCTAAAACATCATTACCTAAAAATGTTGCATTTCAATTGATATTTTATAACTTTTTAATTTTACACAACTTGCTAATGAAGTAAGATTGGGCATGATTTGTAAGATTCAGAAATAAAGAAAATGTAGTGGAAATCCGACATTTTTAAGTAATGATGGTTTGAGAAATGACATTATCATTGAAATGTTTAATTCTATAAATATTTAAAAAATAAGAATGTAATAAAACTTTAAAAATATCGTTTCGCAAAAAAAATGCCAAAAGATAAATCATAAATAAATTCTTTGAAATATGAGAGAAAAACGTTTTTATTCAAAATATCAAAGTTTGATCTCTTCCAATTCAAAACCCATAAAACACGTTTTTTCTCCAAAACAAAGACAGGCGAGGTTGGATCACGTTGAATATGGAGTTAATAACAATAATTGTTCCCAGTTTTTCATCAATTTTCAACGAATTAGGACAATTTGACCCAGTGGTTAATAGTATACACAACTTCAGATGCCATGGCATGATGAGATGCCTAATTATTATAAATCGTTAATATTATTTGATTGAAACTGAATGGTGTAATTCTTCCTGTAACACTCTTCTGTTCAGCCTCATCGTTTTTCCGATAGTATTTTTCTAATCGCATTTAACTATGCTCCCTTTGCATTTTATTATACCCGGGGTCTTCACTATGTAAAATCGCTGAGATTTTCTATCATGAAACTAAATTTATGAATGTATGTGTAAGTATGTTATACACATTTTGAAACACTCAGCAAATTATCAGGAGGCTATTTCACGAAAAAATTGTCATGAAATTTTTAAGAAATGTCAGTGAAATTGTCAATGCTATAGTGTTTTAACATAAAAATCTATAAATTGGTTGACAATATTTAGGGATTTTTTGACATTTGAAGAAATTATTATGAGACTAAAATGTCCAGTTATGATATTTGTTTGATAATTATTTATCAATACATTGAAAAAAATCATACACATTCATAAACTATCATGAGAGAGTCTCAGCGATTTTGCCTAGTGAAGACCCCGTGATAATTAATTCTTTCTTGGTTTTTTTAACTTGTTAACTTCTCACAGGAATAAATCTATAATTAATAATCTATCTTCGTTATTTGGTATCACTAAGGCTGCAATCAATACTTATCTGGATTCTTGTTCTTGTCTGCGAGGTTTCACAATCTACAACATTTATGATCCAAATTTCCGATCATTCTTCGAAAATTAATTGTTCTCCTTAGTGGCTGTTTCCCTGGAGATCAATTATCCCTCGCTTGGTTCTTACATTTGTATTGCAAAGTCGCAGTGGCGTCTATATTATAATACCTTGGGGCCTATGACCCAATATTTAACATGAAACTATTAGCTCTCATATCGACTATTAATACTCCGTGCTATAAACTATTATTGCAGATTCGTACTATCTTCTTAACTAAATAGAAAAAATACAGTTATTTAGTCCATATTTCCAACTTTAACCCATTGGCTAGTTCCATGACTTTTACAATTTTAGTAATTAACGCACAACGTTCTTCTGTTTTGCGTTTCTCCGGATCGCGAATTCCGACAATATGTGGGCATCCATCTTTGCTCTCTCCATGTAGTGGACCGCAAATGTAAATTGGTTACGTGTACTAGTCACTTAATCTCTGATTTTTAAATATTTATAGAATTAAACATTTCAATGATAATGTCATTTCTCAGACCATCATTACTTAAAAATGTCGGATTTCCACTACATTTTCTTTATTTCTGAATCTTACAAATCATGCCCAATCTTACTTCATTAGCAAGTTGTGTAAAATTAAAAAGTTATAAAATATCAATTGAAATGCAACATTTTTAGGTAATGATGTTTTAGGTAATAACATTATTGATGACCATGTAAAGTCCGCTAAACAGTGAATTTTACACTAGGCAGGGAAAGAGCAGGGAATGCTAGAATTTTTTTGTATAGAAATTTCATATTCCAGGGACAGAGGAGCAAGCGTCGTTTCTTTTCTTCCACTCTATATGCCCGAACAAATATAGAAACAAATTTGAAAAGAGAAACTAGTGAAATTCACAGTTAAGATTTTGAGCCGTAGCTCTGCATATTCAATACATTATATAATTTCATAATTCGTAACAGAATTCAAATAAATATAACAACATAAATAATTGCCATATTTTTATTACATCTATATAGATAGTTGTCCTTTTAAAATTTAAAAACCATTCGATGAGACAGCGCAAAACTTGTTTATCATCGTCTTTTTATTCTCGTCGTTCTCCATATATAATAAGTTGATATCCTAACGGATCATTCGCCAGCACCACCATACCATTTCGAAACTAAAAACTACAGAATTAAAATATTCCTTTACTAACTTTACCTCCACCGCATTTTATATAATAGTTCCAACTTGCAATACATATTCCGAAATGCACATGTCCATAGTATATGTTTTTGTTTTATACCATAAATATTCGAGCAAAAACAAAACAAAATTTTCGAAAAAAATGGAAAAATAATATTTGTGTAATTTTTACATTAGTACACGAGAACCAACTTCAATATTTCTTATTGTTGTTTTTCGTTTTTTGTGTGCCACAGTTTTCGTTTTACATATAATATACCGAAACAAATAAACAAAAAAATAAAAAAAAAATCGCGTTCACGTGATCTCGAACAAAAATAGTTTCTACATTTAAAATAGATAGCGTATTTATTTTATCATAGAAATCATGATTGGTTCGTTTCTCAGGGTATTTTTGATTATAAAATCGTCCGGCATGTGGTTTTTCGGAAATTCGTGGAGTTATAAAAAAAGTGGATGTCTCGACTTTTATGTACGTGTATTCACTTCTTATTATTAGAAATTCTTTGCTATAAGCTAAATATGTTGTGGAAATGCGGATTAGCTGGCATTATCAGATAAGTGTTTACATTTTAATTTGTTTGATGATTCTTTGTGTCGTTTGTTTTTTATTTTAGGTAGGTGTTGTCGCCGATATCAGCCTGAACAAACCCTCTGTTGGAGTGTACAATTTAGCACCGACCCTCCGTTCATGTCAGTGTGTACTAGGTTGATATGGAGCTTGCAACGTGCAGTTGATATACCGTAATTGTGTGAGTAGCTGAATGGGTGGGTGTGAGCGTGAATGAAAAGGGGATTATTAATTGATCTTAAAAGGACAAGAAATCCATTGGATGATTATTAATTTCTTTTTATCTTAAAAAAAACAAAAAAAAATCTAAACTTAACATGTATTTTTAAGGACTTCATATTTCAGCGAACTTTGTTATTACACTTTTCCATTGCTACATTTTATTAATAGTTACAATTTTCGCTAATTTGTGGAGCATACACTTACGTTATTGTTGAACTAAAAAAGCGCAAAACACAGGGTGACACTATTCTGGATTTCCCAGAGGATGGGGAATTGAGAAAAATATTCTCATAGCCTATTTGCCTCAAATTGTATTTTTCTAGGCTACTTGATGCGGAATGTTTTTGGTGTAAATATTTTCAAAATAAAGTTGATTGGGAAACTTTGTTCCATGCAATTTTTATAGAGAACAATAATTTCCAATTTAACATTATTTCGAAAATATTTGCAGATAAAAATGCATTGAAAATATTTTCCCCAATTCCCAGGAAAAGTAAGAAAATACTTTTAAACCACAAAAATATTTTTAGTAAAAAATTTTTAATGAGAAATGCATATCCTTATTTATTAATTAAATTAATTATTACTTACTGCAGTCGATATCCTTATTTAACAATATCATTATTTAAGTCCCCATTGCTTTATGTAGGAGCCAAATTTTCGTTTTAATTTGTTTTCTGCGGCAGATTCTCTAAAAATGTTGGTTTAAGAGCTAAAAACTTGCAATATTGGAGTACCGTAAATAAAATATACAAGTAGTATAAACTATATTTAATATTTATTGCATTAAATTACCTTTGTTGTGAAAAAGAAAACCTGAAACATATCAATTTCATCTGCATAGTGTACCGAGGAGTACCACCACCGACACATTCTTTCATTATTTTACGAAAATATAAAAAATCCTAACCAAACATTTCCACTGAGCGCGCATCAAAATCATCTTCATCGTCTACATCCATTATTTATTACTGTTTGTTTATACATTTTAAGCATAAGAATATGATAAGAAAACTTTGTTACACAAGGTAGTTTTGCAACAAAAACTATTATCTTGCTGTTATTATTATTATTAGACTAGGAGATGATATTATAAGAAAATGAATAAAATATTACGGGTACAGGATTTATATACTCGTACCTGCACCGTACACACGGAGTGATGTAAAATTTTTATTGAAGCAAAGTTAATTTTATAGAAATTTGATTTGAAATATATCCAACAGATAACTAAATTATAAATAAGCTTTTCGTATATGTGTGCTCGTCGAATCCACATTAGTTGTTGGATTTCTCTTTGTGTAATCTATGCATGTATGTGACTTTATGATATTTTGTTATTAAATTTTTATTTATTTATTTCAATCTCAGGTAAATTTTTATTAGTTTAGTTTATGTATTTATTTAAATTTGTTGTGCTTTGTTTGCTGATTTGTGTAATATTTATTTATTCGAAACTCTCTTTGCATTGTACACCAAAGTAATCAAATTTTGTACATGTTTACAATATAAAAGCGAATACCAACATAAATGTAACAAGCAGTCTTTGTTTTTATAGTTGAGTCTTGTTTACAGATTTTGAGGGCCGAGCTTGATAGATTTGTTTGGCGCGGCTCGTTTTCCGCCTTAGTATGTTATCCTAACGAAAGCAGCATAAGCATAAATGTAAATTGATAAAGTTGGCGACAGCCAGACACCAGCCTTACATCGAGGTGAAGTTACCAAGGCTTTGGCAGTTGATTCCGGCCTAATGAAACATTAAATGTACTTTGAACTTACATACAAAGTATATAATCACAATGATTTAGCGAATTATTACGATTTGCTCGAATTTTATTATATTTGACGCATACATGAGATTTAGTTATCAAGATATAGAAATCGTATGTATGCGTGAAATACAATCAAATTTGAAATTGCGAAGGGGTTAATAAATGCACAGTGAAACTATAACTCGCTGAGGTATTGTGATTATACTTTGTAAGTACAAAGAACTTATTGTTTTAAAAATTTCAATGTTTCATTAGGGCGAAACATAGCTGCCCTTGGTAACCGCCGCACCTCGATTCCAATTTATATTTTAAAGTTGAAAAATTTATAATTTTTCAATTACCAAATTTTTGAAATCATTGCGAGTAAATAATGAGGTGGAGTTCACCATAACTTTTTTAAATTCTTTGGATGCAATCGATTTTTAAAAATATTGGAAATCGTTAGATGAAATCGAAAAAAGATTGACCGAATATTTCAACAAATCTGTTCATGTGTTGTCATCCCGGTTCAAGTTGTTCCAGTTAAAAATGAGTAATGCAGATATGTATGCAAGCTGGTTTGCTAATTTAAAGGTAGTGGCTGCAAAATATTTTACTGCTAATGTGTTACCGAAAGGTAAAAAGGTAACCCCAGCTTGGGCGACGTCATTATTAATCCAAACGTTACGCCGTGTCAAATAAAAATGCTTGAAAGTCATGTCCGGGCTGTGGATCAAAGCATAATAGGAACAAATGCCGACTTTTAAAATACTGAATTTTGAGAAATAGTGATTAGTCAAGTCCATCTCAATCCAATGACAATGGCAATTCGGTGGATGTCATCGAATTGTTCAAAATGTCAGAAACTTGTTCAACAAACCAATCGGAGATTAAAGTTCGAGCAAACAGGAAATCTTCGTTTGAGCAAATCCGTTCCACTGTCAATGTAGTCGGGTCTGAACAGGAACCATTGGTGTTGTATAAAGTTGCAAGTTTGGAAACCGAATCCGAACCAAAACAAAAATTTGCTCACCAGTCTAACTGGATGGAGTGTTGTATGTTAAGAAACTTCTCTTGGTCCACTGTACTCAGTTCAAAGCCCACTTAATCATAAAACCTGATGCTACACCAAAATGCTTCAAATCACTTCCATTACCTTTTGAACAGATAAACTAAGTTAAAAGGGAGATTGACAGTTTTGTTTTACTTGGCATTCTTTAACCAATCCAATTCAGTCGATCGATTTAGGATTTATTTTAGCGCCTTCCAAGTAGGAAAGATTTTCAAAGATCATCGAAACATATTTGAACTTGAAACTTCAAAGTGAATCAAAATATCTGGTTGTAGTTTCGACTCCATTAGGACTATTCCAGTACCAAAGATTCCCGTTAGGAATAGCAAGCGTGTTATAAATATTTCAGCGATTTATTAAGCAGATGACAGCGAATGCAGAGTTTGTTACAATTACCTAATTTTATGACACACATTGATCCGGATCAGTTCAAATCTTATATGGAAAACCTGCACCAAATTTTGTTTTAGATCAAAAATTTTGATTTGAAATCTAGTAAGCGGTTTTGTGTTATTTCATGAAACATGCTCAAACCCGGATCAGATCAAGCATCAAGACACAGCTAATGTAACAACAGGTGGAACCGAAGAAGGTCATCTCAAGTGGAAATTAATTTAAACTTAAGTGCATTATTTAGGTCATGTGTTGGATGAATCTGGAATCCGACCATCCTCCAAAAGTGTTCGAGCTTTTGAAGGGATGTCCCGACCAATAAACGATTGAAAGCGTAGCAAGCTTTCATTGGTAAGGTTAATATTATAACCTTTTTTGAACAATTTTTCCCAGCTAGCGTAAGAAAAATGTTCAGTATATTTTTTCAGAAGAACATGAAAATTATTTCCACTATCAGAGTGTGATAGTCCACTTTTGTTAGAGACAGATGCCTTAAATTGAGCAGTAATTTCATAAATATACTCCAATGGAAAGTAGTATCCGATAACGTTTTCATCGAAGATGCTTCAAGATCGCATCAAAACGCACCAGTAGCGCACACTCTATAAATAGAGTCAGATTGAAAAAAAAGAACTTTCGACCGTAAAAAGTTACAGTTACACATTATCTCTATGGCAGAGAATTTATCATGGTGACGGGTTATAAGCCTCTTGTATCACTGTTTCGCCCGAAAACCTTGCCAGTGACGACAACTAACCGACGTGAAGATCGAGTGTGTCAAGTGAACGAAGAATATCACGAAATGTTGTCTGTTTCCTTTGGATAGTAAACAAATTGCTACAGACACAGGTAGAGATTTCATTTTCTAGCAATTGTTCAGTACTATTTACAGATCCCTCCCTGACCCTCCCATACTCGAGATCTTCAGAAATGTCATGTAAGAAGAAATTCCATTTCAGTTTTCAATACGGTTCTGTTTTTCCAGACTGAATTTATCCGAAACATAATTCCTCTCAGTCTGAAGATGGCTCCGAATCTGAAAAGAGAGTTTGAATGGAGGCCACTCGGAACCAAGCCATGAAAACAGTTACAATTCGACTTTACTGGACCGTTTCCAGGTCGTTTCGTCCAGGTGCGCTATAATAACATTTTACAATGGACGAGTTGCAATGAAGCATTGTAATTAATAATAAACCAGCATTTATAACAGCAGATTTTCTCAAGATCGGTCGGCGCAATGATATTGATCACCGAAATTAAGAAACAAATGGGATATGGAGATAGTACTAATCAAGCTGAAGTTCCTTAGTAGTTACCGGTCCTGTTGGTAAATCTTCGAGCGAAAAATTTCATGCGGTCGCAGCCAATGACTCTGTTATCTCTCATGTATTCGTACTAAACTTCAACGAAAATAGATGGACACAGTTCATTGTGAGCTACCCCGTTTTCATCCGAAACTTCATCAAGTATAAAGTGGATTAAGGGAGAAATCAAGCAGGTGCTTGGCAAAGTGATGTGGCGTTACAAAGAATGGCTTGGTGTGACGTCATCAAAACAAAATAACACGAGCACGAATACCGGACCGGATTCTAACCAGGGATGATATTGTCGATACAATATAGTACTGTTTTCGATACTCGGCTGTACAAAAAGTACTTAGATAGTTTCGTGCCATTTTCAGTAGTTTTGAGAAAATTCAAAAATTATGCCTCAAAAAAATTCAAAAATTATATTTCGAGTGTGGCAACACTTACGTCATTCGTGTGACATAAAATTAGTTTAATGTTCTTTAACATTTACGAAATGGGTTTACGCTTGAACAAAATTAGGAAATATTGAAAACATACTTTGAAAGCGATTTCGTGAAACTGGATTGTTATTGGATACACCAACACGTACACAGGGTTGTTATTGGATTTCACGCAGTTTTATGATGAGAATTTTGCATAACGACCTCAGTATAAAGGCATACAAAGTTCATTTAGTGCAGGAGCTGAACCAAAATGACCATCCGCTACGATTTCGGTTCACTAATTGGGCTTTGGAACGCTTAGAAGAAAATGAGAACTTTACCGAAATCGTGTTTACTGGCGTAGCTCATTTTCATCTCGGAAGTTACGTTAACAAGCCAAATTGTTGCTTTTGGAGCTCAAAAAATCCACACATAACCATGGAGAAGCCGGGAAACGCACCTGTACTGGTGAAAAATAAAAAAAATTATACCGCCCAAGGATTTAAATGGTTCGCAAATCTGCTAATTAACACAACTTTTTGACTCAAATAGCCATCTACGGTGCGAGTAAAAGAACCGCGTAGTTGCGGAAATTCACGTTATTTAAATATGATATAGCGACACGGGAAGCGTATCGGTTCCGTTCAAAAATAGAGAAATTCTCCAGCATTAAGGTTCAAATGGCTCGCAAATTAGTTAATTTAGATAAGTTGAAGACTCCTATATTGCAATCGAACGTGTGAGTATGTAGACCCTCCTATCAGGGGAGTCCTCGCTATATAAATCTGAGTGAGAGTTGTATGATATACCATGAATTGAGCAACGAAAACTGGTCCGGGTGAATGGCCACGTTATATATTAAAAGGTTCACCGATCTATCATTACCAACAGTTTCGTACTCTATTGGCCAATTTATACCGGCCATATTTACCGAGGCCGTTCATGACGATTTGAAACCACAAATCTAACTTTTCATTATTACATTTCCTTCTGTAGCATTTAAATAGGCGATATAACGAATATTTTGACAAAACCCATGAGTTAGCGTTGGTCACCAGGATTATTAAATATGTAGCCTTATTTCCTCATCAGTTTCATAGAAGGCTCATATAGGTGTTTGGGCAGTTTTTATAGATGACCAAAGGAGTCTCTTATATAAATCATAATCTGTGGATCGTTTAAACTGTAAGGCAGTAGAATTTTGCTATTTTTCAACGGAACATATACGTTTCCCGTGTCAAGTATATTCGAATATTGAGAATTTTCACGTTCAGTGGAACTTCATGTTTCATCATAAATTGGCCAACAGAGTACAGACACTACTAGCAATAATAATGCTGCGGACCCATTAATAGAAGTACCCCACGCAGACTAATTTTCACGGCTCAAACTCGTAGAATATCGTGAAAGTAGCACTCATATTTACATAACTGGAATTTCCAGTATTAGCGGAGCGTCACACTTGTACGGTGGATGACCATAGAAGTCTAGATCTTGTAAAAGTCAACAAATCAAGTCAACAACTTTTTATCCCTTTTGTAATAGAACTTTTCCATCCCTCAACGGAAAAATACGTTTCCCGTGTCACGCACATATGAATTATGGTTACTTCTGTAGCGGCTCAAAATCCTTTTCACTTCATAGCACTCCTCGTAGCAAAACTATGTATACACCGTGCCGCTTAATTACGAGGCATTGCTCGTTTTGCTGAATATAGCTATTTCACCATCTACATTCGCGAATCTCGATATTAATCGATTATTGAAAATTGAGAAACGAAAAAGAACATTAGTCGCGTTTAGAAATTCAAGAGACACGGTCTCAAATAATAATAAAACAAGTGAAAGTGCCGCGAACAATCGTTCACACGCCTAACGCCTAATTGCGCTGTGAACTAATTTGAAGATATAATTATAGTATAGTGAAATTATATGGCATATAATATAACAAAAATATATAGTGAGTGTTATTAATCATTAACGTGAATCATCAAAAGCACGGTAACACCGCTCTACTTCCAAGACAAACGGAATCCATTGCGCTCGAGACAGCCATAAAGGTTCAGAGCACAATCCTGCTGAAAAATCAGTCGACTCTCTTTAGATTTTAACAGTAAAATTTGATTCTTCCCAAGGAGTTCATTTATAAAAAATCAACTTTCAAACAAAATATTCCTACGAATAAAAGTAAAAAGTATGGGATGAGAAAATCAAAATAGTGGCATGAGAAATGCGTTTAATTTCCACCTCGCGATCACAATTGTGTACGAAAAATCATGTGCGAAAGAGAATCATGAAAAAAAAATTCTGGCAGGAAAAGGGATATTAAAGTGAAATCTGGGATGGGCTTTTTAACATTTACGCTGCTAGTGGTATTCTTTTCAAATCGCGGGATGTTAGCCTGTGATAACTTCAAGGTGGAGTGTTTTGGTTGGCTGTTTCACTCTCATTCAAAACTCCCAGACAAATTTGTCCGGAATTAAATTAGGCGGAGGTTAACATAAAGTTGCCTAATGGTGATTTTATATTAACCTAACGGTTAGCGTAAATAAAACTTTCATCGTAAAATATTCACCATCATAGTTGCTGTGCGCTGTAAAACAATAATAGAAAAATGTTACCATTTTTCGAATTTTTTCTTTCTTTTTTCATTTTGTCTCTGGTTTTGTTGTTGAAATATCAGGAATTAGTTTGCTGCCATCATAATTCGCAAGAAATCACACCAAAACGCCAATTTACACTACAAGCGTTTGGCAGATGGATATGTGAATTAAAGCATGTCAAATGCCGTTTCGTCGTATGTACTAAACAATATAATCTAGTACATTTTTTGACATTTCATCAACTAAAATTTATTTCTGTTTTGATTCCAAACTCAATCGGAGGCTAAATGGTTTTGTGCCAATTTTTTCTCGGTGGTAATTGCCGGTTTGGAACCAAATGTTTTAATGACCACATTGATTTAAAGTATGTATATATTTGTGGCATGTTGTATAAAGTCTAAAATTTTGCGTACTTATTTTAGGCAAATAATCCGCGTTGAAATCGACTCGGCCATCACCGGCAACCAATGGCCAATCTCCTGTTTTGGCCCATTCAAGGCTAAGCCTTGTATCCCAAATTTTATAGAAGATCAATCGTAAGAGGAAATTCGATACAAATTTTATGAGGCAAAAATTATCGGTAACTTTGAGCAAGTACGTCTAGGATTTATAAATTTGATTCAGGAGTGCAAATCAAAGCTGCAAAAATTGAATATGCTAAGCTACGAGATCATGAATATTTTTGTACAACTTTATGATGCTTTATGCCATTGGTAACAATCCTTTTGATAAGGCGAATATTGGCAATTCACAAACAGGAAATCTGGCGCAGAACATATTTGGTAAATCAACCTTTCCAACTACTACAGATGTAACAGCCACAAGTATGTTTAGACGTACAGCATCAAACCAACAACAAAGTGGTAACATCTTTGGAGCTAGCTCATTTACCAATCCTAATCAAACATCAGGAATATTTGGGGGTGCTCAAACTCAACAGTCCCAGCAATCTATATTTGGAGCAGCCGCTCAGCCTAGCTGTTAATACATTTCAACCGGCAAATGCGGCCTCACAATTTTCGTTGCCTCAAATTGGTAATCAGCATCCCACTCAAGGCATATTTGGCTCCCCAACTCAGACACAACCACCTACTAACATTTTTGGAGGACAAACCATGTTTCAGCCACTCAACCCGTTCAGTCTGTTTTCGCAGCACTGGCTAATCCACCTCCGTTTGGTGGGGGGCAACAAATCATTTTTGGGCAGCAGCAAGTACCTCAACCATCAACACCGTCAAATGAATTTCAAATGCAACCTCACAGCCTCAAGATTCTGGTAATTTTGCCCAGGCTTCAGAAGTCGATCCGAATTTGGTGAAAATGAAAAATAATATGTTTAATAAACTAATGCAACAACAGCCACAACAATCTGCCTTTAGCCAGCCATCATCATTCCAACAGCCTATTCCAGTTCAGAAACAGCAACAACCCACTCAGCCACCTCTGTTTAGTCATGCTCAACATGTAGCTACACAGCCAGTGCAAAATCAACCATCGATCGGCAATTACTACGACTCGTGCTACACTAAACTGTCCGAATTGGCGCCGGAAGAATTAGAAGCTTTCAAATTATTTGCATTTACGTTTTTCTTAACTTGCTTTCTTGTCTGTCTATCTGTTTGGGTCAAAATTTGACGTAGAAATTTGAAGCACTTATCATCATTCTGTTTGGAAATTAATGTTAAATGTTTATGATAAATTGTATAAATTTACTTGAATAAAGAGATGAAATCTATTTTAAAAAATTTTTTCAATTGATAACAAGATTCAAAATTCGTACAACTAAAAAGAGTAAAATAAAATATATAAAAAAATTTTTTAAAATACCACGATTTTGTAATGCACTAAAAAGAAGAAAATAATTTTTTTTTGGGCATATTATCTGGGGATTTATACTTAAAACTAGCACCAATTTTCTACAGCTGAAAACGTGGGGCTGTTAGAAAAGATATGTTAAAAAAGATAATATATGAAATTGCTAATAATTTTAAAAAAAGTTTAAGTTCTGTAAATCAATTCTGTATAAAAAAAACTAAGTTCTTGGTGTACGTACTTAATGTGCAAATTTAGGGCTTTGATACTAGCATCTTATATTTGTCAACTATCGTCAAAATCTCTCGTATACCCTACCCTGCATATCTCGTACAAAATAGAATATCGAGACAACTGAAAAATATTTAGAAGCAAAGCTTAATAAAAAATTATAATTTCCTAATTTATTTTATCACACACCCGAGTGGACGGACACTGGATGTATTTGTTCAGTAAATGTCTAGTTGTAAGAATGACGACATGTAGACGTAAAGCATGTCAATAGTCGTCTTTACAACCAAATATTTATTAGACAAATACGTCAGTGTTCACTCGGGGCATATACACCTTAATCATAAATTAGGTACGGGAAGGTTCTAAGCTAGCAAAATGATATAAAAATATCATAAGAAGTTACCCAAATCACATTTATCAATTTTTTTTCTAAAATGCGCCCCACGTTTATAGTTGTAGAAAATTGGTGCTAGTTTTAAGTATAAATCCCCAGATAATATGCCCAAAAAAAATTGTTTTCTTCTTTTTACTCCATTAGAAAAACGTGGTATTTTAAAAAGTTTTTTTTATATATTTTTTTTATCTTAGCAATATCATCCCTCATTCTAACCCATTTGTTGTCGCTGGAATTTTTGAATCAATTTTTTGACAGACACCTACGAACGCTGAAGTTGGCCAAGAGTTAGAAAGTCATTCAGCAAGAATTCAACGACCACTTGTAAAATTTGACTTCATCATAATAAAGAGGGAAGAATGTTGGGTTTGTGCATCGGCACACACAAATTATTAATTCGCCTCTCTTATTTACAACAACAATACATTTTCTCAATCCACTCATTTCGCTGTTCTATACACTCTTTCTTTCTTTCTTTACCAATAGATAATATTTTTTCATCTATGCAAACATTTTTATAGGATTCGCCTTTGACTTTACTGAATACTTTTGGAAATTGGAAAGCACCACAAAAGCACCTCGTAACATGTAATTATAGTTTTGTATTTTTTATTTACATTGCTAAAATTGTAAATATGCATTTCTCTCGCAACTTGATGGGTAAAAGGCATCATTTATATATGTGGCAACAGTCTCAGTTTTATGCCAATATTTGCTCAAGTTAAAATGAAAAAAATCTAATTTTATTTTACTGTAATTTGTTTCGTGCTCCTCTCGCAAACGAAAATCGTAATTTACTTAACTCTTCATTTTTTACTGGAAAAACATTGGAAGATGTAAATCGTCCATTTATCGATAAAAAAAATCGTTGTGAACTATGGAGAAAGCAAAGGCTGCTAGATTTGTATTGGTTTCAAATTGAATCATAACTATATCGAGAAAAATTTACTTAGTAAAATCAAAGCCTACTTTTGATTGATTTATTGATTGATTAGAATGTACGGCCAAGACTAAGCAGGGATCCCGGATACGCCGGGCCTACCGTACACCCCTTTTACATATAACAAGACTTAGTAAAATCAAAAGCCTACTACTACTTTATTAGCAATTTTATACATGTTTTGTTAATTTTTTTAATTAATAAAATTATCCTCTATGGTTGTTAACCATTTAGTAATTTCGCTTCAAAATCGAAGTAAAGTAATTATAATCCATAATGAAAATGATGGATCAATAAAACCAACATTTCGTAAAATTCGCATTAATTTTGGAAGACAAATCGCTAATCTGATGCAGAAGTAACTTGCTGTTCAACCAAAAATATTGCTACAGTAGAGAGAGTGTCACAAAGAAGCCCCATCGATCGATGTCACCGTTCATATTCGATATTAATATTAACGAATTCGACAACAGTCAAACAATCGGTTTATTGAGAGATAGATATGATGGACAATTAATCTCGCGAGGAAAGTTGATAGTTGGCCACCAAGAACGTGCTATCTAACACCGTTAGATTATTTTTTGTGGAGCTATGCGAAAGATAAGATTTATGAGAATAACCCACAATCAATTAAAGTTCTCAAAAGTAATATCGAATATTGTGAGATTGAGCCCCAATTATGTAGAAATGTGATCGAAATGTGATCAGAAAAATAACATTTATTTTTAACAAAACGTGTGTTTAATTCCAAATTTAAAAATAAATGTTAAAAAATTATACGAACAATGAAATTTTTGACAAAATGTTGAATCAAGAGGTAATATAACATTTTCGATACTTCATCAAAGTTTATGTCTCATTTCATTAGAACAAAATTTGTTAAGCTGCGACGGAGGCGTGAACCAGGATAGTTGGAGGACACCGTGCGCATGCGGCAAAATTCCTTCATGAGGTGTGAAAGCCAGAGTGTGACACAGAGAGAGAGAGGGAGTTTGGATTAACCAAAAGAAAAAGAGTTGATAATTTTGATCGTGAAAATGTTATCGGTTTCTTATTTAACTAAAATTAATTCAAGACCCACGGATTTAGAGAGGATAGAGATATTAAGACAGAAAACCAAGAGCTCGTTCAATATCTCATCGACAGACAAACCGTCTTTCAGATACTATAAAGGGCACGACTAACCTAAATGATAAATGATAAATAATTTTGAAAACCCTGTTTTCTGGATGTAAAAAAAGGAAAAATTAAAATTGTAAAATATACATAAAAATTATAAAATATACATAAGAACCAAAGATGAATGTGTTGTAATAAAAGATTTGTGAACGTTTGAGAATTAACACAAGAATTAAGTGAATAAAATAGTAAATTAAAATAGAAAAATTTGACACCAGTGCAAAAATTAAATTTTTATTTTTATGCAACTAATGCATTTTTTCACATAATTACGATAAAAATCAGAACAGTTAAACCTTTTACACGCGTGTTTATCTTGTGAAGTGAATGAACGGTAAAATTTTCTAAAATGTCTAATTGTGAAAAATGTAAAAAAGCTACTGATTCGAGAGAGCGGCTACAATTAAATGTTTCGGACGGTGCAGCAAATTGTAACATTACGCTTGTGTTGATTGGAGCCTTGAAAAGTTTGGAAAGTTATTTAAAGAATGTCCATATGCAAGATTCGTCTGTCTTGAGTGCCAAGGTTATGAAGAAGATACGTTGTACGAAGAGTTCAACAAAATTAATCTTTTTATCATGGAAATGAAGCAACATTTAACGGCAAATCATTTAAAGATAGGACACCAGCTAGTTGAAATTAAAAGTCAAGTAGAAGAAATTCAAAAACCGACGGAGCAACCACACTCATTTGCAGCAGTAGTAAAGAGTAATCCCCCCAAGTTGGTTATGTTACAACCTCAAGGTAATAAAAAAAACTCGAGAAGATTTAACAATGTCACTCGAATCCAAAAAGTATACCAGTGTAATGGGCTGTCGCAATATTGCGAATGGTGGAATTATTTTGCAGTGCAACACTAATGATGCCAAGGAGAAACTAAAGACAATCGTGACGGAAAAGATGGGAGCTGATTATGAAGTAAAACTACCAACGGAGCTTAAACCAAGGGTAAAAAATACTTGGAATGTCGGAGAAGCTATAAAGTGATGAAACTGCGCTAAAACAGCAAAACCTTTTTCTCGCTAATAGTGATATCAAAGTAATAACCACTTATTGCAGAAGAAACTCTCAAAAAATTAACACAATCATTGAAGTAGGCTCCGTAGATTTTACAAAAATCTTACAAGCTGAGAAATTAAATATACATTTTGATAGATGCCATGTCGTAGAGTCAGTAGGGATCTCAAGATGCTTTAACTGTAATGGTTATGGCCATCATAGCAATAGATGTACCGGCAAACTTTGTTGCCCAAGATGTAGCGAGAATCATAAGTTAAGTGAATAAGTCAAAAAGTAAAGTGTAGCAATTGCATTGCTGTAAATACAAAGCTCAATTTAAATGTTGCTATTAACCACACGATTTGGGGCACCTCTTGTGCAGTATACCAACGAAAGATGAAAACATTGAAAAACCAAATCAGTTATCAAAAGCAGTTCAAAACAAAAGACCTTCTCTACAATAATATTTGCAGCTTACTCTCTAATTTCTTAGAGTTATCATAAATAATTATTCAATATAAACCGTCAATTATATTACTCAGTAAATCTAGAACAACAAAAGACATGTACGACTCGGAATTTTTCTGGAGGGGTCATACTGGAGGGGTGGTCATTTATATTCACCAAAACATAAGCTTTAAAATAATTTCGAATATCGAGAAGGACCGCGCTTGGTTTTTGGCGATTCAGATCATAAAAGGATACCATACAACTGGAATATTTGGCGTAGTTTATAGATCATACCAAACAACAAAAGCAGCATTTTTAAATAATTTAGATGGATGGTTCGAAGAAGTAATCAATTATAATAAATCGAACTATATATTTGGGGATTTCAATATTGACGTGAAAAGCAACGATATTTACAGTTTACAATTAAAGCAGTTAATCAAGGATTATAGATTGGCGCAAGTAGTTCCAGATTATACCAGAGTCACACAAACCAGCAAAAGTTTAATAGATCTTTTGCTAACTAATTCAGTAAATACATAATGTGAAATTATAAAAGAACAACAAAGAAGTGATCATTGTATGTTATGTGTGGATATAAGCAGAAACAATTCACAGTTATTTGATCAATTTAAAGAAATTAGATCTCGGAAAAATTATTCTGGTGAAAAATTAAAATGTATTCTAAACACTAGACTGCGGCACTACAGAACACAGAATGAATTGAATGGGAAATAGTGATGTGCGAAATCGGTTCTTTTCAGTATCGATATCAACTGATACTTTCATGACATTAACCTGATACTTTGAACCGGATACTTTGAACCGAATCGATACTTTTTTAATTCAGTTCAAAAAATCGAAATACCATGTACTCAAATACGGTCTTATTTGGTACCGGTTAAATCCATGCTGGAATAGAATAAATATTGTACTAAAAGTATCAACCAAAAATTGTATTTACTTATTTTTATTAGTTGGGAACAATTACATTTTGAAGTTAAACAAAATGTGAAAACACAACTAAATATATCTATTTAAATAGTAATATCACCGAATAATATTGAATATTATTAGAAATCGTAACTAATTTACAACCGGTAGAATAGAATTATTCTATACCGGCAAAAAAGTTGGTTTAAAACAATTCCAATTTGGAATTACATATATGGGATTGTTGTTGTAAATTTCTCAAAGTAAGACCACAAAAGCTGAAACTAGTAAAACACCGAAAGTATCAATTCGGTTCAAAAGATCGAAATACCCAAACTAGTATAAACACCGAAATGTATTCGGTTTAGTAAAATACCAATTATGTTATGTATTTGTGTACGATAGTCCAATGCCTTCTATACTACTGGTCTTTTACTACTCTCATTTTTCGCACATGACGTCAATTTAAGTCTATACCGAGACTGCGCAATAATAATTTTAGGATATTTACACTAACAAAGCAACTAGAGAAAGCAACAACAACGTCGACTTAGCGTGTCGTCATCATTTGGTGTAAGCGGCCAGTAGTTTAGAAGGCATTGGATAGTCGATACTGCGATACATACATAATAATTCATATACATATCTCGACTTTTTATTATGATAACTTTCTCTTTCACTTAGCTATTGAGTGTTGGTTTGTTGAAAAGAGTCGATTTGATTATAATTCTTAATTCAATATCATTATCTCTGTTTTGAGTGAAGAGACAAAATAGATTATTTATATAAAAAATCAAACCAACCAAAAAGAAGTGACAATATGTTTATTGTTTTAGTATTTTTCATTTTGTCAAAATGTCAAATTTCACATTGGAATAAATTTTTCGAAAATTGTTTTATGTTTAGTTTTATTTTCTAAAACAATTTTTAAAACTAATAAAGTTAGTATTTATTTAAATAATTTTGTATAAATTAACGCAATTAATTTTGTATGCAATAAATAAAATTATAACAAACCAATTTATTAGAGGATCTTGATGGCTTGATGTGTGTTGCAACTTACAAATAAATATGGTTAAGGTTACGTTGATTAATGAGAATAATTAAAAACCTTCCTGAATCAGCTGATTGTGTTTCAGGTAAGATGAGTACATAAGTGACATTATTAAACATCGCAAAGGTTAAATATGAATAATAAATGAATGTTTATGCTTTTAGCTGGCCGGGACTAAAAAAAATTAGTAAAAACCTACATGTATATTTAATTTGGTTGTAGCACAGAACGGCAATTAACCTGTAAGCTGAAATGGGATCGACCGCTCGTTAATTGAAATTTAATTCAAGATTCATTCTACATTTGCTAACTTAAGGCACATTCGATTGAAGTGATTTAACTGAACAATCTGAGGCACATTGTGAGGCACATTCGATTATTAGCTGTGATTATTCGCTAAATAGCTACTGTTACTAGTGCTATTCTTATAACAAAACGCAAATTAAATTTAGTAAAATCTAAACTATGTTTGTACACTCAGTTGCGACTAATATAAATAAAATTCATAAGATTATGTGCGGATCAATTTAATAATGAGTTGCAAATGTAATGAGATAAAATTGTTTCTAGAATAAAATAATGAAATACAATTTATTTTGTTTTTAATAAGTAAATTTGTTTAACTTTCGTTGAATTTTTGTCAAAACATTTAATTGAATTACTGTTCTGGAATCTGACGATGCAAGGATAAAGCAAAAAATTAGGTATTGTATTTGCGTATAAGCCTTTACTAAACCGCTTAGCTTATGATTACATGAACCGCATACAGCAGGACTTATGTATGAATTTGTTCTAACAATACACAATATGAATCATTTTATGGCAAAGCAACTACCGGCATGTTCATATTTTAATCAAAGGAAGTTAACTTCACATAAATGACATCTGTAAGCTTCAGAACTCAATTAGTTTGGTATCAAAGGGTATGTCTCATCACGGCGCGATATCTAGTTCGAATAATTTATAAATCGGAATACATTTCTTATTTACTTTACAAGAAACCTTTGAAAATCTTAAGAGTTAATTTAGTAGAAATATGGCAAGGAACTTAGCATTCTCACACATTTCAAATGATATTTTTAATATTATTAAAAAAAATGTTATATCAAATTCAATATATTAGCTTGAAATTAAGCTACGTACATATTTTATTTAGATATATTTACATATTTTATTAAAATAAATTTAAATTTTACTTTAAAATTCAAAAACAGGTACATTTTGTGAATTCAGTAACAGCCATATGTGCAGTTCAGTTCATTTGAAAGATTTATAGTAAATATCTACATTATAAAAATAATAAAATTATAAAAAAGAATTTATAATACATATAATTAAATCCAAAAGCGCAAAATATAAAATTCATGATAATCTATATGTTATGTCTTGTTTAAGTATAAATTGCAAAATAAATTTTATAAAAGATTAATGAAAATCTAATAATAATAAAACTAATCATAATACTTAAAATTAGCATTTAAGAAAACAATTTTTTGTAAATTTTTTGGCTTAATTCGATTCCTTCTTTCAGTTAAAATTAATCCTGTTTTAGAGAAAATCCTCTCTGAGGAAACTGATGATGCAGGAATTGCTAAAATTCTCTTTGCTAGTACTGCTAAATGTGGGTAAATTAAACTACGGCTTTGCCACCATTTTAGTGGATCATCTTTTCTTGGAATAATATTTTCCTCAGAGTATTGCCGGAGTTGACTTATTGCCAATGCAGTAGGTGAGTTGGTTGTTTGAATTGGATTTCTTGAATCAAAGAAGTTCCAAAATGAATCTGATTCTTGTGTGATTTTTTCCTCTGGAATATTTATTGAGGTACTTTGTTTCTGAGTCTCGCGTTGAATTAAATCGCTAACTAATTTTGTTATTCTTTCCTTCACCTGTTTTAAGGTTGATTCGGAAAATATTTTCTCTTTGAATCTTGGGTCGAGATATGTTGAACACTGAAGTAAATAGTTTTGCTGCGCATGTTGAAATCTTTCCAAGACTTTCGTTTTCACAACCTGTGCCAATGAGTTTGCTTTAGGAGACGTTACTGTAAGGTTTGCTAAATATTGTTTAACACCTTCGATGATCACCAATATTTTCGAAATCGTTACGTTATTTTCTGCACTTAGTTCAGAAGTGAGTTCGTCAAATGGTCTCAAAATCTGACAAATTTCATTTAAATCTAAAAGTTCGGAGGGAGTAAGCATCTCTAATTCATTTAAATGGAGTACAGCTAACGTAACCCCAATTGGTTCTTGTAATTGGCAGAATCTGCAATGAATAATATACCAAATTAGAAGCATATTAATTAAATGATATTTTAGCCTCACCTTTCAAACATGTGGAAGGTTGAATTCCATCTAGTTACCACATCATTTATTAATTTTAGTGGATTTTCAGTGCCAGTCATTTGCTTTTGGAGCACCTTTAATTTTACGTTAGCAATAGTGGATCTATGAAAATGTTCCACAATACATTTGACCTTCTTTTGTATATCTCCTATTTCTCGCACTCCGTCTTGCACAATTAAATTTAGTGAATGTGCGATGCATCGAATATGCTCATATTTTGTTAATTTGATGGCCGCCGATATATTGGCAGCATTATCGGACACCAAACCACTAATTTTTCTATCAATGTCATATGACACAAAACATTCCAGCAGTTTCTCTTTTAAATATTCTGCCGTGTGTCTAGAAGATGACACGTCGAGACAATTTAATAAAACACTACCCATTTCCCATTTATTATCAATTAGATGTGCTGTGATAGCCATATAACTTTCATTACTTATCGAAGTCCACGTATCAGTAGTTATAGCTACACTTGAAGCTTGGTTAAGAAAGCTTTCTACATTTTTTAGGCACGTGTCATAGTGCTGTGGTAATAAAGAATTTGTGAGCATTGTTCTAGAAGGCAACTGATACGTGGGGTCTATTGTTTTACAAAAATGCTTGAAACCTTCATCATTGACAATTGAAAATGGTTGGAAGTCTTTTATTATGAATTTTAATAAAGCATTATTGAGTCGCTTCTGTTTTGTTATTGAAGCTGGCCGTGTTATGTAATGGGTTAAGGTTTGTTGACCTCTGTTAAATATTGAACCGTCGTGCCCAGAATTTGATGGAAGTAGTTGATTTTGTGGGTCTGTTATCGTTAACTCTTGTGTTGTTTCTGGAATTAACGAAGCTACTACTGAAGAGCCAGCTGCTAATGTTGGCGCATCTTCAAGCACACGTCGATTTGGTAGTTTTTGTAAAACAGTCGGATGCTTTCTATTGAGGTGGCGTTTTAAATTAGTGGTTCCACCACCGTGATGCGAAAATACTTCTTTACATAAATCACACTTTGCTTTGCTTCCATCAATATCAGTAAACTGAAGCCAAATTGCACTTCGTTTTGGAGGCATTTTCCCAAAAGCGATCTAAATTATTTTTTTGGAACTAACTTACCTTTCAAACACAAAAAAACTTACAAAGTCCGTTAAATTTTAGAAAACGTGCGACTGAAAAAAGCTAAAAAGATTTGGAAACGAAAAAGACCGATATACCGATTTATAAAAAACAACTAATACTAATATAAAAGTATCAGGTTCGTGTGACGCAACTTATTTATGATTTTGTATTCTATATTTTTCATTCTTCCATCATTGTGTGAATAGAACACTAACACTATACGTATCTACTCATCTCCGTTTTGTATACGTATCTACTTATCTCAATTTAATACATGTTTCTACATATTCCCTTTACTCTTCTTTTCTCTTCTTTACTTTAAAATAATGTACGTTTGCGAAAACTAGACAACAATGGGAATATAGAACTTTTTCGTTTTAGTAACGAAAATAGTCTATATATATGTGTCTCGTTTTTATTTATAGTTTTATAATGTCATCAGTAGCTATAGTGAAAAGTCTACGAAACGAATCAAAAAGAACCAGATACATTTAAAAGTACCCAATTGTTAATCCGGACATTTCAAGTATCAGGTTAAAAGAACCCGGTTGGAATAGGTCCACACATCACTAATGGGAAAGCTGAAAGCTTAATACTACTGGAGTTAAAGAATGTGATTAAACAACTGACGCAAACAAAAATTTTTCAAAGTAGAAATAAAATTCCTTGGTTCTCAGAAAATTTGTCATTATTAAGACAAGAAAAGGAGCGTAATTATCTGAAATTAATAAATTCAAGCGATAATTGGGAAAACTATAGAAAAGCTAGAAATATTAACAAACAATCGTTAAGAAAGCAACAATCTGAATACTACAAAATTGAAAACCAATATAACCCAAAGGAGCTATGGAAAACTCTCAAATCTATGTATAAGACTAAAAATACGATGCAATGGAGTATTCAATTTAATAACAAAACGCTCACCGATAAACAACAGACAGCAGATGCACTAAATCACTCGTTTGTGTCCAGCGTGGTAGATATTCACCGTAACATCCCTGAAATATTGGATTTTGAACTTCCTAATGCTGGTTTCAAGAAACAAAAATTTCAATTTCAACAAACATCGCAAAACGAAATATTAAAAATAATAAGCAGAATAAAATCGCAATATGGAATAGATGGTATAAAAAAAAATGCCATGCTGGATGCAATGCAGAATCAAATGTTCTCTGAACATTTTACTGATATAGTTAATTGTAGCTTAAAGCATGCAGTGGTACTAGATTCATGGAAAATATCAACAGTTGTTCCCATTCCAAAAATTTCGAAGCCAACCACGCCAAATGCTCTCACTGTATGAGACTGTTCTGGAACGAGTAATTAAAAACCAACTGGTAAATCATATCGCTGATAACAATATATTGGTTGATCAACAATCTGGATTTAGAGAATTACATTCTTGTGAAACGGCCTTAACCCTAATGTTGGATAGCAGGAAAAGTCAAATAGATGACAACACAGTAATCATTGTAGCCTTTTTAGATTTTAAAAGGGCTTTTGAAACCAATGATAGAGGAATTCTACTTAAAAAGTTAACCAAGTATACATATATAGAGTTGTTGGAAAAGAATAATACGAAAATTGTTAATTTCACATCGTCACTAATACAAAATAATCTCGGAGTACCTCAAGGCTCAGCCCTGGGTCCGTTACTCTTTATTCTGTACATCAATGACATAGTCGATGTTATACAAAATTGCAAAATAAATATGTTTCTAGTTCGAAAGTAAACGAAGATCTCGAGAGTCTACGAAAATGGCTGATGTTTCACAAACTATCACTAAATATCTCGAAAACGAGGTACATGCTCCTATCAATCAAAGCACAGTTCGAGAGTAATGCCAGATATAATAGTTGACAACCAAATTATCGAACGAGTAAAACAGTATAAATATCTTGGTGTTATTATCGACGAGCACTTAAGTTTTAACGAGCATTTGGATTATATCACTAAAAAGATGGATAAAATACTTGTATTTTTTTACCAGAATTAAAGACAAATTACCAATGCAGACAAAAGTTATTTTTATGAATCAATTGTAACTCCACATATTGGTTATTGTTCTTTTGTGCTGTTTATCATGAATCAAACTCAAATTACACGTCTTCAAAAAATTCAGAATCGATTCATGCGGCGTATCTTGAACGCGAACATAAAAGACATGTTGGAAATTTTAAACTGGAAGTCAATCAAACAGAGAATACAATTTAATGTTAAAATTCTTGTTTAGGCTGAAAAAGAGAGATCTGCCACAATATTTAGATACTTTGCTTTCTTCTAATAGAAATGTTCATACTTATAATACTCGGAGTGCACACTACAGACTACCAATGTATAGTAAATCATTTTCACAACGGTCGCTGGGATATAATGGAGTAAAGTTGTAAAATTCATTGGGTGACTATTGCATGCTTGGTGAACTTCAAGAATTAGAGTACGGTCAATTTATTAAATTATTGCATATATTCGTTGAAGAAACAGTAGATATTTAGTATATAAAATAAAATTTGATTAATTTAAATAACAATGTATTTATAAAATGTCATTATTGATAATTAAACAAATAAATAAATAAATAAAACTTACTTTTTCAGACATCATACTTTGCAGTTCTATCACTGCGTTAAGAGGACATCTTAACAAACCATTCTGTTTAACCCAAATAATATCGTATATAGTCACGGTAAAGCAACACTCTTGTAAAAAATAACTCTTCTGGGCTCCTATTCTCAAAATCGGTGAAAATTCTAAAAAGCATTTTAAAAAACCTAATTCTTGAAATCGGTGAAAATTTCCACACTCGAATATAATTTGCTTTAAAATTCTTTATATTTTTCGAGTTTTTCGCTGGCTGCTTAAATCATTTTTTCAAATTTGTTTGTAGGTTTGAATTTGAAAAAATGATTAAAGCACCCAGCGAAAAATATAAACAATTTTAAAGCAAATTATATTTGAATGCGGAAATTTCCACCGATTTCAAGAATAGGGAAGCTGGATTTGATTTTTGATTAGTATAAAAAGCTTTTTAGAATATTTAAATTGAAAATATTATTTATTCCAATTTTATTTTAAAATTAATATAAGACTTAAGTCACACCCGATTTCAAATTAAGCTTAGTCGGATAATCTATTACCAATCGTTGTCTAGACTTAATAAATCCATCAATTATATTTGCATTTGTATATATTGTTCGATAGCAGCTATCAACTTTATTTGTCTAACGCAGAACATACTGGTACAAATCCATCAGACCCAAAAATTGTTAAAACAATTTATTGCATCTTATTTTTCTATTCCCATCTCACACCCACGGTCTCTCGATACATACGTACATACTCGTACATACGAGAACGTATGCTAGTACATACTACATATATATTATGTAATATAATTTTAAAAATCCACATTCGAATTTTATTTCTTAGAAAATTTTAATGATGATGGTTTTCATCGTTTTGTGTTGTCTTAAGTTGTTCTTATTTGATAAAATTTTGCTCTCTTCTGCTACCCTTTATACATATACCATATACTCGTATATTATATAAAAATGTGGCACATACTTGTAATAATGTACATACATTATGTATTGATAAAACGACACTCACACACAAAAAACATCTTCATTTTTCCCTTATGTACTTCAGAATATTGTAAGCTTTTTAATTTTAATATTGCATCCTTAAGTTGTCGTCTGTTTGCAATTCGTTTGATCTTTATATGCACATAACATTATATTGTCAATGTTTATTTGAATTTAATTTTCTGCTTTAGCAATGAAAATTAAATTCAAGAATTTTCATTTTTTTTTATTTTTGTATTTAGTCTCGGTGGAAAATAATGTAGTGACGCTGTGATATGAAATAATCAACCGAAATGAAATTAAAAAATAATTTTGTGTTTTTAGTAAAATATCGGTGTTGATGCATGAACAAATTTGTACACATGACCGCAATATTTAATTAAAACAAAAATATTTTATTTAACTCTGGCTTCTGCATGATACGAGCACGAGACGAGACATACTATATACATATATAATACGAGTTTATCACAGTAGTTACGATCATTGCCATGGCACACAATCAAATTTAACCGAAATGTAAATTTCATTTCAAAATTACCTCTCATATTTATATATCCATTAAAATTATAAATTTAATTAAAACAAAACTTTTATTTTTTTGTTATGATCAATTGATTAAGGAAAATAATTTATGTATAACATGGACAAATTTATGCTAAAAAGCTTTTTGACAATCAACAACATACACATAACGTATTATAATAGGAACTAAATATTTAGAAAAATTTTCAAATTACTCTAATTGGAAAATAATTAAAATGTGTTTTTAAATATTGGAAAAGCAAATTATGTGCATAAATTATAATTTAATTATGGTTGTGATTCGGACAAATGGATCACTATATATAAAGGCTTAATCTAATATAATTTATGTAAGTGATTGAAAAATGATATACGTCGCAACTTGTATGTATCCTCTTATTTACTACCTTTTTATTTGGAGTAATCTGTTATAGTACTAATTAATTGATTAATTTAAATATAAATATTTTATAATAAAATAATTTGAGAATCCATAACTCACAGGTAACTCAATCCTGATTATCGAACTTTAGCTGTATTTTCTTCAGAAATGAAATATTAGAGGCCATTTTTGAAAGTAATACTCGTTGTTTCTGAAATTTGCCATAGCAAAATTAATATTCGCGATCATAGTTGGCATATTTATCGATAGTAATGAAATTCGAGTTTACTTTGTATAAATAAAAAAAATGAAGGTTTATGTATAAAATTCGAATTTGAATCATAATTTCTACTGATAAAGACGCCGCCAACTATGATGAAAATTTTTGTCTGCTGTGATAAACTCAGAAACCAACCTTGCTAATTCAAAAACTAGCCGCTTATATTCTACTTCTCAACAAAATACAGCTTATATAGACAATAAACAATTACTAGCTGACCTGAGTCACGTGAATACATTTTATTGAATTTTTGGATAAGAAATGATTTAGAAGATTTTTTTAAGATGTAAATTTGATGCACCTTGATACACGCGATCAAATGCACATAGTATGACTTGCGTGCCAAGTTAAATATTCACGGGAAGCGCGCCAACAGTGTTGAAACCTTGAATCTGAATCGCGCGCCACTAATTTGAAGAAAAAAATTTGCTTTTCGGTCGTTAGATAAAATGCTCAAGTGTTGCAAAATTTCATGCGCACAAAATCTTGGAATTTTTCTGAAACCACCTGAAGTACCCGTTTCGTGTACTTCCCGGTGAAATTTTTACGTTTCTAGCCTACGCACAGCGCAATATTTATGTCGACCTACCCCAAAAAAGTCATTTTAGGGTTGAGTATATAAAAAAATTAGGAGTATTAATATATAAGATTGTTAAATTAATTATTGTACCAATTTTTGTTTTGTCCACGTTATCTTTTCGGGAGTGCTCTTAACCTGCCCCAACCATATTAGCCCTCCTCAATGAAACCTTTACTATAATTTGTTACACATTTATTACAACAAATCCCGATTTTATTACAGTTACCGTTTTCGAGGAACGAGTGGTCGGTTTAGCTTGTAATTAAACCTACACCGCAAAAATTGTAACTTTTGATGTAGCTGTGATATCGGGATGGTTCTTGGACCGGAATTTATAACAAATTAATTACATTAATTAAAAAGTTCAAGATCAACCCTATACCTTGACTAAGGGTAAATTTCATCCCAAACGATTATTTATGACAAAAACAACGATTTTACCAATATTAATAAATTATTACACCAGACCGCCACCAGATATTGAGTCTAATGTTACTCCTTAGACCTTGTGGAAGGCAGAACAATCTTATTCAGGTGTGTAATAAATATCTTTGTATCAGGTTACACGGAGTTGGCCCCAAACCGTAAAGAGTTTAAACATTTAATTTAAAGTTCGATCTTATCACCTTCAACAATTTATTACACCAGACCGCCACCAGATATTGAGTCAAATGTTACTCCTTGGACCTTGTGGAGGGCAGATCAACCTTATCCAGGTGTGTAATAAAATATCTTTGTGTCAGGTTACACGGAATTGGCTCCAAACCGTAAAGGGTTCAAACGTCTAATTTAAAGTTCGATTTTATCACTTTCAACAATTTATTACACACCTGGATAAGGTTGATCTACCCTCTACAAGGTCCAAGGAGTAACATTTGGCTCAATATCTGGTAGCGGTATGGTGTAATAAATTTTTGAAGGTGATAAGATCGAACTAAATTAGACGGTTTGGGGCCAATTCCGTTTAACCTGACACAAAGATAATTTATTACACACCTAAATATGATTGTTCTGTCCTCCACAAGGTCCAAGGAGTCACATTTGACTCTATATCTGGTGGCGGTCTGTTGTAATAATTTATTAATATTGGTAAAATCAAGTCGCTGAAATTGACCCGAAATATCAGCCCGAAATTTTTGGTTCGTTTCTTCGCTAAAGTGTAACCAGCCCGAAAAAAAATGTACGTATAGAAAAAGTGTAGTCTCATTCCGAAAAATATAATATGCAATGTGTAAGCCTACACTTTAGGAAAAAAAATAATTTTTATTTCGTGTAGTGGTACTACAAATATATTATTGTCATATTTTGTTTTCTAAAGTAATATTAGAGTAGTAATGTAATTTAATAATATTTTGTCAAATCTAAAACAAACGGTAAAATATAAAAATATTATAAATTTAAAAGTTTTAATTGTGATAAAAAGGTATATGAGTGCATAATCTTTTTATGTAAACGGAATAAAACATAACCCTCAAATATATTGATATATATGTATTTATAAAAACAATATCGAAATTTTTGTAAGGCGAAATCCTTAATGATCCTTCTAACATTATAAATGGCACTAGTGACGAATAGCTAGGGAATAAGTAAATGATCCTTGAGAGACCTATTTACTTATCATATATAAAAATGAAAATGTTGATTTATATTTACTTATATACGAGCATGAAAGACTCCTACGTGATTGATATAATGAATCATTGAACGGCTGCTTTATATAGTGAAAAGGAAGCAGTGTTACAAATTATTTTTGTGGGTGATTTTGTGATTTTACCAGGTACACTTTAATTTCTCTGGTTCTAATCCTAGAGATAAATCTATGTGGTGGCGTACCCCGGTAGATAGGCCTTGGTTATTTCGATCTACCCTGAGCAGCCCAGGTCCATATCATGAACAGAAAACACCTTCTTTGAATTATTTTTGTGAGCGGTTTTGTGATTTTACTTGGTACTTTTATTTCTCTGGTCCTAATCCTAGAGATAAATCTATGTGGTGGCGTATACCGGCAGATACGCCTTGGTTATTCCGATTTACCCTGAGCAGCCCAGGTCCATATCATAAACAGAAGAACTTTCTTTGAATTATTTTTGTGAGCAGTTTTGCGATTTTACCAGGTAGAATTTAATTTCTCTGTTGCCAGTCCTAGTGCCAAATCAAAATGGTATTGAATACAATTAGAAAGGCTTTGAATATTCCGAGGTCCTGTGAATCGCAGATCTATATTATAGATAACAAATAGTTTTCTATTATCTTCTTTTAATTAATTTTGTGATTTTACTAGGGATACTTTGAATTCTTATTTTCCTAATTTCTGATCCACATAATTCTTGAGTACGATTTGGTTTTAAATAAGCTGTTAATATCGAATACGTGTTCTTCAGTACTGTGCTAGGATTGCAATTATGGTTGGCCTATACGTTTTTTTCATCATGCATGCATTGCAAGAATCATCTATTATATACGTTACTAGCTGACCCGGCGCACTACGTTTTTGGTAAAATACAAAATTACTTCGTTCAGAGCAAATACTTTTGTCCTTTACGAAAACTGAATTTGATGAGAGAAAAAATCAAATAACTCAACTCAATTCTCATTAAAGACGATTGAGTTGAGTGGACATTCCATTCAGTTTTTCATTGAATTCAACACTAATATATTGAAAAGTGTGTCGATGATATGAAATGTCGATTCAAATGTCGAGATTGAACGAAATTACTATATTATTTTGGGCTGGAATAGCATAAAGTTTTAGGGTTACCAAATGATTTTGTTTTATTTTTCTGAGATGAAATTCTGGGCTAACTTCAGAAGGGTCCCATATGCAACAATCTCTTTGAATTATTCGTTAGTGATAAATTCAAATGGTGATTCCATATGATCAGAGAGAATCAACCAATGTCACAATCTCCTTGATTTTTATTTTATTTTATCTGTCTCTCTCAGTCTTTCTCTCTCTGGCACTATATCCCATTAAGGGTTTTCGCCGCTTCAATTGAGGTTTCATAATCATATTTTCATCTCGGATGAATGATTAATTCATTGATCCTAAATCAACCGTGTTTATTTTTCCTTGTCACCACCGGAGAAAAAACCGGGACCTCCGGTGGCAGGAGCAACCACTCGCATTCGGACCACTTTTCTACCGAGACGGCAATTTATTCGTAGCGCTAAATTCAATTTAGGTTGTTGAGCAACCACAACCCGTATGGGTTCCTGACACAGAGAAATTATATTCCACATAGTAAAATCACAAAATCGCTTACAAAAATAATTCAAAGAAAGTTTTTCTGTTCATGAAATGGACCTGGGCTGCTCAGCTTAGATCGGAATAACCAAGGTGTATCTGTCGGTATACGCCACCGCATAGATTTATCTCTAGGATTGGGCCCAGAGAAATTAAAGTGTACCTGGTAAAATCATAAAACTGCTCACAAAAATAATTCACAGAAAGTTTTTCTGTTCATGATATGGACCTGGGCTACTCAGGGTAGATCGAAATAACCAAGGCCTATCTACCGGTATACGCCACCACATAGATTTATCTCTAGGATTAGGACCAGAGAAATTAAAGTCTACCAGGTAAAATCGCAAAACTGCTAACAAAAATAAATCAAAGAAAGTTTTTCTGTTCATGATATGGACTTGGGCTGCTCAGGGTAGATCGAAATAACCAAGGCCTATCTACCCGTATACGCCACCACATAGATTTATCTCTAGGATTAGAACTAGAGAAATTAAAGTGTACCTGGTAAAATCACAAAATCACCCACAAAAATAATTTGTAACACTGCTTCCTTTTCACTATATAAAGCAGCCGTTCAATGATTCATTATATCAATCACGTAGGAGTCTTTCATGCTCGTATATAAGTAAATATAAATCAACCATTTTTATATATGATAAGTAAATGGGTCTCTCAAGGATCATTTACTTATTCCCTAGCTATTCGTCACTAGTGCCATTTATAGTGTTAGAAGGATCATTAAGGATTTCGCCTTACAAAAATTTCGATATTGTTTTTATAAATACATATATATCAATATATTTGAGGGTTATGTTTTATTCCGTTTACATAAAAAAATTATGCACTCATATACCTTTTTATCACAATTAAAACTTTTAAATTTATAATATTTTTATATTTTACCGTTTGTTTTAGATTTGACAAAATATTATTAAATTACATTACTACTCTAATATTAATTTAGAAAACAAAAAATGATAATAATATACTTGTAGTAGCACTACACGAAATAAAAATTAGTTTTTTTCCTAAAGTGTAGGCTAACACATTGCATATTATATTTTTCGGGATGAGACTATACTTTTTCTATACGTACATTTATTTCGGGACAACTTCAGCTGTTTTTGTCATAAATATTCGTTTGGGGTGAAATTTACCTTTAGTAAAGATATAGGGTTGATCTTGACCTATTTAATTAATGTTATTAATTTGTAATAAATTCTGGTCCAAGAACCATCCAGATATCACACCTACATCAAAAGTTACAATTTTGGCGGTGTAGGTTTAATTACAAGCTAAACCGACCACTCGTTCCTCGAAAACGGTAACTGTAATAAAATCGGGATTTGTTGTAATAAATTGTAATAAATGTGTAACAAATTATAGTACAGGTTTCATTGAGGCGGGCTAATATGGTCGGTGCAGGTTAAGAGCACTCTTTTCGGGACGGAGTCGTCTTATTTGTTTCCAGTTAGAGATTGGTGTTTTCCCATATTGTTGAATGTGCACAAAAAGAGAACAAATTTTGGTTTTCTAATTGTTCAATTGTACTTGTGGTTGCAGTTAAAATTCTTGACAAATTATGTTCATACTTGGAGGTGTTCGCGTGAAGCTGTTTAGGGGAATCAAGTAGTCACTCGGGGAATCAAGTAAGTGACCACCAGGCATCTAGCTCACTACGGTTTTGTGGTGTATTAGGCCGGGCTAGAAAAACCCAGATAATGTAACCAAATAACTGGCACCTTCTGGATCCAACTGCCTTATCTGTACACTACTCGTGGGACAAACCATGAATGTAACAAATCATACAAAAAAAAGTCCGACAATATTTGGCCTTTATGCCCGGTTTTCAAAGAATAGATAACCATCGTGAGACTTTTGCCATTAGGTCTGGTCCTGATGATGTACCGTAAAGAAGAGAGGGACGCAATCAAAAACAAAACTGGTTCCTCGAATGAAATCTCTAGGGACATGAGCACAAACAAGGATGGCCCCCTCGTACCAACTTACAAAACCAGAAAATGATTCTGGAAAGCTCGAGCCAAGCTTAATAAGATTTCGTTGGCGGATAGAAAAAACAGGGAAATGGAAACGGTCTCATAGATGGTAAAAGAGCATTCAGACGGATATATAGGGTGTTTGGTAGGTGGACCGATTGGGGGGTCATTTGGAACCTTTCACCACATAGAACTGATGCCCTAATTATCTCAGTAACTGAGATATGATATTTTTAAGTTTTTTTATAAATCATCCAAAATCTCACCTTTAAATGGTCATAACTTTATTGTTTGTAGTCGTATAGTGTTCTACGTCTGAAACTTGCTAAGGATTTGGTGTACGCAACAAAGGTACCCCGCACAAGAGAAATTTTAATTGAAACGATAAGCACCGCATTTGGAAAAATTAAAAATGAAATGCAACTTCGCACAACAACCGTGGAGATAATAAAAAGATAATTTGCATGCATACGGAGTGGAAAAGATCATTTTCGTCAAAATCTAATAAATAAAGTTGATTAAAAATTTATCAATAACTTAAAAGGTGTATTCTTTTGACCACAAAATGAATGATTTCTATGAAAAGTAGCACAACGTTGGAAAGGGCATAAACTAAAAAAGCTTTGAAAACAAAGGTAATTTCATAACAACTTCTAGTTTTTTTAATGCGTTTAGAAGATAGACATTTTTTTTATACTTTTACACATTTTTTAGGATTTGGAATTGCTTCCAATCATTTTCTTAACCAGACTGCAATAAATAATGAATTAAAATAAAATCACACTGCAGAATACAATAAAAGCTATTTCGTGTCTTTAAGACTATTCAAATAAAAAAGTTATGACCATTTAAAGGTAAAAATTTTGGTAATCTAAAAAAAAACATAATAATATCATATCTCAATTACAGTGACACTTAGGACATCAATTTCAAGGGATGAAAGCTTCCAAATGACCCCCTCAATCTGCCAAACACAAATTTCGATCCACCTGCCAAACACCGTGTATATATCGTTCAGCAATTTAAGGAACGTGGAGAAGGTTTTCGTCGACACTTTTCTAAACGTTATAAGGCAAAACCCTGGACCGACTCCGGCTTGCCAAGACGGACAGTGGCACTAACCAACGATCATTAACATCATTTACCTAATCTGTTGGGGTTCCTACAGATTAACCTCTACCCAAGACAGCTTCAGCTGCACTCATGCTTTAGGTAAAATTCGTAAATGCGTTCTTGCTAAAAATAATCTGAATATTTTTGTTTTATCATATTACCGTAATTCACATGTGGTCGCAACAAGCATTGAGATGAATGGTGAAAATTACTGGCGAAGATATCCGACCTATCATTTTAGAAAGCTGAATAAAGAAAGCATAATTGGAGCCAACCTGGAAAATTATTCAAATTCACATCACACAATTTGGGGAAGCACTAATACGAATGAAGGAGTTAATGGTGCCCCGGTTTGTTTTCTAATATTTAATACAACCTAGACGACTTTGACACAAATTACTGAAGTGGAGTTTTCAAATGCTAGTAATCGATTGTGATGGTTCATGATTTAGGGAAAAACCTTTTAGAAGGTCATCCAGAGGGACCCGTGATATTTTTTATTTATTTTAACCAGATGACTTTGATGAAACTTGGCGAAAGAGGGTTTTTGCGAGTATTAAAAATTGTTTAGAGTGTACTCAGGAGAAGTTCGGGTTAGCTCAACGCCCAGCCATACCTATTAGACAATCCTATAAATTACTTGGAATACTCTTGTGGATCTAAGTAGCCCAAAAATATTACTGAAGTTCAAGACCCACTAGAAATAAAATAATTTACTAGGGACATTCATTTCGGTTTAGACAGTTTACCAATATGTCACTGACGTTCATGCTAAATGCTTAGAAAATAATTAGAACGACTTTGGAATGCACCTAAGGCCCATTAAAAAATCACATCTCTTTCTAAATTACACAATATAAAATCACCTGAATGTTTACTTACACCAACACTATTACAAAAAGGTTGTTGTTTTTGTATTTTTTGGATTAGTTTGGATAAACATCACTAGCATGTTAGTTTAGTGAATTGGATGGTGTCGAAGGCTCATTTCTTTTCTAATCATTGTTGTCTTATTTGAATTGGAGACAAAACCCACCAAAAAAACCTTGCTATATAAACAGGAGGAAACCCGGCTGGAATAATTAGAGGACTGTTCCAAGTAACCCACTTCAACCAAACCCCCTGATTCATCACAAACCAGCCATCCGTTGTCTTTCAGTAGTAGTAGCATCTGGGTAAACCTTGACCACCGTGATGGTCGAAATGTCTGCCCGCAAAAATAAAGGAGACTCAGGAGCCAAGGAAAGTATAAAGCTGCTACAGTAGGACTGCTACAAGAAAGTCACCAAAACATATAAATACGAAATGCTAAAAGAATACTGTATTAAAATACAGGGCTTCTCTAAGACATCTAGGTTGCGAAAAGTACTATCGCTAACTCCCACCACTCTGAATTTTCCCCAACGACCGGATGGTTCTTGGACCGTAACTAGTGCGGAACCCTTGGAGCTTCTACTAGAAACTCATTTTCCAGGTAGCTCCGAATCTACACCACAAAGGCCTGAGGACAAGAGAGCCGCATTGAAAACCAGGTTATAAGCAGGGGAAAAATGCTGTGGGTTCTAATCGGATCGCTATGATCGCCTGAATTCGGCACTTATTCCAGAAAAGACAAAAATGTTTACAAAGACGTTTGTAAAATCCGTAAAGTGAAGTTGCATGATATATAATACCTTGAAAATATCAAAAGGTAGTGCATACACTATTTTGCATGGACATTTGTCCACGACAAACCCCCGTTCAAAGTAAATAGCGCAGCACTTGCTCACATTGCTCACCGTTTGCCACAACTACACTTGGGAATCAAAACGTTAGTCAGCTGAGTGGCCAGCTGTCGGTGAAAGCCCTCCGAAGTGACTAAAGGAGACTTAATCGTCAACTATTTTGAAAAAGAAAAGACCGTCTAGAATATTACATGGCGCTATTGGTGGCTCAAATGCAAAAGAAAAAATAGCTCCTTCATATTCTGTGGATCGGACTCCTAGCGACTACCTCTTTTACGCAGGCCTCAAAAAAATGATACAGTAGTTACCACTTTTACACATTATAAGTTATATTGGTTTTTAGAGAATTAGGGCACAAGACAGCAACAAACGTATTGAGTAGTGTCCTCATTATTCTCCAAGTAGTCATCGGATAAGGCGGTTGAAGCCAATCCCATACGAATAAAATATTTTAAATGCGACCATAACCCGATAGAATCGCCCCGAAGAATCTAGACAGTCCTTCTTCATGGAAATCGTATATTTAGCTAAACCTAGGTTAGGTAAAAACGTGTAAGAGTAGAGAGCCACTCTTGAACAAACCTGGTTTCAAATCAGCTTGGAACACTATAAACATCTGTGAACATCTTTGGGTCGATTCCTAGGTAGACCTTTTCTATTTTTATCTTCTATTCTCTATCATGTCTTAGGTAGCTCGGTAATGGTTTCAAAATTTTTAAGGAGTTAATAATTTGTTTTTCCATTCTGTATCCAGTTTTCATAGTAAAGTAGCAAAACAGAACCGCGAAAGAGGTGGGAATTCTGCGGCACCAAAACATTTTGCAAAGATAAGAAAACAAAAAAGACGGGAAAGGTTTGGAGCTGAATTCTATAAGCATTTTTGTTGCCTATAAAATATAAGAAAATAGCTTTTCCACAAAAATAAACACATACCACCACACCTAAACAATATTACTACCCCACCCACTATCCAATTCAAACCCCCAAAACCCATCTCACCCGCACCACCCTATACAGCACCACCTCATAACCACTCCATAAACACCGGCCACACGAACCCCCATCCACCAAATCCCAAATTCCCACACCAAACCCAAAACACCCAATCACACCCCTCCACCTCTAATACCACCACTGCTAATATATGTGAAGTTGGCTCGAAAAAGCAGCCCGAAAAACAACTTTTCAATTTTGGTGAGTTTCTTTGCTAAATTTAATACCATCCCGAAAAAATATCATAATTGTTATGGAAAAGGCATATTTCATCCCGAAATAATATTTTCTTCTATTTAAGAACTATTTGTTTGTTAATTAATATGAGAAAGCTAAATTCAGCACAGGTTGCATTGAACTTTTCCATTTTATTAAAAAAATCGGTTAAATTAAAAATTTAATTCCTGGAATCCAGGAGATATCCCCCTCGAGATTATTTGCCCAAAAATTAGGTCCATCCATCTCAGATATAACGCCAATAGTTCAAGTATCAGATATAACAGAAAATATTTTAAAAGAAAGAAAACGGCAAAAATAAATTATTGAGAATGATACCCCGCCGCAAAAGGAAGAGACCAACCCGATCGCTGGTTCGCCTAGAGCAAGCAAATTTAAAACTGAATAAAGAGGAAAAGAAAAAAAAGAGAGAGACATAAAAACAAAGTTGAACAAAAATAAAATTAAAAGAAACGCAAATGGAGAGAGCAAAAAAAGTAAAAAAATGTTAAATATTATAATACTCGATAGAGTATTTAAGTCAAATAGATAAAAAGCAAAAAAATTAATCTAAAAATAAAACAAAAATTGCTTTATCGATTGGTAGCAAATAATAGTTTCTTAAAGTGAATTTGCTAATCTGGTAGTTAGAAGTTCGAAATATTTATTAGTTTCGCGTAACATTCTTGTAATAGGCTCGTTCTGGCCGTAGGTCGTTTTGCGAGGAGCAATTCTAAACGCTGGAATCGTTCTCAAAGCACGAGCATTTACATTAAGATTTACCTTTTCGAGTATAGGTGAAGAATCTACATCGCCAGATAAAAGTTGATGAATGAAAACGATGTCGGCAACAGATCGTCGCTTACCTAGTGGCTTTAAGTTAATAAGCTCCAAGCGGTCGAGATAAGGAGGCAAATTGTAAACGTCCACCCAAGGTAGTCCGCGAAGAGCGAAGCGCAAAAATCTACGTTGTACCGCTTTAATTCGAATGTGCACTTCATGGTATGGGAAACTCGAGAAAACTCGAGCAGGGGCCGAACAAATGCCATGTAGAGAGCTCTCGTAACATAAGGGTTGAAAATTCCTTACACCAGCGTTTCTCAAATCCAAGCGAAGAGTGTGGTATAAAGGTGTGATCTAAAGCAAAATCTCAGCATAGGTTTCATATCTAAAAAGGGTCAAATTGACAATTTAAATAAAAATTGTCAGAATATAAATTGCCGAAAATAAATTGTCAATTTAACCCATTTTGGATTTGAAACCTATGCTGAGATTTTGATTTACATCACACCTTTACATCCGCTGTTCAGACATGAACTACTGGCGTTATATCTGAGATGAATGGACCTAACTTTTGAGCAACTAATCTCGAAGGGGATATCTCCGGGATTCCAGCAATTAAATTTTTAATTTAACCGATTTTTTATATAAAATGGAAAAGTTCAATGCAACCTGTGCTGAGATTTTGATTTAGATCACACCTTTACATCCGCTGTTCAGACTTGAACTATTGGCGTTATATCTGAGATGGGTGGACCTAACTTTTAAGCAAATAATCTCGAGGTGATATCTCCTGGATTGCAGCAATTAAATTTTTAATTTAACCGATTTTTTATATAAAATAGAAAAGTTCAATGCAACCTGTGCTGAGATTTTGCTTTGGCAAACTATTGGCGTTATATCTGAGATGGATGGACCTATCTTTTGAGCAAATAATCTTAAGGGGGATATCTCCTGGATTCCAGCAATTAAATTTTTAATTTAACCGATTTTTTATATAAAATGGAAAAGTTCAATGCAACCTATGCTGAGTGTTTTTTCAATACCCCTTGGGACTGAAACGGTTAATACGTAAATACCGTGCTATGTAAGAGCATCGAGGCATATTTTGAGGGTATACATATAAACTTATAACATTTAATTATTTTTTATTTAGAAACAAATGGAACGAGTGAAGACATCACTCCGATAACGATGCATGTGCTACTCAAAGACATTTTCCTTGTAGAACCTACGACTTTGACCAACTTCCAATTTAGTAATCTAGAGTGTAGAGTACTATGAAAATTCACTGATATTTTCTATCAGGATATCAATGTATGTGTGAGTATTTTAGATCCATTTTGACACTATCAGCAAATTATCAGGAGGGTATTTCACGATAAACTATCATGAAATTATTACGAAATGTCATCCTTTTGAGGTTATGTTTCATTATTATAAATTTAATTTAAAGGGTGAAGGCATCGGTCTGTGTTAAATTCGTGAAACAAATCATGGACAGACGTACACAACTATTGAAAAAATTAAATATATTAAAGAAAATTAACACGAATTACGAATATCAAGAATTTCGAAATATTAACACAGAATCCAGAGTTAAATAAATATGCAATAACAATAATGTATGTCTTCACTCTGAAAATTAAATTTATAATGATGAAACATAACCTCAAAAAGATGACATTTCGTAATAATTTAACGATATTTTATCGTGAAATATCCTCTTGATAATTTGCTGATAGTGTCAAAATGTATATAAAATACTCACACATACATTGATATCCTGATAGAAAATATCAGTGAATTTGCATAGTGTAGACGCTAGGTAAAGCACAAACGGAAGCCGTTTAAATAAAGAAGTTTTATTTCTAGAATTAACCGAAAAGTTACCAATACTGTAGTTATATAAAAACCACCTCAAATAATCTTACAAGGATGAAACAACTTTTATGATCTGCAAAAATCCAGAAACAAATTTTTACTATTGACATGAAGAAGTCTATAAAAATGTCTACGAGTCTATATTAATTCAAAAAAATGTTTGCACCTCTAAAACAATTTTTATACTCGTACATCCCAATTTATATATAAAAAAAAAAGGAAACGAGTAGTAAGAGTTTTTGAAAGGCAGATACCACCGGGAATGAAAAATTGTTTTTATCTGTTAGCTTCTATAGTGTATCGGTGTCTCAAGTTAATTTACCTTTATATTATATGGGAATAAAACGGGGATATAATAATAGAACAGATAAATTCAAGACAGAAATAATAAATAGCATCTTAGAGTATACGACTCTTTTATAGTGTTTTGCAGCAACAAAAGAATGGTTGGTATTAGACGAACCCATGAACTTATACACAAAATGTAACTACAAATGATGATAATAAAAATCAAATAAATTGTTAGTTTGTGAATGAATAGGAGGTAAAATATAAAAACTATTTATTATTTGATATTCCGTGTACCACACGAGATGTGAGAGACCAGACAATCAGGATCATTTCGTTTCATTATAACACAAAAATAACATCTACCGCGTACATTTTATATACAGATGCCCTGCCATATTTTTCTCGTCGAAATTTTAATTTACTTTTTGGTTTTTTATAAAAAAAATAAACTGTGCTGTGCTTTGACTTTCAATTTATAGCTCTTGAAGCTGATGATATTATTTCACCGAGCTAAGATGAAAAGTATAAATTGTTTTTTTTTTATTTTGAAGATGTGGTTTGCAGTTACAACGAAAAGTTTTCGGATTTGTTTTGCGGGTGCATGTTTATAAATAGGTTGATACCATTTAATTGCTTTGTGGTTTCGTGGAAACAAATTGCTTACTTTCATAAACAGTTTCTAGATATTTATAATTTTTTTTTTCCTAGTTGCTACTGCCTAGCTAGAACGGTCTCTGAAAAGTATAATAGGGCCCATGCACGTCGTGGGTCGAATGATTGTGTAAGCTGATTGCCTGCCTGTGTGTGCGTGATTTGAATTATTTTAAACTTTTATTAACCTCTATATTAAACTTTTTGAGTAAAAACTTTTAACACTTTACTAAATACATTTTTATGGAATAATTTTTATAATCAAGTAAGCAAAGAAAAAACAAAATGTAAATAGATAATTACGTCATTGTTTTTCACAATTGACATTCTTGTTGTCATTATTAGAAATATACATATATGCTACAAAAAATTTATATATTTATTAATTTAATTTTAAAAATATTATAGTTACAAAACATTCATTTAATATAACAATAAACTAAATATAATAAAATAAAATAGGGTTGCTCCAAAATAAATAATTGGAGTGTGTACGGCCACGGATATGGTTTCTTTGTTTTCTGTGACTAAAATTGTAAGATGCCATTAAAAAATAATATTTTTTCCGAAAAGCCAGAACAATCTAATAAATATTATGATTAATATTACAGACGATTTTAAAAACTTCTTACAGTAGATCAAAAATAAAGTCGGACACCTACCATTTAATTCTTTATCACAGAATAAATAGTAAAATAGAAGCTTTTTTTTTAAAAGTCCAATACTTTGTTTAAAAGCTCTATTCATTACCTTACAAAAACACCAAAATAAAAAACAACATTTTATTTCATTATAACAAAAAAAATCAATAATATAAAAAAAGTAAAAAAAAAAACTAAAAAAGAACTCGGACAGATGACAATACCTACTATGTGCATGGCAATTTTGATAAAACAAAAAGGGGAAATCCCCAAAATCAACATGCAATGAAAATATATGTATCTACAATTCGAAGAAAATATTTAGTCATATTGTGATATCAACGTCGAGCAGTTCCATTTTTACTAGTGAAATAAATATAGGAAGACAACGTGGCCAAACATCTGTACAAGTTAGAGAACTGGTTATTAAATACTACAACGACCATAAATCTGTTATAGAAATAGCAAAAATAATAAATAGGCCACACTCAACGGTTCATGACATAATTCGACGATTTAATTTATCGAAATCTCTGGAAAATAAACCAAAACCTGGTAGACCCAAAATATTTTCGTCAGCAGATGAGCGATGGATCGTCTACCAAATTAAAAAGGATCCGAAACTAAGTGCTCCGAAGCTTACCAAACAAGTTTCCATGGAACTGGGAAAAAGTGCAAACCCAAAAACGATAAGATTAGTACTGAGGAGGCAAAACTTTCATGGAAGAGTACCTCGTAAAAAACCTTTCATTAGTAAACGAAACCCGCAAAAAACGTTTACAATTTGCAAAAACATATAAAAGTGCCAGTTTAGAATTATGGAACAAAGTAATTTATTCAGACGAAAGTAAATTTAATTTATTCCGATCATATGGCCAATGTTATATATGGAGACAACCAAACGAAGAACTACGAAAAAAAAACTTACAAGCTACTGTTAAACATGGTGGTGGTTCGGTGATGGTGTGGGGTGTATGTCAGCTGCTGACCCAGGAAAATTATGCATTATTGATGGCATCATGGATCAAACAAAATATTTGAACATTTTGAAGCAAAATTTAGTGCAGAGCGCTGAGCAATTGGGAATAAAAGAAAACTTTTATTTCTACCAGGATAACGACCCAAAGCACAAAGCTCAAAATGTTCGACTTTGGTTGCTTTACAATTGCCCACATGTTATAGACACGGCTCCACAATCACCGGATCTTAATGTGATTGAACATTTATGGGCTGTGTTTTAGAAAATAAATTAAAAAAGCACGTGATTTCGAATAAAGAACAGCTGAAACGTATTTTCAAGGAGGAATGGGCCAACATTGATCCCTGTGTACGTCGAAATTTAGTAGAATCCATGCCTAGGAGGCTTCTGGCGGTGACCGAAAACAAGCGCTTACCAACAAAATATTGAATTATGCATACATAAAAACATTTCAAGACGTAGTCTTAACTTAAATGAATTAAATTATAACACTGTTCGAGTTCTTTTTTGAGTTTTTTTTGCTTTTTTTATATTATTTTTTTTTGTTATAATGAAATAAAATTTTGTTTTTCATTTTGGTGTTTTTGTAAGGTAATGAATAGAGCTTTTAAACAAAGTATTGGACTTTTTTAAAAAGCTTCTATTTTACTATTTATTCTGTGAAAAAGAATTAAATGGTAGGTGTCCGATTTTATTTTTGATCCACTGTAATTATATTGTGTTGGCTTAGCACACATACATAGTGGGAATTTCCAGAATTTTCTGATTTGGTGACATAATTCGCTAAATCGATAAATTCTTGTTTTGTACTATCGGTACAAAGCAAGGGTTGAATTTTTGCAGTTTGGTCGTTGCAACCTGATGAGTAGATCAACTATTTATCAGTACGAAGCAAAGCTGCAAAAATAGACCTAAAGAAGTCTTAATTTTTGTAAGGGTTTATGTATTTTTACACGTTCCTTTGGGGTTAAAAATGGGGGAGTTGATTTTAAACTTTTTGTGGTAGAAATATTGTGAGTAAACGGTATCATTGTTTTCTGTGACTAAAATAGTGATAAACATTGTAATATGCCATTAAAAATAAAAAAAATCCGAAAAGCCGAAAAAATCTAATAAAAATTATAATTTTTAATTATATTCCCAAGTGATTATTCAGTGTAATATCCAATAATTTTTCATCAAAGTATCAATATAATTATATATTATTGTATTCCCAGTTTTAGTAGATCAAAATATTGCTCCATTTATAATGACTTACAGACTCGATTTGTTTTAAAGTTTCCAATTAAAGCACTGAAAAATTAAAAACAAATAGAATCTAAAATAAAAGCGTAATGATGGAAATTCTCTTAAAAATTGTAAAATTAAAATCAACCTGTGGCACACTATGCTGGCTTAGTTTTTTACTTTCCCTGGTAATAGGGGATCGAAAATACATTTCCTTGGTTTTTTTGTCTAAATTATATTTTTGTGGCCTACTGTTGGAATTAGTTTAAAGTTTCCCAATCAACTTAGTTCGAAAATATTTGCACAAAACTAACTCTAACATTAGGCCAGAAAAATATAATTTGGATGAAAATGCTATGAAAATATTTTTACTAATAGGGAATTATTCCCAAGAAAAGATAGAATAGTGTGCAGGAACCGACATTCTCGAAACTTTATTTTCAGAGCGTACCATTTTACAAAGTAGTAAATCTGACGCCAATTAATTTAGCAAGCCAAAATAATTTATCTTTTAATGCCTCAACCAGTCAGACTTAAGAGCTTAAGTTGTGCTTCGTTTAATGCACATAGCTTCATTCGCAACATTCACAAAATTTTCCTGCGTCATATTTTAAAACTGCCAAAAGTTTAGCATCTTTTATCGTACCTGCCGATAAAAACGAAGTGGAAAATGTGTAGAGTCAAACAGAGACATCTACAGTTTAATACGAAACATAGCAATTTCACTAGCTAAACTTCGTACCCGAAAATAACATTTAGCAGCGTAATTTTCATTTTCGTTTTCGCTTGTGTCATTTTTGTATGCATAATTTCATTTCACGTCAGCTGCATACTAGCCTTTACTGTCAAAAATGAACATGAACTTCCTTGTAATTCTGTGCGGAACAATAAAATTGTATTGGAAGAGGTTTTTATCAAGTCAAGAATCAGAATATTTGTAATAGGAGTAAATTGTTAAAAACAATCCAATTTTTAATTAAAAATAATTTTGTTTAATTTTGCATACTCACATTTAATTGATATTATTAGTTTTAATTTTTTGATTTTATTTGTTGCTTACCTAGAAAGAAAAGAAAAAAATGTGTTATTAAATACCAGGAAGAAAATTTTCAATATGGCCACATAATATGGCCACATTAGTCGCTTTTCTCGTACATCAACAGAATCGGATTGAAAAGCTTTGATTAACCGATTTTAGTGCTTCATATCTAGCGATTGATGAAAATATGGAGATAGTTTTTAATTATTATAGATTAAATTAACCAAATAACAGAGCTCTCACAATAGAAAAAAAAATTGTCATAAACTTTTGCCTTAAACTTTTACCTTAAGAGTATCTCTCACAATGAGCAAAAAATTAAATTGAAACCAACGTCATTGTTATTTTTAACATACTGACTTTGTGACATTTAATTTTGTGGTAAATTGTTTATTTTCATATAGATCTGTTGCTGTTATCGCTAATTGGCGTGGCTTATATGAAGCTAAAAAAACCGCAAAAAGATACTGGGTGCATACACAAAAATTTAAAAACTATTGCAGGCTAATTATAACAGAGTACCAAGAATTACTTGTGAAAATTACACCGCTGTTGAAAAAGCACAGTATCAGGAAAAGTTTACCACCAGGTCTCCGGTTGATGTTAACATTAAGGTAAAAATATTGCAAGTCTTAGAAATTTAATTGAATCGCTTTGTTTCACCTTTTATCTCTCAGATTTCTTGCAACTGGAAACACGATGATGAGCATATCATACGAATACCGGGTGGGATCATCGACAGTATCTGGAATTGTGCATGAGGTATGTAAAGCAATTTGGACTGCATTAAAAATCCACATTTGAAACCATCGACAGAGGCAGAATGACTAATGATTGCTAATCAGTTTTACACAAAGTGGAATTTCCCAAATTGCTTGGGTTGCATAGATGGAAAGCATGTTGTAATACAATGTGTTTAGCGTGGTTCTGCTGGCGGTATGCGATGCGAATCTCAGATTGTTGACATAGGAGCATATGGTTCTAATCACGATGGCAGCATATTTCGGCAATCAGGTTTTGGGAAAAAATTTTTTTGAAATAAACTAAATTTTCCAAATGACCAACCGATTCCGAAGAACAATGATGGACAAAAGTTTCCGTTTTTTTATTGGAGATGCTGCATTTCAATTGCATAAACATATGCTTAATCCATATGGTGGCATGGGTTTCTCTGTGGCGCAGAAAGTATTTAATTACCGTTTAGCACGAGCCAGAAATTGCATCGAAAGGGCATTTGGAGTTTTAGTAGCACGCTTTAATATTCTATTTTCTAAAATAAGAGCATCACCGAACACAGTAGGTAGCATAAATAATCAAGACCACGGTGGTTTTACATAACTTCATTATTAATAAACGGCAAAATATTTTGAGAACAGTTGGAGCAGAGCGACCATGCGGTCTAATATTAGATAAATGCAGCGGCCTGCGCAGAAAAAATCCTTAGCTGGCAGATAAGCAGCGTCAATGTGGGAAGAATTTAAATAATAAATATATTTTTGTTTATTTAATAAAAGAATTTCATTAAAAATCCAACAAATGTTTATATTTAGTTAAAATAACAAATAAAAATTTAACGATACAATTTAATTCCATTATTTATTTAATTCAGTCTATTTAAAAAAAATTCAAAGTGTTGATGTATAAAGACAGTATTGTTTAGTCGGAACAATCTTCATAAAGCACCTTCGTTAGTTTTAAAAAGGTGCGCATACGTTTCTTTTTTGAAGGTTCTGAACATAGTATCGACGAACATAGATTATTGAAACGGTCCACCTCAGCAAACTGACTGATTTGGTTTCTTTGTTTAATTAGTTCAATTGCCTCGTTAATTTTTTCCTCTAGCGGGCTTTGCGATTCACGGAGCTTGGCGCCTCTTTTTTTGGTCTGGCTGACGGTCCAGAGAATGGCATGACAGTTGTCATGGTTGTTTCATCAATTTCGGAATGTGTAGGGGAAAGTGTGGTGGCTCCTTCTAAAAATTGTTGTTCTTGTTCCTCAGTCTCAAAAAGTACACATTCAAATAACTCATGCTCGTTATTTTTGCATTCTGTGATGTTCCGATTGGAGCTAAAACCCTCGTCGTAAACGTCATGTTTTTCGTTGTCGGATGTTGTCAAATATTCCTTGAACATCGTTTCGTCCCGCTCCTCCACGTTTCCAAATGTTCTAAAAAATAAACATATATTATGACCTTCTGGTTTGAATGTAAAAATTCAAAAAATTGACTCACTATAAAATTTACATTTTATTTTTGCCACCCCGACCCACTCGGAATTTCTCCCATTTAATATATTTGGAGTAATTATTCCGTAGAAGGTTCCACTTACTCTTATACTGTTCCGGCGATATTTTCAGACATGTTCCAATGTCCGACGAGGCATTTTCCACAGCTATACTTCATTTTTAAATAATTTACGAGTTTTATCGTAAATAGAAATGTATTTTTTACACATTCGATTAATTTTGCTTCCATAATACAGAATGTACAGAATTATTAATTAAACGAAATAAAATTAAACGATAAAATTTTTTTAAGAAAATTTTTTATACCAATATGTCGGTGTAACGCACAAATTTTGATTTCATATTATTTTTTTTTTGACATCATCGGAAAAATACAACAGAATAGAAACGATTTTTAAATGCAACTAACTTCATAAGTCTTTTCTTACGGCAAAAGTTTAGAGTTTGCTAACTTTTCCCTTAAGGTAAAAACGAATTTTTTTTTCTCACGTTTTATTTTCAAACAAACTTGTAATGCAAAAGGAAAAATTTTTCTATAGTGAGAGCTCTGTAAACCAGCGAAATTTGATGCTACAGAAGAAGTTAGCAATTTCAGTCAAAAAAAAAAACCGCAGTATCGACAGGTTTTGTATCAGGTGGTACTACAAGATTCATATGATGAAGCTAGCAGAAAACTTTCTCCGCATAAAATTTGGATTACTCGTATCAATTAAAATTGATTTCACAGAATTCGCATGTTTAAAGGTAATACGCTTTGGGTGGTTAGACCAACTCGTAAATTACCTAAATTCCAAGTTTATAATTTGTTGTATTGTCGGTGCCAAAAATCAGGGATCCATAAAATGAGCGTCATCATCAAATAAAAACAAAAGCTGGACACATGTTTAATAAAAATTTTGACTGGGTGAAGTTACTCCAAGACATTTACGAATTGGCCTAACTTGATCCTGTCCAAATTATCACTTAACATGCGTTAATTTTTTCATTTATTTGACTATTATGCTACAGAAAACGCCCTAATTTGTTGCCCAAGTGTTAACCTTATGTCGATAATGCAGATTATTTCCGGCTGAAATTTTTGGCTATCTTCAGTAGCATCGAACTTTGTTTTGTTTATATTACGTCATACAACCAAACAAACAAAAAATATGGTAGCTTTGCAGTATGACCGCAAGTATTTAGCGATCCAGTAAAATTTAGAAGAACTAAATTAGATTAAATGTGTTTCACTGCTTCGGTAAACAATTTTCAAAAATATTCTTACTAGTCAAATAAAATTTCTCAACTGTCGAACGGAGTATTTAGAAAGGCCCACTTTTTAGCTATATTTTAACAGAAATTCAATATACTGCATACAATATACATAGGAACATGATACACAGGGGTGAAAATATGATATCCAACCAGAAAAATCAATTGTTCTGAAATATTTCAATGAACAGACAGAAAAAATTCGCCAAATGATCAAAGTTGGCGTACATTGTTTGTATCAAAACACAATGAAAGTTTAATGAGAAAGCTGTACGCGACAATCATTGCATTATCGAGCAATTTTGAACGGAAATTTATTTTTTATTTTTTCATAAATTTAATTTTGAAAACCATCTAGCATTAGGCGATACTCTTGAAATAATACAAAAAGTGGGATACGCATCACGCCATCGAGTATGCCCGGAAATAGTTTTCAATCCGTTTAAATTTCCCGAAACTATTTCATGATTTCGCTCCTGAATTACAAATCTAAAATTTGAAAAGATAAATAGCTTTAAGACTTACAAGTCGGCAGGACCGGATGGGATTATTCAGGCGGATGTCCAACAAAAGACTGACTTAACTTACCGTGGCTGGAAGTTATTCTCAAGGGCAGCCTAGAACTCTGTCACAAGCCTAGTAAATGGACTGAAGTAAATGTAATATTTATAAGTAAGAAGTGAAAAACCTCTCTTTAAGCCCTGAAAACCGTAAATCTGTAAGTTTAGCCTGTTCTCTATTAAAAATTTTTGAAAAATAGATAGAAGTTCACATTAGGAATTCGGTTGAAATAAATAGGCTATCGAAATTCCAACATGTGTACTGCATGGAGAAATCTGTGGAAACTGCTCTCAACTTCATTAGCGCGCCTATCGGCTTTTAACTACGCCCAACCAGAGGCGATCACGCTGGCACTCTTCCCTCTGTGCATCGACGAGTCACTCAGAGGCTGGACAGATCAAATGCTAAAAAGCGGGGTCTTGATAGTCAGCCTGGATGAGTGCTCCCATAGCAGATTGGAATAGTCCCACCATAGAGGACTGTTTGATAGCAGGATTTCTGAATACTTTCAAACATAGATGCGTAGGTCGTAAATTAATCGCGATAAGGGAAGACTTTGACTGGTTGAGGGATAATGTAATATCTGCAAGGGACATTTGCATTTTTTACGGACTGTAAGGCTTCAAATAAGATGCTTAAATCATTTTTTCTTACGTCTGGAGTAGCCCAAAATTGTCTCTCAAGGCACAAGCCCGCTACATGCAAATCACTGCTTCAAGAGGAATCTATAGAAGAACAACGAACATCAAGCGTAATAACTAGACTAAAATTTCTGAGAGCTCCCTTCCTAAATAACTTGACGGACTTCAGTTTAATTGACATCAAGGATATCTTACGCTTCGTTGATAGGTCAAGATGGTGATGAGCAGGTGAGGAAAGTAAATAATGTGGCACGGCTACGGACCTGATTGAATCTATGCCAGTCTTCCACGAATCTCACCTAACCTGATCTATTCCTTGGCCATTATGTCTGGTGCACGCAACACGGTGAAAGAAAAAGGAAAATATGCTAATCATTACGAAAAAACTTCGTGAAGTTGAGGTTAGATTATATCGGTGGACGTATAAAAATTTCAGCACCCGCGAAAACAATATAAACTTTGGGCCGATTGTGGAATAAACATCATGTGTCCGCCATTTTACCTTCCTGTCGTAAAACCTGTCCTGTAATTGTAGTAAGAGAAGCGCCCCGTATTCTAAATGATGGTATATCATGGATATATTCTCGTGCTGTTTGATTTAAAATTAATGGCGTTGGCGTCAGACAAGGTGGCAAGGTGAGTTTCGCAAGTCAAGTATTTTTGAGGATCACCTTGTCCTGTTACACCGGCACCCTCGCGACCCTTAATTATGACAAGAAAGCTATAAAGAACTACAATAATTACCAGGCTGGTTTTCCTTCCAAGCTTTCAAATTGGCTTTCTTCCACCACCTGCCGAGAGGCAAAATACTTTATTTGTGAACCTAATCATATGTTTATATAAAAGTTTTGGTCGTTATTTTGATCGGCCACGGCCCCTTAAACTCCTTTGGCAACAAATAAGGCTTGCTAACAATTCCTTATGTGACAACTGGCTTGCAGAGGACGATGTATAAAACTCTCAATATAGGTCAGCTGTGTTCTCGGCCCTAATTCAAGCTTATACAGTAGTTTGCCAGAGCTTTCAACGGTATTTTCGTGTTAAGATGGAATCCTCGGCTTACACCATGTAATCCGCATATGTGCCACCCAAATATAATAAAAAGACCTTCTATTATTGCATAGGCCCACACGAGTTATTCCTAAAAAACAACAACAACTAAAAATTTCATAGTATTATTGGTAAAAGTTATGGATAGTTAAAGAAACATCAAAAAAACATTTATTTAATTTCCGTAATCAATTAAAACTACGCTTTCAGGCACTTAGGATTGACGATTTTTGAATAAGTTAACAATTTTTGAATATTCTATAGAAAATTATCGCCTATCGAGATTCCCTGAATTCTCCTGGTTTTCCTAAACACCGGTCATCCTAACGGAAACTGGTTTTCGGTTAGTCACGGTCTACTCTATTAGAAAATAGGTAATTTTTAAAAAAATCTATGCTCCCAGGCACTTAGGATTGATGATTTTTGAATAAGTTAACAATTTTTGAATATTCTATAGAGAATTATCGCCTATCGAGATTCCCTGAATTCTCCTGGTTTTCCCAAACACCGGCCATCCTAACGAAAACTGGTTTTCGGTTATTCACGATCTACTCTGTTAGAAAATAGGTCGTTTTTAAAAAATCTATGCTCCCAGGCACTTAGGATTGACGGTTTTTGAATAAGTTAACAATTTTTGAATATTCTATAGAGAATTATCGCCTATCGAGATTCCCTGAATTCTCCTGGTTTTCCTAAACACCGGCCATCCTAACGGAAACTGGTTTTCAATTAGTCACGATCTACTCTAACAGAAAATAAGTCATTTTTAAAAAAATCTATGCTCCCAGGCGCTTAGGATTGATGATTTTTGAATAAGTTAACAATTTTTGAATATTCTATAGAGAATTATCGTCTATCGCGATTCCCTGAATTCTCCTGGTTTTCCTAAACACCGGCCATCCTAACGGAAGCTGGTTTTCGGTTAGTCAGGACCTACTCTATTAGAAAGTAGGTTTTTTTATTTTAGGAAATACTTCACGTGTATAGATTTTAAATAAGACTCTTAGTTAGTTCTTACGATACTAATGAATTTTTTACACTCCGATCTAGATGGAAGAGTTGTCACTCGATTAATTTGGTCACTTTCACGATTATTTATGATTTGGTTCGGAGATTTGTGAATAACAGAATATTTGAGATTTGGAAACAAATAATTTATTAAACCGAACTTATTAAAATGATGTTGCCCTGAAAGTTATCATACGGAAATTTTTTGTTTATGTCTAACTAAAATAAAATAAAATTCCCAGTCAGACGATAATAACAATTCTTTGAACACAATTGCTGATTATTTTGAAACTGGTACTAAGAAATTCCCCTTATATACTGCCTTGCACTAAATTATATAAATGACAACTGCTATTATCTGGCTTTTATTATTAGAAAATTCTAAATATATTAAATTGTGTGCCTAGTCTATTATGCAGCATGATTGTGTAAAATTATGTCGAGGTTAACGACAAATAAGATGAGCATAAAATTCATGAACAGAATAAGACACCCATACCGTTAAATAAAATCCATTAAAACAATACAAAATTTCACCATTGCAGTGTAACGTTATCCTAACCCCACCCCCTCGAATATAAAAACGAAAAAAAAAACAATAAGAAAACATTAAAGTATAAACAATGTCCTTTTGTCTCTCTATAATATTTAAGAACATATTCCCTGCGAAACCTAATTTGCTATTGTTTACAGCCCTCTATTGACTGACAACGACGTTACGTACCAACCAAAAAAAAATGTTATATTTATGTCCGTTACGTCATTTCCTGCCCGAATAAAAAAAAATCGTTCATTGAATATACTTTCGTAAAATTATATCATCATGCTTCGAGTATTTTGTACGTCGAGATACGAGATGAAGAATGAATATATCTACAAGCAGGAAGTGAAACGACGAATAAGAAAAATATTTTTCTTTAAATGTACTGAGTATTTCTGTATGTGCTCTCGTTCCATTTGGTTTTCGTTATAAACACAACACACCATCAAACCTTATAAAAATTAACTACACATTTGGGAGAATTAAAAAATCGTTTTCGTATAAATACATCGTACATATATGAACATACACCATAGTAAAGTAATAACAATGATAATAATACTAACACTAAAAAAACAACAATATTAATAAAATACTAAGATTACAATCTTATACTTAAAGAAATACAGATAAAGAGGAATAATAATAATATTGCTAAATGCGCTAAAAGCAAACTTCGCAGCCAAGTAGTTTATAATTGTTTTACGCTTACACATTTTTTTATTGATTAGGAATCTCAAAATTTTACGATTGCGTTTTTGGTTATTAATGCCAAATAGTCAAGTCATCGATTAAGAAACGTGATTGGAACGCATGGTTCTAGTGTGATTCTGGAATGTAAATATTAAAAATTATTTTGTTTATCTCAAGAGGGTGACTCAAAAGTTAGTTCAACAAATAAGTATAACATTTTAACTGAAGCTGAGTAACAATTTGTGTAAACGTTAGGACCGTCATTTCCCCTATAGGTGACAATAGTTTAACAGAATTGCTAAACGTTTAAATCACATGATTTAAAATCACTATCTCTTTGCATCATTTAGGACAAAGTCAACTTATATAGTGTAAAAGATTCTTGACTTGATAAACAACAACATGAAATCTCACGTTGCAAATTCGTGTATTTTATAATTGCATGCGACTAAAGGAGGGCTGAGAGACGGCAAGAAAATAGCTATATAAAAGTAATTATACAGTATGTGACAAAATAAACCGAACGAAGCTCATCAAAAAACAATTTTCAGCAGATTTCTTATTCAGGGGTGGAATCATGAACGCCGGACGGAAAATTTAAACGGTAGTGAAATTTTATATGGAAAACAGCAATAATTGTACCGGTTTTGTTCCATTGTTTCGCAAAAAAAACACAAATAGCAAGCCAGAAAAAAATAATTCATTCGTCAGCTTTATAGCAATCGAACGAATTTGTAAGGTTTTTTTGAAACAACAGAATAAAAGCGGTAGAATTATTACTGCTTTCCATATAAAATTTCTCTACCGTCTAAAATTTCCGTGCGGCTTTCATGATTCCGCCCCAGCCTTATTTATTTATGAAGATAAACGTGCATTCAATATTTTTAAATTCAAGAAAAAATAATAACAAAATAAGTGAAATTTTAATTGAAAAATTAAATAATTTTATGAATTAGACTATTATGACTACCAGTTCGATGTATAATTTCGATGGCTTTATTCATTTCACTAAACAATCTGGTCAACAACATTGTTGGTCCACCTTTAGCGTTTTTCACTGCTTGCAACCTATTTGGCATGCTATCAACTAGCTTTGCTGTGACCTCTATCCCAATGTTTTCCCATCTCTCCTTAATTAAGTTGAACAATTCTCTTTTGTGTGTCCTTTAAGTGGTCGGAATATTATGATCGATGATCGACCACAAATTCTCAATCGGATTGAGATCTGGGCTTTGTGGGGGCCAGTCAAGCAGTTTAATTTTTCGGGGTCGTTATCCTGTTGAAAAGTGTAACGTTGTCTAAGATGTAATTTACGCCCAGATTTTGTTAAATTTTCATTTAATATTAAGTCGTCCCCCTTCCTTAACCCGTCAACCTATATGAGCTCACCGACTCCGCTAGCTGATAAGCACCCCATACCATAATGCTACCACTACCGTGTTTCACAGTCTTCTATAAAAATCTCTCTTTGAGTCGCTCACCCCGACCTCGCCAAACTCTTTCACACCTCTTTGGCCCAAATAGTTCAAATTTGGACTCGTCAGACCATAAAATTGGATGCCAAAATACTTTCTCATCCCCTGGTTCTTCGCTACAAAACTCAGCCGTTTCTTTTTGTTGATTTTGAAGGCTTACGTCGTTGGTAGCAATTGATCAATCCACTTTTTTTTAGCAGCGGGTTTTCTTAACCTCTTTTATGAACACCACATCATCTCCTTTAGAGGTTTTCCGTTTACGGCCATTACCAGAACGGTTTGTTTGCTCAAACTTCACACTTAGTTCCCTTACAGTAGATTTCGCCACTGTAAATTTGTCAGCAAGTTGTTGGTACGATAACCCGGTGTTTTTGTCCGCAACAATTCGATATCTGAGGTCCATAGATAATAGGGGCATTGTCGTATCAAATAAATTAATTAACATTTTTTATTTAAATGTTTGTACTCCAAAATAAAGCTATGTACATACCAATTGATCAAGTTTATCATAAAACATAAAGATTTATGCTTAAAAAATATTACAACCAAAGCGTTCGGTTTATTTTGTCATACTAAAATATGAGATCGGTTTATTAAACAAATTGTTTTCTAAAAACGGGGATTCCCTAAATTCTTTCAATTTAAAAATATGTATTATAGTAGGCTTCTAAACAATCAAAATGAGGTATAATGTGTTGAGAAAAAATATGTAAATATTGACACAACTAGAGTTTTTAGTAAATCACTATAGTTGACGGTTTATTTTGTCGCAAACTGTTCTTTGATTTAAAGGTAAATCAAATTATTATTGAAAAATTTCATGGCAAACTGACAAAAAATCTCTTCAAATTCAATAATCTCGTTAAATCGGTCTCTTTCACCAATTCTACCAAATATGATTTAAAAGGCTTTATTCATTACGATCATTATTACTTCCATTCCACTTCAAGAATAATAAGGGCCATATTCTCCTTTACAAATCGCAAAGTTGTTCCATCGCAAAGTGGCTGATTTGCGGCGTTTGTAATTTCGACTGGAATATGGTATTCTCGATTATGATCGCAAATTAGATATTCAGCACTTTCCCTGAATAATATTTTCGATTGCCGCTGTTTGACATTAAACTATTATTTTCGTTTATATTTTAAAGTGTTATTAAAATGGAATCTGGACTATCAGAATTATGCAACAAAAAACCAAAAAAAAAAAAAAACCGGGACGTCCAAATTTTAGTGAAAGGGATTTGTTGTTAATGTTAAAAATTCTTGGATAATAATAGATTATTTTATGTAAATCCTTTAAGAAGTGGAAATCAATCAACGCAATTAATTATTTTTATTTTTAGATTATTCTAATTTGGCGGAAGAATTTTCATCCCAAATTAATATTCGAAGATCTGGTACTTCGAAACAAATTTAAAGATTTGAAGTCGAGAACAAAAAAAGAGTTGCCGAAATAAAAAGACGCCAAAACAAAACCGGTGGAACTCTTCCAAGAGTCCTTTCGGAAATTGAAATGTTAGTTGAAAAGCTAGAAGGTAAAAACGCAATGTTTGGTTTAAATTACAGCGCTGATAGTTTCTCTGAAGTAAGAGAGTGTTATTAATAGCTGTGTTTCTTGATGCTTGATCTGATCTGGTTCAGTTCATGTTTCATGAAACAACGCAAATGCGCTTACTAGATTTCAAGCAAAAATTTGTGATCTACAACAAAATATGGATCAGGTTTTCCACATCAAATTTTAGTTGATCCATGCTGTGAAACACAGATAATGTTATCAACGGTACCGATGATAATGCCGAAATAATAGCTTTGCAATTGGAACTCGATCCAACACAAATCGCAAAAGAAACACAACATCAACAAACTTCAAAATCATCAACTAAATTCAAAAAAGTAAGAGCTGTTCGAACGTTCCAGAATGTAATGAGGAAGAAACGCCAGGATAGTAATATTAAAATCTTGTGCTATTTTGTCGTGCAATGTACGTCACTGGTAATTTTTTTCTATACTGAAAATGACGTACAGTGTACGTCTACGAGCGAATTTGAATTTGTTATTTTTACATTTCCAAAAGAAAGAATTTATATTTTAACTTTTTTCTTTTCTTTCTTACCGAATACAAATAAAAAAAAATATTCTGGGATCTAAAAGAGAAAAGGAAAATAGTAAATAAAAATTTCCAAAAAGAAAGGAAAATAAAATCCATATAAAATATGTAAACAACTTTGGCAGAGAGTCGAAAAAATATAAATAAACGAAATAATAAATTTTTAATTTGAACACTGGTAATAACCAGTAATAGTTTTCATTAAAATCGGTCCAGCCGTTTAGGAGGAGTTCAGTCACATACACACGTACAGAAGAATTATATATAAAGATTGGGGGTGTTGAAATCTTGGGGTTATATGTTCGGATATGCGAAAAATCTAAAAAAAAAAAAAAAAAAAAAAAAAAATTTTCGTCTAAAAATCAAAAAAAATCCTAGAACCCAATTGCAGTGCCACCTACCAGGTCTAATTGTGAATCTAAAACATCTAGGAACCCACTCAAACACACACACACAAAACATTAAAATCGGACCAGTCGTTTAGGAGGAGTTCATACTGAAATTAATAAACGCAATGTTTAAAGATTGAAAAAATACTGGTAATGTGGATGAAAAAACTAGGAAAATGTTAACCAAATTCAATTCGGTGATTCCAAAATTATATGGATTACCAAAAATCCACAAACCTGGTTTTCCATATAAACCAATTATATATTAGTTCAATTAATGGTCTAAGGGGTATATCCTCTATCCGGTCGCAAGTTAATTATTTGCAACCAGAAATATGGTTACTAGATTTATTTTGCCATGTGAATTCTTACATCGTTTTTTAAATTTAAATTTGTTTTGCGATTGCTAAGTAGAAATACATAAAAAGAAGGCAACCTCGGAAGAGGCGTAGCAGTCTTTTCCTGGATTTCTACTTCACAATCGCAAAACAAATTTAAATTTTAAAAAAAATGTGTCAATTCGTATGGCAAAATAAATCTAGTAACCATATTTCTGACCGCAAATAATTAACTTGTGACCGGATAGAGGATATACTCCTAACACATAGTTTATCGTCTTTTTTGGCTAATATTTTAAAATTTAGTGTTGCTAATGCTACTTCAAATATTCTAAATTCGGAAGAGTTTAAACATAAAATTTAAGAGTGTTACGCTTCCACAAAATTACCTTTTAGTTTCTTTGAATGTAACGTCTTTGTTCAATAATATATAAACTTGTTACCAACATTATTAAAGACTAAGTTGTTCTGAGGCGCTTCGCGCCCGTTCATTTCCAGCAAAGTGTAGTTAAATATTTTTAAAATAGATCGCATGTAATGCGAATTGTGCGTTCTCGAGTGAGTCAGTGAGTGAGTAGGTGGGTGAGTAACATAGACGTTATAATATAGAAAAAAAAATGTTGGTCACCCTGTGCGTTCTCGAGTGACTCAGTCAGTGACCTAGACATTTATATTATATATAACTGAAGTAGTATTAAACAAAATTCAAAAACTAGGGGGTATATCCTCTATCCGGTCGCAAATTATGTAATTGTGAGGCGAAAAATGGTTACTAGATTTATTTTGCCATGTCAATTGTCACATTTTTTAAATTTAAATTTGTTTTGCGATTGTAAAGTAGAAATGTACGAAAAGACTGGTACGCATTTTCTGAGGTCGCAGTTTTTTATGTATTTCTTCTACTTAACAATCGCAAATCAAATTTAAATTTAAAAAAAGATGTAAGAATTCACATGGCAAAATAAATCTAGTAACCATATTTCTGGTTGCAAATAATAAACTTGCGACCGGATAGAGGATATACCCCTTAGACGATTAAATGAACTAATATATAATTGGTCTATATGGAAAACCAGGTTTGTGGATTTTTGGTAATCCATACAATTTTGGAATCACCGAATTGAATTTGGTTAACATTTTCCTAGTTTTTTCATCCACATTACCAGTATTTTTTCAATCTTTAAACATTGCGTTTATTAATTTCAGTATGAACTTCTCCTAAAGGACGAACGCAAAATAAATCTAGTAACCATATTTTTGATCGCAAATAATTAATTTGTTACCGAATAGAGGATATAAAGTTCAATTTATGTCGGCATTACAAATAGTTTTGAATAATTCTGATTTTTCTTTCGGCAACATAAAATTTATAAACAAACTTTTGGTTCTCCAATGGGTTCTCCAATTAGTCCTATGATCTCAAATTTAATGATGGAATTTTTGGAAAAAATGGGATTAAACCCTTTATATTTTCAACCTTTATTTTATTTTCGTTATATGTAGAGATGACATTATAACGACAATCCCTGAAGACAAAAATGAAATTTTTCCGGATGTATTTAACTCTTTAGATAATAGAATTAAATTTACTTTTGAAAAAGAAATTAACCACAAAATTTCATTTTTAGATTTACTTTTAATTCATAAACCGGATGGTAAAATTTCTTTTGCCTGGTACCATAAAAATACGTGGTCCGGTCGTTATCTAAATTGTATTTCTTGGCAATAGGAAGCCAAAATTAATACAATCAAAATTTTAACTCAAAAAATTTTAAAATTGTACGATACTAAATTTCATTACAATAACTTTAAACTTTTGGAAAACACTTTGGTAAATAATCAGTATCCTAAAAAATTATTAAATAAAGTGATTTGGAAACTATTATCAAAATTTTACAATAAATCCTGAAATTGATAGTACAAATTATATACATAAAAAATCTTTTCGAAAAATTAAAACATTTATTTAAAAATAATAATTTCATTTGGTCGTTCAGCTATAAGTTTAAATAATATTTTGTTATCAAAATTAAAAGATCCGATACCATTAAAGAAAGAATCCAATCTTCTCTATCAAATTAAATGTAATGATTGTAACGTAATTTACATTGTCTGTAAACAGTTTTTACGGGGGTAGGATACAATTATTTTCAATTTACGTTTTTAATGTCAAATACACGTCGATTATAGAATCCGCGAGAGCGAATCGATTGCGGATTGGAAAATGCATATAAATAAAATGAAAAACAATTGCTATTAATCAAAGTAGCCAAAAAAATTTGTACCGATTTCCAAACAAATCGTTTTTTTATGATTCCCCGTACAAACGCAATAAAATAGTTGCGGATAGGAATTTCTATGGTAATATGATTTAAAATTTTGTTTTGTTTTTTTTTTATATGCAGTTTTCAATCCACAATCGATTCGCTCCCGCCAGTTCTATAATCGACTTGTAATATTTTGTAAAGTGTTCTTTCTGTAGATATCAATCTTTTTGTTGCCTAAAATTAAAAAATATATTTTTTATAGTCGCTAGCTACATCTACAGAAAATAGCTACATTTTAGTTATCCTTGATTTCGATTTTATTTTGTATAGAAAATATTTTTTTTGTTAAATTGATTTAAAAATAAATAAAACATTGAGCTAAATAACCGTTAGTTAAACTTTTATACTAACAAGCTCATTAAACAATTTAAATTGGTTAAAAGTCTTCCGGAAGCGGACAAATACAGGGAATATCTGAATTGAATGAAGAATTTTCTCTGGAACCTATTTCTGTAGAAGAAATCAAAGAAGTGCTAAACAACTTAAATATCAATGCGACAAATGGTCATGATGACATTTCAGCTCGATGACATTTCAGCTCGTTTTAAAAAAAAAATTATTAATGTTATCGTATCCCAGCTTTGCATTTTTGTTTTTAATAATTCCATTAAGGCAGGAAATTTCCCAAATAATCTAAAAATTGCAAAAACCCGATTTACAAATCCAGAGATAAATTTTTCATGTCCCAAAATTACCGTCCAATATCCGTTCGATCCGTACTGTCAAAGATTCATTTTCATAAGGGTTCATACGGATTTGTAATGAAATGTGATATAATTAATAAGAAGCAATTTCGATTCACAAAATCTTCAAATACTCTTGCGTCAAATACCGACTTTCCCAATTGCATCCAATCAAGCTGCTGTATAATTTGATTAAGCTCCCAACTTGTATTCTTCATGACTATGTGCTACTTTTGCTAGTTTTTAAAATAAAATGGGGGATTATCAAACATAACTACGCATCATCATTGTAAGTAATATTCATGCTTACCCAACGAGCGCAAATACCATTTTTTTTTGTCGAAAGCTATAGAACAAGCCAAGGTTTTAATAATATTCTTTGCCGAGGCTTATGGTTCTTTAATATATTGCCTTCGGATATCAAAGTGGGAGAACGAATTTCGATTTTTAAAACAAAAATTAAACTTTTTTTTCCCCCAAACTCCTTGAAACGCGGCATTTTTAGCGAATCTATATATTTCGAAAAATATGCCGTCATCACAATCAATCAGAATTGCATATCTTTTAAGAGTGGGCTCCATTTTTTAACTTTGTTATTGTCAAAATTTTATATTTAATTGCATAGGCGCGAAAAACCAAACAAAAATTAATGATTTGCGACTGTTATTTTTATCGAAGATGCGAAATCTTTAATCAGCGGGGCCATACAGCGTGTTCGTGTTAAAAATTGGAGTCGCAAAATCCAACAAAATATTAACGTGCTGCGACTGCGATGCATAATGGAAATTTCTGTATTATTTTAAGAGCAATGATTAATCTACTAGAAGATTTTGAAATTCAATTTCCACCGGTAGTAGATTTCCGTTCAAAATTACTCGATTATGATTGTCGAATACAATTTTAACCATTGTTCATTTATTTGTGTTTTCATACAAAATATCTAAGGCAACTTTGATCATCTTTCGAACAATTTTCTCTGACTGTTGTTCATAAAAATATTTTTCAAAGAATTGAAATTTCATGATACAACTTTTAATCATTTTTACCTTTTACCTTATTAAGAACATGTCGCAAATTTGTGAATTTTCTCGTTTAAATTATCTATTGTGAATTGTAATAAATTAAAATCTGTCAAAATAAATATGACGTCATGTATTTGTGAGATATACGAGTGATAATACATACAATTTCAAATCAACTAAATACTTTGTTTTAATCAAGTTATTGAATTTTTAAATTAAATGAATTCATTTGATTTGTTTTTTGAAGAGGAGGAGGAGGGAAGACCAATTATAGAATTGGCACGAAAAAGGAAATGTTTGAGAGATTCGTCGAATCCTCTGGAGTTAGATTATTTTACGTAAGTTTAAAACATTTTTATTTTCTAATATGTGTACGAGTATGGTATATTGTTCATTTTAAGTTTATAATTAAACTTTTTTAGTTTTATATCATATTTCCGGTTATCAAAAGAAGCAAATATTTATATACTAGAAGACGTGAAGCCACACTTAAAAAATCAAATACGATTGTCCTCAATCCCCAATATTTTAGAATTGGCGTCTGTGCTAAGATTTTTCGCTAAGGGCAGTTACCAGAAAGGCACAAGCAACGATTTTTTAAACTAAAAACTATCAGACCAAACGAAGAAGTGCAACACTTATATTATAACAGGAAAGGATATTTCAGTTTTAATGTGATGATAGTAAATATATGTATCAAATTAAAGATTAAAATGTACGTGTTTACTAACTCGAGTTTATTTTATATGTGTCCGACCATTAATGAAAATTAGTCACATAAATGGAAAACATCCGGGTTCTTTCCATGTCGCTATGGTTTGGCACTTATCAAAATTAAAAAATAATCTGATGCAAGCTTACAATAACGGTGACAAGAACTCATGGTTACTAGGTATTTAAGAAACAATCAGTAATTACTTTTTCCTTAGAATACTTAATATATTTTGATAGGGGACGCTGGATATAAGTTACACCCAGTATTGATGACACCATTCCGAGCTCCAGAATTGGGATCTCTTCAGGCTCGGTACAATGAGTACCATTCAATAGGAAGAAATATCGTGGAGAGGACGTTGGTGTATGGAAAAACCAGTTCCGATGTGAACACACCCGAAAAAGTGACGCGAATTATAAATGTTTTTGCTGCATTGCATAACATTTGTGATCATTACAGAGTGGAAGAGCCAAGTACATATGATCTAGCTGAAGCAGACATAAACCCAGTTGAGTTAGACGAGGACACTGATGTAAGCCTAAGTAATAGCGAAGCAACTATTTTACGGAATAAAATAGTAAACTCTTTATGAGTTAAATTATGATTTAAATGTGTTTTAATTGTATTTAATAAAAGTTTGTACACGTAAAATTAATTTCAGTTTTTAAAATTAAAAATCACAATTTAAATACATTTGCATATTGCATATCACAAATTCATTAATTTAAGATACCTTATAGTAGGTTTGGGCATAAACACTATAGCGGTCAGCCACTTACTCTAATTGTCGAATTTTTAACTCATGCAGCCCTATTCCTGAATACGATACGAAAACGAAAGTATAAGATTCCTATTCAATTTTAAATAAGAATCGTACGAATCTGATTCAATTCAAATATGAATTTTGCATTTTCGTTTTCGTATCGTATTCATAAATAGGGGGGCTGTTTTTTTAATTCTAACAATTGCTGCTTAATTTTTATTTTATCAATCCTAAACTCCTGTTTTAATTTTAAATCCTCTTTGTGCAGTTTTAATGCTTCTTCTTTGATGTCAGTAGACCTTTGCTCAACTTTTAACTGGTCTTTTTCTACGTAGTATAGCTTCGTTGTATAAACGTAATAAAATACGTATACAATTTTTTCATAATTTTAAGAAAATGTTAAAGCTTAACATTTTTATGATAGCACGTCATATACGTATACACTAGAGTCGCGTACTAAAATGTCATCGACTATAAAACATGGCGGATTTACGACAAATGTCGTGTCGCAACATTTACAATTCCAATTTTTACAGTCGTTCCCAAATTTACGTCAAAACGACAATCACAATAAGGCTGTTTGTTTATTTGCATTTTGATACAAAACATTTAGGCCAACTTTGACCATTTCTCGATTTTTTTTAATATGCCTTTGGAAATATTTTGAAACAATTGATTTTTCGGTAGGATTTTGTGATCTTGCCTCGGATTTTTTGATCAGTTTGTCATAGAGTTTTTAATAGCTTGGCTTATCGTAATAAGCCATGAAAAATAATTGATCATAATAATCGATCATAGATATGGTGTTTATCGTTAAGATAATGTCTTATCTGCCAATAAGTAATGGACAAGAGATGATGGCGATGGTCCACAAATGCCATCAAGAGCTGATATTAGATCGCAAGGTTATCCGGTCGCAAATTAATTATTTGCGATCAGAAATATGGTTACTAGATTTATTTTGCCATGCCAATTATCACATCATTTTTAAATTTAAAATTTTTTTGCGATTGTTAAGTAGAAATACATAAAAAGACTGTGACCTCGGAAAAAGCGTAGCAGTCTTTTCGTAAATCTCTACTCTACAATCGCAAAACAAATTTAATTTTAAAAGAATTTGTCAATTGGCATGGAAAATTAAATGTAGTTGTAACCATATTTCTGATCGCAAATAATTAATTTGCGACCGGATAGAGGATATACCCCTTAGAATCGTTAAATTAGATGGTATGATTTTAAATTCAACAAAATTGCCTTCGAAAAACGTCGGACAGGAAGCCTCAAAAGCTGAGTTACAAAGGTTAATTAGAAACGTCAGGTGTAGTAACTTATTCATGTTTTTTGGTCCTTGATGTTGCGTTAGCTACACGGTTTTCGACATTTTCTCGCATTTTCATTATAAAGGTAAGGAATAATTGAGATATCGGGCTGAAATTTATTCCAGGTGCAGTGCAGATGTTATATTTAGCTATGGGGTTTGAAACGGGTTAAACTTTAGCGACTACTAAAGCAAACCCGGTTTGTAAGAAAATGTTTGCCGTTACCTATTGTTATATCCCCCGCGGTATTATTATTTACTTGGTCGTGGGGATGGGGATGGGGATGCACAGGCAACGGCCTTGATAACCGCATCGGAATAATATACGTAGGTAGGAATGGGAAGGGAGGAGTGGGGTACCGGACTCCGAAGTAGTGGGTTTGGCTTTACCAACCCATGACGAGGACCGAACCAACTGTGGTTGTGTTGGTAAAATGTCTAGTCAGATGTTTTATCCTACCCTAACTTCTAATTTAATAAGGCACATTGGCCAAACAACACAAAAAATGGTATAATTGTTAGCATCTTGAGTTAAGGTGATAGTGGTATATGCTATCTAAGTCAGTAACAAAGGAATGTGACGCTTAGCGTCATAAATCTCTTTCTACTTCCTGTCAATGGCAACCCACTATCGTTATATAGGTGTTAGTCAACTCCTTCCCTTCAATATTTACCGGAAAAAAAATCTGCACAAAGGAACAAAAGTTAAAAAAAAACAGAAATATCAAATAAAACGGTCCAGATAAAAAAAGCTCCTTTTTTTCTAGTTTTTTACAATCACTCTTTATTATAATGTTTAAACGCACAACAAAAATAAGAACCCTGATTTTACACAATCAAAAACAAAAAAAAACTTATATTTTAAATTTAACTCACAAAAAACAAACTTCACTACTCAAAATAAACTATGACCACTCGTTGGTCTCACCTGACTTTCCTCCCAAAACTTCACACGCGGTTATTTTTTTCTAATTTTTCATTAGTTGGTTGAGGGGAAAAAAATGTTTTTTTCTTATTTAAATTGAAAACCTCAACCAGTTTACGAAATCAAATTACCACGCAAAGTAAAATTTTTTTTGCATTCTCGGGTAATTTGGCACAACCCCGGATGCACTCTTTCTTTTATTGCATCGGTCATGTCATTTACCTATGCACAAATATATAGGGGAAAAAAATTACATTCCCATATGTGCATAAACGACGTAATCCAATTACGTTCATGAACATATTTGAGTTCATTTAACCTTGGTACATAAAATATTCTAACGTGAGTGAATTATGTTACTCTAGTTAAATGAAACCTAAAAGGAAATGTGAAAATCAAAACATGACGGTCACGTTGAATAATTGTTATTACGGGATAGATGAATTGGGATTGGTCAGTAACAGAATTAGATGTAATTCCGTTACAGGTTCGATGTCGTTCATATGACCACCGCGAGTAGGTTTGCAGCGATCGATTCATAGGAACTAATTTGTCAACAGTTTTTCACGCATATCGGTCGGAACGTGAGCAATTTCGCTTCAGTTCTTGAGTTAGTTTGTTCTTGAAGAGTTTGAGAGATTCCCAATTTCTGTGAATGGCGTGGAATCGATTGATTTCGCTCATTTTGAACTGAAGCACTTACGGCATTGCGATATTTTCAACAGGCACAGGAACATCCAATAGTGAATATTTTGACTCGAATTTATCCATTATAGCACGCACAGCCGGTCTGGTGGGATGATTATTACGAACAAAAATTGGAGTAGGCGTACTTAAAGTAACGACCACCGTAAACCTTGACTGATACGTTTTGACGTTGACAGATCATGAAAAGAGTGTGTTCGCATTGAAGTACAAAACTGTTATGTTCCTGTTGGAAAACCCGATATAAATACTTCGTGATGCCAACAAATCATGTACAGGTTTGTGTTAGTACCACGGGAAGGTCAACGTGAGCACGGGTTTATCGCAAAAAAAAAAATAATTAAGTTGTGGTCTTCGAAAATGTGCACGTACAATGTTATAAAAATGAACCAGACGGAAATTTATACATTTAACGTTCAGCAAGAGCAAGAGATGATGATGGCCTGGAAGTAGGATCCATAATATACCACCAATGGTTATACTCGTCACTACAGCGGCCATCAGAACGGAGGATAATTTGAAATTTGGCTTTCCTTCCGATCAACATCCAAATATGGACGTTTAAGCTCCACACAAGCTATTTCAATATCACGATTGACAATGCTTGTGCGGCCACCGAGCTGAAGACATCATAAATTGGCCCGTACAGCTTGCGTCAGTTCGGTAGCAACGATAAATCCGCTCCTTCAACTGAAAGAACGGAAAACCAAATTGGTCATGATCTCGACGAGACATTCCACCTGAATAGTTGACATTAGATCTTATAGAGGTGTCGACATCGACACTAGTTATATGCTTGTTCTGTTTTTAATATGAGTGCAAATAATCATCCACATTTAACACACAAGCATAGAAAACTGTGGTACGCTCAAATAATGATGCACTAAAAATGAAAACTATCTGCAAAGTTATCAATGAGCTATCACTGAACATCTAAACCAGTACAAGAAAAGTACGAAACTCCACCAAACATCCAGAAGTAGTAGCTAGCTATCCATTAGGCTATAACCACAACAGTAGAAAATACACTTACACTACACGATCAGTGCCGCCAAATCATCGAAAATAAACGAAAGCACTCACGCAGAGTATGTCCGTGCCAGGAAAAATGTGAATAAATACCGGAAAAAGCAGGACGAATATATATATAACCACCCGTATTAAAAACATCAGGTTCGTGGCACAGTGGTTAAAGCTCTGGTGCTTGGATTGGGAAGTGCCGGGTTTAAATTCCGATAGGAGTAAGAGGCAAACTGATTTTTCATCATATGATTACGATCGGTCATGATAATGAACACAACCATGACTCATAGGCCAATCCATCTTCTGCGCTAGTACCTACTGAAGGGCTGGCATGTAGCTATGCAATGCGAGGAAGGTTATACTCGTATGTAAATCTGGCCTATAACCGTATGTCCACGATTTGGCTACTGAGTAAGGCAGAACGTGAAAAGCAGACGTTGGAAGGTTTGGAGTGATAATTCGGGACTGAACGGTAAAGGCTGACATCAAAATAATAACACTCGAGACATGGGTTGATTTTAACATGATCATAACCACACAAATGGGGAAATCGGAAGTTTGGAGTTTACTTTCTGGTTCTAAATGTCAGGCTAGTTCCAACATAAAACGAGAGCTTTCTAAATCTTCTGGTTACGAAGTATACTGCAAATAATCAATTGGTACAAAACACTCGTGTATCGCAGAACCGTGCTCGTGCTACTTGCAAACTGGTTACGGCTCGCTACGTCTTGCGCAGTATAAAAAAAGATAACGATGAATCGACACAGTCCTGTGTATCCTGTTAACGATCGAAAGTTTAAGGACATATACAAAAATGCCTTCGTGTCTTTTCGAAATTGCAACAGATCAATTTTCTTCCACCTTAAGGATATACTTACCTCTTAATTTGTGTAGATTGTTCATTGCCACGAGTTTACACTTGTATCGATAGCTAAAAGCTGCACTCAGCGCTCTAGGCAATACCATGAAGAAGATCTAAAGTGGAAAACTAACCCGCTTACTAGCGGAATTGGTTTACGGAAAAATCGTTAAGCTCTCCGTTGAGTTGGTTTGTCGGAAATCATTTCTCACCATCGCCTACATCCGACACAGTCATCGACCAACTATGAACCACTATGCAAAACCTTATCTCCATGACAACTCGAACAACGAAAGAACACAGCATATATGTTCCAAAATCGCTCGTTTTTACGGGTAGGTAAGAGTCTCACAAATTTGTAACCAGCTTACGAATGTCCTTTTAAGGTTATTTGTCGCTCTCAATCAATAATTTGTGATTAACCGTATTTATTTCTGGAATTAATGAGCGAGTTGACATTTAACCGGTGTCCTGTAAGTGCCCCTAATACATTCCAGGCCTCGTTTCATTTCAAGCGATAAGCAACAGAGCAAGCTCTGCCCAAAATAAAGTTCTGCAGCCGAGGAAGAAAAATAATGCGTTACTTAACAATTAGTGGAGTAGACGACAAAGCACCAGTAAGTGCTCTAAACACAATATTTTGTAAGACATTAATGGCGTTTTTTTTTACAAAGCACTGGCAAAAATGTTCGATGTACATCAAAATTTTTTGATGTAAATCACATTTTCGCGTACTTTTACCGGAAAAAACAGCAAAAAAATTTGATGTACCTCAAAAAATGGAAATGTAGATTTTTTCTTCCATTTTAATTACGTCAAACGCATCATTGAAATGTTTTCAAAATGGTTTGCTATTGTTTCCGGCATCCTTTTCGGGTTTATACACACACACTACGATAAAAACTCATCAATTTTTTTCGTATTCTTTTTAACTATCGGAAATTTGATTTACATCAAAAACGTAAAAGAATTCGCTATAAGTTTCACATCAGATAGTTTTTTAGAACTAAAAATGACACCCAGAGACTTAACGCGTTCTGAATTAGTGATCAAGCTCCCAAAAACAGTAGACATGGTAAGACATTTCCTGAGCTTACACAAACGCCGGACTGTTGAAGGTTGATGAAAAAGTCATCGATCACCAAGAACTCTAGCAGTGGAGAAAGTACGCCACTCTGTAGACATTCTTTGGTAGCATTCACAGCAACTAAGAACACATCCTACTCAACATTGGCAATGCGAGATTTGAGCAACTAATTAATCCAGTTGGTGATAGTGTTGTCGATGCCAAATCTGATACATGAATTTATAATAATAACGCTCTCGTAATATCCTTTATTTATTTAACCAACAGTATTAATTTACATCTGGTATTTAAAATTAGGCTTATTAATATAAATCAAATTTGAGTAAAAAAATTTTTTAGAACTCTTTTAAATTCATCTCTGGACAAATTAAAATCGAGCACGGTAGATACATTATGAATACACGGTTAGAATTACAAATCGGGTCCGACATACCAAAATTAGACCCATGGAAGTGCAGATCAATCACTAAGCCTCGGTGTCTGAGTGATCTCACTGGGGTACGTATTGAAAACAAGGACAGTAGATGTGAACAATCAATTCGGCCAAATTTGTCTTCGGACGAACAATGGTAGTAACAAACAACGGCCTAGATACGACGGAAGCACATACTTAGGAGCATTTACCTCTCGAAGAAGTCGCCTTAAGGTAAACAACATAAATCGCTTCTGGATTGATTCTATGTGGTTATAGAGGAATTGTTATAGTACGGACTCCAGACAATTGACTCCAAGTGCGATCGAACAAATGAAGCAGAGGACTTTTAGAGTATATGGATCATCAAAATCTTTGGAGAAATGGATTAAAACCCTAACATTGAATTAATCTTATTAATACATCTGTTAATATGGTCTTTAAACGATAAATCTCGTGAAAACAAAACCCCTAAGTCTAGAAAAGAATGAACTCGCTCTATCATAACATTATCAGGTCAATAACGTCCATAACGTCTTCGGGAAAAGTTCATAACTTTAAATTTGGAAACGTTCAGGCAAAGCTTACTCAAGATACACAACTCGCAGAAAACGTTTAATTTGCTGTTGTAGATTTAGCAGATCGCGATCATTTCTAATCTTACAAAAGATTTTTACATCATCACCGCTTCACATCTCATAGATGCAATAAATAATAGAGGTCCAATGTGGCTACCTTGTGGGACGCCAGACAAAACATTTATATCTCTAGATAAAATATTATTTAAAAAAACTTTTTGAGTTCTATTCGTCAAATATGAAAAGATCCATTTTAAAGGAAGGGCATCACACACGTTGAGCTGTCCCAGTTTCTGTACCAATAAAACATGATCAAATTTTTCGAAAGCTTTGCTAAAATCAGTAAACACTACCTCAACACCATCACCGCCTTCTAATGCTAACGTCAAAAATTTTGTGAACAAAGCAAAATTTGTCACAGTTGACCGTCCGGGTCAACCCATGCTGGTTTACTGAGATGGAATCTTTAGTTAAGAAAATATGCGGTCCTTGACCATCGATTCAAATAATTTAGGGATAGCCGATAAGATAGAAATACCGCGGTAATTTTCGATATCCGTTCTCCGTCCACTCTTGAAAATTGGTTTAATGAAACTGGATTTCCAAATTGAAGGAAAAACTCCACTCTTCAAACTCAAATTGAAGATGCCGGTCAGCGGCTGACCCAAGACCGAAGCACACTTTTTCAACACAAGTGGGTGAATTTTGTCCTGGCCACAACTCATCATTCCCTCTCGAAGACGGGACATACCCATTTTCAAAAAATTCTGCAAACATGTCAGTGATACTTTGTGGATCACTAGCAGTCAAAGAATTGAAACACATTTGCGAGGGTATACCTCTACAATTCCGTTTCGAATCAACATAACTCCAAAAACATTTACGGTTGTTTCTAATATTTGATTCGGTCTCCACAATATAAATTATACAAGAAACGATTTAAAATTTTAAATTGAGATCTGAGAGCGCTAAATATTTTATAATTTACGGCGGATAGGTTTAATTGATATTTTTTATGAGCTTTAGATTTCCGATTTTTTAATCCTGATAGGCGGCTATTAAGCCATGGCTCGCGCATCGACGGAACTACAAGCGAACGGGTAATAAATTGTTCAATTGCCAAGTTCATTATTTTATAAAATTAATCAATATAAGCGTCTAAACTACCCGTTATATATTGATCAAAATTAATATTATCCAGAAACTCATTTAAAGCATTACAATTTCCCTTTTTAAAGTTGAGAGACTCACTAGAATTAAAATTTACGTTAACATTAACACAATTTTCAAATATTAATTGGATATGTAATGGTATGTGAAAAATACTTGAAGAACCGCCGAGATCATTACAAGCAATGATTGCGCCATGTACTTCTACTGGAATTAACACCAGATCGAGGATATTACTGCACTGGTTGTCGATGTTATTAATCTGTCTTAGCCCGAGTGAACAGATTTGAGTCCATCACCAGATCTGAAGTTAGATCACCATTAAATGGCAGAAGTTCATCATCAACAGTAAGCCATTTTATTTTCGGTAAGTTAAGATCTCCCAAAATCATCACAGAATCAAAATCAGAAGCTCCAACTGATAGTTGGTCTAAGAAAAATAAAGACAGCTCACCATATATATTAACGGAGGATCCGTATGGTATGTAAACAGCAATTATCAACACCAGCTTTCCATAGAAAGCAAGTTTAATAGCCAAAATTTCCAACTCGTTACTGCCAAGGTCAATAATATGTCCAGGATCGTAACCATGATTCTTTGTTATTCAGGTATAAAGGATAACAATGATCAATGCAGGACCAAACAGCAATGGTCTTTGTAACAGAGATGATGACAAGGAAAATCCTGTTCTAGACGAACTAAAGCGGATTTTTGGAACCAGATGTGGTTTCGAAAGATTTACGGTCAACCCGAAAAACATTAGAGAAAATATTCAAAAATCAATGTTTACGAGTGCTCTTGAGTTACGATATTTTTCCTGCGACTTCAATTTTAGTAAATGTCTAATCTTTTTACCCATAAGTTTGTATAGCAAATACAAAAAACATAAAACATTCCGAGAAGGAATTTTATTTTGTTATCGAGTTTTCATTGAAAATTCGTTTTTTTAAATAACAATAGAATGATGAATTTTATTTTCGATTTTAAGAAAGTGCGATTTTTGGTCGCAGAAGTAGAAAAAATTTAATACTTTACTTGAATAAACAAAAAATCGTAAAACAGTCGTTTTGCGTGTTAAAATTAGTGCAAAAGGCCTACTATCCATGGAAGTGGTCTAAAAGAACAATTGAAATTACTAATTCTTTAAAGATTTTCTTTTATAATTAGTTATTATGATAGTTAGCTAAGATTTGTTTAATGATTTAATCTTTTAATCTGTTCTGAGGCCAACGCGTTTCCAATTTTTTCGCGGTTCGCTATTCACAACCAAAATTACGCGATTGTCATCCATATCGATGCCACATTGCTTTAGCTTCATGCCAGCATACAGTACGGGCTGGGAAGATGGGGAAGTGGGTCATAGTTGTGTTCATTTCCATCGCCGAGCGTAATCAGATGATGAAAATACCCTTTTGCTTCCTCACCCTATCGGGATGCGAACCCGGTACCTCCCGATTTAAACGCCAAAGTTTTAACCATACTGTGCCGTTTGGTCGGTAGTTTGCCAAGCTATTTTAAATTTGCGAAATATAAATGATGCGGTAAATATGTGCGTATATAAAGAAGTTTCAACGACCGGGACCTGAGTAATTTATTTAAAGGAACTCCGCCGATTATGACTCTCATTAAACTTGTTATTCACCGATAGCTTTTGATTTTATTTTTCTTAGATTATAGCAGTTTATTGTGTGTTCCACATTCACTTCCTTACTTCGACGCCACAAATAAATATTATTACTTTAAATAAAGTAGCGTGCTTGATTTGTTTGAGGCGGTGGATTTAATGCGACCATCATTCCAAGCCAATTTTTTAAAATCTTAAAAATAAAAGCAGGCGGACGTTCCCAAACTACAGTCTACGAATTTCCATGGTTTAAATTAACAAAACCAGCGAAATGATTGGTAAATTTATTTTTTTATAGCTTCTTACCATAAACGTTTAATGTTGTACGCGTTAAACAATTCGGAAAAACCCCAAATATCCAAGAAATTGGGCAAATAACGTTAGGGGACTAACCAAGTCCAATATCTATGATCATGGTATTACGACATTGTCTAGTACATATATAAATTCTCTAAAATATAAAATAAATATAAATTAACATATTTAGACCAAAATAACAATCGTATGACGTACACCTATTATCCAACAATAAATAGCAATACAAAAGAATCGTATTGCAATTACAGATTCCAGTGGTGCATTCTTAGATGAAAAAATATTTTGCTGCTAAATTTAATATTTGTGCTGCACATTACCTACATACACGAAGTAAACAAAATGCAAAAATGACGTGTCACCATGTAATTTATATTAGACTATGTATCTCAAATCTAATTTTTTCATTTTATGTTTTTTTGCTCTTGACATAAAAAAAAATTCAAAACTCATTTCTTATCGTACACGACACCGTACTAAAAAATAACCGTCGCGATAAGAAATAATAAAGTATACATCGATTAAACACACGCCTATTTTTTTGATTTCACGTGCATATGTAATTTAGAATCACGCGATTATCAAAATTTGGTGGAAACGAATTTAATAATGAATTATCACCCAAGGGTGTAAATAGGTCATTGGACAATATAAGAATTTTTTGTTTTTGTCAATAACGCAAGTCATTCACTCACAAGGGACAAACTGAGTAGAATACGACGAGATAATTTTGTAACGCTGTCACTGCATAAAATGCTTATCGCACGCTTCACGTTTTAAGCTCATGAGATGAGAGAATATAAAATTTGAGACACAGCAAAATAGAAATGTTTTATCGATCTATAAAAGCCCACAGTAACATAGTATTTTCGGTCAGTCTTTAATCATAAATAAGTCGTAATACAACGTGCGGCGCTCGTTAAAATGGGAAGCGCTAATTTTTTATTATTCACGCTGTGTGTTGGTTTAATAGTTGCAGCCGCCACACCGGTCGAGGAATCAATTGAAGGTATAATAATAATTATTTAATTATAATCTTATATTTTTCTTAATTAAATCCAAATTTATTATTTAGATGATGAGGAGTACGATCCGATGCATCCGCAGCTCATGTTCTTCAACCCAGGTACCAATAAAAGTGGACGGACCAAACGTGATCTGCCATATCTTGAATTTGAATCGAAAAAGTTGGAACGTGATCCGGACTACTGGAATAACATTGCGCAACAAACGCTTCGAGACCAATTGAATAAAAACAAGTTAAATAAAAATATGGCGAAAAATATAGTGATGATGTTAGGCGATGGCATGTCGATAGCAACGCTTGCAGCCACCCGTGTTTACATGGGCAGTGAAGATAAAGTGCTTTCGTTCGAGGAATTTCCATACGTTGGCCTATCAAAAACATATTGTTCGAATGTACAGGTTGCAGATTCGGCGTGCACCGCAACGGCATATCTGTCCGGCATCAAAGCAAATTATGCCACAATTGGTGTTTCCGGAAACGTGATACTTGGTGATTGTATGGCCGAAAATGATACATCAAATCATGTGTATTCGATTGCAAAGTGGGCACAAAATGCGGGTATGGCGACCGGCGTAATAACAACTACCACAATTACACATGCATCACCAGCTGGTATATATGCGCATACGGCCGATCGAAATTGGGAATCCGATACACGGCTAATAAAGGATGGCGGTGATCCAAAATATTGTACCGACATCGCAAAACAACTCGTCGAAACGGATGTTGGTCAAAATTTACGTGTAATATTAGGTGCAGGCCGCCAAAATTTTCTACCACACCATATTCAAGATATCGACGGTAAAATGGGTAAACGGTCGGACGGTGTAAATTTAATCGAACAGTGGAAAAAGCAGCACGACCAAAAAGCACACAATTTTCAATACGTCGAAACTGTGAGTGAATTACGTGATGTGACCAAATCCACAGATTATTTGATGGGACTTTTCGATTCGCATCACATGAGTTATCGGATGGATGCCGATCCAACCAAAAAACCGTCGCTAGTCGAAATGGTGGATAAGGCACTAGATATAATGGAAAAACATCCAAAGGGGTATTTCTTATTCGTCGAAGGTGGCCGCATCGATCATGCACATCATAATACACAAGCGGCACGGGCACTAGACGAAACCGTTGAATTTCATAAGGCGGTCGATTTGGTACGAAAACGTACAAATCAAGATGATACATTAATTGTGGTGACATCGGATCATTCACACACGATGACAATATCGGGATACGCAAGCCGAGAAAACGATATTTTAGGATTGAACGATGGACAAATGGGCGCCGATAATAAACCGTATGCCACAATTAGTTATGCAAATGGTCCTGGTTACAAGCGTAATATCGACAATGATGGACATCGCAAACTGCTAACAAAAGATCAAATGGACGAACATAATTATGAATCTCCGTCTACCGTACCACTAGGCGACGAAACTCATGGAGGTGATGATGTTGGCGTATTTGCGATCGGACCATGGGCCCATTTATTTACGGGAGTATACGAACAACATTATATACCGCATGCCATGGCTTATGCCTCATGCATCGGCAACAGCGCAGTTTCATGCAGGGAACCCAAATAAGCAGGTATTATCCGGGTTTTCGATGTCCAGAAAAATTTTGTTTTAAAAATTTTACTTTTGTACTTTGCACAAGGCCACACAAAGTGTTTTTTATTTTTGGAATTGTACATACATAACATGTTATTTTGTTACTGCCCTAGATCCAAAATATTAAAAAAATTATTTATTTATATTTTTATAAGATAAGAAAAAAATATGCACGCTTTGGTTTTATTTATTGCATGCGTGTTTTCCCATCTCATTTCAACCGCGCTAATCCAGTTTTTGAGTTTTAAAGCGATGTGTTTGCGCTTCAAATATGTTAGAAAGCCTTGCTGTGTTAATTTTGCGATAGGATCTACAAGTTTCGTATTTACGATTAGAATGTCTATATTATATGTAAAACAACAAGGGCTTTAATAATACTAAATAAAAGCATAGAATTAAAAAGATATATATGCGTTAACAAACAGGGTGATTTCTCATGCGAAAGACAAAATTTTTTATATAATGGGGCGATTGAGTCGAACAAAAGACTGAGGAAGACTATTGAATTTCGATTTCAAGCACGATGCTGCGATATATGGAGGTAACTGAATCCTTCACTCCTGTTGTTAACAACATTTTAACTTTATAAATTTCAAAGTGGAAATAGATCGCTTTTAACATCACCGGACAAGTGATTAAAGCTTCGGCACTTGGACCGGGAGGTAATGGGTTCGAATCCCATCAGAGGCTAGATGCAAATCGAATTTTCATCATCGATTCCAATCGGTGATGTTAATAAACACAACTAAGACCCTCTGATGGAGTGCATAATTCAGCGCCGACCCACCGTCCATGTCAATGTACAGGTCGACATGGAGCTTGCAATGTCCAGGTGTTATACTGTAATTGTGTGAGTAGGTGAATAGGTGAATGGGTTAATGATGTAGCATGAATGCGTGGTATCACAATGGGCCAAAAAATGGCCTAAGTGTAAACCACTGAAACCTAACATCACGTTAAATAATTCGAAGTTCATTGGAATACAAAATGCATAACCATTTTAATATAAGAGCCTACGTATAAGAAAATTGTTATCATTTAGCCACCGGTTTGTTTAATTTATCTATCCAAAATTGTGAATAAAACGCTGGACTTGACTTCTGAACACAATTTATTTTTTTTTTCTACGGCAACTCGATATTTATTTAAAAAATGTAACGAAGTTAATACTTGATTTGAATTTGTTTCGCGTTTTCTGTAATCGAGTTTTCTTAGTAAAAATAATTTTAAAAGTATTTCGTAAAATTCACGCATTAATTACCTATAGCAGGTCGATTCTGGCTTTCCTATAGGAAAAAGGAATTTCATATTTTCATAGTAATATTTTCATAGTAATTTTGTAGTAATTTTTATTTTCTGGCATGCTATGGTAAACAGTTGGTGTAAATTTTTTCAAAAACAAAATTAAATTGGGAATATTTTTCCTATCCAATTTCGATACGGATAAAATATTTCCTAAATTATAAAATTTAGATCAAACATGATTTTGGTTGAAAAATATGATGTATAAGATAGCGGAATTTTAACAGAGGAAAATAAGAGATTATGCTACTCGCCTCAAGTGGCAACACTATCACAAAAGAGAATTATTTTTGTTACGTATTTACCAGCGGACATTTTTTATTCAATATGTATCACTTTCACTTTTTTCACTAAATAAAACATCTCAGTGGAATAAAATATTGTATTAAAAGTGATCCTTAAAATGGCAAATTAATTGATCTCCGAAGTAAAGGAACTCGGTATATGAAATGTTGAAATTTAACAATATTCCCTCTTTCCGGCACTTCTTCCACTAGTAACCAATAATAGTTTCGGTTGTTTTTCTAATAGCTTAGGTCATACTATATGGAAAATTTGGACAAAAATTCAGGAACTAGAATTTTCACTAGAATTTTTTGATTTTCTGCGGCCAAATAAATTATTTTCCGTTTTTGGACATTATTTTAAAATTTTCTTCTAGTAACCAATACTTTCGGTTGTTTTTCTAATAGCTTGTGTCATACTGAAACTATATGGAAAATTTGGGGAAAATTCAAGGACTAGAATTTTCACTAGAATTTTTTGATTTTCTTCGGCCAAATAAGTTGTTTTCAGTTTTTGGACAATATCTCAAAAACTTCCACTAGTAACCAATAGTTTCGGTTGTTTTTCTAATAGCTTAGGTCATACTCAGACTATATGGAAAATTTGGAGAAATTATTGGACTAAAATGTTCACTAGAATTTTTTGATTTTCTGCGGCCATATAAGTTATTTTCAGTTTTTGGACAATATCTCAAAAACTTCCACTAGTAACCAACACTTTTGATTGTTTTTCTAATAGCTTAAATCATACTGAAACTATAAGGGAAGTTTGGGGAAAATTAATGCAGTAGAATTTTCACTAGAATTTTTTGATTTTCTGCGGCCATATAAGTTATTTTCAGTTTTTGGAAAATATCTCAAAAACTTCCACTAGTAACCAATACTTTCGGTTGTTTTTCTAATAGCTTAGGCTTTACTAAGACTATATGGAAAATTTGGGGAAAATTTATGGACTAAAATCTTCACTAGAATTTTTTGATTTTCTGCGGCCAAATGGTATTTTCAGTTTTTGGCCAATATCTCAAAAACTTCTACTAGTAACCAATAATAGTTTCGGTTGTTTTTTTAATAGCTTAGGTCATACTGAGACTATATGGGAAACTTGGGGAAAATTCATGGAATAAAATTTTTAGCATGTCGAGAAGCCGGTACAGGTCGAATTTTATCAAAGTGTCGTCTTAAGTGCGTAACACAGTCCGATTGTAAAAGTTGATCGTTCGTAGTATCTAAAACTGTGCTAGGAACTCGAGTTGTACATTCGTAAACCAATTCAGCTGGAGTAGCTTTTAGTTCGTCACTGTAAGTCGTTCGCAGCCCAAGTAAAATTGCAGGAAGAACACTAGATCGACCGTAGCACATAATGGCAGATTTGACAACTCGATGTCATCTCCCGATCATGCCATTACATTTTGGATTGTAACTAGTTGTTCTCCTGCGTTCAGAACCAAGTAAGTTAGCCAGTTCATGATAAAATTGTGATTCAAATTTTATGCCTTGGTCAGTGACAATGAACTCTGGAACACCAAAGCGAGCTATCCAATATGAATAAACAGCGAAAGCGACGGTTGCAGCAGTTATGTCCGGAACTGGAATGGCCTCGGGCCAGCTAGTGTATCTATCAATGATATCGAAATGAATAATCGAAAAACGTTGAGAAGTTAATTTATTAGTGCTAAGTGGACATTTTCTGTGTCGAGAGACTTTAGCCTTTTGGCAAGCTACATAACTTTGAGCCATCTTCTGAACGTCTTTTTTAATTGATAACCAGATGACGCTTGGATGAGAGAGATTATGAAAAGCATCGAAAGCTTGCGGGAAAAACGGAAAACTTCTCGAATTTGAGAACAGAGTTACTCCTTAAAGTTTCTTGAAGCCCTTCGTCATTGGTCGATTGCGATTATAGCACAATAAATACATTCGGGAATAGAAATTTCATTAATACAGAGCATCTGCAAAACGTTATCCAGTCCAGAGATGTGCCGAATATCGGCCGTAGATTAACCAATGAAATCTAAGTGTCGAAATTGACGAGTAAATGCTTTTTCCGGTTTTTGGATTAAAGCGTAGACAAGTGGTTTATGGTCAGTATAAAGCGTGAATAAACGACCTTCGAGAAGATGTCAATCATAAGCACTGTATCTTTTTTGCGTATCATTGAGACGTACTGAAAAGAAACCGAGTGGTTCCCAAGTGCCTGATTTAAACTGCTGAACCACTGCTATGTTCACCGTATCGCTGCTATGTTCACCGATTACTTCAACCCGTTCGCATTTACAACAAGTCCATGTTCTTCTAATTTAGAAAAAATAATTTTAAGATGTTCGACATAATTTCGAGAAGCAATGAGTACATCGTCCAAATATACAAAACAGAAGTCAAGTCCTCGTAGTGCTGAATGCATAAGATGTTGGAACGATTGTGCTGCATTCCTAAAACCGAAAGTCTCTCTACAAAATTCAAATAATCCCAAAGGTGTTGAAATTACTGTTTTTGGAATGTCCGTCGGTTCAATAGGGATTTGGTGGTAAGCCTGGACACGGTCTATCGTGTAAAATCTTGAATATGTGGAATCGAAAATCTGGCTGGAATTGTGACTTTATTTAGCACACGAAAGTTTCCACACGGTATCCAAGTTCCATTTTTTTTGGGTACTAAGTGTAGTAGGCTGGACCAAGGACTGTTATTAGGTCGTCAAATCCAGAGTTTCATCATGTTTTCGAATTCTGTCTTTGCGATGATGAAATTGTCCGGTGCTAGTCGTCGTTTGTATACAACCGCTGGTCCATTCGTTTCAGTTTTGTGAGTTACGTTATGTCTAGGATGACTGTTAAAAATTTTGATATCACGTTGAAAATTCCTGGATCCATTGTTAACGTGTCGATCTTAGATACAGTAGTATCATCGTAGGATGAAGGAGTTCCATTTGAATACAGAGAGGTTAACGGATCTATGACCCTCTGTCTCTAAGCAACAACCCAGTTTTCCTCAAAAACTCAGTGCTTCACCTATCCTTTAACTTTCATTATCAAGAGATGTTTTATGGCTGGTGTGGTTTCAGATATATTAAAAACAGCAGATACTTTTATATAAAAATATTAGCGAAAGCTCAAATACGGACCTATTACAGTTCGTGCTGAATATTTTCTGAATAATTTTAACATTATAAGTAGTTTTCAACATGGATTTAGCTCTGGAAGAGGTACTGAATCAACTTTAGTGGAGTTTCTAAATAATGTTCATTAGAATTTAGACAACAAAAAAATCGTTAAATTTTGAAATTGGATATCGTGGACAATTTCAGATATCTTGGTATTGTTCTCGCTTATCCTAAGGTATTTTCTGTTAGAAGTGTTTATTTCTGGGTTACAGGACATTAGTTACGCAGGCCAGAGGTCTTCCTTCATAACATTGTTTTTCGGGTTATAAAATTGTTCTTTTCCAATAGTGGACATAGATCACCTAAAGACCTCCGATTTTCTTCTTACAACTTACGAGATTATGATTTGATGCGGATATCGAATTTTTCCAATGAAGCTTTTTGGAAATTTTATATAATAGATGCACCTTTACTTTCTAATCGGTTACGATCGGTGTTAAGTGGTAAATGTAAACATTTTCATTTTATTAAATTGAATTTATGCGAGTGTACGTTCTAAAAATAAGGCTCAATACTAGATGACAATTTATAGCTACAAATACCAGTAAACTGACCCAAAAATGCTGCAACAACATACCTACAGTTCTAAAAAATTGGATGCCAACATAATAATCCCAAACTAGTTGGTAGCACTGCACCTCCGACGATTAGGAATAGATTCTAAAAAAAATCGGCGACAATATCGTCGTCGGTCGTACGATAAAACATTTTGGATACGGGAAGCTCACCTTAAGCAAATCGTGGCCTACTTTGAGGTTGAAGCAACTCGTCGTGTGAGTATTCTTTCGACAGCGGAGATGGCGTAACTGAAAAATACAATGAATTGCAACATGAAAAAAATCCAGTTTTTGGACATCACGAACTCTCGAGCTACGCTTTGGCTATGAAACTTGTCACAATTATCTGGACATGGTGTTGTACAACCATCTCGCATCGGGCGAGGCGGTCGCTCATTTGTCGATAATATTATAAAAATTCACGATTCAGATACCATAAGTTAACAAATGGATGCTCTCCAGAACCATTGCATTCCAAAGTCAACAAATTTGAAATTCCCATTACGCAAACATCGCTCTTTTAACACATTACGCAAACAAGACCCATGGAATATGATTCTCTTTCAATGTTAAAGTAACTCCTAAACCTAACGTTGGTACAAACCTACTATTTAAAATTTTTGGTTCGAACAAACCGAATTGATCGACTAGTTCCATTACGGGTTATGCGTAAAGATAATAAAATTTGGGACTACCTACGTTATGATTTAAGAATCGATCTAATATTTATGTTGGAAGTAAAAATTTCCGGAAAGTCCTTGCCGCTCGGAAGTCCGTTAGGCGAACAACATTTACGACTTGAATGCCAAGATGTTGCTTCGAACTAGAAATACCAATGTAAGACAATTTAGGAATTACTTTAATTAATTTTAGGAATTAATTTAACATTGATGGAAAACCGTTTTATCGTTATTATTATGACGTTCTTGGTTATGTATCGTTTAATACAACTTTCCTTAACACTTTTCTGGAAATAATTCGTCTACTGATTTGCCTTGCTATAATATTTTTTGATATTCTTGAACATTGTAAACCGACTGTCAAGGAAATTTAATAAACATTCTAACTAAACGAAGCCCAACTGCTTCATTTGTTACCCTATTCCGCCCACATCGCTCTTCGTTTATAACAGTTTTTTTATATTTGTTTATGTTGTAATAAATAGTACTTTTCCGCAGTTTTTACAGTCTACTTAGTTCTTGCACTGATATTCCGTATTCAAATTTAAATATTATTTGTTGGCATAGCTCTACCGATAGTTCGCTGTTTTTAGGCATTTTGATAAGTTATTTATTTGCTGGTTCACGTCAGGACAATTAAACAAGACTAAAACAATATACCAAGTAAAACAAAGGACAAACCTTAATAATAAATCATAATAATGCGCTACTACTTAGATTTGAGTTTTTTTTTCTGTAAAAATGCTCTACAATTTGCAAACACTTTGCTTGAAATATAAAAATTCTAAATACTTTTGATCATGACTGTAGACGGCGATGCTGATTTAAAATTGAATTTTATGTTTTGTTTTCTCTCCAATAGGAAGAAGGGAAATAAAATAATACAACAGAAATTTTGTGCTGCGAAAATCGGCAGGATGATTTCGATACCCAAATAATAAAAGATTAATGGTGCTACTTAGTCAGCGCTGACACACAGTAATTTACAATTTTTAATCTTGATATTGACGTCTTTCTTTATACTGTAAATATCAAATATTTCTATATTGAAGTTAAACAAACATTTACCAGAAATTAGGAAATAGTCTAAATTTGGAAGTAGGTTAAATGTACATTGCCAAACGGGTATGTAAATTTGTACATTTCCCGGTTGAATAAAATATACATTTTGCTTTACTTTTAAATCTTATTTTTTAGCTTTAACGAAATTTGCTTTGCATTTAGTTTTTTTTATTTAATTTAATTTTAAATTTTTTGTGAGATTTAATTTTTAATTAATCGAAATCAGAGAAATATATGTTTTATTGGTGTAGTTGCATACATTTAATTAGTGGAATATATATTCTAAATATAATACTACTTTACGAAGCTTAACTCATTTTCTTGGATGATAGACTTTTTATAAATATAAATAATATATTTATATTTTCATCGTTGAGGAATCGAACCACGCTCTTTTCATTACCGTTTTCTCCGTAATTTTGCATTTGTAATCCTTCTATCCCATTTTCCAACAATTTTACACAGACTAAGGTTGATAAAGTTACCCTACACCCAGCACTTTTAAAACGACACACATAGGTTTAACAACAAAAATTTTATCGTTACCAATATCCTGATACCAAATAATAAATTGTCAATTCCCATTGTGTTATTATTGTTATAATAGTTGTTATCTTCCTCTCCAAATACAGTTTTCAAATAATGATGTACCGATCTATGACTTTAAAGTTAAAGTACAAAAGATATATAAAATAAAGTTCAAAATTAAGTTCCAAACTTTTAAACTTAATAAAACGAGTTAACAAAAAAAATCTAACAGTTTTGTTCAAACTTTAGCTATACACTTACACAAAGCACTAAATTATTTAAATGCATTGGCATAATTTTTTCCCAATTTTTAAATTTTGTATTTTTTTCGGAATTGATTGAAACTTTTTAGTTTTTGTTACTTTATACAATTTTAATGAGTTTTTATATGCGGAATTGAAAGTTTATTTTTATTATTTAAATAAATGTTAATTTTTATCACAAAATAAAAAAAAAAACAAAAAGCGGATATAACAATCAACTTTTTAATTTAATTTAATTTAATTTTATATTATTATTATTATATATTATTCTGGGAAAAGTAATGAAAATTTATATATGTTGTTGAGGTTTTGTGTATATTTGATTATTGGCTAAGCGGATTTCCATATTATGTCAACAGAATATGTAATCGCGATTTTATCCATCATTTAATGCCATTTGGATAATTTAAAAAAAAAACTTTTAGCGCAGCGGGCGTATGACATACGACGAGTAAAACTGTCGTTTTTACGTTTTTGGTACGTCGTACATCTAAATTAGTAATGACCCTTGTCAAACCGTAAAAAGACAGTTTTATTTGAATTTGAAAAGCTTATTGTATTTTTTGTAAATTTAATATAATTAGGATGATTTTAAAATTTTACAGTATTAAAGGATAAATATTTTTTACTCGGTTCCCAAACCCACTATTTAATATACAGGGTGTCCCATTAGGACCAATCCAAACGAGTAGGGCGTGTAACTGGGACAACGTCTTGAAGAAAAGTCCACTACGCATATGTCCGGAAATGAACTTTTACCCATTTAAATTGCATTTCAAATTTTGTTGCACGGCAGATTACCAAGAATCATGTAAATGCCAATAATTTGTCTAAAATTGGTAAAATTAAAAAATGTTGTGCAAAATAAAAGAAACTCCGTTAGTCCTTTTTTTATCTAATCATGCATAGTTTTTGAAATATTAACAATTCAATGTTGTACTTGTAGAAAGTTGTTATAAGTAAAAAGTGTATTGTACGGTTTGCTAAGTTTTGAACTTCGCAAACAGTTTTTGAGCCGTATTCTAACCTTGTTGACACGCACAACCTTGTTGAAATTTTCTTAATTTTATTTTATTTTGTTTGTAGAGCTCTCATTTCAAGTAGTGTTCAATCTCCAATACTAGGCGGCCAAGCTATAGGTCTCGTTCGACCAATCCATCATACAGGACGATAATATATATCAAACCAATAACGAACTGATACGCTACAGTGTGTAGGAGCTCACAGTTGTAAAGTTATCCCCGATTCAATCCCCGAAATTAAAAAAAAATAATCAGGCAACACTAAAATAATTATCTAACTTTAGAGTGAAGTTGTCCCCGCCCCGTTTCACCTCGATTATAGAACTCGCGGGAGCGAATCGATTGCGGATTGGAAAATGCTTATATGCTTAATTTATATTGATTTCCGTACAAACGCAATATACAAATTGCGAATCTAAAACAAATTTTACTAGATTGTGTGAAAATCCATAGGAATTTCTATGATACTATGATTTAAAATTTTGTTTTCTGTTTTTTTTTGTATGCAGTTTTTAAACCGCAATCGATTCGCTCCCGCGAGTTCTATAATCGACGTGATTTATTTTATTCCAAGTACACTTCCTATTATGCGAAGTTAGCCCCGAATTTTATTATATGAAAAATAAAAATGTTTATCAAAATTGTTTTAATTCGCAAAACACACGATTATTACTACTAATATATGCATACATTACTATTACTACAATACTAATATATGCATACATATAAAATGAAATAAAATAATTTTTAAATTGGCTCATAAATTTGTATGATAATTTGGTTATAAAACGGACAAAGTCATATCTCATATTTAGCATAATACGAAGAAAATCGTACTGTTATAACCTAGCGAAATTAGGCTCAGTGCAAAATATTTCCATGTAACTCAGTTTTCACCACAAATAACATTTTAATTTGACATGTAAAAACTATTAATTTTTCGGAACTGAGTTGTATGGTACGAGTATTGGACATGACCAAGGCTCCTATTCTCGAAATCGATGGAAATTTCTGCATTCGGAGTAAAATTCTTTATATTATTCAAATTTTTCGCTTTTAATCATTTTTTCAAATTTTTTCTTTTTTCTTTTATATTTTTAGTGAATGCAATCTGTTTTTGCGACACAAGGCTCTCCCTACTCTTTCGTCGTTTTGCTTTTTCCGTCCTTACTATATGCCAGCCGGCCAAATCGAGGATGTATGGCTGGTTATAAGACCGATTTAAGCCCATCTGCACATTGGATAGCTCCATGCCAGCCTATACTGGGTCGGCCCTTGAGTTTTGCACACCGACAGGGGGTCAACAACAAAGAAGTGCTACATTTCACCACACATCGTAATTTGTGGTTGAAATTTCACTTAGCATGATGCCCCTATCAGGATTCGAAACCGAGAGTCCGGGAAAATTGGAGGATGTGAAATACACGTGCAAATTTCAAAAATTTATAAAAACTTAACGTTTAAAGTGGAAAAGATTTCGTTTGAATTGGTTCATCGATGGTTATCGCTGGAAAATTTTCAAGGTCAAGTTTCATGTTGAGAGTTCGGGAAAAGTGTAGGATATGAAATACTCGTGCAAATTTCAAAAATTTCGTTTCGTTCAACAATTTTTAGACAGTTTTTAGTAAATTTGACCTTTTATTTTTTAAATGAAGGAAAAGTATTTTTCTCGAGAAAAATAAAAATTTTCTCGATAAATCGATAAGAACGATTAGGTTTTTGTTAAATATCTCGAGAAATATTTCTGGAGAAGAAATATTACTCTTGAGTCACCTCAAAACAAAATATAAAGAATTGTTGTTGTAAAAATCAACTAAAAATCGTTTCCAGTTACGCATGACTCGTCTGTAGTTAGATGTGAATGTGGGACCGCTTTTAGTAGGGCAACCAAAAATAGAAACTGACAAACAAATTTGAAAAATGATTAAAGTAGCCGGCGAAAAATACGAATATTGTAAAAAAATTAAAGCACATTATATTTCGAATGCAGAAATTTCCACCGATTTCAAGAATAAGGTCCCAGGCTCATACTTCACTTTTGATAAAATACGAACAAAATCCGATCCAAACAACCGTTGCAACCTAGCGAAATTTGGCTCCGAGCAAAATTTTTCCATATAATTCATTTTTGACCACAAATACGTTTTGTTTATATTTTGCCAAAAGTGAGATATACATACGATAAAATTATTTCCACTATTCTAAGACCATATAGTTCTTATCCGTCAAATTAATACTTTTTACATGGCAAATAAATTTTTTTTTTTTTTTTTTCAAAAATCGAAATTTTTTGCTCTGACCCTAATTTTGAAAGTACAGGAACAAAAAACAAGAAAGTATTTCTCATGATGAATGGAACTAAATCGAGCACAAGGGGACTTGTTTCATTCAAAATTGAAGATCGTTTTGTGAGTTCAATGTTTCAGGTCGTAAAATTCGCCCGATAAAATTATTTCCAATTTATCCACACCAGACATTAACTCTAAAACGTCTTTGAAATTATGCTCCTCGCTTAACTGAATTTTCTGGTTGTCATTCACGTCGATTGTGGGAATTTGTTACTCCATCCCTCGTAAATGTTGATTCGTCTCTCCATAAAATGGATGACAAATATGAAGGGTTATGTTTCTCGTTGTTTAAAAGAAAACAACAGAAATTTGCTTTCTTTGGTAAATCAACCGGTAACAATTCTTGACGTGGAGTGTAATGAAATGTGTGTAGATGGTTGCTCGGAAGTACTCTCCAGACTTTATTTTTGCTAATGCCAAGTTCTTTTTTAAGACGTCTCATACCAATGATGAGATCGTACAGAATTCAAAAGTTGTTCGTCGACATTGATTTCGTGTCGAACGTGGCTAACATTTTCATATTCATAAAAGTCCAATGTTCCTCGTTCTCTTAACGGTTGGCGTATTCACACTCTACAGCTCATCCATCTCTAAAAGTCACACAAACTAAAAATAAAATGGATATCGGCAAGCTCTTCGGATGTGTAGCATGACATTTGATTATTTCTCTGCAACAATCAATTATAAAATTATTTATACGTTGAAAAACGATTGTTTTGGTTTTTCATAATTTTCAACAAGTACTTTATTTATGAAATAAACAAAAAACAGTGAGACATTTTGACAAAATAAATAATTTTTCTAGCGATTTGATGAAAAACGGAGTAACCATTTTTTTAGTAAATCGTCTGATAAATTTAAATTTGAAATAAAAAACAAAAATTATTCAGTGAATTTTTTGAGCAAAATGGATGAAAATTTTCATACACAAGAAGAAAGTGCCTTTAAAATAAAGTAAAACAATTGAATTATCTTAATTTTTAGAAGGTAATTTACATGGGTAACGGTTTATTTCCGGGCATATGCGTCGTAGACTTTTCTTCAAAGCATTGACCCAGCTACACGTCCTACACGTTTGGACTCGTCCCAATGGGACACCCTGTACATATAAAAATCAAATAAAATTGATTCACATGTGTCTACCCACATACGTTTACGCCATACTCTCATTTTCTATTTCCGAAACGCCTAACAACAAAAAACTGTCCTAACCAAACAGGTATCCCAAAAAAAATTATAATGATTTTTCGCACTCACCATTTTCTGATTTTCTGGATTTTATTTATTTTACACCGCTGTGTTGATGATGATGATTAGCTCCAAGCTACTTAGTAGATACAACGGTATACAAAAAAAAAACATAACTTAGATATTTTCCCTAAAAATACAGAGAATATCGAATACGTAAAAAACCGTAATTTTATATTGCCCCCCAAGGTTCGGTAACGTTTGTCACAACTATAACTTCTAGTTATGTTATAACCGTAAATAGAAAATTATATCATAAATTTTCCAAAATGTAAACAACAAAAATATAAAACTGTTTGGAACTACATCATTAAACTACTGGTATACTGCCAGATATATATAGTTATAACCTAGTGGTATTATTGTCCAAACGAATCGAGTAAAGTGTTTGCTCATAAATTACAATATTCAAATGGTGGAAAAACCTTGTTTTGTATTTCTATTTTCAGTATTTTTTTTTTTTTATTATATAGTTGGCTCCCGTAACTTGTTACATGTCATAGTTATGTACATAAGTAGGTAGTGTAAATGCAAATTTTATGCAATTTATGTTACACCATTACAAAGTACGACAAAAAGCTAGAAAAAAGCATGTCATGCCGTGATAAATATGTATAACAGAATTTTCTTGTTCTGTGTATAGGTTCTGTTTTGCTCTAGTTCTCCTCCCTATATCAAAAAACACTATCCAGCTATATTGTCTTGTACCAAACCAACGTTAAGAATACTATATTGTCGCAATGTAATATTTTTTGTTTGTTAATTTATAATATGATTTTAGTTGGTTGGGTTGTGTAGAGGAAAATTCCACAGGTAGCGAAGACATGTTTTATACCGTATAGCATTATCTGATTGCACCTTTCGAGGAAAATTAATGAGAAAATAAATTACTACAAAATTGTTTGTGTACGGATACGGTATTATTCTTCATTCATTTTAGGTTTGGAAAAATGAATGTACAATTTTTGGAAATTCTAAGGTTCGGTTACTTGGGCAACATGATACTGCTTCGATTTGGGTACGTAATATTTGCTTGTTTTCGGTTCAAATATCTTATATATACAGCTAAAGTTCATATAAATATATTAAAGAGAGACAGAATTGTTAATTGGTTTAATAGCCGCCTTCATAATTAAGTTATTTGATATTAAGGCAATTTAAATGAACCGCAAAATTGATATCTTCAAAATTCATAAATCATTTGACTGAAAATGTGCTGCACTAAATCCTCTGACTGAATCCACCTAATAGCGTAAACTGGACCGTAATAAATATTTAAAATATTTTTTTTTTAAATGCAAACCCTCAGTATGTGTTACTGGATCTGCTTCGAATCAGTTACTTACCCGGAAAACGCACAATTGGAACACGCACCAAGATTTTTATTACAGGATGAGCACTTGTTCAAAATGACAAAATATTTGAATAAAAATAATTTAGTAGGCCAGAAGAATTTTATTTTAGTTTGTTTTTTTCTTAAAAAGTATATCTTTTGTTTGTTTCACTTGAATAGAAACGAACATAGTTATCAAAAAAGTGGAAGTTCTAGCAAATTTAAACTTGAATTAAATTAATTTATTTGAAAAATGTTCCCGTTTAAAATAAAAAATGGGTCGAGGAAAAAACTTACTAAGGAAAAAATAGCCCAAATTCGCACAGCGAAAAATATTCTCTACAACCAATTGCACATAAAATAGGTAAAAGTAAAACTGTTATCTTCAATTTTCTAAAAAATCCAAATGAATTTGGCTTAAACAACAAAGTCTGAACTGTTGAGGCTACATCTGCAGCTGATACGCTGGCCATACTAAGGAGACTTTAATGAGGCTCGTTTGTTTTTCACACATAATAGAATAAATAATAAAGACATATTAGTATCATGGCACGAAATCTGAACCATACTTATAATAAAGAAAGAATCACTGCGAGTTCATACGACGGATAAAAATCTCGGATTTTTCTATCCCAGATTTTTTTTTCAATATTTTCAACTTTTTTATATGAAAAGAGGCGTGTCCGATGTATAATTTACGTGATGTAATTGGTTAAAACGATGGGATAGTGAAATCCGAGATTTTTATCCGTCGTATGAACTCGCAGTTAAGGATGACTTATTATGGATAAGAGGCCACTAAACATGTTCAATTCGGATGTGAAGAAAATCTATAAACTTATTCCGCAATGCAAAAGATGCCACGCGTAACGGCACACACAGCGAAATTAAGGTAAAGAGCCAAGATTTACGTGTTACGTGTGCGGTATACTACATAACTGCATAATTCGTCAACTCAAAAGATGGCATGTATGCAAAAGAAATTCCTAACATAAGAAATAATACAATTAATAGAATGCAAACTATCTCTCAGATAAAGGAATGAAAGGGTGACATATGCTCTTAAACTAGCAGGTACTGAAAAATTTGAAAAATCGAGCTTTGGGAGCCAAACCCAAATCTAAGCAAACTTTAAAATGTCCAGAACACTAAACATATAGATATGGAATATGCTAATGATCTGCTAAGACAACAACAAGAACTACAAGCATTTTCACATTAAATTTAGAGAACATCGTGTGAATTGAAGAGAAAAAAATGGAAAAAGTAGAAATGCAAGCTAAAATTGTAAATATAAATACTAAAAATTATTCTAGCGGTAGCCACCAAAACAATCTACCAAGAAAAACCAATACTCTTGAGTTCCTCAGTCGTTTGGGCAAAGTATTCCCTTATCTTGGGGGATTTCTTGAAAGTTAAATCGAGCTTCATAAGTTAAACAAATAATAAACCTGACTCAACAATTGTCACGAGAAATTCAGAAATTAAAAAATTTAACAATTAAATTCTACTTGAGTAAGTTAACAAATGACATAAATATACTGACTACTCATTTTGGAAAGTAACTTAACAGTTAAAAAGATGACCATTGTAGCTTCATCCTGCCAGGCAAGTGATGGGACTTGTGCAAGGAAAAACACAAAGATTTTCCGAGCAATTTCATCCTCATGAACATCAAACTGAAAAAAGTTTTGGTGAAAATGTATTACAGGAACTTAAAGATTCTACATCCAAAACTGAAATATTAAACGAAATTAAGAATATCAAATCGAATAAAGCACCAGATTTAGATTTAATAACAAGATAAATCCAGGAGGAACTTCCAAGATAAGCTAAAATTAAAACTGTTCATATTAAACCGGGGGAACACCTGTTTATTTAGAACATGAAATATTAATTTATAGCGGAATTGTAGAAAAAAATAAGGACAACCACGGCAAAACCTCTCCTTCCTGCACGCTAAAGCAAAGTAAAACCGCATAATTTCTGGAATCGAAATTTTCCTTCTTTCAAAACTAAAAATTCTGAGTGGACAATCAACCATCTGACACGCGTACGTTAAGAATCTCCATCTGCATTATTATTTTTTTAGAGTAATTCAGGTGAATTACGAGTATACCAAAGATGTGAAACTGTTAATCAGTGAAAGAAGAGAAAATTTGAAAATTAACAAGCGATAAAATGTATTTATAAGAAGATTAGAATTTATTATAAAAATGCAAACTATGTAATGCTACAGACACATTACTAGTTTCGTAACCATAATTGCAGGATCATGATTTCCTTAATGAGAACACAAGACACACAACAATTTCCTTTGTCTTCTCATTTCGTTTTAAATAGTAATGGAGTAGGCGCTGACAAAAATGTCAATATTGACATTTAATTGACTTTTAAATTGTCAAAAATGACTTTTATATTGGCGGAACAGAAAAAAATTTGCTCTAGCAAATTAATGTCGAATTTCATTGATTTTTTCTGACTTCCAAAATGTTACCCTCATTTTTTACCCCCATTTTGTTTCAATGGAACAAAAATGTACTACTATACTACTCTCTCTTTAACTTTAATTATTTATATTTGATTTTTATAATCGCACTATTAAAATTACCAAAGCGTCGTATATTTTGACAAATGACAGAATAAAATGGCAAACAGATTAGAGACAACAACAAAATTGTATACTCCGCCAAAAAACCTAGAGTATAGAAAATTACCACGGGAGTAACAAAATATTACCCTCGTGGTAATATTTTTTTTCAATGAAACATTTTGACAGCAGTTGGAGTACCATAGAGTACTATTTTTTGCTTCAATGAAAGTCAACATAAATATCCATAACAAACAGAAAACTGAAAGGGAACTAGATCTTTTTTGATAAACTATTAGTGTCAGAAATTTTCATTTTGATGCATTCGGCGTTGTGCGCAATAAAATGCATCGAAATGAGAAAAAATATCTCATTTCGAAACCGAGTTCAAATTTAGTTTGAAACTATGGTTAAACGTGACAAACTAGTACGAAATTATGATTTCGAGTTAATCATAATTACGAAACTAACAGAGTGTCTATGGCATAAGAGGTTCAGTAAAATGATACTACATCGAATATAAGGTACAATGCGTCTGTAAGCAGTTCTAGGTCATTCCTAAAGACAGGTGTCATTCTCAAAACCCTCGAGTTTGTAACGAACGGTTTTCTATATTTCAAGCTTCCTTAATGCTCGCTCAGAAAAAAAACTTGCTTAAATCGATGAACTGATACATCATGATTGCGTCTAAAAGAAGTTCATATAAATGTACTTCTATGTTGGGTAGCGAATAAAAATGTTCTGTGCGTGTATGTTCTTCTGCTTACGACGAATGTGGTTGAATCGGTTATTTTGTCGTCCGAGTATTTGCTCGCTTGGCGAAAATAACTAATTTATCAATCATTTAGTGACTGCATGCGGCGGACGAATGTTTAGCGGCCTCATAGTGCAATTGTTGTGATTTATTATTTAATTAAAGAAAAAGTAGTGCAAGTATAAATCGATTACGTTGTATTCCAAAACTGAAGGGAATTTGTTTCCTTCCATAGAATTGCGGTTAGCCAGGCCGCAGCAATTAGTAACAAACTAGATTTGTAAATACATAGAGGCTGAACAATTACGTTTCAAAGATAACCGAGGTCGCGGAAATTAGGACGAAATAAGACAAGTGTGGAACGGGCCTATGTATTTGTTCATTGTGTATTGGATGTTTGAGAGAAACGGATAGGAAAAACAAAAAAAAAACTTTAAAATATAGTACGTATTGAAGCACAATGTAAAATTCCCCAAATCTGGGTTCTCTTTGTGTCAGTGTGTACAACACGAGCCGCACAAACAATTATTGGTCCTGCAAAAAATCCTAACTTTAAAACTTTGTTTATAGGCGAAGAAGCAAAAAACAAAGAAAAACACATCGTGTTGCCGCGATGTATGAACCGGCACATGGAAACATCTAGTTGGTGGGAACAAGTTTTTCAGTTCTATTAATATTAATGTTGAATTCTTTTTGAAACAAAGTTTTGCCGATCTGAGTACAAGACGATCACGACAAAATTCTAGCATGGTGCTTATGCATCGCATCGCTACAACTCCCTGATATCACCTACATCAATCGAGGAAAACGGTACTAGTGGTGTAGCAAGTGCTTGAATTCACGTAAAACTAATAATGACCTTATATGTGGATCCTCTTCGTGAAAGTAAACTGTTAATGCAAGAAATCAGTGACACATTTGATAAATTACGTATTATTCAGTTCAAACATATCGGTGATAATTTGACTAAATAGATCACTGTTCTGATCAATGTAAATAAAAGCCTAAAATAAGATAATGGCCATTCTGTCGATATATTGGGGACCCCTTCAACTGATGGTGAGAATACTTGTTCTATTGCAATCATTTTTTCAGCAAATTACTTAACAATAATTTGAATGCCAATGATGTGGAAGATGCTTTCAGGTTAAAATTTCGTAACAACAGTAATATAATCCGGGTTAAACTATCTGCCGTCATTACAAAAAAATAATATCTAAAAAAGCATTAAGGTCCAGACTAAAGTTCCTGCCCTTCCGAAAGTATATATAGCTGCTTTACAGGCCAAACAGAAAGGCATATGTAAATATGCGTGGATTAAGAATGGGAACATTTTGGCTCGGAAACATATGGGAGGAGAACTTCACGAAACAAAATAAGTGTAACATATTAGTAGCCTTAATAAAAATCTTAATACTTTTCTAACCCACTTGAATTTGTTCGTTATTGCTCCAGATTTTATTTTTCTTAGTAGTTTCTGTGTCAGCCTTCTGATAATAGGTATATGTACAAAAAAAAATAATTAAATTAAATAAAAAAACTATATTTCTAAAAACAAAAAAAATAAACAAAATTCGGCCCTTCGACACATTCAGCCCTTCGACATTCGGCCCTTCGACACATTCGGCCCTTCGACATTCGGCCCTTAGACATTCGGCCCTTAGACATTCGGCCCTTCGACCCATTCGGCCCTTTGTACCTATTTCTCGGTAAGTAATCCATATGGTTTTGAACATCGGCGTTGTCCAATGTTCTGTTTTGGAACACTTGCTGTTTTTGATATACTGTAGTTTCATAACTGTATATCCAATCGTTCGTTTGATTTTTTCAAATAACCCATTATAAAAACAAAATAATTTTAATGCGAAAAATTAACTAAGTTCGGACATACTGATGTTTGAAACAAAAAACATTACTTTCAATTATTTAAAAAAACAGATTTTTCAAAATTAGTTTGTTTCATAACTATATAACCGCAGTAGCCTTTTGATCATTTGTATCTCGCTCAGGCTTATACATTTAAAAAATTGTTTGTATTAATTAATCTACTTCTAACGAATAGATAAGTGTTTTAGAAAAGCAGTTACACGTGGTAAGTGCATATCAAAGATGGGAAAAGGCAAAACTCATATCCGATTCGAAGTATGTAGGTCTTTTTAGACTAATCGGGTGTATATTAAACCGCAATAAATCGCCAATTATGACACCAACAAACCAGGAGGACAAAAAAAGATAAATTCATGCGAAACATGCGTTTTTAACGCTTGAAAACCCAGCTTAAATTAAATGTACCTCGAAGCACCATCTGCCGAGCTATGAACAATGCTGGAGATTTAAAACTCATCAAGACGATGTCAATACCAAAATTGCCACGGTACAAAGCCGCGCGTCTTGATTTTGTTAGGGTGACCATGAGTCGTGGCTGGTTAAAAGTAATTGAAAAACATCTTATTCTGCTTTTATGATAAAAACTAACAATTATTTAATAATAATTGATGATTTTTCCGATGAAAAATTTAGATGGGCCAGATGGCATTCAATATTATTGGAGGGATCTCAGAAAAGAGCCAAATTACATTTCTAAGCGGAATTTTGGTGGTGGTAGTTCAATGGTATGGTTTGACTTCCCTTTAGCGAGCCCTAGCCTTTCCATCCACTAAAGTGAACTGCGAGAAGTTTATTCGCGTCCTAGAAAACACCCCTCTACCTGTTTTGTACATAAATGGAGAAGAAAACTATTATTTTTCAGCAAGACAATACTCATGCATGTGAAGTTAGCCCAGTTCCTCATCTCAGAAAAAAAAATCCCTCAAACAATACTATTTCATCTCATCCCAGATTTTTCTATTTGAACTTGTACTAGACGGAAATTGTTTTTATTTTTTTTTTCTCAATAACAAAATATAAATCCCAGATTTTTTCATTTCATTGTAGTTTTTGCACTTTGCGCATGAATAAATGATTAAAAATAGTTTTTCTAAGTATGTTTAATGATTTATAAGTAATAATTGTTGAATTGGTGTTTTGAATAACGATGAAAAAAGAATCAGTCACTATATTTTTTCAACTTGGTAATAGTAAGGGCCTTCAATGATTACGATGGCAGTACCAGCCATATTGTAGTATTGGCGCAAATGACCAAGTTCCATATTTCCCTATATAAGAATATGAGAAAATCGTGTCATTCCCCAAGAAATATGATTTGCCGGTTCTTTATGTTTTGAATAACCTATGGTATGGACTAACTGTGGCCAGTCGGACAGCACCAGCTGTATAGTAGGATTCGCGGAATCAACCAGCTTCTATATGGCTCAATATAAGAATTAATAATTGTCCTTCTCATAGCAATATGATTTGAAGGAAAAGATTGATACAGTTTTGAGTTGGTAATAGTAGGGCGTACAATTTTATGATGAACCGATAATTTTTAAATTCCAAACCCGACTATCTTTTAAATTCCAAACCCAATTCAATTTTTCTGATAATTAGCATCCCCACTCGAAATTATCCCGTAATTATACAAAATATGATTTTTTCGTTAACTTACAAATACCAGACTAAAATAACGGGCGACCCACAATAATTGTCCTAAAATCGCAAGGCTTTTTGATTACAAATTAAATTTATGCGGCGAAGATGTTAATAATACCGCATTATAAATAAAAATACGTCATAATAATCAGGGCTACACACCTAAATTGCTCAAAAATTAAAATATTAGAAATATTGCATGGAACGAAACTTGGGGATTCGTTACATTCGTGGGAACGTACTTACCCCTGACTAGCTCATCGCCAGGTTTACATTTCGATATATTGCGAATTAAGCATATGTAACACCCGGTAGAGTTTCGTCCCGAGATCATTGATCCTCTTTAATGTAAGACTGGCCAGTAAGAGGTGGCCAGTCGGACAGCACCAGCTGTATAGTAGGATTCGCGGAATCAACCAGCTTCTATATGGCTCAATATAAGAATTAATAATTGTCCTTCTCATAGCAATATGATTTGAAGGAAAAGATTGATACAGTTTTGAGTTGGTAATAGTAGGGCGTACAATTTTATGATGAACCGATAATTTTTAAATTCCAAACCCGACTATCTTTTAAATTCCAAACCCAATTCAATTTTTCTGATAATTAGCATCCCCACTCGAAATTATCCCGTAATTATACAAAATATGATTTTTTCGTTAACTTACAAATACCAGACTAAAATAACGGGCGACCCACAATAATTGTCCTAAAATCGCAAGGCTTTTTGATTACAAATTAAATTTATGCGGCGAAGATGTTAATAATACCGCATTATAAATAAAAATACGTCATAATAATCAGGGCTACACACCTAAATTGCTCAAAAATTAAAATATTAGAAATATTGCATGGAACGAAACTTGGGGATTCGTTACATTCGTGGGAACGTACTTACCCCTGACTAGCTCATCGCCAGGTTTACATTTCGATATATTGCGAATTAAGCATATGTAACACCCGGTAGAGTTTCGTCCCGAGATCATTGATCCTCTTTAATGTAAGACTTTAAAGATGACAAACGCGAGCGATTGACTCGTTCGGAAGCATTCGTCTGAGGCGAATACTTCGCAGTAAACACATGTTTTACTCCATATCATTCACAGAGGAATTTTACAGCTCACGACTCAAACTATAGTCCATTATCGGTGACCAAGGTTTCAAGAACACCATAAATTAAAAACAATTGAATTTCCAGAAATTTAATTATTTCATCTGAGGCTTCCTTTCGGAGTGATTGGGTGACGACAAAAATTATCAAGAGCAATTATGATTGAGGTAATTCCCTGGCGCGTTCTGAAGTAAATGCAGCTGAACTGAGATCTATATTTAATGGACGACGAGATAGATTTAGAGAATCCATTTATACGCGAGAAAGAGAATCTGGGACAACCGTTTGACTGCCTTTCCGGTATTCTATGTCGAACTCATACCTTGAAGTCTCAAACTCCACCTTGCAAGTCTACCGGTGATGTTTTTTAGGGACATTAATCACGGCTTGCATGGTCAGTTATCACCGTAAAGGGTAATCCTTCGACATAGGACCGGAAACGTTCAATTGCAAAAACAGCTGCTAGGCACTCCTGCTTAGTAACGCAATAGTTTTGTTGAGCTGAATTCATCTTCTGCAACATATTTGCAATTGTTATATCACGCCCTTCAGAATCGAATAAAGAATCGTTTGCTAAAATCGGAGCTCACTAAAACCGGAGCAGACGCAAGGGCTACTTTTAACGAATATCAAATGTTTTTTGATGCTCACTAGTCCACTAAAATTGCCGTCCCTTCTTCAGAACGTTCGTCAGGGGGGAGCTTAATGTCGAATAACCGTTTCTAAATCTCTTGTACCATTCAGTTGACCCAAGGAACCGTGGCACTTTTCTCACGTTTTTAGGAGCACTCTGTAATGGTCCTCACCTTATCCGGATTGGTCCTGAGTTCACCTTCACCAACTACATGACCGAGGTATGCGACTTCTCTAAGAAAAAATTTGCTTTTCTCAATGTTAATGGTTAGGGCAGTATTTGCTAATCTGACGCTTATATCCTGCAATAATGGAAGATGTTGACCGAATGTTTTAGTAGTGATTAACAAATCGTCCAGATAGACAAATACCCGGTCTGGGGGTGCAGCTAGCTCAAGGTCAGGGGCGCATTACAGAGTCCAAAGGGCATCACTTTAAATTGGAATAGCAGACGGCCTGGGACCGTTTTCTCCCTCGAGCTTGGGTCCAAAGCGATTTGCTAGATCCAAGCTTGAGATGTATTTCGTTTTATCGAGTCTGCTCAATAAACTCTCAATTAATGGAAGAGAATATGCATCCTTTTAATTTGCCTGATTCAAGCGTCGTGCGTCAAGGCACAGTCTAATTTTGCCATATTTTCTTGCAATTGCCATGGAAGGGCACGAGTGGCTGTGACTCTTCTCAATGTCTTCTAAACTCAACATACAGTCGATCTCTTTATATTATTATATTTATATTATTTAATTTAAACGATATATTTATGGCACTTAAATTTTAGTCCTGTTTCGAAATTTACAAATCAATTACTTAAATTGTATCATTATTTTAGTATCATCATTTCAACCATTGTGTTTTAAGTATCTCGACATAATTTTGGATAAAAATGTTTTCAAGAAGCTACATGTCGCTAATCTTAAAAATCTATTATCAACTCTCTACAAGATCGACCAAATGATGCTGTATAAGATAGCGGAATTTTGACAGCGGAACATAAGAATTTTCGCTACTCACCGCAAGTGGCAGCACTATCACCAAAGAGAATTTATTTTTGAATGTAATTATCAGCGGAAATTTTTTATTCATTATGTATATATTTTTTCACTAAATAAAACATCTCAGCGGAATAAAATATTAGAAGTGATCCTTTGATTGATCTCCGAAGTAAAGGAACTCGGTATATGTAATGTTGAAATTTAAAAATATTTCGTCTTTCCGACATTTCTTCCACTATTAACCAATGCTTTCGGTAGTTTTTCTAATAGCTTACGTCATACTGAGACTATATGGAAATATTGGAGAAAATTCATGGACTAGAATTTTCACTAGAATTTTTTGATTTTCTGCGGCCATATAAGTTATTTTCAGTTTCTGGACAAAATCGCAAAAACTAATAGTGGTGCCACTTGCGGCGAGTAGCGTAATCTCTTATTTTCCGCTGTCAAAATTCCGCTATCTTGTACAGCATGACCAAATGCCACAGTGGTTAAAGCGTTGGCGTTTGGATCGGGAGGTACCGGGTTCGAATCCCGATAGGAGCAGGATGCAATGGGAATTTTCATCAACAGATTACGATCTGTAGTCAAATGGAACACATCTGTGAACCCTGTCGGAGTCCAAAACTCATGGGCCGACCCATCTTCCATGCCAGTGTAGGCTGGCAGGGAGCTATGCAATGCGCGGATGGTAACGTAAAATCTGACCTATAGCCGCACGTTTTCGATTTGGCATAACTGCGTAAAGTAGGACGGGAAAAACCAAGCCGCGAAAGAGGTTGGAGTGCTTCGGCTCCAGAACAGATTGCATAGATTAAAAAATAAAAAATCTATACGAGTCTTACATTTGCATCGCAGAGTGGCTCCTTGTTTTGCGTTAATTAAATATTATTATGGCGTTATAAATTTTACTTTGGAGTATGGTTTGTCTTGTTGGGGACGTTGCTATATTATGTCAAGATTGAAAACACTAATCACATCTCAGAAACCTGCTATTCGTATAATATGTTTAAAACATCATATGCATTATTCCAGTTGGTACTTATTTGCAACATGTTTATGTATTTAAAGTTTTGCGTTCATTTTATTTGAGAAGTGGTCAAGTGGGAAAATACGATCAATTTATATTCGATATTCCACATTTTTTTTCTCGAACATTTTCGAAAGTATTTTTTAGTTAGCGCCTCGTCGCTTTTAACGAACTTTTTTTTTATTATTATTTAATATTTGCCAAATGGTTCTGAGGCCGAAGCACTCCCAACTATTTCGCAATTCGCTTTTCACGGCGTTCAACTTTTCATGAGTTGATTTTACACTCCGACAGGGGGTCACAGTTGTGTTCCATCACAGATCGTAATCTGTAGATGAAAATTCTTTTTTGCATCCTGCTATATCGAGATTCGAACCCGGTACCTCCCGATCCAAAGCTTTAACCACTGTACCGTTTGGTCGGTAAAGGCTAAAGATTGTCGTGTGTCTTGAGCCTCTCGAACTAGATAGCTGCGACGAATTACGTTTTGTGCAAGTTTAGGCTTTGAACATCTTGCCAAAAAAAGAATCTAACCTTATAACTAACTGTAATTTGGCATTTAGCATCATACTTAATAGTTATGAGTAGCTTAGATTTTCGTGATAACGGTGTTATAGGGCTATACAAGTTCTATATAGTCTTATATCCTCAATTTCGGGAAGTGAAAAAATCCTTTGTGAGCATCTAAATTACATTAATTATTATCAAAAATTTTAGCGAGAACGCAAAAAATATTGGTCAGATCTCGAAACATTGTATACGCAGGTACTGATTTTAAAAATATCCGCATAAACCTAAAATTGGGATGTCACGCGATAATTGACCTTATCAAAAATTGTTTGGCATATATCTCATTAATAATTGTAATACACCGGATACAAGCTATCATACTTATCTTATACAGAAAGAAAGAAAAATTGTACTCGGTCTTCCTGCCCATCTCTCTAATTTCCATTTCAATTGGCCGGTATTATCGCTTATCAATAAATAAATCAATTTTTTCTCCGCTGTTTGCCAGTTTTTTTCCCTCTTGTCGTCTACATTTTAAATGAAATCGTTAAATTTTTGATTGAAAAATAAAACAGGACGAGTCGAAAATGGAAACGGAAAATTTATTTATTTTTTTTAATTGAATTTTATTTTTGTTTAAAATTATCGCACCGATTTTGACGAAGGTTTCTTTCCCTCCGATCTAAACAATTTCAATTTTTTTTTTTTTTTGCTCGGGAAAATTTGTTTTCATGTGTGCGGCGTATAAAGGTTTTTCTCGTCTTCATTTCAATTTTTGTATTTTTTTTTTATGGGGAGAAGGTTTTGAATAAAGAAAACGGAAATTACGATATGAAAATCGCAAAGTGAAAATTGGAAAAAATTTCTGTGTAAGATTTGTACGCCAGATAGTAATGGACGCGTGCGATGAAAATTTGTTAGACGGTATACGAGCGATTTTTTTTGTTGTCATCGCAGTTCATTGTCGCGCACGAAATTTAATTTATGTGTAATGTATTGTGTCTGATATCATTTGTTGTGTGCACATAATATAGTCGAAGACACACAATAGACAGATACAAATTTTGTCGCTATTTTATTTTATTTTATTCGATTCGTGATTTTTATGTTGTCGTACTATAAATACGCGACCAGCACATTAGTATACCACCGCGCAATTTAATGTACACAAAATGTTGTTGCGAATCGTTCGCGGAAAACACGATTTTCAATTTAATGCTGCGTTGTTGTTATTGTTGTTTTGAATACAAAATTTTCATGATGCCTTTGTGCTTATGTTATTTTTATGTAGCGAATTTTAACGTTTATACATAAAATATGTATTACAGGGAATTTATTTGGTACAGCGTACATAATAAATAGATTTTCCATTAATTTTTTCGTTTTCGAAAAACGATTTTCTGTTTCAACGTGGTCGTCGTTGTTTTGTTTGTATGACATATTGGGATGTCTATTTATATTTTAGCGGAATTTGGTTGTCATGTATAAACAAAATTCCTTTTTTTTAATTAGATAACATCATCTAGATAAATAGTAGATGTTTAGGAGTTGTCATTGTTTTCCCGCAATTTCCTTCATTTTTTACCAAATTTTTGATGCGATGAAATAAGAGGGGTGGATTTTTGTGTATTATATCATTTATTTTCTCTCTGTTTTTGTTGCTCTATATATTTTGTGATTAAACTGTCGTCTACATAGTGATGATAAATTTTTTTTTGTCAACAGCTATTTAATGTTACGCGAGTTATTTAAAAATTGTGATTGATGTTAGGGAAGCGTTTGTTTCTGTTATTCAACATATTGATCCGTTGATCTTCGTCAGTTCAATTTGAACATGCAAGACAAGAACAAAATAAAATTTGAATCTTTTACGAGGTAGTTAGTGCCACGCATACTCGGATTGTTCCTTAAGAAACGGTTTATTTATTAACACGTATTTTAGAAACAAATAAAGAAGTTTTAGTAGTTCTTCAAAGATCGGAGTGAAGTATTTAACATGTATCAAAAGTGTAGCTACACAAATTAACAAAAAAAAATGCAGTTACACAATTTAACAAAAAAATATAATTGTACACAGAAAAAATGTGGCAGAGTTGCAATTATATTTTTTTAAAATTTATATCACACTTTTTAAACCTAAAAACTAAAGGTAGAGTTAAAAAAAATACGAAGAGGTAAAATATAAATAAGTAACTTAAACTAAATAATTTAGAGTGAGTTTTATTAATTAATTTTTCTAATTTAAATCAAATGTGAATATTTTAAATAAAATATTCAATGATGAATGTGAATATTGTGAATAAAATAAATCTTTATGATTTTGAATTAATAAGGATTTTAAAATATAACTCGTTTAGTTAAAAACGTACACTTTGACCATTCACACATATTTCTAGAAATGGCTGGACAAATATGAGCATTCTGGCATTTTAGGTTTGCCTTTGTGATTTATTTGGGCCGCATTGATATGCCGCATATCTGAAATAAATCTCGAGCGCAAGCCTAAAACGTCAGGATACTCATATTTTTCTAGACATCACTATAATTATGTGTTAATGGCCTTCAAACAATTACACGATTCAGCGTATACTTTTGCTAAATTGATAGAAAATTCCCCGAGGGTCGCATCGATATGCCGCATATCTCAAATAGGCAAGCTTAAACGCCAGAATACTCATATTTTCCAGCCATTTCTAGAAATATATGTTAATGGCCATCAAAGTGTACGTTTTTATCTAAACGAGTAGGGCCTCATAAATCGCCACCGCCTCCAGGTTCTCAATCTTGGTAACAGGAATGGGTGAAATAAGTAACCTAGGTGTGGGGCGGTGTTCAGGAAAAACCGAATAGCCGAGCAATGAGATGTTAATACCCGTCCAACCCTTCCTCCTCCTTATTCTTTTAACCTCGAGTCGACCCGAGTATTGGTCTAACCCAAATTAACCACAGTCCAGCGAGTTCACAAAGTTAACATCGCTCTGCTCCAATGCCATCGATTAAATAATGGAACCAACTGTCGTCAGTGACATCTACCGAACAATAGCTATTATTTAATTATTAGTGTCTCCAATAATTTCCCAATGTTATTGTGGGATATTATTTGCGTACTAATAATAAGGTCATGTAACCGTGGGACATCATTTATGTACTAATATAACTGTCATGTAAAAAACAAATTGTATAATTTTTTAGTCTGTCGATTATCGCCACTCAATTAGAACGTAATAAATAAAATCTCTTAAATTAAAGTTAATGTTTTAATAAATAAAATTTACAATAAAAAAAACCAAAGAAAAAGAGGGAGAATATTCAACCAACTTTATTAATCCTCAACCAACCCAAACAGGCGGGTCACGCTAAATGGTGGCGGTTGTGTCGGATCAAGGTGTTATGCGAACCGTGCCGATGATCAGCCAGGCTGGGGACGCATCTAAAAATAATTGCCCAGTCCTGAACGGAGCCCTCTAGATACCTGGCGACCTCCAGTTGTATATAGCCTTACCCGTGTGCACGGATCTCTGCACGGGCGGACCATCATTTCTCCGTTACTCTTGGGAATCAAATAGAATCCAGAACTAAAAACAAAAAAGAAGTGGCCAGCACTTCCAAAATGCTGGGGGAGACGGACAGGGGGGGGGGTCTAGGACTCCAGCCATCGGTGTGGCTAAGACTGATTCCGAGGCTTGCAAGCCAGGAACTAGCGGTAGTGCAAAAAAGGAGAAAGTCGTTGCTCCTTCGGTTCGGAGATACAGGGCTAGGCGTTCGGCCTCCCATGTTTTGGACAGACTGGTTACAGTCCCGGAGGAGCAATGGACGGAGGAACAGAGGCAATCGGTTAAGTGGGCGAAGAATCGCATTGCCGATGTAACTAAAGAAAAATAAGAGGATCTTGGGTCTAAGAGAAAGAGGTCTAGCGAGGAGAAGCATGAAGTTTTGGAGGCCTATAGGAAACGGGCCAGGCTTCAGGAAGCAGTCGCTTTTAAATCAGTCGCTGAGCACAGCAGTCGCTTTTAAATCCTTGTACTGGGCAACGTATAGTTTTGCTACTTCCAAGATTTTGTCTTCTCTGAGGCGCCCGACGAGGTATCTTCCATCGTCATTAGATGAGATAATACCCATCCTCACTGCTGGTGGAAAGACTGGATCAACGAAAGATGCTGATGGGGAGCCTGAAATTAAACCTCAATTGTTGCTAGAACTGGGTGAACTTGAGATGTTCATGGTGGGCTGATCCTCGATGTTGTTGGAGTTGAATGAATTATTGACTTTGACATTGCTCACACCTTCAGGATGGATTGTTGGACCTTTTAGAAAATTTGGGTATTCTTCGGTGTTGTTCTTCCGACGGACTGTGTGTCTTGAGGGATCGTTACGTCTGAAAATTGAGGATGTCGGTGGAGGAATGTTGATACTTGAAGGCGGTGTACCGGTGAGTGGTTGAATAGGTGTCGATGGAGCACTCTTGATGCTTGTAGTCGATGGAGGTATGATGTCAGATCTGGGAATTGTTTTGTGGGGCTTAAGCTCTTCAGCGACGTTGTGAAGGAGGGGGAGGTGGTGCTAGCCGTCATGGACGAGAGCCATGAAGATGGAGTCATCACCGTGGAAAATGGAGGTTGGTTTTTAAGGCACTTAACCTAGCGATTGGCCTTCTTATATAGGAAGGCTATTGAGGAGGTAGGCGAGGAATGGCCAGGAGCCGAGCTCAGGGCAGTTCCCAAGGACGAAATACCAAGCAGACCTAGGGCAATGGTCTGGATTCCCACGGAGCCGGCAAACTTGGATGAATCCCTGAGGATAATCCAGGTTTGTAATCCGGATCTTCCGACAGGGAACTGGAAGATTGTCAAGTAGAAGGAGCCTAAGGGTAGTTTCAGACCATATATCATGGTAATCAACAAGGAATCCCTGGCTGCCCTGGCAAAAACAAAAGAGGTTATAAAGTTCGGCTTTGGCTCAGTTACACTCAAGGTGGTCAGAAAGGACGAAGTCGGAGTAAAAACGAGTACTACGCAGCCCGAAAAGGCGGAGGTAGAGGTCCATCCTGGAAGAAGAAGCGCGACGAGTGGTATATCACAGGAGATACAGCCAGTGGCGAACCCTAATGAGGAGCTTACTAGCGAACTTCGTGACAAAATATTCGTTTGCAGGGGGAACCGGGACACGTCAGATTCTGAAGGGGCGGATGTGGACCTCTTTAAATTTAGGAACTGCGGGGGGAGTGAAACGGAGGATACCGTCGACTCCATCGGGTCCAATTAATCGACGTAGCACGGCTGCCGTAATAAGTATTGCAATGGGGCATAACTGCGGTCTGAATAGAGACGGAGGGGAGGAGATTCTGGCCTGCAGCCGCATACTTGGACCGTGAGAAGCCAGTGCCGCCAGATATACTGGGGCACTTGTTTGCGACGCGGAAAGGAGGAAGGTGGGAGCTATCCTGGGGTGTGACGTAAATGCACACCATACCATCTGGGGCAGCTCAGACATCAATGATAGGGGTGAGTTACTTTTCGAATTTCTTTTAAGAACTAACCTCACTATTAGCAATATAGGTCAGGAACCCACGTTTATTATTAGTAATAGGCAGGAAGTTCTGGATATTACTATGGTCTCTGAGTCTATTTCACAGATGATCAGGGAATGGAGAGTGGCGAAGGAGCATTCCTTCTCCGACCATCGTTATTTAACGTTTAAGCTCAATCTCCAAATTACAAATCAATACGTGTTCAGAAATCCCAAGAGGACAGTATGGCGTGTATATAGGGATGTATTAGAGGGCACCATCCATCTAGAGTTCCAGGACTCCTCGACACGGGTAGTGAACTGAATTCAATGGTGGATACTCTTACTAGGGCCTGCAATATCTGTATGAGAGAAGCTTGCCCATTAACAAAGATGAGTGGAAAGCGATAACCTGTCAGGTGGACCTCGGCATTTGCGGAGCGCCGAAAAGCTTGCGGATCTGCTTTCAACAGAGCGAAAAGATCTAGAGAAATGAAAGACTGGGACTTCTACAAGAAATGCCTCAGAGTTTACAAAAGGGAAACAAGGAGAGCGCAGAGCTAGTCGTGGAGGCGCTTCTGTGATGGAATGGAAGGGGTCTCGGAAACCTTGCGCTTAAGAAAGATTCTCTCCACTAGTCCAGCTGTTCCAGTCTATCTGATAAAACCGGATGGCGAATGGACGGTGTCTAGTGAAGAGACTCTTGATCTTTTGATGGAAACTCACTTCCCTGGAAGTGAGGATGTGTCAACTGCGGGGCCTTTGGATGACTGCGAGTCTAGAAATGACTGCGGAGTCCAAGTGTTACGTATAGAGGATCTCCTGAATACACGGAAGATAAAATGGGTTATTAAAGGGTTTAAGTCCTTTAAGTCAGCAGGCCCGGATGGGATTGTACCAGCAGAAATTCAAAAGAACTCGGAGGTCTTGCTTTCCTGGCTGGAAGTTATCTTCAAAGGGTGTCTGAAGCTGGGGATCACATCCCGATGAAATGGAGGGAGGCTAGAGTGATCTTCATCCCCAAAGCAGGTAGAAGCTCCCACAGCAACCCTAAGGACTAAAGACCAATATCTCTGTCATCCTTTCTGTTGAAAATCATGAAAAGGCTGCTGGACGTTTATATTCGGTCGAGAATTGTACCCAGAAACTGGGCACAATCTCAGCATGCGTACCATAAGGGTAAATCCGTGGATACGGCATTACACACCTTGGTTCGGGGAATTGAGAAGTCACTGGATTTTCAAGAATTCTCGTTGGTGGCGTTTCTTGATATCGAGGGCGCTTTCAACAACGTGAAGGTGGACGCAATTAGGGAAGGATTGCTTCCATTTGAGGTCGGAGACACAGTAACCAAGCTGATTTTAGGGATATACATTTAAAAAAATATAATTGCAACCATGCCCCATTTTTTCTGTGTACAATTATATTTTTTTGTTAAATTGTGTAACTACATTTTTATTGCGTATCTGGACAAAAAAGGCGATATATTTCAGAACTTAGTCAAAAAATCATTTTAGAATCTTATTTCCATCACACATATAGAATTTTATCATAATGTGTCAAGAAATATCCGAGTTCTGTCGCTAATGGCAATATTCTAGAGAGTTAGCAAAAAATCATTTTAGAATCCCATTTAGACCTTACTTGTGGAGTTTTAACATAATCAGTAAAGAATAGGTCAAGTTCCGTCTCTATCGACCGTATCTGCATCCTGTAAAGTAACGCGTAGATTTTATTTTTGTATAGTTTTACTTGGTCACATTGATTCAGCTTACATTTGTTTGGAAAAGTTATCAATTTATGTACTGTCCAGAACATTTCGAAACCACGAGCTTTTAGCACTAGAACATCATTCTACAAACTATGGAGAAAACCACTCCATTAATAGGTTGTTAAAATCATTCAATATCATCGATCGCCTATATTTGACTTTAATTTATCAAAGGACAAATTCAAAAAAAACTGAAGAACCATTTTAAAATTATTTAAATTTTGATTTTGATTTTTTTTCACTTAATCTTTGTTTTAAACTGAATATCTCAAATCTGAAATCATATAACTCACAGGAAAGATTTGTTTACTAAATAAATGAATTATATGTTTTTGACAGTGATAATTTTTCTACTCACCACTTCAAATTAAACCGAATGAATTATTTTAAAAATTAAAGCGTACCTGCAATAAATAAAAAATAACAAAATTAGCATTAAAATAAAAATTCAAAGCTATTAAACAATTTCAAGATAAAATAAATAAACTACACAATAAAATTTAATCCCTAAATTACACACACCGCACACATAATAGAATAATGGCCCCAAAAACAATTGTATTATGTGCTGCTATACATGGGATCATGGATACATTTATCATCTAATTGTACAAACAATAAAACATCCACGATTTAACATTTAAGCGTTAAAACCATTTATTCAAATTACTCATACAATTTCAACTCCGTTAAATCACAATCAAATTATCTTTCACATAGTCGCTTCTATTTATAGATACTCGTTTTGCATATACCGGAAACACGATACAATATAGAATAAAGTCGAAGCGAAAACAAATCATTTAGACATTAAAACATAAACTGACATAATGACATTCTAATATATATATCGGTAATGTATCATTTGCCATTTAATTCCGTTAAAAGTGACTTGTGTACCGATTATTCGTTTGCATATTGATTTTCGCTACCGGTCCCGCGATCCCTCTATATGCTATTTTACTCGTATGTACTCAGCCGCGTACATAACCAAAAGAAAAATAACGAGGAAAACCTTTTAACACGAAAATAATAACGTTGCCTCATACAAAAGAAATCACTTTAAATCATAAACAAGAACAAATTAGTTGATCACAAGAAACATTATTATTATTATTAGACGCTCGTATATGTACGTAGATATTTTTATAACAATGAGCTTTTCCTACATACATAAACTCCATACATATTTTTCTATATATTCTTTGTATGTACATAGAAGAATTATATCTAATATTGTCAAGATAAGTGATAGATATAATCAATCAAATTTTATAAAAACACAGCATAAAAAAATTGAAAAATGATAATATCCCATATATGCATTACACACGGATGGTATATAACGATAATCAGGCGTGGGTAAATTATTTTCAAACGTGGTTGATGTTGGGACTTCGGTAGGTGTTACTAAGCAATTTGTATTCTGGTTTTCAAAACTACATAAGAATTGAAAATTTAAATTACGTAAAGTAAATAGGCAAATGATTGATTTGAATTTAAAATTTTCTTTAACAAAATCTGGTTGCCATTTTGGTTATCTAACGCAGTTATCAAAAATAATATCTGCAGATAAAAGTTTTTTGTTTCGAATTCTTTCAGTTTTTGTCCGAAGTATTTTTTAGAACTCTGTTGTAATTTGTTCCTTTCTATAAATAATAACCAATTAGAGAAATAAAGAGTGATTCTATCATAAAAATGTACCAAGGGACTTCAAACAGTTTATTAAAAATTAAACTAAAAATGTTAGCACACGCATCAAATTATTTATCCAATGATTAACCGAAGTATTAATAATTTAAATAATTAAAGCTGACGATTTGCAAAAGTTTATTAATGCAGGGTTGATTTCCGCCGTACAGCTTTGGTTGTTATTTAAAATCTTCGATTTAAAAGCTTCAAGAATCTGCAACTTCCGGTTTATTGTGTTGCCGGAAAATGACAAAAATTAAATACGATATTTTAGGAAAAACTAAAATCGATGAATTATAAAGCTTCATATTATGAAAAATGTATAAGAACCAAACTTTAATTCTGATTAATATAGACTTGCAGTAGACTTGCAGAGTGTAATTCAACAAAACTGCAGATTTTTTTTAAATGAAAAACACCAAAATTTGTCAAATAAATTATTTTTAATTTCTTTGTGTTATTCAATGTACAACAAGTTGCATTTAACTGTGATTGGATGATAATATCCGGCCAATCCATACCACGACTCTAAAGTAACATATGACGTCACAAGTAACAAAGAATGCGACGAGTTTTAGTTTTTTATAAAACAAGACCCTTATGCTTTCATTTGCTTCTTACAGAAAGCAGGTGGAATACATCGCTGACAAATCCGATAGTTCATTCGGTAACAAAAAATAAACCAACCATTATTCCAAAATTATACTTCAAAGCAGAAAACCACAAAATAAAATATATTAGTAATGACATTAATAAATCATTTATCTAAGAAGGCGCGCGCAAAATGTCATTTAAATGATGTATTATATTGATCTCGGTAAACTTTGCGTGAAATTGTTATTTTGTTTTTCCATGAAAAAAAAATAGGAACGCGTAACTGAACCGAGAAAACGCTTTGGTTAGCCATCACCGGAAATGTTTTATCTTATAACTTTAAAACAGATTAACACCCATAATTGTCGAAGTCGTCTCACGTCATTTTAGAAGACTATATTCAAGTCACTTCATTTTTGCTAATATCGAAGTCGTCTGCTACGACTCTAGTCACATGATACGACAACAGTCACTTAATTTTTTCAAGTGACATGAATATTTTATTAAGAAAATGGAATGTAAAAGGTAATTATTATTTTTTATAAATAATTATTGTTCATGTAATGTATAAATATGTATACCAGCGAGCCCAGGTTCCATCAACCATTCTTATGGGTGGCACTTGCATTTTAGGCCATTTTAAACCTTTGGTGGCTTTCCACAGGGAATAGTCTGTGTCAGGTTTACTGGTCAGATTACTTAGGAAACTTGCAACTCATTATTAATCTCCTTTATAAGTAGTTTAAGTTTGTTGCACAAGTTGTTTAGGATTGTTTTGTCTTCGGGGGCTCTGGTTCTCTGCCAAGTCTTACGAACTCTCCTTTTTTCGTTAACAAATTCTCTCACTTCAACTAGATGGGATATACTTTTTTGTAATATTTCCTGCTGATCAAGAGTATTTTCCCAGGCCGCTTTTTGCACACTTTCAATGAGGTTTTCTAGTTCTTCTTCTATCGTGTAAGCGTTCGATATCTACACGTGTAGCTTGATACTTTCTTCGACTGGCTGTCGAAAGTATTCCCAGTTGGTTTTGTTATTTGTTAATCCTGGGCTTGCTTACATTATTACCGTGCCCTTATTGTCATTTGAACTGGAGAATGGTCTGACGATGGCCCTTCTTCATTTCCAATGAATATGAATAGATAAGGCAGCTGTGCTACCACTGCTACCAGTTACTCTAAACGAAATCACGAAGAAAACTACAGCAAATAATCAATGCTATCTTTAGACTATGTTATGTTCCGAGACAGTGGAAAGTAGCGGAAATCATAATGATTCCAAAGCCCAATAAATCACTAAACGACAAAACATCGTATATGCATATTTCTTTGTTAACAACAACATCAAAAATTTTCGAGAGACTGTTTCTCAAGAGATTAAAACCAATTATAGAGAGCAGACATCTTATACTAGAACATCAATTTGGGTTTCGAGAAAGGCACTCAACGATAGAACAGGAACATAGGATTACTGATACAATTGAGGAGGCGCTGGAAAAAAAGGAAGTATGTTCAGCAATATTCTTAGACGTAGCCCAAGCATTTGATAAGGTTTGGCACCGCGGTCTAGAATTTAAGCTCCAACGAGATTTGCCAAAACAACATTTTCAATTGCTAAAGTCTTCAACGACCGTTACTTCCGGGTGAGACAGCGGGGAATACTCTAAACTGAAGAAAATATTTGCAGGGGTTCCACAAGGTAGTGTTCTAGGCCCCGTATTATACCTCCTGTTTACAAATGATCTACTAGACATAGAAGAAGCTAGAATAGGAACGTTTGTTGATGACACAGCTGTTATGACCACCGATACTAGTATGGTTGAGCCCACAAGGAAACTAGAAAATGCTATTAATATAGTGGATAGCTGGACAAAACAATGGAGAATAACACTTAACGAATCGAAATCAACACATATCAGCTAATATCAGCTAATAGGAACACATATCAACTTTACAATAGTCTGAATTCACAACAAATTCCATATTCTGAAAATGCTAAGTATCTCGGCATGACGCTAGACTCTAAACTAAGGTGAGAAGCGCATGTTAAAAAGAAAAGGAAAGAACTGAATTTAAAACTCATAAAAATGCACTGGCTTATTGGAAGAAACTCCGAACTGAGAACACACAACAAACTGCTGTTATATAAACAAATCATAAAACCTATCTGGACGTATGGTATTCAGCTTTGGGACTGCGCAAGAAAAACTATAGTGAAGATCATTCAAACATTTCAAAACAAAGTACTACGTAGCATTGTGAATGCTCCTTCGTACATTAGAAATGACAATCTCCATCGAGACCTAAACATGGAATACGTCAGCGATGAAATACAAAAATTTGTAAGGAGTCATGTACTGCGACTGCAGCAGCATGACAACGAGGAGCTGCGGAACCTACTGGATCGCATCAATGGACCAAAGCGCCTAAAAAGAACAAAGCCATTAGAATTAGTGGTTGAGCCGCTTAAATCAAAGGGCTGGCAGACCTGGGATGAACCGATAGGTCTCATCCCACAAGAATAGACTACTAAAATAATAAAACAATTACTAGATAATCAATTTGATTAGTTGTACAGAAATAAAGATTAAAAAAGAAAAAAAAATATTTGGAACGGCTTCAGTGACAAGTAAAATAGTCTAGGTCTTCCAGTACGGAAACCCTCAGAATGGCAAAAAAGTAGTGTTTGGATAAATGTTTCGAACAATTATTCAAGAGAAATAAAATTTGTTGTATTATTTTAGGTATGGAACGATTATAAGGGCAAAATCAAGGCGAAATTAGGCCGTGACAAAAAAGAACTTACAGCAACAGGTGGTACAGCCTCCACCTGTACACATTTAATGTACATAAATTATATACATTTTCAGCGTAAGAGGAGAGTGTTATCAACTTGCTGCTTCTCAGAGAAGTATCGCAGATAAATCGGAAAACTTTTGGTTTGGGCCCGAGTACCTCGACCGCTATACCGAGAATAGAAAAAGTAACTATCGAACCGGTGTGTAACAACCAAATTTACTATAGGGAATCAAAGATATTCCACACCCGGAAAACAATTTGCTACAATTGGATGATCATTTTTCCTGTTACTGATAGATTTCCTGAACCCAGTGTTTCAGAACCAAAAAGCTTATCTTCAAAAAAGCATATACTAAAGAAATTGCTCGGTATTATAGAAAAATGTATGAGTTTAAAACAAAAAAGTTTAAATTATGGCAAGAAAACCTTTTGGATAAAAAAAGAAAGCGGTCTAATTTACTCGAATTGAAAATTCGACAAATAGAGTATAAAGAAAAAAAATAGCTTTCTTGGAGCGTAATGAAAATAATTCGACTAGAAATCCTTAAGTTAGTCCATTGTGACAAAGAAAATGTGATTAGAAGATGAAATCAAACTTCGAATTTTAGGAGTAATATAATGAATTGAATTTATTTGTCAATTTTTAATCAGAAAAATGCGTGCTTGTCGTTTAAAACGACTTCAACAATACCAATTATGGCGCGACGTGACACGACTGTAGTCACATCACTTGAAGTGAGACGACTTCGACAATGTGGGTATAAGATATCGAGATAATACAAAGTTCAGATGGCTGTCATAATTTACAGCTTAAAATCTATTTAAGCTATACTAAAACATGTCCAGTGGCTTTGGCGTGGAAACTGGACTACGAAACCGGTGTGGACCGACAGGCGGAAACACAAACATGCAAAGAAAAAAATACATCTAAGCCTAGAATCACATGGCTGGATGAGAATTGTTCAGGTTCATTCTCTCAATCAACAAGGCACTCATACAACGACTAAATGATCGCAAGAAAATAATCCAACCGACTGTGTAGAAAAAAAAACATGAAAGGTACAAATAACAGTGCCTAAAATCAAAACTACCAGTTCTATAAAATTTATCGCTACCGACTTTCATCCACATATATAATAGTGATTGTCGTTCGATTTTAACTCTTAAAGTGGAGTGTTGAGAGAAATTTTTTGTGAGCATATAAAAAAATTACTGTAGTGTGATATGGAAAACTCAGTTACCAATCTGAATCTCAATATAGTTGACGGAAAACTGTACATCGATGGACAGTGCATCTCTACTATTGAGATAGTGAATACAGTGGAAAACGTGAATAACGAAACATTGGAATCTATTATCAATGCATCCGGAATAAAAAAACCTCGAGGCAACTCAACTACGTTTAACGATGAAGATAAGTTATACGAATTATTAAAGCAGTTTAAATTATTAGAAGTTTAGCCGATTTTGAAAGGTATGAATTTGGTATGAATTTTCTTACGTAGAAATTTTTTTTAGAAAGGTTTACTGTAACGATCCCTGCCTGAAGCAAGGGATCTTTGTGTGTGAGTGAGAGTGCGGGCTCGTATAAGCACGTGTGTGTGGCCGAATATCGGTTTATGTATGATGTTTAGCAGATATAGCTCAAAATCCTTCTGAATAAGACCTGCCGATTCAGTCGCATGGTAGTGGGCAGTAAGAGAGTATGGGTGTATCCGCATGTGTGTCTTTGGTGTGGTTATTATTTTTTGTTTCATTCTTACCAATGAACGTTTACTTCTTAACAGTTCTGGAGATGTGACGTAAATTCTATTTCACACTTTTAGGTTAAATATTAAAAGTTATTATGGTTTTGTAGTAATACTAAATTTGTTTATTGCAGCAAATAAGATCACATATCGATCCCTTAAATATTTGTCAAAAGAAGACATAGAAAAAGCGATACCACATATAAGACCAAGGGCCATATTTAGAGAGAAATTGTTTGTCTGGCATAAAACTAAGGTATTTTAATTCAATTTTCTAATATTCTGTATAAAATGGGCGATTTCAGGTCCGCTACCTGTTGGTACCATGTTAAGTAAAATTACGATCACCTTATTATTAAATTTTGTATTTGTATTGTGATGAGACCAACGGCTAGCAAATCTTAAATTCTAAAATATTTTCTCCGTAATTTCTTTTTTATATTTCCAAGTATGGAATAGACGATCAAACGTTGCCAACTAATAGCAAAATAAACCATTGGATGCGGGATCCTAATCATGATAGATCTATCCCATCACCTTCCTGGCCTTCTACGACAATGAGAGTAATTCAATACATTTATTTCATAATTGATATTATTTTGAATTATGTAACTTCTTTTATAGAGTGTTTCAGAAATTCTGAATGATACACCGATTGGGAAAAATTTGATAAAATATTATGAATCAAAAAATTCATTTACCGACATTCAAAGAAATGAATTGATCCGACTAATTGTCGAAGATATTAATATAAATGAAATCCATCTAAAGCCATCTGATTTCAAACATCTTGTTGACCAAACAATCTCAATTTTCCCGTCCGAGATGCAAGTAAAAGTAAATATATAAGTTTTCTGTGATGGTTTTATATATAATTTTATTTACTTTCATTTTCATGGTTCTTATACGATTATTACTTCATACCCCGTAATGGCAAAAAAACCCTAAGGGAAAATTGTTTTGTAAATATAGCAACAACCGGAATAAAAGAGTAAAACCGAACGAAAAATTATCTGTAAGCAATACTGAACTAAATAGTGCTTTAGGGCTTCAGAATGCACCAGAAGAAACGGTTGAATTCGACGAATCTATTTCTATGGCCATAAAAACAAATTTACAACGTGATATGAAGTGGGACGAAGTGAAAGATAATTGGTATAAAACCTTCCAAATACGACAAAAAGATTTTCGGGAAATGACAATTGCTGATTTTTTTAAAGCGTGGCCTAAATTTATTCATAGTCAAACTCCAGACTTGGTAAACATTTAAACGTTCATCTTAGTTTTTTCAATACTAAATTGGTTTATAATTTTACAGATTGAACTACACTTTGAACTATTGTACTCGAGCAAAATACATATGCTGTTTTCAAAATGGAATGTGTTTAAATCTAAGATATAACCTTATTATGAAACGCATATCAACAACTTAACTTGTAAGGGGTTACTCAACATTTTACTTTTGGTTTTTTTCGATAGTAATGGTGTTTGTGATTGTTCCGTATATTGGTCTATTTTCAGTACTCGCGAATTAAATACACAACCGTAGGAAATTCTTCCATTTGCGTCAATTTGTATGACAACGACTATGATAATCGGCACTTACTTATCCATTGTCATACAGATTTACACAAATGGAAGAATTTCCTATGGTTGTGTATTTAATTCGAGAATACTGAAAATAGACCAATATCCGGAACAATCACAAACACCATTACTATCGAAAAAACCAAAAGTAAAATATAATAAAATTCGTAAACACGAAAAAGTTAGTTGCAAAAATAGAATATAGATGATAAATGTAAAAAAGAATCGAATTTTGTACGCTATGCAGTAATTCGCTAGTAGTACAACTGCATGGTATTGCTCTATATATATAGACAATATTCCATGTAAATAATACAACGTCAGTCGTCGTGAACTGATGAGAAGACTGATTTTTTCAAATCATTAATCTCATCCGTTCGAAACTGATTGTTGGGATTCTTGCACATTTTCCATCTATAAATCAAAATTCAAATTTACTCAACATTTTAAAAAATATTTCAAATTACGGTAAGGTTAAAACATTGACCTTTTTTATTTATTAATTTAATTTAATTTGCATTTTATATTTATTTATCTATAGACACCGAAGATTATATTTTAACAACGCTGCTCAATTCCATTTTGCTTCCGATAGCTCGACAGAGGTAGCTGCAACAAATCTAAAGCAACAATCGCAGATGGTCAAGAATCCTTTATTATTCAACTAGAGTCTATCAACGATTATCAACGAAAAATTGCGGATTTAACAACAAAATATTTTTATAGTGGATTGACGATACAACCCTTAATTATAGTTGAAGGTTCAGTCAACTCTTTGTTAAAACACTTTTATGTGTATTTTGATGGTAAATTATATGAGGTTTCGTCATTTATAGCTAGTTTAGATTTATGCTTCAAAATACATATTTCAAATATTTGAATTAGAATATCCAAAGGCGTGTGAGATACCGTGGAATTTTATTCAGCGATATTTTTTAACATTAATACCAAGTATGATATTAAATCGTCCAATTTAGTCTCGGTCATTAATTATATGGAATCTTAATTTTTACATACTAATACATTCAAGTCGAATGTGAAGTAATACGCCTGATTATTTAAATTTTTTATTTTAAGAATTCACACATTGAATTTAAGATTTAATATAACCTTTTCATTGAAATTAAATATATTGATGCTATAATGTTTATTTGTTGTAAATGTTTCAAAAGTTTCCCAAACCCATCGGTCCTGATACGTCAGTAAAAGTATGATCATTTATTTTCTATTCATTTCAATTAGCTCAACTATTTTCAAATTATTCAACATTGCGTGTCCACTTAGAAAAACTTCATAAATTTCAAAAACTTGAAAAAACGGGCAATATGTATAAGTAACCCTGAACTCTCGCGATTGTCTAGCAATGATGTAAATAATAGTTTGCTAAGGAATCAAGATCCGAATCCCAATCCTGATAATAATGTAACATTCGGAACTGACGTATTAATAGAAAAACTAAAAAGACATTCTCTAAATGTGTCTTTACAACTTTATGCAAATAACAATTTATCTAGAAATCAAGCAGTAGAAATTCAAGATATAATAAAAAACTTATTGTCTATGGTATCAAGTGCTATTCAAAGTACAATTGAAGGAAAAACTATAAACCATGTAAATAACTTAAAATATTTACTAAATTTCTGTGAGGATCCATTTAAAGAAATAAACTCCGAACATCGGTTTTTTGAAAGAAGTCAGATTGTTCGATTATTCTACTGGTTTTACTATTGATAATACAGTGGCTGAAACAGTATTATCAGGAATCCCGACTTTAGCTCCAAAAGTGTCGGATGATTATGTTATGCCCTTAGTGGTCCAATTCAAATCTCTATTTGAACTTCCACATGTTTTAGAACAAACTTTAAAAAAATACTGATATTTATTTTAGAGCAAGTGACTTACAAAACTTTGCTTCAGGGGAACTATTTAAAATTAAAAAACAAAAATACAAAGATGATATAATTATACCCTATGTATTGTACGCTGATGATTTTCAAATCAATAATGCTTTATGCAGCCATTGTTCGTCAGTATGTGGTATTTATTATAATTTTCCAACTATGTCACAATATTTATTATCCAAATTAGATTTAATTTTTCACTGCGCGTTTATTGATTCTAAATATTTGAAAAAATTCAGCTACGACAAATCATTTCACCAAATTAGTAAACCAACTGCAAGTGCTAGAAGACTGTATTGATATTACCACATCAAAAGGAAGCGTTAAAGTGCGATTTATATTACGTTTGATAGTAGGAGACAATCTGGGGATGAATAGTGTTCTAGGTTTCGTACAATCGTTTAACTCTAAAAGATTTTGTCGTGTTTGTACTAGGACTCGAGAGGAAACCAAAACAAATGTTTCAGAATTGACAGTATTTTTAAGAAATAAAAATAAATATATGTTAGACTTGTTGACTCACAACTTTAAAGAGACGGGCATTAAAGAAAGTTGCGTTTTCGATAAAATACAATGTTTTGAAGTCACTGAAAATTTTTGTTTAGACATTATGCACGATCTTTTTGAGGATGTTTGTAAATTTGATTTAACTAATATCCTGTTATCTTTAATAAACGAAAACATTTTATCAATTGATGTATTTAACAATAGAAAAAGATTTTTCCAATTTAGTGAATTGGAAATTGGAAACGTCTCACCAGATATTGACGTAACTAAATTAAAGCAATTTAATATAAAAATGACTGCAAGTGAAATGATGTGCTTTGTTCACTTGCTACCTCTAATGATAGGTGACTTGATTCCTCAGCAAAACTGTCACTGGAAGCTGTTACTATTGTTAATACAAATTATTGATCTTTTACGCCAACCAGAATTCTCTTTAAACGATCTAAGCCACTTGCATTTTTTTAATCGAAGACCATCATGATTTATTTATTAAGTTTTATGGTCCTTCGCTTAAGCCAAAACATCACTTTTTAGTGCATTATGTAACAGCAATAAAACGATGTGGTCCTTAAAATACCTTTGGGCAATGCGTTTTGAAGCCAAACACAGAAAATCAAAATTGTATATGCACAATATAACGTCTAGATTAAATCCATCTTACTCATTAGCTATTAAATCCAGTCTAAAATTTTCTCAATTTTTAACTAAATATGAAAACGGGTTTGAAGAAGGTTTCTTTAATATTAGTCAGTTTGTCACGAAAGATTTATCAAAAGAAGAATATCATTCACAAATTACAGAAATTGATAAAGTTAATTATAAGTCTATCAAACTGTGTGTAACCTCGGTAATCTATAAAGGTACTGAGTATAAACCTAATTATTATTTAGCAAGAAAATTCGAAGAAAAATTTATAAAAAGTTTTATAAAATTAAAGCGATAATGTATGAGCAGTGTATACTAATATTATGCTTTTTAATCATTGTAAAACAATTCGATCCACATTTTCAATCTTATGAAGTAGGAAGTTCTAGAAACAAACTATTCATTAAAGAAATAGATTTTTTTAGCAGCCCCCCACTGCATATGTACTCTATTAATAATGGTAAAACATACATTAGAAATAAATATTTTTGAAAATGAAATTAAACTAAATACAAAAATTGTTGAAAAATATCAAACATTAATTAAATTTAATTTCATATGAAATTTATTTCAGAACAAACTTTTGTAATATGAATTGAAAGAAATTGAAAGTGTTTATATTTACTTCAAATGGGGAAATAATTGATTTAATGTCTAAGACGTTTCGGATAAAGTTTGGTAATAATTCAATTTAAAATTGTTGCACCTTTGTATACCAGATTTTGAATTATTTCCGATACTGATTTAAATATGTTTAATGTTAAATAAAATTGCTTCAACTTTGAATTAATGTTCAATCTCCGTATATAACATTAAATCTAAAATGGAAAAATTTTATTTTAAAACAAAAAATTTTATTGTCAAGTTGGTTTTTAAATTGTTGCAACATAAAAATTATATTTTTTCCCATTTACACTGAGACTGAAAAACCTTAAACTTATTGTCCTAAATTATCTATCATATTTTAAGGTTGCTCGGCATTAAAGCAATAGAAAACCACCTTAACTGGAAATCATATTGATTTTACTTTAAAACAAAGTATTTTTTGTTGGATTTACGTTGTTTTTTTCTCAGTGTGTTAAGCCTACAATGTACTTACTAATGTTTCACTTACTCGAATCAACCCCCTTGCCTAAAATATCATCGGTGACTGTTAATATGTTTTTCACACATAACTGATCAACCATTGACCATGTATTCCACTTTGAGGATGATTCTGGAAAATTTTTTGGAGTACAACATAATCATTCAACGGCTCTATATACAATTTCAACAGGCATATGGCAGCAACAACCACGAAGGGGTGTGCTCATTTGTCTCGAAATTTGGGAGAAACTTGTTTCTCTCTATAAACTAGCATATTCAATAAGTCAGGCCAAGTTATTCGATATGCAGATGATATCGTCCTACTTGGCCAGAAACCTAATCATATCAAAGAAAATTTAATGCCTCTTATCATCCACGCGAAACGATTGGACCTGAAAGTGAACTGCAACAAAACTTCGTATAATACTTCAAATATATTGGGCCGGTTCGTTATAACATCAACAAATGATGACCAGGCAGATTACAGACATCGATTTTTGTGATCAAAATATCTTTCGCAGCCGTGCTAGCTGCACTTTACAAAGAGCTGTGCTAACTTGTGAAAGCGTAAATTGAACCTTGACCATCAATGATTCTATATATTATCTTATTCGATCATGATATTTATACATTATCGGATTCATTAAATGTAATCGAATAAGATGCCTGGGTCACGTTGAACGATCCCCGTCGCACCGTATAATAAGCAGTGTCCACCATCAACAACCAGTCGGCAATCGGCATACGTCGCAAAAAAAACCTAGGCTACGCTGGTACGAGAACGTCGAACAAGACCTGCTAACAATATGATATCGAAACTGTACGGAGCGTGTGACGTACCGAGATATTTAGAGGATTACCAGGAAGGCGGCAAAATCAATTCGAGGAATGTGTAAGCCCATAGGGTTATAATTTTAACAAATGCGTTACTTATGGTTGTAACTAGAACAGATATAATATATAATATTTACTGTGATCCTCGAATATTCAACGAAATGATATTTTAATGAAAATGGTAATCCGAAGGAGTTACACCATTAAAAAATATGAGTGGTATACTTCCTGATCGAAGCTATTTTATGAAATACATATTTTTACTTTCTTTTACGTATAGTTAAATAAAATATAGTATTCATAAAAATACCTTGAGATTTTTGCAGAGTTCTTAAAAAAGTGGTTCTCTGTGCGTGTGCGTGGTATCATGCAGAATAAATATTGTAGGGTCTTTACAGCCCAAATGGATTGTCTGATCGAGTGAAACGTCATAATTAAGCTTTGTGTTTTTGATCGAAATAGGTCCAGCAGAAGAGGCCGCTTCCATAAGAACTTTTTCGTTTTGTGCAAAGATTTTGAAAAATATTTACGCTTTTACGAAAAAATCGATTAAAACAAAAATTAGTTCAGATCATTTTTTACTTTACACCGGAAATGTCAAGTATTCTACACTTCTACAATTCAAGCGTATTAACTATTCGGAATGAAACTTCATCCCTAATCTTTTTCATTAACTATGGGACATCCTTGCGAAACTTAATGGAAATTTGTATACCGGAAGTGGTAGCTTCCGAGAGAGTTTTTCTAATTTTTGCAATGATGGTGAAAAGTTTAGCATTTACAAAAAACTACAAAGAATTAACAGATTCAAAATAATTTATATTTACTTGGTTTTTTAAAGTTAAGCAGTAATAATGATTGCTGATTATAAAGATAGGTTTACCAAAATTTCAGTAAGCTTAATAGATGTTGATTTAGAAATGAAGTGTGTGTGGAGTATTGAGATTTAAATATTCGTGGTAAACGAAAATCCGGTGTTGGCCACGTTGGCCACATATTTACCACTCAATTTTTTGAGGCATTTCATGAGTTAGAGGTAGCTTTACTTCGGCAACACTAGCAATAAACGTGCCGCCCCACCAAATGGTCCGTCTCATACCTCTTCACTAACGAACACAAACTTAAAGTTGGGATTTCTTGCAGCACGTTTGTGGTATAATAATTTTATGTGCGGCTCGTATTGTATAATCAGTAACACAAACGAAAAAAAAAATTGGTAAAGATTTTTTTTTTCTTGTTTTTACGTTTGAAATTGAATTTTGACAAAAATAAACGCCTTAACCGCAATTTCCACTGCAAAAAGTTTTTCTCAGTAAAAAAGCGAGACCAACTTATCGATTTGTCAAGTTTGGGAGAGAAACAAAAATTTTATCCAGTAAAATTTTACTGACAAAATTATTGTATTAGTAGTAGTATAGTAGTAGTAGTGCCATAAAAAATACTCAACGGAGTACTTTTTATGGCAAAATTCTAATACATTTATATAAATATTGTGTTGCAATATGAACAAAATTCGCCCACACTACCAAACCTTCTTTTTAGTTCATTTAATTTATGGTTTAATTTTGTCATTCGTGTTGTGTACTCTTCGGTTTCAGACATCTTAAAAATAGATTTACAAGTTTACATCAACCATTAAAATACCAAAAATTAAAATAATCGATAATAATTAAGGTCACACAACAAAACACTAAAAATTATGAAATTTTTTGGTTAGGTTGTCAGTTGTTTAGCTATACGAGTACAAATTTGCTATAAAAAAAATAAACAAATTTTAGCTTCTCTTTCACTCACAGATTTAATATTACCTTTCTCTGTTCGTTGTTTCAATACTTTTTTACTGAAATAAATTTTTTCGTAATGGAAACGCGCTTTAGCGAATTTGGGGAAACTTTACATTGTGCTTCAACTACTAAATTTTTAAATTCCGTTGTTTTCTTATCCGTTTCGCTCAAGCAACCAATATCAAATGAAAATGATTTTACACATCCAAGACACGTACCACACTTGAGTTTTGCGTCGAGGGGCTGTTGCTGCTTGAGTTTTGTTTAAAAAATGCAGCGTGTGAACCAGCTAAATGGTATGCGTGATATAACAAACGATTTGCTTTGTATCCAAAGTCAACTTAGAATTATTATTATTATTTTGGATTGGTAACTAAGTTAAAATATTTTCTACCAAGTGGAGTCCGTAACGCTCAGCACACTAAGGTTTGCATTTTGTTTTACGTTGTCAGCTTTTTTGTTTGCAATTTCGGTAACACATAATCAAAAATATTTTGTTTCCATGCGTTTTTCATTTGAAAAGAAAAATTTAATTTGATCGACTATGGTTTAATGTTAGGAAAACTTTTTATCAATATTTATTCTAGATATTTTACAATTGCACATTCGAGGTGCATTCGGTATTCGAGTAGGTTACAAACATATTTTATTGTGTAGGATAAACTTTTATCAACCCGTTTAAATACTGGGTGTCAAAGTCCCTTCAATCAAGAACTTCAGAACTGTTTAATGTCTTTAAGATTGGCTTCGTTAATCTAAGATTGCTAGTTCTCGTGGGTTTCAAAAATCGGAGGTGAGAATCAACATCAAAACCAACCATTTGTCGTTTTTTAGGTTTCAATTCGTAACAGATGCAATTACTGTGTAAAAGAAAGTGAAAAATTGTTCAACTAAGTTTTAAGCACCAAAAATTTCCACCGCCTGACATCCACAAAGCATAACAATATAATTTACTAAATTTTTTCGTACCTCATATTTTGTTCTGAGGCGAAGCTGTACATTTCAGTAACAATATAATTTTTTATGTACTTACGTATACTCGTACTACATAAAGAATGGTAAAGAATCTTATTTTATCTTACATTTTATATAGAAGTGTTTCTTTGTGTACAAGCAATCTCAAACTAGCAAAAAAATCTTCATTGAATATAGCTTTAATATAAAACTTCCGGCAACTGGTTGCATTGATTACTATACTATTAGTATTTGTACTACTATACATATATATATTACAATGTAATACTAATAAAATAGTAAAGACCGAAAAATCAGTTATTATACTTGGGAGATAGATATATTATACGTCATACACTATTATATAGAGTTTATATACACAGGGAATATTTTCTAAGTTGTCGTATTATGCTTAAAGCATTAAATTTATTTCAGATTTCAGATTTTTTTTTTGATTTCATGAAAGCAACAAAAAGCTTTCCTCTCTGCTTTAAATCTCTATATAGGTACTTTGTGTGCTATGATGATGCTTTGGGAATTTTTGGTTTATTAACGTCGGCATGATATAAAATCTCAAGGGATTACTATTATTATACTCCTATTATGATTCCGATCATTGTGATAGTTTTATATAACATGAAAATTAATTATAAATTATATTCTATTCAAAATGTTTGTTTTTGTAATAGGATATGTATGTATATGTACGGAACAAATGGGTTTCCTATCGTATTATAATATCGAATAGTAATTATTCAGGTACAAATTATACATCGTATAATTCAATCGAATGAAAAGACAGTAAATGTACCAGGTGGTCAATTGGAGATGATTAGCTATTAATTGAGAAGTTTGCCGCAGCCTTTATCACGATACATATTATTATCAGATAAAGATTAATCAAAATATTTAATATTTTATAAATCATACTAATGTATTACGTCACTCACTTATTTCCAAGGCTGGCACACAGATGGTGCAACCGGTGTGAAGTTCTTGGACTTCATACTTTGGACCGAAATTTATGCGAGTGTTCTGTGTACACGTTTTGAAACTCTTGCGCAATTGTTTAAGCTAGCGCGCATTTTTAACAGGTTATTTAAATAAAACGAAATATTATTTTCAATTCTTATAATCAATGTTCGTCCGTTTTTAGGGTTTTCCAATAAGAGGTTTCATTTTGAATTCCCTGCTATTTGGGCAGCTGTCAGTATTGAACCTGTCATCTTTTGACATTTGACAAGTAAAAACTACGCCATTACTAAAAATGGTACGATACACGCTTCAACAACGCAATGAGTCACAGTTCGCAAAGCTAAAGCACTTTTGGTCGTCGTAAAGCACTTTCTCGGCCGGCAATAGTGAAACTGGTTCACAAAAGTTTGAGCTGTGGGACAAGTTAGTAATGTGAAGAATCGAAACCGTGTGCGTCGCTCAAGAACAATTGAGAATATTGCCGCTGTAGCCCGTAGTGTTGACGAAAACCCAGGTTTGTCGATTCTTCGTCGATCTTTGGAATTAGACATTCCACATTATAGGGCTTTTGAAGTTCAGTTAACACAAGAACTCAAGCCGGTCGATCACTATAAACGTCGTATCTTCGCTGATACGTCCTTCAAATGCATCTAAATGATCCGAATTTTCATCGAAAATCATATTCAGTGATGATGCCCATTTTCACCTCGGAGGCTACGTTAATAAGCAGAATTGTCGCATTTGGGGGCTCAGAAAATACAAGAATAATTGCTGAAAAGCCTTTCCATCCTCAACGTGTCACTGTTTGGTGCGGTTTTTTGCGCTGGCGGTGTGATTGGACCTTACTTATTCGAAAATGAGGCTGGTGCAACTGTTACGGTGAATGAATTACGCTGCCGAGCCATGAATAATGATTTTTTATGGCCGGAATTGGAAGATATCGAAACGTTTGTTTTCAGGAAGACGGCGCTACGTGCCATACAAGCAACGAAACAATCGCAATTTTGCAAGAAAAGTTTCCTGACCGTGTTATTCCTCGAAGAGGTGATCACAATTGGCCACCGAGATCTTGTGATTTAACACCTTTAGTCTTTTTTCTTTGGAGCCACGTAAAGGATAAGGTCTATGCCAATGGTCCACAATCGATTCAAGACCTTAGAGAGGAAATTTGTGAAGTTATTATTGAGGACATACAGCCGCAAATGTGCAAATTGGTCATAGAAAATTTGATGAAAAAGATATGGTGCTGCAAGCGTAGCCGTGGTGGCTATTTTGCTGATACCGCTTTCAAATGTTAATGGCATACCTTCCTCTTTACAAAGAAATAAACATTCATTGATTTCTCGTAAAAAACATTCATTTTTTTAATATCAAAATGAAACTTCTTATTGGAAAACCCTTTATAACAAGTAAAACAACAAAGAACTCATAGATTGTCTTACGTAGTGACTATATACTTTCGAACGAAAATACATTAAGATACTCAAATCAGTAATTCATGATTCGATAAGATCGGTGGAACTCATGCAACTTCAAAAATAGTTTAACCAATTTATCGTGTATTGGATTTGAATTAACAATTTTCTTACACTGCAGTAAAGCCTAGTTGTGTGCCAGTTCAATGATTTATATGAAAACTGATATGTTCTACCATCACATTTTCGATACTTTATCAAAGATTATGTCTCGCTTCTTTAGAATAAAATGTGACACTATTTCAAATTTTATTCTATTACGAAATAATTTGTTTCCGATACTTGAACGAAATTAGAGAAATACAATTTGTTCGCATTTGTACTAGTAAGTTGTGGTACCAATAAAATATTTTTAATGAAGTCTTGCTTACACTGCGAAGACTCCTATTCTGCTCCCAGAACAATGTGCAGAGATGACCATATCAACTGGTACTTGAAGTGCTTCTCATTTTGGCGGACTGCATGAACTTGAAGTAAAATCAACTAAATTTCATCTACGCAGAGTGATGATAACATCCAGTTTAACATATGAAGAATTTAACATCCTCGTAAAACAGGTCAAGGCGGTGCTCAATTCACGTCCTCTGTGTGCAAACAAATATCCAATACTGATGAAATATTCATTCCCACACCAGGCCACTTTTTCAATGGTCGTCCACTTGTGAGCATTCCAGAAACTGGCATACGGGAGAAGAAGGTGTCTCTAAAACAACGATGGGAAATGCTTGTTCAATTAAATTTCTGTGATAGGTGGTCCAAAGACTATTTGCAATCGATCCAGCATGAACAAAAATAGCTCACAAACTCGCTGAAACATTGAGGTTAGTGAAATCGTAATTATTCGTGACGATAATGTACCGTCTCTTAAATGAAAAAAACCTCGGGTCGCTGAGGTACATCATACAAAAATAATGACTCTTAAGACTGCCACTGGATTTTTGAAACGTCCAATTACCAAAATCTGTCCGTTACCAATCGAGATCTTTGAACTGTATATTTTTTGTTCTAAAATGAAATAAAAACTTCATTTGTTATATGAAACTTATTGAGAGCAGTCGTAATTATTTAACAATACCGATCAATTAATTGATGGCGCTCTGTTTTCACTGCTAGTTACTTTTACACCAAGGCAACTGGATGGATGAATAAAGAAGGACTAGCAGTCTTCGGAGCATTATGAACTAAAGATTTAGTTCTGCTTAATACCACTGATACACCGACTTTCCGCAGATGCGGTTACTCCTATGTGTTTCATTTGGTGTTCGGCAGAAGCGAGTATCGACTAGATAGAAGAAAGGCGAAACACTACACGAATAGCAACAAAACATAACATAAGATCTTTTTCGCTATTCTTCGCTTCAGCGTAGATGATGGATGCTATCACTATAATACTGCCATAATCAGAAGATCAATGATAGAACGGGCGCTAAAAAATAATAATAAAGTGCCGTGCTTACTCTGAACGTATAGTGAAGTCAAGCACAAAGTCTCTCGTCATTTCAGAAAAATAAAAAAAATTCGTAAAAATGTTTCAAAAATGTGTACCATACCAAAATCATAAAGACTGGACACTCCTAAGAGGATTCTAGTTACAATTCGTCAAAAATAAAACAAAAATGGTAATTTGGTTAATTGTTTGCATTTTTCCTACTAGGAAACGAAAATGGATGTAATTAAAAAAAGTTATGCTTTTAATCAAGTCATTAAATTTATATACACAAATTTTATGGTCATACATTTTTTGCCAAGCGAGCAAAAAAAGTTAACAGCTCTTCATTCATTATCTCATATTGTGGAACAATTCAATCAAAGTTTTTCTCATATATTTTTGTTTCCATGTTTCATCATTCGGAAAAGTTTCGCATATTGAACGGGTAAAAAGACAACATGAAAAGCACCTAAGGTATTAAAAAAAGATTATCATCAAAAAAAAATCTGAAATCCAGCTAATGGATAATTTTATGTTTGAGTTGTATAATTTTTAAACTCAATAAATAAATCTATCGTATATATAAATAATAATGTTGCAGAAAACTACCTATGGGAGTTAATAACTAGCCAACCAAAAATAAATATATAAAAAATATTTAGATAATGGGTGGGGGCGCGGGAGGCACACCCAAAAAGTACCAAAAATACAAAAATTTAAATTATCTAGGCATACGAGTCTATCTATTTTATATTTAAAGCAAACAAAAAATCGTTGTGACATAAAAAAACGAAACAGGATGAAAAAATAAAGGATTTTAGATTTCAGATGATGTTGTGCAAAAATTGCACAGTGCAACAGCAACAACAAAAAATACTTTAATCGTCGTCATCCGATTTCATCTTTGTTAATTTTTCCACAATATAGAATTTACAGAATTTTGAACTAGTTCCTGGCTCGTAGATTTTTTGCATTGGTTTACGTCTCTCGCATTTGTAAATTTTCATTATTATTTATTATACGGTTTGCAGCCATATTATGGCATTAAATCGGATTAGTTTTTGTAAATATATGAATTAAATATTATACAAAAAAAAAATCACCCCATAAATAATAGTGCCTGATTATATAGTTTTATGTTGCACTTTAGAGAAAGACACAAAAACAGGAACAGCAAAATTTACTAATTCAATTTATTCGGAATGAAGGTAGGTGATTCAAGTTCTAGATATATCGGTTCAGACTAAACCACGCTGATTGATCCGTTATTGCGCATTATGCTATGGGTGTGGAAAATTGTTAGACATCATCATAAATATATATTTAGGTTACGGTTAAAGTGTGAAATCGTTAAATGAGCGAAATCAATTTTTTTTAAAATTGTTTACACGATTTAAAATCGGTTGTCAATAGAGACTACTTGGGAAGAATTAAATGATGGAAGGAAGGTGCAGCAACTTGCCACGTGCTCGTGAAAATTATGTCGGCCCATAAAGAATCAAGTGCTCGTATTCTAGAAATCGGTGGAAATTTCCCCAATCAGAATTTGCTTTCAAATTCTCTATATTATTCGAATTTTTCGCCGGCTACTTAGACCATTTTTTTAAATTTCTTTTCTTGTTTTAAATTAAGAAAGATAATTTTTTCCCCCTACTAATCGAAAAATTTCGACTGGGTAAATCGATTCGAAATTAATCGCTTAGTAGGGAGACAAATATTAAAAAACTAGAAAACAAATTTGAAAAATGATTAAAGTAGCTGGTGGAAAATTCGAATAATATGAAAATTTTGAAGCACATTGTATACCGATTGGGGAAATTTCCACCGATTTCAAGATTACGGCCCCTGGTCTGAAGCCTGCTTGTTCCTTTCATAATTTCGGGTTGGCTGTCGGTCGATGTAATTCTATAGAAGATGACCATTGCTAATATCTTTATAGTTATGTTGAAGAGGAATATATCCTGCCAATACATACATCTCTTAAGTTACCTTGGGACTCATTATTGATTGCATGCATTGATTAATGTAGTACGCGCATGTTTCGGGCCGCCGCAGTCTCTTGTATTGTCTACAGAATGTTTTGCGTGTTTTGCCTGCGGCCACTCTTTACCATTTTTTGATTTCTCGTGCCGTATCTTCGTATTGACGTTTCAGATCCAAAGTATTTTGTTGGCAAATTTGCGAAGTTGCCGTTGTTCTTCAATTTTCCTCCAAGTTTTATCACTGATCTAGGGGACCGACTGAATTATTGGTAGCCGAGTTTGTTGGTAGCTGTTTCGATATAGGCTTCTCAGACTTGTTTCCACTGTTGCTCTACACTGATGGTTGCTTCTTCATTGGCTTCGCAGAAAATGTTTCCTTGTACCGGCATCTTTTGTTCTGTCGGTGTTTAGTTTTTCTGATTTTTCTTTGATGTATTTTAAAGAGACAGGTATAATTTTGAATTGAGATATTTTACCAGCTGGTGGTCTCTGTAAATGTCTGCGCCTCTCATTGTCCGTCGAATTTTTTCATTGAAATTCCCTTTTTGTATTATTTTGATCATTTTCTGTGTGTCCTTGCTATTGTAAGTTGTTCATAGAACTCATCCTTGATTGTTGCATCTTCGTCTTTTATTGGAGCATCTCACTATACATTATAAGGTTTGGGTTTCGTATTTTTGAAAGAAACGTTGGTACGATTCTACGATTATACTGCTGGATTCTATATTCCATTAGTGCCTTCTTTGATTTAGCTGTTGTTAACATGCATGCCCACGAGTTTTCTCTTCTTCATCGTGTCCAGAGAATATATTAAGTAATTTCGCTTGTGTAGATTTCACCACTGTTTTTTCATCTTTCTTCACTGAGGCCGAGAATTGCGTTTCTCTTCTTTTCCTAATTGTTACTAAGACCGGGTTGTATTATTTATTCTATTATTGATTTCGGTAATCAACCTGAACACGGATTAATGAATGGTTGGTCGATTGAATTTTAGCCAGCTTCCATGGCTTCTGAGACCCCCCCCCCCCCCGCCCTAGTGGTTGCATTCTATTCCATTATTCACTTTTTCTATGATGTTCCCAAGAAGCAGTGTTGTGCAGATACATTACGTTACATTACTTACGCTATTATTTACGAGTAAATAATTGTATTAATTACGCGAATTGTTTACATCATGTAATGTAAATAATGTAATTAATTAGCGATATCTACCGAAAAATAATAAATTCTGTAAAAAATTAAAAATACTTAGTCGATAATACAACCATTACAACTACATCTATTAAAACTTTTTAAATTAATACCTCAGGTAATAAACTCAGTTAATTCATATTAATAAATTGATAATTATCCATTATCGTTAATAAATTGTTAGACAATCGAAAAATTTCATATTAAATTTGCGAATTTGAATAAAATTTAAGTGTATTAAAAATTTATTTTAGAGACATTTTGTAAAGTAATCTGAGCTTGTCAATACATATTTTACAGTTTTCATAAATGTCGATCCGATCTGAGTTATGTAAGTGTTTCTATTACGAGTCAATTTTGCCTTTATTCCTACAGAGTATTGTTATTACTGGAAATCACCAGAAATCATCATAACTTCCGTTCTAAATGCAATTAAGACATTCTGTAAGGTAATCTGAACTTGTCGAAGAATCCTTTACAACTTTCATAATCTGGTGCTTGAAATTAAATCTAAACACATTTTGAATCAAAATTGGATTGGAAAGATACTATTATTTTTAATTAGGTAGGCATTATTTATATTTAAAGATAATGCAATAAACAAGAAAACCAAAGAATCATTAATAAATATTGTTGTTGTTTTGTTAATATCTAATGATTATGATTAATTTTCGACATTGTCGACGTCAGTTTTTTAATTTTCGACATACATTGTCTATACGTGTAGACAATGTATTAATTACGCCATGTAGACAATACGGCACAACGCTGCCTATTACTTTGCAAGTCAAAAGGAATAAATCCATGTTGCAAGTAAAATGTATGATTCCATGGCTAGTAGAAGCCCAACCAGACCACGTACCACGACAAGTGCATTTAAATCGTTCAACGATTGCAACCCTTTATCAAACGGATTTTCATTGTCATTTGGAATATCCGGTAACGGTGATTGGGCCGATTTTTCACCTACTGCACCGATATTTGCCAATGGGCGATGATGAAGTTGAACTGGCTGTAGTTCCCTAATTTGCCACTGCTGGTGCTGCTGCTGCTGCACTAATTTAGTAGATCATAAGTCGAGGGGAAAACTTTAACGGCCCATTTTTTCTGTAATTCAGTTTGATGTTGAGCATGCTTTAAAGCCATCCAATTTGAGATACCTTTACGTATGTATCAGCCTTTGACATATCCACCTCGCCTGACATAAAGTCCCAAGGCGAGAAATTGTGTTTTCTTTTCACCAACGATGATGGTTACACACCGATAAAACCAGTAACAACCAACTGATAAGATGCAAATCGGTTCCAGAACACAACATTTGACGTATATGAATCGTCTGATCTGATCGATAACGAGGCGATTGCGGTGCTTGTAATTACGCTAGTGTTTTCAAAATCGCATCAATCACAATATTGCGACAAGTACCCATCGCAATACTTTTCGACCCAGATACGTGAGCAGGAAGAACACTCGATCTTGTAAAAATATTTTACTGTTCTGTGACGAATAGTACATGGTAAAAATATTGGTAAGGAAATCACCCCACCGCGGTTGAAAGCAACACATTCGCTGCCGCACCAATAATGAGCTGGTTGCCAGTTGTATATGAGCATCGCAAAACACCACAAGTGTACAAACTTACTTTAATTTCGTAATCAATGATAAAATGTAAGTGCTTCAATAAGCACTCGCTTAAAACTTTAAACTAGCAGTAAGAAAAATTATTGGTAAGAAAAATATTTAATAATATGTCAATATTTTGACAATACCTGAACTGTTAAATTAATATTTTTATAGAAAAGATAAAACCGTTAAACTAATATTTTTGAACTTTCCCATTCTTGAAATTTAATAATAACAGATGTCTCTAAAATAAATTTTTTAACTATTGTCTTTTATTTATTAATTTATATGTGCACGAATAATTAATCTTATTCAAAGTTACTACAATAAAGCAAAATTTTAGGAATTAAATAAAGTCATAAATCATAAATTAACTAATCATTCGCCGCGTAGTGATGAATAGTAGAAGCTTGAAAATTGCATAGAGCGAAATCACAATACACTTAAATTTTATTCAAATTCGCAAATTTAATATGAAATTTTTCGATTGTCTAACAATTTATTAGCGATAATGGATAATTATCAATTTATTAATATAAATTAACTGAGTTTATTACCTGAGGTATTAATTTAAAAAGTTTTAATAGATGTAGTTGTAATGGTTGTATTATCGACTAAGTATTTTTAATTTTTTTCATAATTTATTATTTTTCGGTAGATGTCGCTAATTAATTACATTTTTTTACAATTTTTTACATTTCTTACAATTTTTTACATTAATTACTAATTTTTTACGTAAAAAATGTAATTAATTATTTTTTACGCGTAAATGCACAACACTGCCCAGAAGCTAATATTTATATTGAATATTTTGGTTCAATTAGAAAATAGCATAGAATATGAATGTGAATGTGAAAGAGAAAGGGAACGGGAAAAAGAAAGAGAAACAGAAAGAAAAAGTGAATATGAAAGAGAAAGAGAAAAAAGTCAGCCGGAGCGAGAATACGGTGGTTATTCGATGATATACGTTGAGTTTTTGGCCCAAAATTCGTTCATAATCATAGCCTTGTGAAATAATTTTAAAGGTTGTATTTGTGTATAGGTAAGTATTTCAATACGAAATGGGCAGTTTTCAAACCCTTCGATGAAACGATTAAAATTAAAAAATATTGAGTAATGGGGATATAATTTATAAAGGGAACTTGAAAATAGTAAAAAAAAAATAGTTGACCCCAGAAATTAAAGATCAGACACGCAGCCCCAGAAAGTGTATTCAAACCCTAGAATCTGCGGGTCAAATGTATAGGGTTGGCAACCCTGCATGAAAGGTCGTTTAAAACTGATACTCAAAACTGTTTTCATTGTACATTTTGTTTTGTGTACAAAAAGTATCGCTATTTTCAAAACAAAGGAAGTGCATCATTTTAGATGTGACTTTTACGTGGAAAATTTGTTTTTTGTTACTATTTTGTAATAAATTGCACTCGTATGATCCCATATAACGCGTTATGTACAAATGATTCACGTTTAATTTTTCTCGTTAAAGGGAGTTTAAATCGAATTTTGTGCAAACGTACACACTTAGAAATATTGAAATCTTTTCTGATGCATATGTTGCATCTTGCCGTATGCGGTAGAACTAGAATCATATTTCGAATTAATAGTTGCATCAATTATAATATCGATACAATATAAACTAAAATTTAATGTAACCGTTGCAGCGACATAATTGTCATATAAATCTACATAACGACACAGTTATATTCATAAAACAGGGCTGAACATTTTAATATATTATTAAACTTTTATTTTGATTACTTATAGCAAATTCTTTCGAAACAAAATTTTGATCTTAGATCAAAAAAATGACTGGCAATGCGATGTATTTCAATGACATTTCGATCAAATTTATTGTATTGCCAATCATTTTTTTGATCTAAGATCAAAATTTTGTTTCGAAAGAATTTGTTATTAGGTTCTCACATCCCTGACGATTTCTTTCGTTTTTCGTTTTTTTCTCGTTTCATTTTGTTTTAGTTTATTACATGCAGTGCCATTTTGTTTTGAGTAATTACTAATTAGTTTGTTCAATGCGTTAGTCTCTATTAGATGAATATTTCTATAGTGAAATTTTTAGTTGTGTAACATTTATGCAAATAGTTGCAATTTTAGAGAAATTAATTTCAAAACAACGCTAGCAAAAAGTGAAAATTTAATTACTTTTATAGTTCGTGTGACATATAAAAAACTGTGTTGTACCATATTCATTATAAGAACAAAAATATAGTGTATTGTTTAACGCTGAAAATTTATTTTGTAATAATAAATGTATAACAATTAAAATGGATTATTACTGGATCAAAGTGCATTTTAAAGAAGTTGCTTCGTTCATTAAAATAACTAAACACGAAGAAAACTGGGAGTATAAGGATTTTTTATTATCAGGTAGTTAATGTGTACATTTTTCTAACAACATATCACTAGAATTTTAATATTGAGGTTTTATTTTTTCCTATGCGATGGAAAGCTGCATCATAATAAGTATTACAATGTTATCGAATTATGATGCAAGGTTGCATTAAAATACGTCTCTATTAAAACATTCTTAACTATATAAATCGTGCGCGATTCGTTTATGCACATTTTGATTTCAGCGTCTATGTATGCAGATGTATCAGCGTATGACATTGACTATTTTACTGATATAGATGGCACTATAATACCGGAGGAAAATTTCTTAACAATATTTCAACAATATAGAAATTGTAGCGCATTCCAGTTAAAAATCGTACTAAAAAACAATAATTACGGTGAGATTTTTACACTACAAATAAATATCAATAATGACTGTCATTGAACTTAATTTCATTTCTTCATTTTAAAGGAGATTCGAACGTTGTCGTTAAAGCAGCCCCAGTTATCCGCCAAGAATGCCGTATAGATCTGCAAATGTATATAAATGCTCAGGTAATAATTTTTAAATTTATTAGAAGAAATATTTACTCTATGTAATGTCTTGTTACAGGACTTAAAAAGTTTTATTTACAAAACACAGAGCGCATATGTTTTGTCCAAAAAATTTAAAAGACAAGAAACAGTGAGCGGTTTATCGGACGTGGAAAGACGGGCGATAATTCGCGAAAGTGTCGATCTTTTGACATCAAAATTTTCATACCACCCCAATTCGATACAGATCAAATCGTTAGCATTAGCTGTAGTGGAATTATTTCCACAACTAAAAACCAACAATCTAGAAAATGGTGGCATAGTAAGTTTCCTAAAATTGTTTTTAACAGAAACCATTACAATAAGAAAATCCTTGAAAAAACAAAGGATTTTATATATTTTATTAAATGTTAAAATAATTGTGATGACACACAACACATTTATTTACACTTTTTGCTATAAGATAAACCAGGCTACATGAATTAAAAAAGTCTGAATTAAAAAAGTTTTTTTTTCTGAATTAAAATAAGTGTTTTTAATTCATTTTAAAAATGAATTGAAAAAGAAATAAAAAAGTTGAATAAAATGAATTTAAAAAGGCATTTCTTAATTCATTTTTAAAATGAGTTAATATAAATGTTTATAAAATGAAATAATATAAGCGTTTTTTATTTCGTTTTATACATGAATTAAAATATTTTTTGTAAAAAATATATATTTAAACTGTTAGGAATTACGAAATACGAAATAATTTTCTTTACCGAATCCTTCCGATCCATAAATTTTTTGAATCATTAATAATCTCTAAGGCAATGTAAATCCATGCAATTATTATTTTCATTAATGAAAGTTTTTTGGAATTTAAATTTAAATTTGACACGTAAAAATTTTGAAAAATTTTTGATTTGTATTTTCATTAATGAAAAAGCAAATAAAACTATTGATTTAAAGAGACATTTTCATTCCTGAAAATCAGACATTAGAATATCTTATTTTCATTAATGAAGATATTTAACTAAATTAATTAAATATTAAATAATAAATAAACGAGGCAACAATTATAAAAATAGAAATCTATAGAAAACAAATAATATATTATATTACATTTAAATTCAGTTTTATTTAAAACTAAAATGAAATAAAATGTGCCTTTTTTAATTCATTTTGAAAATGATTCAAAGTAGGTGTTTTAAAAATGAAATAGCATAAGCCTTTGTTAATTCAGTTTTGAGTTTTCTCATTTTTCTAAATCGCTTTTTTTAATTCATAATTTTATGTTAAAAATATGAATTAAAATAAGTCGCAGATGTTCATACAAAAATCAACTTTTTTAATTCATTTTTAAAAAACTTTTTTAATTCAGACTTTTTTAATTCGGTGCCCCGTTAAACCAGTATTCTAAGTGAATAAATAAATTTGTTCTGTTTTTTTGTAAGGATGCATTATACGATCCAAAAAAAAATCGTGGTTATATAATAGCCAGATTAAGTCGTGTTCGACAGAAATTATACATAATAGAGAAGGAAACGGGAGGTAACAGTCGCAAACGGAACTCAGCTGGAACAGTTATTCCCGCTACTCCTACAAGTTCATATCAAAACATTGATAGCGATGAGGATTTTCTAATTTTAAAAAATTTGAGCGTCTCGACACAAAAGGAAATAATTTGGCAAAAATTACTCGAGACATTACCTCGCAGAATTGAAATTTTACGTTCGCCTAACGAAATAGAACAATTTTCAACCCAATTTCCTTTTTTCTTCACGTCTCCTGATTTGGTAAGAAAATTATAAATATAAAAGAGTAAGTTTTTCAATTTTTAATTTTGGTCGTTTTTCAGATTTTATACGACTTTGAACTCAGATATCCTCACAATCATCAAAATTTTCTAAATAAATGGAACAATTACTCTCCATATATTCACAAAATATTTATAGAGACAAAAGGACCAAATTTGAAACCTATACCTGAGATTGAAGGTAATGTATTATAATTTTATCCTCATTTATGCTGTGTTATTGGTGGTGACCAAATATTGGGTTAACATCGAGGTGAGGTCAATAACAATATACGGGTCCAGAATAACCCAAAATTTCATATAGAAACTGCATGATGTATGCGTTAAATACAATCAATCTTTTTATGTATTTCTACTTAGCAATCGCAAAACAAATTTAAATTTCAAAAATATGTAAGAATTGGCATGGCAAAATCAATCTAGTAACCATATTTCTGGTCGCAAATAATTAACTTGCGACCGGATAGAGGATATACCCCTTTGCCAATTTTAATTTAGTATTATTTCATAAACAAAAATATAAAAACAATTTGTATTTCAGAATTGCTGCCATCTATGCAACCGTTTTTTTATCTTTTAAACCTACTACCTCAAGTTATAGCTGGTAAAATATCGTCAAAATTTCAAAGAGAACCTTTTGCCACGCTATTAAATAAAATAATAGTTTTTAGAACGGTAACAATCTATAATTACATGACATTTTATAGTTTATGATCAATAAATTTAAATTAATTTTTTTTTTTTATTTTTTTTTTTTTTTTATTTATTTAAATTATTACAACTGAATACAATTCATCTAGTAATTTTTCTTTCTTAATTTAGTCACTTGTGAATGAGAAGACGCCCATTGGCCGGCTCCATTTATAGGTTATTTACTGTAGTAGTAGTCTTTGCTTTGGTGTCCTTAATCCATTAAATCAATTGGTTTCGTTCTCTGCAATCGTCTTACTGCATGGGAGGTGTCCAACATACCACGAAGCTCTTCATTTACGTGTTGATAAATACGTTGTCCATGTATTACTGCAAGTTTTTTTATTTCTTCTTGGACCGTCGGGATATTTAGATCCCGATGAAGGTCATCATTCCTAATGTACCACGGAGCGTTAACTATACCACGTAGCACTTTGTTTTGAAAAGTTTGTATTATTTTAGTGTTGGTTTTCTTTGTACAGCCCCAGAGCTGTATTCCGTAAGTCCATACAGGCTTTAGCACCTGTTGATATAATAGCAATTTATTTTCGGTTGACAATTCCGAGTTTTTCCCGAGCAGCCAATACATTTTTCGATATTTGATATTAAGTTCTTCTTTTTTCTTTTTAACGTGCTCTTTCCATCTGAGCCTGGTATCTAAGGTCATCCCTAGATATTTAGCCTTATTTGCATACGGAATCTGCTGACCGTTAATGATTACAGGTTTGTAACTGACTTTTAGATTAGTAAAATTCACATGCGTGGATTTCGATTCATTGAGCCCGATTCGCCACTTTTTTGTCCATTTTATGATTTTGTCACATGCTTCTTGAAGTTTCGTTGTCGATTCCTCGATAGTGTCTCCTACTGAGAGAACTGCAGTGTCATCAGCAAATGTTGCAACGGTAACATCGTTTAAATGAGGTAAATCTCTGGTGTAGAGTAGGTAAAGAATTGGTCCCAAAACACTACCCTGAGGGACTCCTGCCGAGATCTTTTTTAGCTCGGAGTATTCATCTTCATATTTCACCCGAAAGTGGCGATTCTCTATATATGATTTTAAAATCATGTAATATTGTTTTGGTAAATCTCTATGTAGTTTAAAGAGTAAACCTCTGTGCCATACCTTATCGAAGGCCTGTGCCACATCTAAGAAGATACCAGAGCAAACCTTTTTCCTTTCTAATGTATTCTCAATGACATCTGTAAGCCTGTGAACCTGCTCAATAGTTGAGTGTTTCTCTCTGAAACCAAACTGATATTCTGGGATAAGGTTTCGTTGTTCTATGGTTATTTTCAATCTTTTGAGCAACAGCCTCTCAAACAATTTCGCTAGTGTTGGTAGAAGTGAAATTGGCCGATAAGATTTTCTATCATTCGGTGGCTTGCCCGGTTTCGGAATCATTATTACTTCTGCTACTTTCCACTGCATTGGCACATGTTTTTTCCTTAGAATCGCATTGATTATGTGCAGTAATTTACGGGTCCCTTTTTCAGGCAGCTCCTTTATTATTTGCCCTGTTATCAGATCGTAACCAGGAGCTTTCTTTGTTTTTATGTTCTTAATTTCAGCTTTTAGTTCTTTCAATGTTACAGGCCTGATATCTTCGAAATCAGATATTCTGGGCGTATCAGTAGTGTTTTCGTAACTGGTCTGCCGACCTAGAGGTTGAAATGTTTCTTCAAGATGTTCAGCAAACAGGTCAGCTTTATCTTTTGCACTTCTAGCCCAGTTCCCATCGTTTGTTTTGATTGGGGGGATTTGCGTTTTTGGTCGTTTTAACCCTTTTGTTGCTTTCCAGAGGGAATAGTCGGTATCTTTAGTTGGGGCTAGAGAACAGAGATATTTTCCAATTGTTTCATTTTTCACTGCTTTTATGAGTACCTTAAGTTTGATGCACAAGTTGTTTAAGGTGGTTTTATCTTGCGGCGCACGTGTATTCTGCCATTTCTTTCGGGCTTTTCGTTTTTCCTGCACTAATTCTCTTACTTCTATTGGGTAAATAATGGCGTTTTCTTTCCTGGATGATAATTTGGGGGTGCATTCCCAAGCAGACCATTGTATGACATCAAGGAGCCGGTCTAGTTCCTCTTCTATTTCATATTCACTTTTGATTGGCACTTGAAGTTCTATTTTTTCCTCCACTAACTGCTTAAACAATTCCCAATTTGTTTTGTTGTTTGTTAGTTGTGGTGAATTTGTTTTTTCTATTACATTTTCACTAACCGTCATAATAACAGGAGAATGATCAGATATTAGACTTTCATCATTTTCTAAGAAGATGTAGCGTTCCGATATGCCTTTAGTGATGTAGAAATCTATTAGGTCTGGGATTTTGTTAGGATCTGTTGGCCAGTACGTTGGTTTTCCTCCTGAGTAAAATTCACAGTTTGAGTATTGGCCAGCTGCAAGTAATTCCTTGCCTTTTGGAGAGGTTAATCTTGAACCCCAGAAGGTATTTTTTGCATTAAAATCACCTCCGACAATGAAGTTACTTCCTAATTTCTGGAACAGATTAATGTAGTCTTCTTTTTTTAGGTTATACCGTGGGGGGCAATATATTGCAGATATATTACAGGTGTTGTGATGACCAAATTTAACCGTCACGGTGGTTACTTGCATGGATTCTTTTTCTATTTTTAATTCTTCATGATGTTTGATATTATCCCTAATAAATATAGCTGACCCTCCTCTTGCTCGTTCTGCAGGGTGTGTGGTATGGTAACAAGTATATCTCCGGATTGATACATAGGAGCTGCTGGTAAAATGTGTTTCTGATATTAAGCATATATCAATTTTCTCTGTATTTAGAAAGAGTTCTAATTCTTCTAGGTGTTGTGTTAATCCGTTTGCATTCCATATGGCTATTCTTAATGAGTAGTTTTGATGTCTGGTTTCTGTTCCGCAATTATGAGTTGAACTAGGTATTGCAGACATTATTTATTTTTAACTATTTTGGAACTTGGTATTTCCAGCAGGTTAAGTCGATTCAGAATTAACTTATTTAGTTTATTCTGTTCCTCAAGGCTATTTAGAATTGCTTGGACAGTGTTTTTGAAATTTTCGGTACCGTTTGCCTCATTTTCTTTCGAATTTGAAGCGGCCTGTGCATATGTATAATTCTCCCTACGCATAGATGATTCGTTTCTTGCTCGATTCTTGTTTGGATGATTTAGAGGGGGTTTGCGTGCCTGATCCCTCATTTTTTGTAGCTGCTTGGCAACCTCACATCCTCGGTAGCTGGCTGGATGCTGCCCATTACAATTTATACATTTTGCTGGTTCTTCTTTTGATAGTTTGCAAGTTTGTGTTGGGTGCTTTTTAGCACATTTCACACATCTTGGATCGCGCGCGCAATATCGTTGCGTATGGTTAAAGCCTTGGCATTTTTTACATTGTACTATTCTTGTACTGCCTCTTTTAACAGCTTCGATCTTTACTCGCATGTTGAGTATGCCAGTTATGTTGTAAATGTTTTCTATTTTAATTTAAATTAATGCAACGCTATTTTATATATTATAGTTAAATTTGCCACCCGAGGAATTAATTGATCAGGAATTGCGCCATCCCTACCTAATCGCTGAGGGTAAGAACAAATCACCAACCTCAAATTTGTATCTGTGCATTGAACGAGAACTCATCATTTTACCAAATACGATTAACTTCATAGAAGCAATTGACTTTTTATTTAAGTCTCATTACGTGTATGGCCAACATTTTGACGCTTCGTTAAATACCTTCTGGACCTTCATATGTCATTATTTTTATGAAATCGAAGTAATGGGAACAATAACTTCAAGAATTAAGGAGATTGCCAGCAAATTAGATCTTCAGGTATCACAAATATTTTATCAATATTTCTTTATATGTTTCTAATTACATATTATATTTTATATTATATTTATCTTGGATTCACTGTTCTACGACATTCAAATATGTATTTCTGTTATTTTTGTAACGATTTATTTCGAGACTTTGATAAAGTAATTTTACATCTAAAGTATAAGGAATTCGTTAAAGAAAAGTCACAAGTTAAAATTAAATGCGTGAAAGATAAAAATTGTATTACCACTTTCCAAACATTTTACGCTCTCAAAACTCATTGTAAAAAATTTCACATTGATGAAATTCAAACACATAATGAAGAAGAAATCTTAATAGAGGCCACCAACACAACCAATTTTATAGTGAAACATGACTCTAATTTAACAAAAAGTAATGATTCGGCGACAAAATCAGCAGAAAATGTGATTCCTGCTGTACAAGATTTTGATGACGCCATGAAATCGTTTTATTTAAAACTTAACTTATTAGGATTGCCGGAGGAGACTTTAACGGAAATTTTTTGTGAATCTAAGCTTATAACAGAATGCGCGATAAATATAGTAACCGCCCCAAATGAACTCAAAAACTTGACAAATAATAAACTACAAATATCTGAAACACTTAAAAAATTTTGTTCGAAATATAGTCGAAACAAACTGTTTAAAAAAAATTCTTTCTACGTGGAGCCCGAACAAATTCCTATTGGATTTAGATGGGAGATGAGATTTAACGCAGAATCATTAGCTTACGTCCGTAAAACCGTCCAAAATGTATTTCAATTTGTCCCTATTTCAAAAACTATAAAAAGTATTTTTACGAATTCTAAATTCTTGAAGTTATTTCAAGATTTTAATAAGTCTCATTTTTGTGAAAAGGGAAAATATAAATTTGCTTGTTGTGGTGATCGGTCCCAGTCATTGAAACGAGACTTGAATAATAATCCTATGATTTTGATTCAACTATACTACGACGATTTTGAAGTAGCTAGGGTACTTGGTAGTAAAACTATCATTCACAAAGTGGGTGCTATATATTTTACGATAGTAAAAAACGATAGTAGGCTTACTTAAAATCTAATCTTCAAAATATTTTTTTAGTTTGTTTATTTTATGTGAATGATTTGCACAATGAATTTAATTTAAATTCTATACTAAAACCAATTGTCGAAGACATAAAAACCCTCGAAAATGAAGGTCTATTTATCGAAAATATTGGACTTACATTTGGGACAATCATATCTTTAGCACACGACAATCTGGCTGCAAATGACATAATTGGATTTACCAAATCATTTCCGCCAAGTATTTCTGTCGCTTTTGCACAATGCCCAGTGAAGATACTAAAAAATGTACTACTGAAGATGACGCATTAATGAGAACAGAAAATTGCTATTCAATTTTGTGCGATCAACCTCCATTAAAAAAGTTAAAAATGATCGAAACTAAAGGAATCAGTCGAAATTCAACACTAAATGATCTGAAGTATTTTCACACTATCATGAACTATAGCGTTGACTTAATGCACGATGGCGTGGAAGGTTTTGTCGTTTTAATACTCAAGTACCAATTCGAATATTTCTTAGAACAAAAAATTTTTCAAAATATAAACCAAATAAATAACTGTATTTCGGCCTATAATTTTGGTTTCATAGACCGAAAGAATAAGCCTTCTAACATTACTCTTGAAAGAAGCAATTTAGGGCAAAATGCGATTCAAGTTTTATGCCTTGCTACACATTTCCCTTTTATTTTCCAACGGTTTTATAGCCTAAACCACGAACCGCAATGGGCCGCTGTACGTAGTGTGATTGAAATAATAAATATTTTATTTCGGTATGAAATCACAGATGCAGAAATTAATAACTTAAAAAGATTAATAACTTCACATTTGAATCAATTAAAAACATATTTCAAAAAGATTTTACTCCGAAACAACATTTTTTGTTGCACTATCCTACAGTAATTAAACAAATGGGGCCTGTAATACATTTATGGGCAATGTGCTACGAGGGGAAGCATCGATTTTTCACTAAAAACGTAACACCTAATTTTATAAACATTTGTAAAATGTTTGCTAAAAGGCATCAACAGATGATTTGTAGTGTGTGGTCAAATTCAAGCTTCGTTCAAACTGTCAAAAAAGGGAAAAAAAATTGTACAAATTGACAAATGAATATAGGTGCTTAAGCGTATTGTCCACACCATTTTATAATATATCATACCTCATCACTGATTTCCACTACAAAAAAAATGTTTTTGTTTTGAAAAATAAAGTATCTTATGAAATAATCCATTTATATGAAATAATAGAAATAATAGAATATAACAGTGAAATATATTTCCTTTTAAGAGAGTATATTGGTATTTATGATAATTTCTTTTGCAGTTATCAATTAATCAATAAAAATATTGAACCAATATGCATTAATCTAAATAATATTGAATATAAAAAGCCATACGAAAAACTTTTCGTTAGTAAAAATGAAAAGCATTATATTATAGGATACAATATTCAAATGGTGTAAGCCATTTATAATAATTATTTATAAAAAATTTGAATTGTTAAATGTATTAGTTTAAGTTAAAAAATTTAAATAAAATATGGATTTTTATTTTTACTTATGAATATTACTTATGATTAAGAAAGTATAATTTTTATAAACAATATTGTGAATAAATAAATAAATAAATTTGATTTATAAAAATATATGTACGTTTTATTTCTAATATCAACAAAGATTTCGTTACTAAAACTGCTACTAAACGATGCATTAAGGTATCAAAATAATTAAGAAAAACATTAAATTAGATTTCGATGTTTTCTACATCAAATTTGGATTTCTTACTATTTCTTACTATTTTTAATGTAAAATGCAACGAAAACATTTTAATGTTCACTCTTTTAAAATTGGTTGCATGGTGCGTCATTAATCAATTAATTGTAACTCCTTTAAATTTTAATCCATCTTGCATCAAACAATTTTTTGCTGCGAATTCTATTAAAAATAATTGCATATTGCGTCGTTTATAATTTAGATGCAATTTCATCGAATAGCGACGCAAATTATTTTTTATTTTTTATGATGGTAGACTTGTTTCTAAAAATGATTCAAATTTGCTCTGAAGTCATATACGTTATTAATTGCATCGCATATCACAAATTTTTTTAAGTACGTACGCAAAATTGATTATGAACTGCGTACAAATCATTATAAATTTCACAGTAAAGAAATATAACGTAGGAAATCCCCGAGTTATATGAGGGAAATCACGTATTGTACGAGGGACATGAAATCGCGTAATATGAAAACGCGTTATAAGAGTACCGTGTTGTAGGGTGTATATTGAATATTGAAATATCGCAAATGAAACACGTGTTAATATTTACCTTGACCTGTATAAAAAAATTTGAAAACTTTCGAACTAATTTGTATACCTGCGTTCTTTCGGCAACTACTTAGATTCGACTAATTATAATGCAAGGTGGCGGTTTCTATTTATACTATTGAAGCCGTTAAGCAAAAAACCTTTAAAATTCTTATTGATTCATTTTTGAGTAAATGGTATTGGTATTTAGTTTGGATTTTTAATTTTTCAATTTTAAATGTAAAACAAATTTTCAGTTTTGATAATACCGATTTAACTTAATTGAAAATTGTGGCTTTCAATTATTTTTTTTGTCTTTCAATAATTAGTTTACCGATTTACTAGTACATACATTTATACGTGGTTAAATTTAGAAGAGGTTTAGGAAAATTGCCTTTGCCGTCCATCAGGACTGTTTCTGACTAGATTAGTTTTTGGGAAAATTTACCGGGTTAACGTCATAGAGGTAATTTTTACTTGATTACTTGACGAAACTTTCTCGGATAATCGAGTAGCAAATTACTTGACGAAATCGACCGAGCAATCAAGAATCAAGCGCTCGCTACTTACTTGCAACAACAAGAAATTCTAATTTTATTTATTTTCCTATTAACTATGACACACATGAAACTGGAACACCAATGGCATTAGATAATTTGTTTAGTTCAGGTAACTTAAACGATTAACATTTTGTACAAATATAAAGAATCCAAAAAAGAGTACTTTAAATTAGGCCATATGGCGTTATTCTCACACACATCTAGGGCATAAGGGTTCAATATGAAAAAAAACATATGGGTTTCATCTACTAAAGCAAATAGTAAATAGTTTATTAATTAAAACCTTGTGTTATTATTACAAGCAAACATAACCATCTTTTTATAGTACCATCATCATCATCATCAATTTGAGTATCATGGCGTGAAGAAAATCATTTCTCTGAAGCACATATCGAGGAAAACGAAAACATCCTTGAGAAATAATTTTCGACATGTGTGAACTACGTGTAGCAAATATATGTATATGATATACGCACACACAGTTTATAGGATGTTTACTTTTGCTCTAATTTTTATTTTGGTTATATAGGAGCCTCTCTCTTCTGTATATGTAAGGCAAATATAACAACAAAAACAAATTAAAAAAATCGTTAAGTTGTTTGTTTATCTCGTACCGTAAATCCTTTTGTTGGTGTTTTGGTTTCAAATGTGCTCGTGTATACCACAAAATATAAATATTTTTAGATCACAAAAATCAATATGTCGTCTTGTCGTGAACACGTCATATCTATATACATGTACTTGGTACTTATGTAAACGGTTCATGTACAAAATCAAAATTTGACTGATTATAAAGTACACTCGTTACATAAAATAGCATTAGAATTTGGACAAGGTAAAAAAACAGCAGCATTTTTGTACACATCCAATCAATCTTGTCCTAAACAAAATTATTTTTGTTTCAGTGGACAGTACTCGTATTTCAAAGAAAAAAGACTAATGGAGCATATGTATTCGTAACAGGATTTTGTCTCTATATTACCCATTTTCATATACCGATGTACCCAGTCGGTATTGTAAAAGTAGCGAAAAAAAATTGCAGACAACAGATATTCTGTTGTATGAAATATTTGATCACAGGATGGAACAAACATTTTACTGTTTGTGTGCACTGCGGATATACAATATACCTTGCCGTTCAGCTTGAATTATAATTTATGGACCCAAATATGTCTTTATTTACAAGGAATGAATTATCCCTTGTACAAGACGTTATACTAAATTGATCAAATGAATCTTCGTTACCCAACATCAAGCCCACTTAGTATTGTTCTGTTTCTTGTTTTCAGTGTCCATAGAAACCGGAAAGACAGAATGAAATTCGTACAGGTAGACAATTTTTTGTAGTCCTTGTGCTTTGTCTTGTATATATTAAGATAGCAGATTATTTTTATTGTAATGTGCATGTCCTTTTAAATTCGATTAAATTACAAGATACAATTTACAAGATTGAAGATGTTTGTTTTTTCATGGTATATGTAGGTAATTTTGTTGGTCCACCGTTAAAGAATAAGGCAATTTATTTTTTTTACGATATTTTACTTTTAAGAGACTGGCATCTAAAAAATAATGTCATAGATATGCTCGACGTAATTAGAAATTTTAGCATTGCCATCGTTGTTTCAAAAATATTTTGAATATATCGCTACAGCGAGTTAATCAAAAATTACAAAAACGTTAAAATGTAGAAAAATAATAAAAGGCTTTCAGCGAACAGTTTTGGTCACATCGAAGGTTGTGGTTTGGCTGCAGAATGGCACTGATGCCATTAAATACCTCATTTAGGAAAGTGTACAAAATGAAACGTCGCATGGGCGTAAGTTAATTTTTTTTTATTGGCTACCCGTCAGTATACGTAGGGTGTGAAATTCCATATATACAGGGTGTCCTAAAATTCGCGTATCAAACGAAGCAGGGTAATAGGGAGCTTATTTCCGACAAAAACAGCCAAGTAAAGTTTTTTCGAACTGTTGATAGTGCAAAAATTATTCCACTTTTTGTGTTTTTTAGTAAAATCGCTTGCGCTCACCAAAGAATTGATTCAAATTAAACCGAGTGTTCTTTTGTTTAACTTTCTTTTTTAACACGACGAGAAAAATATGCGACACTAATGCAGATTTTAAAATTCTATCACACACCGGGCCATCAACAATAGAATGTTTTTTATCAATTTTTTTTTTGACAAGTAAGTCGTGTTTATTAAAAAACGCACTTAACACGATTTCGAGTTCTAAAATAGATGCTTTGTCAGAAATAAAACAAAATGAATAAAATAATTTTTTTTTTACTAATTTTAATTATCATTATTCGGATTTCCCTCGAATTTTCCAAATTTTCAACTGATTTCCCCGGATTTGGACTTCCCCCGGATTTCCACTGGATTTCCACCGGGTTTCCCTCAGAATCCGGGAAATCCGAAAGAAACCCGGAAAATCCGGGTCAATCCGAGGGGAATCCTGTAAATCTGTGGGAAACCCGATGGAAACCCGGAAGAAACCCGAGAAAACCGGGAAAAATCCGGGGGAAATCTGGCGGAAGTTCGGGAACTCCAAAACAATCTGGGAAATTTGGGGAAAATCCGTATAATAATATTCAAAATTAACGAACAAAAATTATTTTATTCATTTTGTTTTGTTTCTGACAAAGCATCTATTTTAGAACTCGAAATTGTGTTAAGTACGTTTTTTAATAAACACGACTTTGTGAAAAAAAAAATTATAAAAAACATTCTATTGTGAATAGCCCGGTGTTTGTGACACCATTTTAAAATCTGCATTAGTATCGTATATTTTTCTCATAGGGCGTCAACTTTTTGATATAGTACATTCTTTTCCCGGTGGTGTCACTTAAACATCAACAGACATATTTGAGAAAAAAAAAGATTACAAAATCAAGGTTTTTATTTGACAGAAGATAATGCACCTTATAAAAATGATTTCTTCTAGATTGTATTAAAAGAGTAACTTAATTAAAGAACTCTTGGTTTCTTTTTAAATTAATGTTTTGGTGGGCGCGCATGCGATTTTACTAAAAAACACAAAAAGTGGAATAACTTTTGCACCATCAACAATTCGAAAAAACTTTGCTTGGATGTGTTTGCCGGAAATGAGCTTCCCTATCACTCTGCTTGGTTTGATACGCGAATTTAGGGACACCCTGTATTTGTGACTTCGGAAGACCTTTGTATTAAAAAGTGAAAACAACTGAAGCCGACCTTCAACTAAAATTAAATTATGCGAAAGTTTATCTGAAAGGTACTTATGGTGAAAATGCGCAAATCAAATAAAAAAGGAGAAAGGCCGATGGACTAGATAGGTAACATGGTGAAAGCGACTACGAACTGCCTCAATTTTTGATAATGCGTGGCTGCTTCTAGAAATACTTTGACAGTTTGACACGAAGCTTTTTTGAGAGTGGATTGTGTACTCATTTTCATGAAAATTGTTAAATGGGGGTTTTCAAATGCCAGAAAACTGTTGCGATGGGTCTTGTTTTCAGGAGAATCCGTTTAGTAGATCCTCCAGTAAATCTTCATTTTTTATGTTTTTTAAAACATTCAGGGGACTAGTTTTGGGTTCATGTTACACTCTGCGTTAAATACTGTTATGTTAAATGTTGCGTTAAGCTGTTACGTTGTTTACGTGACATTTTAACGTAAAATGTTATACAGAAAAATTTCGATTTAACGGACTAATCGGGGAGTCTATTAAATCCGATTGTCCGTTAAATCCGAATGTTTTTAAGTTTAATCTATTCGATCGAATTTAATCTGGGCGGAACTCAGGCATTTCTCAGCCGATTATGTTGGGATTGGGTATGTTGAATGGGAATAAGATTCTTAAATGAGTTTTGGAAGAATTTCTCGAATATAGTTAACTCGATCAGTTCTTAACCGATTATGATGGGATTGGGTATGTTGGATGGAAATGAGATTCTTAAATGATTTTGGGAAGAAGTTCTGGGATACGGTCACGAGGGATGGAGCTAGATCAATGATGGGATTGGGTATGTAGGATGGAAATGAGATTCTTTATTGAGTTTTGGAAAAGTTTTGGAATATGGCCACCTGGGGCTGAACTCGGTAATTTAAACTAGGACGGAACTCGGTAATCAGAAGTCTTCTCTCTTGAAGCAAGCAGCTCGAGAAGTTAACATGTTTCTAATAAGACTGGATGCTTTAACATCTATCACCAGTATCTGACCCACTCATGTAATTCGTGGGTTGAGCGGCGGGCCAACTATCTACTCTAAAAAAAATCACGTTATGAACGATAGTCTTCTTGTCAACAACGACCTTGAAAAATGTTCACGGGAACATGGATTATGATGTCTTCTAAGACCTTGAGATTTCCAGAATTCTACGAACCAAGCGTAAATTTATACTTCTGAGGTACTTGCAATACAAGAGCATAAATGGTCTGGGAGTTAATTCCATAAAACAACCAATAATTACACTCTCCACTACAGCAATAATCACAAAAGAGGAAAATTATGAATTATGTTTCTTTCAGTTTATCATTTTATAATCCCATATTTATCCAACGTGATGAATTCCATGGCCCGCGGTTCCAGGTGGCCATATTAAAAAACATCTTCTAGAAATCATTAATGAATCTCATTTCCATTAAAAATCCAATCCCATAGTAATCGGTTAAAAACTACCTGAGCTCCGTCCACGGTGGCCATATTCCAAAAATTCTTTCATAAACCATTTAAGAAGCCCATTTTAATCCAACAAACCCAATTAGATGATAATCAGTTAAAGAATGGACGAGTTCGAGGTGTCCTTTCCCAAAACTACTTCCAATAACATTTTAGAATCCCAATTCAATCTAACATATCCAATTCTAACATAATTGATTGAAAATAGGCCGGGTTTCGCCCCCAGATGACCATATTCCAGCACTGTTTTCGAAAATCATTTAATAATCCCATTTCCATCCATCATATCTAATCCAATCATAATCGGTTAGGAATTGGTTGAGTTCCATTCCAGGTGGCCGTATTCAACAACTTCTTCCAAAAATCGTTTAGGAATCCCATTTCCATCTAACATACCAAATCCCATCATAATCGGTTAAGAATTGATCGAGTTCTGTCCCAGGTGGCCATATTCCAGAGTTCCTTTCGCAAATCATTTAAAAATCCCATTTTCATCCAACATACCCAATCCTATCATAACCGGTAACCGTCCATTACATCGGGGTCCGTTAAATCGAGGGTTTACTGTATATCGCTAAAAAGAATTTCAAATTTTTCCATTTCCTACAAAATCGCACTCCCAAGATGCACGAGCTGCGCAGGGAACTGCAGTGTTTGGATAACCTTCGAGTTCTTGTATTTAGCGGTGATATGTGATTTTTAACTTTTGACCTTAAGTTTTACCAAACCTTTGCGGTTCAGGTTCACCTTGAACCCTGTTCGATTTTTTCTCTCAGCGTACACGATTTTGATGAATTTGCTCATGAATTTGTCGAGTACCAGGAATTGTTTGCGATGAGTGGTAATTTCTGAAAAATACGTCCAAGGGGTCGTCCGGTGGGGCTCGAATTATTTTCTCTAATTTTTGTCGGCTCGAACGATTTTTTAAATTGCTGAAGGAGAGGTTTTTGATTTCCAAAGAACAATTGCGATGGGCCCTGATTTCGCAAAAATTCATTTAGGACGTCGTCCGTGTGCCCCGCGTCCCTTTATTTTTTTCGGGTGTCACGACTTTTATAAAAATTGGTTGGGGAGTGTTTACTAGATCAGAAGTTGATTGCTGATTTCGAGAGAATCCATTGAAAGAATCTTCCACCTCTTCTTAAAACTTTTCAGTTTGTATTATTTTTACAATAAATGTTGGAGGATCGTTTTCGAGTACCAAAAACCGACTGTGATTGGGCTTGATTTCGGGAAAATTAATATAAACTAAATTGGCTTGGATGATTCTGATAAAATTTAGCGGAACTGGGTTTTCGAATGCAAGAAAATGAGTATAAGGAGTCCTGATTTCTTGATAATGCATTTAGGAGTCCTTCGAATAGGCCGTCATATTACATCATATTGCATGATGTTGCACTATGTTGGGCTGTGTTGCATATTATTGCACTATGTTGCATCATGTTGCGTTATATAGCACTATGTTGCGCGACGTTGCGTTACACGTTGGACAATGTTGTGAGATGTTATACCATTGCATCATGTTGAGTCATATTTCACCATGCTGATTGGCGTTGCACCATGTTGCATCACGTTGTGGAATGTTGCATGGTATTGAACCGTCTTGTGCACCGTGTTATACCTTTTTATCTGATGTTGCTCTATGTTCTGCGATTTTATACTATGTCATGTGAATGTTGCACTATTTTATGCTGGTTGCGTTACTGTTATATGATTCCGCTGATCGCGTCTTTTTAAAAACGTTGGTTGTTATGAGTAACAATATTTATTTGTAGCACTCGCTATCTAATTAATGTTTAATGGATGCTAATTTGGGTAAAATTGGTTTAGAGGTCCTTCGGTAAGCCCGGTACCTTTTTTGAATTTTTTTCGACAAAAATTTATTTTTTGGATCGAACGACGCAGAAACACTGAGCTGACTAGTGTTTCAGAGCGCTTTAATCAACAAAAGAAAAAATATCATGTACCCATATACAGAACAGTATGTAAAATTGGACGAGTTTTAAAATTTTCATGCTAGAAGATAGTTTGATAAAAATAGTTCGACATAAACCAATCGAACAAATGTTTTATTCAACATTCAATCTTAAATACTCACATCTAGCTTCTCTATTAAATTGGTCATTATGCTCCCCATGAAAAAATTACTTTATAGTACGTGTTATACGAATCTAATTATAGCTTATCAGCTTCGATTTAACTATAAAATGTATATAGTCAGTCGGTTGGATCAAAGTTTACAACCACCCTTAAACTATAATAATATACTTAACTATCCGTTTGAGCCATTTTAGTGTTGTTTCTAATGTATATTAAGGAAAAGCGTTTTAACTCGAGACCCATAATGCGCTATCTTTATGTCTTCAAATTATCTGCCAAAATGATCTAAACAATTTAACATTCTTTCTAGAAACAATTTTTATTTTTCTTAGTTATTTTTTTTTTTTTTTTGGTGTAAATACCAAAGATTATTAGATTAGCTTGGGAAAAAACAAATGAAAAATTCCAAAGATTTCCTTAAAAATAAAAGCAGAATAAAACTTTGAGAACAATTTTAATTCTGCTTTTTTTTCCTAGCTATTTCGGGATGAGAGTTTTCTCCAGCAGATTTTCTTATATCATGTTAAATTTGTTCCACACACGCAAATAAAAACCAAATCCTTTATCGGTTTTATGATATTATTTTATAAGGACATTAAAATACTAAAAAATAATTGTTATTATTGTTTTCGTTGTTTATTAAATTACAAATAATTTATTTTAATTCTTGTTCGTGTTCATTTTCCAATTATATAATTAATGAGATTGAAATTAAATTTTAAGATCCTTAAAAGTATTCTTATAAAACAAAAAGTTTTTTTTAAGAACCCATTCTATTGGAATTAAATTATCAATAAAAAATATGTTGTTGTATTTTGCTTGCTACTAAACAACAACAACAACAAAACTTTAAAATCGTGGTTTTAAAACGACATCCACTTTAAATCTACATAATAATCTCTTTAAAATATGTTTATTAGTTTTTTATTTTTATTTTGGATCTTTTGTTTTGCTAATTTTGCATTCTTTATAATATCCAGAAGAAAAGTTTTGGAATATATACACAAAAAAAATCATTTCCTATTCAATTAAATTTTAAAGTACGAATAATTTTTTTGTTATCTTTTGTTTTTGGTAATTTTCCCATTTTTCATTTTAACCCAAAAGCACAAAAAATTAAGCAAAAACAAAATCAATACAATAAAATAATTTTCAATTTCATCTGCATGAATATTCGAACTTAGTCTACCAAGTTACAATAAACAATGCTAATCTTTATTGTTTTTCCGTTATTGATTTATTAATTTTTTTTTTGTTTGTTTGGGCTTTTACTTTATTTTGTAATTTTTGTTTTAATTTGATTTTCTTTGTTTTTTGCCAAAATAAAAGAAAAAACAGATTCGTAAAATTATACAGAACAAAAATTTTTGAAAATAATTTTTAATAATTTATTTTGTTTTCCAGTTAACATGAGTTTAAAATTTAATAATTATAAAAAAAAAATCTTTTAGGAATTTTAACGTTGAAAAATTTATGTAATTTGACTTTCTATATTTCAGTGTAATTAGTACAGAATTATTAACTAAAACTAATTATTACTGTTAAACAAACGCATAACGAACTGGATCAATATTGAATTTGACAAAGGACTTACGAGGGTTGCCTGAAAAGTTTCCGATTTAACGAAGGTACTATTGTCCTCCGAGCGCAACTATTAGCTTAGGGAACAAAAAAAAGTCACTTGGGTTTAGATCTGGTAAATAAGGAAGGAGGGTGGTCAAGCAATTCAAATTGTAATTCGTGGATTTTCGCCACAGCAACAACAGAGATGTGAGACGGCGCATTGTTTTGAAGGAGCACGATTTTTCGCCACATGTGATAGTTTTCCGCAATTTCTGACTTGAGCTTGTCAAGAAATGATGCGTATGCTCCTGTAACATGACAAGACTACTCCATGATTGTCATAGAAACAGTCGCCATTACTTTATCAGCCGAAGAGACATCCTTTGCCTGTTTTGAAGCCGATATCCCTTTGGCAGTTCACTGTTTTGTCTGTATCAAAATCAAAAACTGTTCTCAAAATTTCACGGTGGTAAATGATGAGGTACGAAACTTTTCAAACAACCCTCGTATTTAAGGGACTGAGGGGGTAACGTTTACAAAATGCTACACATCAAATGCGTGTACACGAACTAATTGTGCAGATATACGAACTAATTGTGTTTTTTTTTTGCTACACAGAATATGTTTTGTAAATAAACCGCGTCTCTTCTGGCTTCCCGCAAAGCGCGACGCGCTGATTGTTTTAGATAAAAAATTCTAAAAATTATAGATTACTTGCAATTGAAGCTTTTGCTTCATCTAAAATCTGTTCTCAATTCGTTTATTTCTTTCTATTAAGCGTAAAAAAGTCTACTTTGTAATCGAATTATGCAAACCTGGAAATCCGGAAATAAAAAAAGAACAAAATTAACAGTATTTGTGTAACAAGTTCAGCACTCTTTCCCGGCAGGAAGAGGTCGGTTGTATACATCATTCACTCACCACAGAACCACAATATCATCAAAAGTCAGATTCATCGAAGTCCATAAATCAAGAAACGCCAAGAAAATTTTGATCGGGAAATACATACCAAAAAATTACAGTGGTGAATTTAAAAAAAATTCAATTAGATTTGTGTTTTAGTGATTAAAACAATTTTAGATAATAACGTCTATATTTAATTTTTCTCTAAATTGTTTTTTTGGCGGGGGAGTTAATTTTCTCCGTTTTCTAGTAGACCTCTTTGTTTCTTGATCACAAAGAAGAAAAAAACATTTTAGATATTTAGATAATTTTTATCTTTTTAATTTTGTTTTGTATTTATCTTGCATCTGTTCTGGGGCCTAGGCACTCCTAAAGAATTTTAAAGCAAATTTTGTTCCGATTGGAGAAGTTTCCCCCGATTTCAAGAATACCGACCCAGGGCGCGTGAAAAAGCCCGTGCTGTGAAACTTTTAACGCAGTGTCCGCAAATCTCCACTAAATTAACTACAACACTAAGCAAACAAAAATATAGGTTGATAGTCTAGAAAAAAAAAATTCATTCACTTTAAAAAATAAATTTTCACGTTTTGTTGTCAAAATTTTTCTAAATTTTATTGTTCTAGGCAGATAAATTGCTGTGCAAACATTTGTAGAGTTTTCAGTAGCGCAGTCTATATGTGAATGAGATAACTACGATTTTTTCACGTCACGTGTTATTTCGCTAGTTAAATTTTAAGTCAAATTTTTATGTAAAATTTATGTTAGAATGAGCTGGATACCGACCTTAAAGGAATACATCCCCATTGATTTATCCAATCGGAAAATCCCACCGATTTTTTATAGTGGGGAAATAATAGACAGAAAAAAATAAATCCAGTAAAGTAGCCGGTGAAAAATTCGAATAATAAAAATAATTTTAAAGCAAATTATAATCCGCATGCGAAAATATCGACCAATTTCAAGAATACGGCCCCAGGAACGGGCGTGGTATCGATTAAAATTGTAGCAATATTGCAAACATAGGATTATAAATTTGAATCGGATCATAATACACTTCAAGAAATTAGATCATTAGATATTAATCCTGACCAGTGACAGTATATTAATACACTCCCGAAAGTTTTAATTTTAATTACCGGAGATAGGAGTGCTGGTGAGTTTTATAAGGCGATATTTCTGTATTTCCTAGGTAGTAGTTGACACTAGCAATTTCAGAAATAACTTTTGAACAGTTTAGTTTAGTTTGAATATTTTTTCGAAATTACTATATTTTCGGAAAAAGGTTTCAAAATAGTGACATTTGCTGCAAAAATTTTAATTTTTAATTGTTGCGTAAGTGTTGATTCCCCCAGGTTCCCTATTCCTGAAATAGGTGGGAATTTTCGTAATCGGAATACCACTATTATATCTATGGAACTTTTTATATTACTAAAATTTTTCGTGTGCTACTTTAATATTTTTTTCAAATTTCTTATCTTTTTTATAAATTAACAAACATAGTTTTTCCCCCTACTAAAGGAAAAATTCCGACTGGGTAAATCGATACGGAATTATTCGCTTAGTAGATAAATAAATAATAGAAAACTTGCATACAAATTTAAAAAAACGATTAAAGTAGCCGGCGAAAAATTTTAGTAATAAAAAGAATTGCATGGCAAATTATATTCCGATTACGAACATTTCCACAGATTTCAAGAATAGGGCTGCTGAAGCCGAAAATGTTTCTTCCGAATCGGCCCCTATTTGATTTGTTGGTTTGATGCCTGATTTAAACCTACGTTTTCTGGAAGAGTTAAATTCTTATTTTAAATTGCTTTTAATGATCGAAACAATTGTCGTTGATATGTATGAAAGTAATTCTTTAGGAAGATTTAGCACTTGGGTGCAAAAAAATCGCACATTGCTCAATTTTCCACAAAAATTCAAAAATATCAAAAAAAATCCAATATTTGTTTAATTTTTTTTAATGCAGATTCAAAGTCTATTTCAATACCTATCCAGTGGTAACTTTTTTGTATTTATACATGCCATCAAACTGATTTTTGGGGTAAACATGTGAAGTACACTTTTTTGTGAATTTGTCAGTATGAAAATTAGGGGTAAAAATCGATCAAATGGAAATAAACAACAAAAAAAAACAGTTTTATGAATAAGAAGTATTCTGTCTCCTGGCCCGAATGACAACTTCCATTCGATGCTGCATTGATTTCACCAAAGTTTTCACAAAATCTTGAGGTATCGCCTCCCATTCCTCTACGATCGCCTGTTGCAGCACCATTCTGGTAATTCCCTGGGAATAGGGAATTGGGGAAAGATTTTATATGTAATTACGGTTCAAATATTTTTTTTCTGGCTTACTGAGGTAAAAAGCTGGTGTTAATTTTTTTCAAAACAAAATTAAATTGGGAATAATTTTCCCTACCAATTTAGGTATGGAAAAATTATTCCCAATTTATAAATATTTACATGGAACTTTTTTCGTCAGTAGGCCGGAAAAAATATATTTGAACAGAAATTTCATATAAAATCTTTCCCCAATTCTCTATTCTCAGGGAATTACCAGAATAGTGCCACTGGAGACTCGTTGGAGCAACATCTCTGGCTCGAACCCTTCTTTTCAACTCATCCCATAAATGTTCGATGGGATTGGCTCCGGGCTTCGAGCTGGTCACTCCATAACAGGCACATCCGCCTCTTGAAAGTGCTGGTATACTAAACCAGCCGTATACGGTCTCGTATTATCCTGCATAAACAGAAAATTTTCACCAATAAACCCGACAAAGGGGCCGACGTACTCCGCAATGTACCGTTCAGAATTCATTCCTCTTGATCGACAGCCAGTATTGGCTCATGTAATAAGAACAAGATCTGTCTTGGCCTCTAATGATACGCCTCCCCAGAACATAACGATCCACCGCCATACGAGACACGTTCTTCAATGCAACATTGTGCATATCGCTCTTCTTGCCTTCTGTATACACTTCCACGTCCATCCGTGCGATATAAACGCATCCTGCACTCGTCAGAGAACAGGACTGTTCTCTATTCTTCTTTTGTCCAATTCAAATGCTGGTCTGTGTGCAGTCAGATTAACTTTTCGAAGTCGTCTTCTAACTTTCCACCGACTAAGTTCGACTTCACGAATCTCTTGGAGCCGCCGTGCCAGTTGAACACATTCATACGGCGATTTCGCAACGAGGTTGTTAAAAGAACGCGGTCATCACGCTGTGCTATAGCACGAGGTCGGCCAGATCCTTGTTGCCGTCTGAAGTCACCAGTTTCCTCATATCTCTGCCACACTCGACGTACGGTGAATCGGATCAAATTTAGTTGTAAAGCAAACGCATTCCCGCTCGACTAGCTCCAAAGGACCTGATTTTCTTTAAAAACTCAATCGCGTAAAGGTCGCCGAAGACATTCTACATGGCTTTATTAAATTACAAAATAATAAATTTTATTTCAGAATGCAGCTATTATAGGATTTGATTTTATTTGCTTAATCTCTAGGATCATATTTTCTAAGTTTAAACTTTAACATATGTTCAATATGTGATGGTTATTTCATTTAAACAGCTTTTGCTTTCAGTAAATTCACTTTGCGTTTCAATATTATTTCAGTGAATATGTACTTTATAAGTTTTCGAGTTGCAGGTGTTGCTAACAATCTCAAAATTAAATTATTTTGTCACAATGATTGGTATTCCATATCTTACCATGTTTATCACTTGTATATGTTATGGCCAAAACCTGAAATCGGTAAATGTCAGAAATTTTAATTTTTTAAATTCATTTCCATGATTAAAAACCAGTTGGGCTAAGCGTGATTAGTGACACAATTAGCTCCTGCGAACCCGTGATAGTTAGTAAAGCCGTTAGTCCCTACTATTTCAATTTCCAATTTGCACTAATGTCATAAAAAATACTCCGTGGGGTGAAGAGTTAACCATTTCGAGAATTTATGACTCTCATTTCATAGATTACGAATCAATAAAACAGTTTTGTTCAATTTTTATTCGAACATTTATTGATGTCGGGCTTTTAACGTACTGTAGGCGTTTCTTTACTTTGTTTTAATTTCAGTAATTCGAGGAAGATTAAATTAATAAATTTTTATTTTGTTTAGGAAGCCGAAGTTAGTTGAGAATTAAATTTCAGGAAATTAACAGTGCCGACATGTTGCAACTATCACATTTTTCGCTTCGATACATTTTCGATAGAATAACGGTATTTTAGAAGTAAAAATATTTTTTTTCATGTAAATTTTTACATTTTCAACAAAGTAGCTCGGTTTTTTCGTCGAAGCGAAAAAAGTAAAGGCTTGGTTACATTAAATCCGTGCCGCTCCGTTCCGCCTTCCCGTCAAAATTTAGTTTTGACATTTGTATGCATTTTATATAGAAAAACGAAATGATTAATTACATCGAGCGGAAAGAAGCGGACGTCCTTATCCGTTTTTTTTTAAATCTAAATTTTACAGAAAGGCGGATTACATAACCTCAACTAACTTTGACGGATGGATAAAAAACAAATCTATAATTAATTATAGAAATTATTAATTATTATTATTATTGATACAATATTAATATTAAAAAATTTATAACAAGTTGTATATTGACAGACGTTAAATGGATTTCGATGTAGAAGCTTTTGCGGAGGAAATTAAAAAATTTCCTGAATTATACTACAAAAAAAAATTAATTTTATATGGATTCCAAGAGAAAAGAAAAAATTGGAATAATTTAAGTGAATTATTATGTATTGATGGTATGTACACACAGATTATCAATTTTTTAATTTTTTTATATATCTAGTTGTATTACAGCAAAAAAGAAATGGAGTTATTAAAGGGACAAATTTGTGCGCGAGCGGAGAAAATTAACTCAACCATCGGGATCGGGCGCGGAATTCTCGCCTCAGTCGGAGTATTACCCAATATTTGAATTTTTAATTGATTCTTTAACACCGAGGAAGTATGTATTATAAGATATGTTATAAGATATGTTGCAAATGGAATTTTTTGTCCACATTGAATGAATTTAAAAATAAATTAAAATCTAAAAGCGGATTTGAAAACGACGAAGATGGACTATTTTTGCAATCCATTGATTGTTCCATGAAAAAAATGAACATTCACAAACGAGGCACTTTTAAAATAAACATGCTAATGCAAGCACAAGAAGCTGTACGAAACAGTGATATTTTATAAGCAATATTACAGCAAAAATCCATAGGTGGCCACGCTTTTGATCCCATTCGCTTCGATTTGAACTGATCGATGTCTTGTGTCTGTTTACCATATTGAAATAACCTTGTAATATTGAAAAATTTTACGATTTGAATTAAATTTTATTTTCTTCATATGTTTACATAAATCTATATATTATTTTATTTATAACTTAATGGCAGAAAACTCAAAAGAAACAGCGCCTTCATTACAAAAATATTCCTTTAAAGAATCGCGTAACCTGAAGCATCGTCATTTTTAGAGCTCATACTAACCGAACTTAATACTTGAACATTAGCCTTCCATTCCCCAGGATGTAGGATTTTATCGTTATCTTCCCAATCCATAAAATTTAGAAGACAATATTTTAAAGCGGATTCATTCATTTTTATAAAATTATGCAAGGCAATCTTAGCTAAAACGACCCTTGAACCATTATCTGGTTCCAAATCCAAAGTGTTTCTCAAAATACGCCAACGCGCTACTAATATGCCAAAAGCATTTTATATTGTCCGGCGAGCTCTTGAGAGTCTATAATTAAAAATTTCTTTGGCCTCGTCGAAATTTGGACCACCAGGATAAGGCCTCATAATATTAACATGAAGTGGAAACGCTGCATCAGCCACAAAATAATGAGGGAATATTATGTTGCTATTTTCTAGCCTTGAGTTATCAGGCAATGGCAATGCACTTCTTAATAGTTGCTTCCCAAATTTTGATTCTTTTAGCACACCTGCAATACATAAATGTACTATAAAATATTAAAAGTAGAGGTAAATATTAAATGTTACCTCCGTCGCTTTGACTTCCATAGGCCCCCCCTATACAAGCGTGCGTGAATGTATATAGTTAGCATCGCATGCAGCTAGTTGAACTATGCTAAAATTTTTTTTGTAGTTAAAAAAATTTGATCCACTTAGAGATGGGCACCGGATGTTGATGTGCTTACCATCAATTAAGCCTATGCAATTGGGCAAATTCCAATTGGCTGCAAATTCGTTAGCTATTTTTTTGTATTCCTCTTTATTTGGTTGTCCGTTATATACCGGGGATAATAATCTCCAAATAATGTAACAGGTTTCTAAAATTATATTTCGAGTAGTTGTTTTACCCATTTTAAAGGACATCGACAGAAACTTTGGAGTTACTCCTTGGGGTAAATATCTAGGGTGAAAATATTTTAATAGGGATAAACTGCTTACAAGATTTAGGGGTGTATCCTCCATCCAGTCGCAAGTTAATTTTTTGCGACCAGAAATATGGTTACTAGATTTATTTTGCCATGTTAATTGACACATTTTTTTAAAATTTAAATTGGTTTTGCGATTGTAAAGTAGAAATCCACGAAAAGACTGCTACGCCTTTTCCGATGTCGCAGTCTTTTTATACATTTCTACTTAACAATCGGAAAAAAAATTTAAATTTGAAAAAAATGTGTCAATTGGCATGGCAAAATAAATCTAGTAACCATATTTCTGGTCGCAAAAAATTAACTTGCGACTGGATGGAGGATATACCCCTTAGATATTAAATACTTACGACAGAGTAACCACCAATCTGTTTTCAAAATGAATAGGCTTGCGATTCGATATTTTGGTAAGGTCATCTTGTAATAAATTTAATAACAAATTGTAAACATTTCGAAGCATTCTGTTTTGTATAAAAAATTCTTCAGAATCCAATTGTTTCATTTGGAGAAAACTTGTAATGAAATAAGCAGATTCGTCCCTATTCGTATTTATTGGTCGCACCCACCATCTTCGCTTTTTTCTTTTTCTTTTAATTTTAATATATTTTTTATATAAAATATATAAATCGATGAGAATTTCCAAATTTTCTAAAAGTTCGTAATCTTCCATTTTGGTTTATTTTCTTTGTTGTCAAATGTCAGTTTAGACAGACGGTACGGATTCAATATAACCAGCAAACGGGAAAGACGGAACGGAGAGCGAGACGGAACGGGACGGGTTCGATGTAACCGAGCCTTAATAGTTACAACATGTCGGCACAGATGTATATGTATAATACGTATGTGAAGTTATCCCCGGATTCTATCCCCGAAATTAAAAAAAGAATAATCAGGCAACACTAACATAATTATATCCCTCTAACTCATGTGTGAAGTTAGCCCCGCCCCGTTTTATATTATATTTCATTACAAATAGACTTCATATGTGAAGTTATCCCCGAATTTTATTATATGAAAAACAAAAATGTTTATTAAAATTATTTTAATTCAGAAAACACAAAAAATAAATCTTATAATTTAATAAAATGAAGTAAAATAATTTTTAAAATGGCTCATAAATTTGTCAGATTATAATTATAAGATGGAACATACATATTTCACATTTAAGAAACACACGAAAAAAACGTACCGTTCCAACCTTGAGAAATTAGGCTCCGAGTAAAATATTTCCATATAATTTATTTTGGACCAAAAGTGATATTTTAATTTGACATGTAAAAAGTATTAATTTGTCGGATCAGAGCTATACGGTCTTGAGATAGCCAGACCCTTACATCATTTTTCGCCAAATACGAATAAAATCGCACCGTTGCAACCTAGCGAAACTAAATATGTCTAAATATGCATAATTTCGCTAGGTTGCAACGGTACGATTTTGTTCATAATTGGCAAAAAGTGACGTAAGGGTCTGACCATCTTAAAACCATATAGCTCTGATCCGACAAATTAATACTTTTTACATGTCATATTAAAATATCACTTTTGGTCCAAAATAAATTATATGGAAATATTTTACTCGGAGCCTAATTTCTCAAGGTTGGAACGGTACGTTTTTTTCGTGTGTTTCTTAAATGTGAAATATGTATGTTCCATCCTATAATTATAATCTGACAAATTTATGAGCCATTTTAAAAATTATTTTACTTCATTTTATTAAATTATAACATTTATTTTTTGTGTTTTCTGAATTAAAATAATTTTAATAAACATTTTTGTTTTTCATATAATAAAATTCGGGGATAACTTCACATATGAAGTCTATTTGTAATGAAATATAATATAAAACGGGGCGGGGCTAACTTCACACATGAGTTAGAGGGATATAATTATGTTAGTGTTGCATGATCAATTTTTTTTTTTAATTTCGGGGATAGAATCCGGGGATAACTTCACATACGTATGTATAACAACAATATTTTTCATAGGTTGCTGATTTAAAGAAACAATTGTTGATAATTGTTCAACCATTCTTCTTTATCCAAATAGATTAGAATTTTATTGTCTTGTGTCACACGGTCGCTAGGTAGCTACAACTGGATCCTTCAATCCAAAAAAGATATCTTTCATATCCTTACCTCTTGTTATATGTAAACAGGCGCAAAAACTGTAATTTTTATTTTGTATTTGCATTACCCAAATAAAATGTAATGTACATACAATTGTTGGATTTTAAATTTCAATTACATAAACCAAAACAATTGGTAATTTGTATTTCCATTACTGAGCCAAATGTAATTTGCCCACCCTTGATAACATATACATTAGTAATAAGGGCCGCCATCGATAGATTAGCAGTTTAAACTTCAGGTTAGAAACGACATATTATGTAATTCGATGTCGTAAAAATTATTCCTAAAATACTATTGTATTTATGGCTGAATGCCAATGTTGATTAAATTTATATGATCGCGCCATCATACCAGTGGCCTACGCTACTAATTAAATGACCTGCATGTCGTAATGAAATATATTTTGTAATATTCATCATTACCAACATTGCTGCAAAGTATAAGCCTCGCATATACATATATATGTTTCTATTATTAAAACCTATTTTGCCAGTACCATAAGCGCCAGATATACAATAATCTTCGCACTTTTTTTTCATAAAAAAACAAAGGATTATTTACTAAATTAACAATATCTATATTGTAATACTAAAAACACAACAATAATTACGCTAATAAAACATAATTTTTTATGTATTTATTGACAATCATCAACATCAAATAATAAAAAACATGATGTATTATGTTCAAACATTTTTTTTAAATAATAATTAATTTTTATTGTTAAATTATTTCGGTTCACGGAAAATGAATTAAATGCTAAAATAAATATAAAAAATATTCGTTGTTACATTTTTCCACCACAGCATCCATATGTTACGGTTAAAGTTCGAAATGGTTGTCCAGAGGTGCGACGAGTCCTAAACATCATTAGCAACACAATTAGCTGTCATACGAGCCGTGAGAGTTAGTAAATTTCAATTTACACTAATACCATAAAAAATACTCCATGAACATGAACGATTTCGAGAATATAGGACTCATTCCATAGATTTCGGGCTTTTACCGTAACATATACATACGAGTATTGTACACGAAACAATGAAACGAGTTTTTTGCATTTAATATATTTTGGGATGTAGCGAAATGTACAAAAATCGAAAATGATAATTCAAAAATAATATTTGTCGGTGTAATAATATCTGCCCATCCTATCTATATACAGCGACAGTACAACAGAAAAGCCTTAGCAAAGTATTGTTTTTTAATAAATGGAACGATAATGAAAATTTATTAAAATTCAATTTAATCAATTGTCATTTTCAGTTCAGTCCCGAATACCGAAATATAGGAACATAATTCCTTTATTTATTATGGTTGTTGTTGCGTGAAATTTGAAGCGTTTTTTGTAAGGTTTATAGTTACCATACACATTATCGGATACAGAGGAAAATAACATGAACAATAAAAATATAAACATCTAATTTTTTATTATAGTTTCGGGTAGATTGGGTCAGTTCATATAAAGCACTCAATCAATTTTATGCCTATATCATGAATAGGATACACAGTTTTTTATTTACCAGATTTTATTAATTAGTTGTAAATTATAAATCGTTTAATAAACATGAACAAAAATCACTCGCATTTAAATCGACCCATAAGGAAGTCAATATATTTTAGACATGAACCTAGACATGTGGGTGGCTTCCAGCAAAACATATCAATCATCCTTACAACTATGTCTAGGATCGGATGGATTGGGTTATGTACGTAGTCCTAAAAGTATGAAAAGCAATTTCGCATCAAATTTTATGGGTTACAAGTTTAACTTTTTTGTGTTAACATTAATTATAGTCGTCGTTTAAGTCCGTAAATTTGGGTAAAATAAAGAAGGGGAAAACTTGAACGAGGGAAGGTAAATAATTGTTTTGAAATATTATTTAATTTAGATAATAAACTGTTTTATCTTAAACTTTCGGTTTTAATTAGGTGACGTATAAAATATAATATTACTAGTATTATGGTTTCAGACAATTTTGATATATTAAGCGGAGACGAATAGTACAAATTTTAATTAGTTTAAATGGGGAATTTTTATAATTAATAAAACAAGGTAATATTAAATGCAGGAAGTAATTTAGGGATAAAATTTGGGGTGTATATGGTATGCCGCACAAAAGTTTATTTTATTGGGAAAATATGACCCATCGAAACTGGAAAATTGGACAAATATTTAGTAATTAAAGTAGTCATCATCATCTGAGTCGGGAATATGGTGTAACAATAATAATTTTTAGTGATTATTTTTAAATTGTCCTACCTCCACTTTGTTTTTTAGTAATGCGTGAATTCCACAGTGAAACACTTTTTACAATTTTTACTACTTAAATTTACTGGCAAAATAATAGAGTAAGTGGAGAAAATGTTGCCATAAAAAGTATGAAACTCAATACTTATTATGTCAACATTTTTAACAACACACCTTCAAAGAATAGTATGCGATGAGAAATATTTTCCGCACAATACGACAATTTTATGGTTGAAAAAATATTATAGTGAAATGTCAAGAGAAAAATGAAACGTGGAATTAATTTTTTGTCCCGCTACGTTCATAATTATCGTTAATTAAAACAAAATTGAAAAAGGAATGAAAGATCCTGAAACCGGTCTTCTTATAAAAGATAAGGTGTATATCACAAAAGCAGAGAATTTTCACGTGTACAAGTTGCTGTTCTTGTCGCTCTAATGTAGTTTAAATATACTCCTCTCTTTTCGGTTTCCCAGTACTTTTTACTGAAAAAATTGCTTCGTGGAATCCACGCATAAATGTACACCTGTATAATATCACACATCGCATCTACATAGATACCATTGCATACTACGCAATTGTTTTAGCTTTATTTTTGCGAATTGACGCAGTAGTCGCTCAACCGCTGTGCAATACGTTTAGCGCAGTTTAATTTGAAGCGTTATTCGCTAGTGAGAATTAATAGGATTTTAATAATTTTTTACCAACATAGAAATAAAAACTTAATAAAAACACAGAAACTTTAATTGTTTTGGAATCCTAAGACAAAGTCGATTTTGCTATAAGAAATTGCTGGCGGGAAACTGTTTGCCCAACGACGTACAAAATGATTTATCGAATGAAAATGGATTAAAAGTAACCCAGGAAAATAAAAACAAAACGAAAGGACATACCTAGATTTCTTCAAGGATAAAAAATATTAATCGTTCTGAAACGACAAAAGCAAATTAAGTGCTACCCAAATTGTCCATAAAATGGACTTACCAAACGTCGTGTACAACACATTTTACATAATACAGTTCCTGTTTATTGAACTATGGACACTATTTGTATTTCGAAAATTTCTAATTTCTGCTATTGTTTTATGTTTTCAAATATTTCAAAGTAATAAAATGCATTTAGGACCACATCTGTAATTGTTTTAAGATTATTTTACGACATTTTTAAAAGGTCGCAATAAAATTATTACCCGAAAAAGGACTAAAAAGATCAATGCATATTTTACTTTTAGTTTATCTTCTCATTTTATGTTTGTCGCCCGGTTTGACAAGGTGTTTTTAGAAATTTTGTGAATGAGCTAAAGTGAGAAATAATCTACGTTAAGTGATTTTTATCATTTAATTAAAAAACTTGTGTTTAAGTTATATTATACAGTTATACAGTGTGTATTTAGAAAATCTGGGTCGAAAAATGGGTCGAAAAAAGGACCTAAGCAGTGAAAAAAAACATGTTATCGGAGCATTTTTAAAATCAAAAAACCATTTTTACCACGAGATCGCACAAATCGAAAAAGTTTCTTGCTCATATCAGTAAGTAATTTGGCAAATATTCTTCAATCTGTGGGTAGATTTTATGAGATCAAGAGAAGAAACTAAACTGTAAGGGGGCATCAGGAACACAATGCCCAGAACAGGCCGAAAATTATTCAATCGGTCTTGGAAAAGCGCAGAGCAACGTCGAGCGAACTACAAAAGCACATTAGTGAATAAGGGATCAAGATATCAGCGATGACCTTGCGACGAATGCAAAGAAACCCGGACTCAGTAAAAAGATGCGAAAAAAACGTCTTTTTTGGGCTAAACTTCAAAAGCACTGGATAATAGACGACTGGAAGATGATAAATCGAATTTTGAGGCACTCAATATATATTTTCAAAAATTAAATAAAAAAAATTCGAAATTAAACAGTTTTTTTATTGTTTAGGTTATATTTAGTCATGAGTGCAGGCTAGAGGCCGTTACAGGATCGGCCCAGTTCGTCAGAAGAAGACCAGGAGAGAGGTTTAGGGAGAACTGCGTATAGTCAGGAGCATAAAACATACACCATCACTAACGATATGGAGCTGCATTTGTGGAGATGGACCTAGTTCAATATACTTCGTAGAGGAAACCATGAAAAAAGAATAATGTAAACTGGTATTACCTCAAGGCCAATACTCTTACACTTTCATGCAAGATGGAGCTCCTTGCCACACCGCAAAACTAATAAAAATATCCTCCTTAACCAAAATATTGACATCCTCTCTTGGTCTGGTAATTATCCGGACTTATGTAAACCATATCGAGAATTGTTGGGCCTTACTTAAGGCCAACGTATATAGAACCCCCAATCCTATAGTGTCCACCCTAAAAAAAATATTAAAAAAATATGGAGAAATAGTGATCAAATTTGCATTATATAGCATGCATGAAACAATAAAGGCTGTGATTAAAAATAAAGGTAGAACCAAATTTTAATTGTTTTCCAATTAATGTATACATACTCAAAATTATTTAATTTTAAAGAATTAAAACATTTAAAACAAAATCTTGTTTTTATTTATATATATTTTGATAAAATACTAGAATTTTTCACTATATTAATAGTGTTCATAATTCAATGAACAGGGACAAAACACCGAACATCGTGTACAAAAGAGTGTTAAAGAAACCACCATTGCAACAATCTCATAAGGATGCTCGCAATAATTTCGCTAAACTCTACATGGCATGGATAATGAATGCAGTGGGAAAACATTATTTTTTTCTGATGAGAGCAATAACCGCCCATTCATGAATAGAAACTTTGGAGCAGGAGCTGTAATGATATGAGCAGTATTTGCATCCACTGCAAACACTCTTCTGTATTTTATTTCTACAAGAATGAACTGGGAAGACATTTTAATACCGTTCGTTGAAGATTTTATGCCAGACGATGTAACCTTCCAGCAGGATAATGAAGCCATACATGTCTCCACGTAATTGCGTGCATAGCCGAAACATTTCCAGCACGTAGTCTGGTTTTAAATCCCATCAAAAATCTGTGGGGAATATTTTCGCGTAAAGTTTATCACAATGAAATGAAGTATGATACAGTAGCGCCGTTAAAGTCAGAAATTAAGGATCATTGTGTGGCGTCTTTCACACCTTGCCCAACCAAATCATGTAATAATTTATAAATAAATTTCCTAATTGTCAAGCACCGTAAATGGTTAGTTGGGTACAGAAAAACCTTTTAAGAGGTTTTTTGTATGTACGTTAAATAGGAGCAAGCGAAAAAAATAAAAACAATATTATTAAGATTTTTAATGGTGAATAAAAAAGATTTAAATAAAAGCTCTAAAGCAAGAATTAAAAATAAAATAAATAAAGAGTGTAAATATAATATAAAATAAAGGTGATTACATTTATTAATAAAGTGAATCACAAAGAAAAAAACAAAATACTTAACCACGAATACCAAAACTGGTAACCATCTGACGTGATTGTGGCCACATAATCTATAGCCACTTATACAATCAGCTACAAGTACGTCGCCTTTCACCACATCTTGGAATCTGTTTCAACAATTTCAACAATTTTCAACAATTTCAACAATTTTAACAATTTTCAACAATTTTCAACAATTTTCAACAATTTCAACAATTTTCAACAGTTTTCAACAACCAACAAAATTTCGGTTGGGTATGTGGTTACGGCAGCCAAGTTTCAACCCCATCACTGCTACTCAGAGACCGAGGTGACTCCAATTTGAACGTGTCTCTGCATCGAGAGATTTTGAATAATATTATTAAAACTGTAAGTACCCAATTAATTATTTGTGGTGCTTGACTAAATAAATTTTTATTTTAAATTCAAATTTCGTTTTTTATTCATAAAACTTTTTAAAATGTGTTTTGTTTCGGTGTTTTTTTTATTTTTTTGGTCCTTTTTCTTTTGTGTTCGTTTCTTTTTCGGCGCGTTGTCCAAGGTGTGAACGATCCATCGGTGGCCGTTTTATCTGCGGAATCAACGGATGAAGTGGCAGCATCGGGCAGCGGTTCTAAGGAACCAACATTTTCGTTGACAGCCTCGCAGCCAGCCGGTCTTATCAACGATGCTGTCACTAAAGCCGTCGCGCAGGTAGGGCGGAATAGTACAATCCCTCTGCCGGAGACATCTCAATCTCACGTTTCGTTTCCGTCTTACACCGGAACGGTTGCTCGAGTGGCATTCAAACCTCCACAACCATTACATTTACAAAACCCAGAGGTTTGGTTCGAAATACTCGAGCAACAGTTCACGGTGGCGGACATAAGAACTGAGGCAACGCGGTATGCTCATGCAGTTGCACTTTGGATTCACGACTCCACGACACTTTCGCATGTCTGATCACCAGCCCAAAAGGTAATGAACCTTATACGGTATTTAAGGCTGAAGTGATCCGGGTTCTCGGCGAAACGGAAAAGGCGAAGCTGAACAACCTGATGCATGGCTTAGCACTTGGAGACAGAAAGCCATCACAGTTGTTGAGCGCCATGAAATTGAACGCTGGGAACAATTTTAATGAAGCAACACTTCGTCAATTCTGGATGAAGAGGTTGCCCCAGTCCGTTCAAATGGTGCTCACACCGTTTGAAAATGATGTCTCTGTGCCAGTCCTGGGAGAACGGGCTGACAACGTATTCGAGACTATGACACAGTCTCAAGTGAATAGTCTAGAGACATCTGCACCTTGTTCGGTTTTTCCAAATTCTTTGTCGTCTTTAGATCAACAACTTTCGAATTTTAAAACAACATTGTTATCGGAAGTATCGGAAATTATTAATCAAAATTTTAGATCCCGTTCAAAATCAAATTCAGGAAGTCGCAGGCGTTCACGGTCAAATTCTAAATTCAATAGATCGCGACAAAATTCACCAAATTTTGGAACAAAGTATGGTCCAAATTATGATGAACCTTCGATCGAAAATAATTTTATCTGTTTTTTTCATTATTATTTCGGAACTAAGGCTTACAAATGTAAGCCACTTTGCAAATATGTTTCTAATACAACTTCCGGTAACAATGTTACAAAAAACTAAGTGGTCAATCACTAAGACTAAAGACTAAAAACAAAATACAAAACTGCTCGGCGCAAACGTCACAGGTTACTTAGTGAATATTTTGAAAATACTCGGAATAGTCCAGCAGTTGTGTAGATTAATAAAGTATGCGTGTGAAGTTCAAACTAATTTAAAACAATCGAGTTGTACATATGAGTGTATAAAAGCATACATTGAGGCGACTGAAATAAGATAAAATCCAATTACAATTTTAAAAATATCTATTTAAGACAAAATTCAAAAGATTTCATTTGGCTACTAACCACAAAGTGGTCAATCATCATGTTAAGTTTTACAGCTCAATTCTCTTAGACGTCTTAGACTTCATGCAACGTGACTGGATCTTCCTGGTTACTAGATTTTAAAATCAAAATTTACTAAATAATTTTGTGTAAAACTCTCAATGAAAATTTTTTAAATCTTAGTTGGCTTCATTAGTTTGATTTTTTTTTATTTATTTGTCACGTCAAAATTTCAAGTGATAGAAATTGTCATTTGGAGTGATAGCAGTCGCAAGGAAATATTTATAAAGCAGCATACTAAGATTTAAAAAACAGCCAGAACGACTTTATTGAACAATTATTTTGTAAATTTCGATTTAATGATCTAGTAACCAGGAAAATGAGTAGTCACGTCACTTGAAGTGATGCGACTAGGGGAATAGGGGTATTAGCAAAATAATTGTCGAAAATCGTATGCATTTTGGAAAATAAAGATTTAAAAATTATTTTTGTCTAAAAATTTATTATTAAAATAACCAAGTGCAATTTAAATGGTTTATACAATACACTAATACAACAATTTGTATTATATTTGTATCGAATATTGTCATACTCGTGACTATTGATATATAGTGTTGCAAAATTAATTACGCCATTTGCTTGTAATTATTTTGATTTTCTTTAATTTTCCTTTTAAATTTCTTCCAGATTATTGTTAATTACCTCAAAGTTTCAAAATTAACCGATTCACACCTCAAAAACGTGGCACAATAGTTGTATTGTACGCCCGAAACAATAACTCATTTATCGCTACACAACGAAAATTCCGAAGACCATACCATTAACAGACGCCTACTAGCCAAACAATTCGATCTATAGTCAGCCGCTCGACTAGAGCAGGGGTTACATGTTATAACCTGACATTTTCGATACTTTATCGAATGTTATGTCTCTTATTTCTAAAGTGAAATTTGCGACTGTTTCGGTTATGAGTTATAAATATGAACAGTATCTCTTTCTCCAATTTCGTTCAAGTATAGAAAGCAAATTATTTTGTGATAGAAATGAAGTAGAAATATCACAATTTTTCAATCTAGCAGGCTAGAAAATGTTATAAAAAATGAAACAATATCCCACATTATTCTAGCGGAGCGAGATATAAACTTCGATAAATTATCGAAAATAACTCAGGAAAATAGTACCCATTATTGTTGCTGGAATGAAGCGGTGCTCGCCTGCTGAATTATGAGCCCTTGCAAGAAGAAACTTACAATTAAGCAGCTGCATCAAAACATGAGAAAATGGGCCTACCTATCTATATACACGCAAAGAAAAATTTTATATATAATTTATTTCGATGTTGTAATGAACTTCGCACTTTAAACGAATGATCTGATATGCTCAAATCGAGGTGGGAAGTTCATGAAATTTTCCTTGGTGAATAAATAAATAAAGTAATACCTTTTTTTCACAAACATGCCTACTTTGCTCATATCATCGCGTTAAAAATTTTAATAATATCGTTTTTTGCATTCCTTAGTAGAATGATAATTCTTTTTGAATGTTGATGGTTACTCTCCAGACATGTTTGACATCGGAAAAAATCATAAGATTTGAATTTTCTTAGAAGCTTATTACTGACGAGATATCCTAAATTTTAGTAGAAGGCACTCTAATTCATAAAGCTTATTACAATTATGAAAGAGTTGACATACGCAAAACACGCATGTTTGTGTAATAGACGATTCTCCTTTTTTAAATTTTTACAGAATTAGTTGTTTTAATATTAATTTTAAGTTTTATTTATTTTTTTGCCAGTGACGATTCTCGCCAATTTTTTTGCTGTAACTTAAACATGTTGACCAGTGGGGATGGGAGGGGAGGGGGAGGTTGAGTTAGTTGTCAAATGGAATCTATTGTATTTGATGTTAACTAGGTGCGACATTAGAATAATAGAGTTCTAAGCGACATTTAAAAAAAATGACTTATAGTTACAGTGGGTAAAGAAATAATAGGTGTGGGTTATCTTAAAGAAGATTGTTCGTTATATCCTTACCCTACTTTGAGTTATATTTTCTAAATTGCTAAAATATTTGTTGTTATGGGTATTTCAATCAACTATATTTTGCATGCAGATGTTTAATTTATTTTTGGGGAAATTCCACGAAACGCAATCCAATAAAACAAAAGAGTAAAAAAATAATAGGTGTATTAGGTTTCAGTGGTTGACACTTAGGCCATTTTTGGCCCATTGTGATACCATGCATTCACGCCACATCATTAACCCATTCACCTACTCACACAATTACAGTATACCACCTGCACATTGCAAGCTCCATGTCAACCCGTACATTGACATGGACGGTGGGTCTGCTTTGAATTCTGCACTCCATCAGAGGGTCTTAGTTGTGTTTATTAACATCACCGATTGTAATCGATGATGAAAATTCGATTTGCATCTAGCCTCTGATGGGATTCGAACCCAGTACCTCCCGGTCCAAGTGCCGAAGCTTTAACCACTGCACCACTTGTCCGGTAATAGGTGTATTAAAACATTAGTGAAATCTAGTGTACGTAAATTTAGGTTTTGTAAACATAATAAATGCTATTTTTAAATAAATAAAAGTTACTACTTTCTTCGTAATAATTAGGAAAATCTTGTTATAGCTGTAAAATAGAACGTGGCAAGCACTGCACAGCAGAAGAAAGAGGAATCATCATCAAGCTTCGGAAGGAGAGCAAAATGTACAAAGAATTATCTAACAAAGTAAATTGTTCTCAAACTATGATCACAAATGCCTTAAACCCGCAAAATCTATCGAAACTTGAGGAAGAAAAAGGAAAACTATGCACCTATTTGTAGCATCAACCTATATGTAGTCGATTACGCGAGAAAAATTTAGTTGTGCGGTTTGACTGTAAAATACCACACCTGGTACCTGTGACACACGTAGCAAATCGAATAAAGTTTGCCAAGCGTTATGAAACGTCACCAACGTAACGCTGGTCGTTCCAAAGTTGTAATGTTTAACTCCCCTGATATAACACATAAAACGGAAGACACATAAAACGGAAAGCGCGGGAAACACAAACATCGATAATCCGGAGGGGAATAAACCGGCTTGATTGTAAACAATTTTCGTAAGGGGGATTTATTGTTTTACGATATAAGCAAAAATAAAATTTTTCTGGTCGGGTAGAAAAAAGAAGATCAGGTTGATCATTCAGTTAATTAGTACCATCGAGTACTTATCATTGTATAAATATTTTAACTAATTAGAATCCGTGTGTATCAAATCGATGATACAGTCTAAAAATTCATTTATTCAACTTTATAATTTTACAAATATAAAAACTATTAATTTTATAAATATAGTATAATATACGAAATAACTCAAGTTGTGAATTGTGTACAAGTGCGACAATTTATTTTATTTATTCGGTTCTACTACCTGCATATAAAAAAAAAAATCAAAAATCAAAACTCAATATGCAAATGTTATCGAAACCGTAAGACTTGGATTGAGTGACCGTGTTGAAATCTAATGTTATGTGATTAAACAATACCAAAAATAGTTATACTACTTTAAGTATTTACAAGCTATCTCATTTAAGTAGTTAAATAATTTCACACAAAGTTATAAGTATTTAGTGATATAAATAGTGGCTTTCTATAAAAACACAAATATCGATTAAACGTGCATAAAACGGCTTCGAAGTAACTGTGCTCACAAAAACAATTTAATGTGTCCAGGTGTTCGTCATATCGCAACATATCCTATCCTCATTTATAAAAAATATCGTGTCAAGGTGAAATGTACCGTGCAAATGATGGTAACCTTTATAAAATGCACATGATTTATAACTAAAAACTATTTAACTAAAATTTTTATATTCGACATAAAGTGAACTATTAAAACGGACATTGTTTTATAATAAAAATATAATAATTAATATAATCATCTAAAATTAATCTGTGCACTTAGTAAGATTATAGTAAAAAGAGAAGCATATCAATATCGCTTCGTAATACGTTTGCGTGAAGTAATTTATCAAATTCAAGCTCAACCACCGCTACCCGTACGTTGAATGAAATCGTACGTTGCTCATAGCCATAGTGGATAACTGGATACTAAATTACTAACTCATCCACTGCAGTTTTATATAAGGTTTATTTTTCCTATTATTTACTTAATTTTGTTTAAATTTCCATTTTATAATTTTCATGTATAATTTAAATCATTTATTGGTGGTGGTGTTAATTTTACGGAATTTTGTAAATTAGTTTACACATAAAGTCATTAGCGTTAGTTTATACTAAATTTATTTAATCTCATAACAAACCATAACTCCATTTTATTCAATATTTCATTTTGTTATTTCAATTATAATAAATATGGTTTATGGTGTATTTCATATAAAATTTTGATCTTTCTTTTCATATTTTTTATTTCGGGATTTTATTTTCCGCTATGTGCATTTTCCACTTTGAGTTATTTTTCAGAATGAGGGTGTAAATTGTAAAGTTAAAGTGTGAGTGGATAAAAATGTGATCATTAATTGGTAAGTTGAACTATGCCTTGTCCTTTATATCCGTATATTCCTGTCCATACAGTTTTCCTATCCTATCCTTAAGTGGTCTAGCAAGCATCAGCTGGTAGCCGACACACCCCACGACCAAACCCTGAGTTTATAGCCGGCAAATTTTAGCAGATGAAAATGAAACTCGGTAGCGAAAGGCGTTAAAGTTTTCTAGGAAACAAATTTTATTTTTGTGATCCACTCACGCCTAACCAATTTCGTTACATTTAATACGACTGGAGTGGGAAAGAAAACCTAAAAAATTGGCGCAGCGTTCTTTGGAGTGACGAATCAAAAATAAGATGATTTGTATGGGTCCAACTTGAACATTAGGTTAGACGACCATCCAAATCAGGAATTCAACCCAAAATATACCAAAAAATAACTATTAAGCATGGAGGTGGAAGCATCATGGTATGGGGATGTTTTTCCTGGTACGGTGTAGATCCGATTTATTGGATGCAATCGATTATAACCCAAGATATCTACATCGATATGTTGAACAATATTATGCTCCCCTATGCAAGTGAAAATATGCCCCCTTCTTAGAGTTCCCAACAGGACAATGATCCTAAACCCACCTAGAATAGAGCAAAACAATGGTTTATACAAAATAAGGTCAACCTAATGGAGTGGCAGGCACAATTGCCGAACTTAAACCCCATTGAAAACCTTTGGCATGAAGTTAAGAGGAAAATTGCGAGCCACTGAAAAAAATCCACATATGAAAATCGGGCATAAACCATGTCAATCAAATTATACCTGCATATTATATAAAGCATACATGACTCAGGCAAAAATATATCCGAATTGAACAGTATGAATTTTCATTATGTTAATATCTTTATTCCTATTAATTTATTTTATTTCCTATTATACATTATATGAAATTTAGAAATATAATGTTTACTACATTGAAATAGTTTTAAGAGAAATTTTTGTAGCCAAATCATTATTATTGTTTATCGTTTTATAACATAATATATTTCTATACTAAATTAAGTACATTGCACTAACTCGAAATAATAAAATGTTCACGCTTATTAATAGTATAATATAATTCGCTAAGTCAACTTGTGTTTGCTTCATATAGGTACTTGAAGTATTCATCTTTAGTTTATAGCTTGTGCTGTGGTGCCACAACCAAGCTACCAAACACTTGGTAACTGGCTATCATCCAGAAGAAGCAAGTTCTTATTTTTTTGGAAGGGAAACCTTTTAAAAATAAGTCAAAATGAAACACGGTGATACAGGCACATGGGTCAATCTGACATAAAAAGTCTGCTTATTTAGAAATTATTATAGTCAAATCAGTTATTTTAACAATGTAAATTATAAAATATATTTTATTTACAAGTTAGGCATAAAATATTTGGAAATTTTACAAATTAAATATTCCCCCTGCTTATAAAATTTTATTAATTCCGAAACATTTTTTTTAGTAGCAGCTTTATTTTATAGATACATACAAAATTTTTAATGTTAGTTTTGATATTTAATATTTTCATCGTAATTATTAATTATTTGTTAAATGGACTTAAAACAGACTAAATAAAACATTTCATATTGGGATATAAATTGTTGTTGTCGTCTTTTCAAATATATTTTATATTCGAAACATGTATAAACTGTGTCGTTTCTGAACATGAGTTTTCTCAGTGGGAAACATAAAAATAAAAAAGAATTATGGTGTTCTATAAAAGAGGCATGGGCAACCATTCCAGTCGAAACGTGCCAGAAATTGATGGATTCAATGCCTAAAAGATGCGAGGCAGTTTTGAGCAACACGAAATATACAAAGATGTTCGTATTATTTTGTGATTTTATTAATTTTTTATTATAGTAATTTAGTTTTAATTGAATTTTGTGATTTTGTTAAACTAAAAATATTTGGATTTAAAATGTTAATTGGTGAGTAAACTACAAAATACTATCATCCAATTTTCCTTATCGTCCTATAATTGCGGTATTTGTGTATTTTTTGATGTACACCTATTATTTTTTTACTGTATATTTAAATAGACAAATTTTAGCTGAATCTTTCGATTGGTGTTGTCAGAGTCAGAGTTACAAAAATATGGCGCATTTAAAAACTAAAGTTGTAGAAACGTTGCACTTCTTCGTCATTTTCCAACAATTTATGAAAAATAGTTCTATCTACCTAGAAATTGTCACTAACAACCTTTTTATCGAAAAATTATTTTCATTTAGTGTGCTACGCAACTTTTTTATATTGTTTTAGTTACAACTTTTTTATTCTTAGCGCTGCTGTATAAATGCAATTAAACGTCAAAATTTCGCGGTCAATTTTAGTTTGGTTTAATTCAAAGTTGTGTATTGTTCGCTTGTGATATTTTTTGTAAATTGTTCTGCATAATATGTAAGTAATGTATAGTTAACATATTACCATTAAAAGATATTCGAATATTAAATTTTTTATTATTATAATCTAGCTATGCCATGACTGGAACATTTGCTGTTGAATATTTGAATGTGGTTTGAGAAGGGGATGAAACTTTATTGTTTGAACTACCCAACTCGAAAAGCGAAAAAATTTTAAGCGAAAAATTTTAATATTTAAGTATCATTTATAATCAAGAATAAATGATACTTAAATATTAAAATTTTTATGGGACACAAAATACCGAGAATTTTGTTATGGTTACAGAAAATGGTGTTAATGGCGAGTATTCACCGAGTGAGTTGCTGTTTCTGAATCATAGCAATTCCCTCCAGTTTCGGATAGTGAATATTCTAATTCAACCGGAAATGAATTGGTAAGTGATGATTAAATAATTTTAACATTCATATGTATTTAAAACGTTTATTTTAAATTTAGTTTAAACCAAGAAAACGATCCCGCAACTGGATACTTGGAAAGTAAATATACGAAACCGAAATTACTAATCAGGTTTAGAATTCACAAACAACAAAGGCCGAGTTCGCCCTAAAAAGCAAGTTAACAATTTAAAGAATTGTTTAACATCTTACAGATTGCAATGTTCGAAACAATTAAGTGAATCTGATGATAAAATAATTTCTGATGATTACTACTCACTTGGCCAAGCAACGGACAAAGCATCTCGCCGAAAATTTTCGTATTTTTATTTTTATAATTTTCATGGAAACAGAATATCTGTATGCGCAAGCAGTTTTATTTGGACACTTTGGTAATATTTCTCAAAAACCTATGTATATACACGGTTTACGAAAAAATGAATATGACTGTAACTTTGTCTAAAAGTATGAAGGATTCTAAAACTGGACGAACAATATTACAAGCCAGGCTAGATTTGGTCTCGAGTCACATCAATAGCTTCCCTTGCGTAGAATCGTACAATTGCAGAGAAAAATCCAAGAAGAAGTGTACTTAGATGATAATTTAAACGTTTACGTAATGTTTGGATGTTTGTTCAGTTTTTTCAAATCCAAATCTGATAAATGTGGCCTATGCGAATTGTTCATAATCGACAAAACCAAAATAAAAGAAGACGAATATGTCGACCATATTATCTTAAAAGTGGCAATGCGGTAGTTAAAGGAAAAGGATAATGAAAATGGGGCGCACATTCTCTGTTTCGACATGTCCAAACCGTTTTAAAAGAAAAAAGAAAAGAAGAATCGTATATCAATTATTTTTATGAAGGTGTTGCCCAAGCAAAGAAAGGCCAATTTAGAATGTCGGCTACATAATAAATGGAATTAGAGACACGAATATGCCTCAAATTGTGTTATCTAATAGATCTAGTGCTTTGGAGGAAATGTTGGAAACAATAGTTTTTTAATAAACTGAAAAAAGAAATGGCTTGTAGTTGCAGAACCAAATGGTAGAACCAGTGTTACCAAGATTTATCAGTGGAGTTAGTTTACACATTAGTGTAAATAAAATATGCTGCTAGAGTTGTTTTAAATTGCGTCAGTGGTCCATTAATTGTCCAGCTGTACAAAGACGGGTAAGATGTGGATTTTGGAACCGTTCGGGTGTGAAAATTAAGAAAAAGGAGGTGAGTATAATGAATGTTTGGATCAACTTCAATTCCTTTAAACGAATCAACGTGAAGTCAAATATATATTCAGGAAGTTCAATAAAAATATTGCCGCTTACATTACTTACATTACGAAAATTTGTCAAGATGAATATAAAGGAACAGTTCTACGGTGTCAACAATTCAAAATTTGAATTCAAATTTTTATAATATTAGGAAGGGCTCGCAACCAACGAACCAACCGAAGCAACATTCAATGAAATTGTTAATATTTATTTCAAAAACCCATTTTAAAATCGAAGATAACACTGGTCCTTATTTTATCTATGTTGCTCAAGATTTTTGTGTTAAAGCCGTATACATACGTCGGATAAAAATCCGGGATTTTTCTATCCCATCGTTTTAACCAATTACATCACGTAAATTATATAACAGACACGCCTCTTTTCATACAAAAGTGTTGAAAAAAATTGAAAAAAAATCTCGGATGTAAAAATCCCGGATTTCCATCCGACGTATGTATACGGCTTGAAAGTAAAACTATCGAAATGTTGAATAAGTTTTTGAGTAAGAAAAAAGAGTTTAACCTGATATAAACCAGATATATTCACACTCGAGAAGATTTTCATATTCTGTCGGAATATAGTCAAAAAGATAGTCAACGATTTTTTGATTAAAAATACCGAGTATCATTAGAGGTAGTAGTCAACAAGTCGTCTTGTGTTGGTGCCTAAACTACCTCGCATTAAATAAAGAAATAGCATAGAACATTGTTTGGATAAGCTTCTAGGAAAAATGATTTTTTTCATTCATAATTCAAGATAGGCAATTTGAATTCATAAAATGTCCATTTGGTTTAATTAATTGATTGTAGATGACGGTTCCGTAACAGTGGGAGATCATTATGCCGTTTTAAAACGAGCCCTTTTCTTCCGCCCTGCTGTTCTATTAACCACTTTGTACAAATCGAATTAAATGTATGTTGCCAAAAATAGGAGTACCAAATAAATTTATTTAACCAACTGTACACGTGAGCAAAATAAATATTCCCCTTCTAAAAAAAAAGCATTAAAAATAAATATCCTTTTAATTTCTTGTAGCGCTATATTTCTACACAGCGTCAAGTATGCAAAGTATTAGGCGAAGAAACCAACCAAAGGAGGAAATAAATATTTCCTTTATGATACATATTGTGCCATCTTCAGTAAATATGATTAAACTATATAAAAATTTCGTAATTCGAAATTTATTATAAAATATTCAATGGTTTGCAGATTTGGTACACAGGAAGAATATTTACCTTAAAAATAAAATGTGTGTATCTGTATGTAATGTATGAAGTGTGTGTGTGTAAAGTAATTAAATTCCGTACGCGTCATCAATTTGGATTTCCTTTTCGTGTGAATACACAAAACGTTTTAAATTTTTTTGTTGTTTTGAATAATTTCCACTTTAGAATAATCAAGACATCATATATACGTACGAAGAGTATACCACTTACCTGAATATGTGGGAGTGATAACAGATGAAGTACTTCGCCCTTTTCACGTGCATATTTGTGTCCGACTGATGATGAAATGGCATCAACAGCATCACGACCTCGCGACACTGCATCGCCCGGTGGTGCTCTTGATGGGGACATAACCGTACAACTGATACGGTCATATAGCTAACATAAAAATATAAATGTTAGGATGGAAAACGGTTGAAAATATAATTAAGCGCTTACCCTGAGCAAATCATGTAATTTTGTGTCTCGTAGCATTTCGCGTAGCACATCTGGGTCAACATATGTATCTTGTATGGCATGTATATCATCTAATGAATCTAATACTTTTTGTACGGCCTCGAGTCCGGCTTCCTCATCGGCCCACTCGTTTAATGTTTCGGATGCTGAACCAACGGCCACTAAAAATTTTTTTGTTTTTGGAGAAAATAGATAAAAAAATTGCATTAATTCTGATACTTGGTTTTAATTTGAAATTACTTGAATCTGAATCAGCGCAGCACAGTGGGTCCATAATACAACCACCCGCAACCGATTGTATCGCACCTTTTAATTTTCTTCGTGCATTATACCGTTTCAGCTCCTCAACCGTGTCACCCAGATGCTGCCGTTGTAATTTGTCACGATCCTGAAACAAATAAATTCGTTAAGCATTCAAACAGCATTTTTTATGTATAGCTTACCCTCATCCACGGATGTTCAAGCACATCATCGATTGATGGACGACTATGTGGATTTGGTGAGAGCATTTTTGACACTAAATCTTTTGCCGACGATGATATTATTTTCCATTCTGGTGTGTCAAGCTAAAATTGTTTAAAATAGTTGTTACGGACTTAAAACTTCCACAATTTAACAGAGCCGATACTCACCGATACTCGTCCTCGTGTTATACAATCTTGTAGTCGTTTACCGGATCCTAAAAATGGTAACCGTCCCGATAATAGCACATGAAGCATAATACCGGCACCCCACACATCACAAGGTTTACCGTATGTCCTTCGTGTAATAATTTCGGGTGCCATGTAATGAGGACATCCAACACGTCCTAGAAATAAATGGAATAAGAAGCAAAGCAAAAATAAGTCTATCGAATCTCATAATAAACAATCAAGTCAAAAACAGCAGCAACAACAAAAAATAATTTTAAATCAAAATTCAGAAGAAAATGTTGATGTTGATGAGATAAAGCGGATTCGAATAACATTAAAATAAAGTGTAAAAAGAAAATCGAACGGGAGAAAGAAAAAAGATTCGAGTAAAATCGTATATAAAAAAAGAAGATTGCATTAACAAAATTAACTATGGTAAAAAGAAATCTTTGAATAACTGAATTTTCACAAAACTTTTTTTTTTTTTGTACAAAGTGGATTATCGATAAACAATAGATTTGGGGAAAAGTTCGTTATGCTTAACTTTTATTTGTACGAGATACATTGAACCAAAAACTCATATAGCAACGATGGGGTGGTAAACTTTTACTTTTGATTACATGGTGAGAGTTGTTGTTGCTATATTTTTATTTTATTTTTTTGCGCAAATATATAAAATAAATAAGATGATGAAATATTTCTTCGTGAAATGAGAAAGATCGATAAATTTTATTTCACTTTTTATTTGGTTGTTTAACGGATCAGCGATGTTAAACCCACCAAAACAAAAAATAAAAATGTTAATTCCGGAATTTAAAATTAAATATGAGTACATAAGATTTATGGATTTTGTCTGTAACGGATGGTATCATCTGATAAGGATGAAATGGAAATATATACGTATTTCGTTAATCAGACAGGAGGATGAATTTTAGTTCGTTATACTGCTGGTAAATGTTGGTTTGGATCCTAAATCTATTTTTGTACAAGGGTGGTTTAGATAGTTCCCAGAGCGGCAACTTAATATTTAAAAGTGCGAAAGCGAAATTAGACTCCAAGCAAAATATTTACATGTAGTTCATTTTTGACCACAAATAACATTTTAATTTTTATGTATAAAGTATTGACTTGTCGGAAGAGACATTTATAATTTTGAGATAATCTGACCCATACCTAACTTTTGCCCAACTATGAACTAATTCGGTGACGTTGCAACCTAACGAAATTATGTTCCAGGTTCGGAGCCTAATTTCGCTAGGTTGCAACGGTTCAATTTCATAACCTGACAAATTCGTGCATTATATGGCCAATTTTGTAATAACTTTTAGTTCAACCTAATATTGCAATGTTTTAACTTTTAAACCAATCTAATGTTGTTATATCATAACTTATAATTCAACCTAATTTTGTATTGAATATTTGTATTTGTATAGAACCTAAACCGTTGAACATATAATATTTATGTACACACAGTTCAACAGTAACTAGAACTGCCAGATTTATAACAGATTTTTCAATCAGTTTGCCATAGAGTTTTTGAAAAATAATTGAGTTTTGCCCGACTATTGGCCCGCAGCCTAAATAGCCGTTGGCCAGAACATTATCAAAAAAAAAATTATAACATTATTGGTGACGAGGATGGACGATCAAAAGTTTAAGCAAGTAATGAAAGAACAAAATGACTTATATGTGAAAATTATTGAGCAGAAAAAACAATGAATGAGTGAAATACATAAAAAGTATCCAACAACAACTATTGCTTCTCTGCTCCGAGGCCAACTCGAGGACGTACGGCTATAGGCCGACTTAACACCATCTGCAGATTGCAGCGAAGCAATAGTTGTTGTTGTAAACTTCTTCTGTATTTCACTCATCCATTGTTTTTGCTGCTTAATAATTTTCCCAAAGACGTCATTTTGTTGGATGTAAAAAGCATAACCGCGGAAGAGCAATTAAAACAGATCGCATAGTTAACAATAAAAAAAAGTAAAATAAAAATAAAAAAAAAAATAAAAAAGTAAAAAAATAAAAAAAAGTAAAAAAATAAAAAAAAAACAAAAAAAAACTATTGTTTCACCGCAGATTGAAAAATTTCATTTAATAAAAGCTGGGAGACGTATATTTTCTAGTTGAAGCATCATTTTCTTGCCGCAGCTGTCACCGTGCAGATACCGTTATATTACAGAGAAAGCTGTACGGCAATGAGCTTGAAAAGTAGCCATTCGACACATTGTGTGTAAAATTGAGTACACATTTTATTTCAAAGAAACACGTGTTGGCTACACGTATAGATTTCAACAAGACTTTGATGAAAGCTGGACAAACTTATTGTTATAAAATGTCTATTTTATATGCTTAAACCTTTTATAGAAAAAATTATATAAACCAATATTCAATTATATGTTTTATTAATTCAAGCTCTAAAATTACAATGACGTCATCTCCTTAATTATTATTACTATTATTTTTTTTTTAAAGTTGATAATCTGCAAGACGCTTCGGAATTTTAATACCTCTCTTTGGTTGTTCATCACTCTTGACGATTGGCTCACTAAAATGTACTCTCTTGTTATTATTTGCTGTTTGTGCCACTGGTTCTGTTTCTGGAAATTTTCGTTGCTGGCTGCTTCACAATCATAAAATTCTTCTTGTTGTGATGTATTATTATCTTGCTTATTAACGTTGATTTTTTCCTTTGGAGTATTCACGTGCATATCAGGTAATACATGTGTTGTGGATCTCTGAGGAATTATGCCGACTCTATCCCTACGATATGCTTGAAAATTGTCAGTCATAATGACATTTTTCCACTTCTTGCCTTTTAACTTTACAAATACTGGCTTACCAATTTCAAGTTGCCTGGCTTCTTCACTAGACGATTTATCGAAATAATATTTCGATCGTTCTTTATTTTCCATAATACGCTGACTAACATCATTTTGTACTTCCGGCATAACTTGATTATGTGTATACGGAATGCTGCATCTTGTTTTTCTTGAATCCGCCACATTAATAGTGCTTTATATAAATCTTCAAGTTGAGTTTACTCTTTTTGTTTTTTATTGTTTTCACTGTAGCTTCTATTTTAGCATTCTCTTGAGCATGATATGGGAATGTTGTTGAAATTTTAAATTCCCAATCAATAGACATCTTGATGAAATCATTATTGATAAAATTTGTTGCATTGTCCGATATTACCATTTGTATGGTATCCCATGCCTAGCAAAATTTTTTTTACAGCCTTAATAACCTCGCTCGATGATAAATTTGAAATCTCATCTACTTCAAAAAAATTAGAGTAATACTCCACAGTTAGAAGATATTTATCTTTAGATTTAATTCACGTAGCTTATCAAATATTTTTTTAATTTTATATTATGATCTTTAATAGCTTCCTCATAACTTTCACCACAGCCATATACTAAAATATCATCGCAGATACATTCTACTCCTTCAAGACTTTCTATTAGCTCATGTTGCATTTTCTGATGTAGTAGGTAGTTTTTCCGTTTCAAGTCTTGATTAAGATCAACAAGATCAAGGCAAATTCTTAGTTTACCACCTCGCTTCACAAGTACCACGTTACTGACCCAATCAGTATGGCCGTTTAACTTTTGATATTATACCCAATTTAACTAGATTTTCAATTTCCGATTTGAATTCTTTCCTTAGCCCGTGAGGAATGCGACGGAGATTTTGTATTACTGCGGTTCGACATTTTCATCTATTTCCAAACGCACTTCAGTTTTCGTTTTTCATATGCCATCAAAAATATCTTTTCTAATTACATAATTCTTCTGCTTGGTTCATCAAATTATTATTTGACTTTTCGATTTTCTTACATATTTTGATCAGCTTCATTTTCTGACAAAATTTGCTTGAAATTAATGGAGACTGACTTTGCGTAACTACTTCAAAATTTAAATCGTAACATTCTCCATGATCTAAGACATGGAGAATGTTACGATTTAAATTTTGAAGTACCTTAAAGTTGTACGACCCAATGGTGTAACTAATTTATTTCCAAATCCTTTAATTTATGGGGTTAGTGCGTGGTTGTGAAATGAATAATGGATTGTAATCTAATTTGCACGGTTATCACTATTAGCATATACGATACACTTGAGTATTAATATTCACTTAGATGATCTGGTCGATTCACTTCACCGTATTTCAATCCGGAATTCGATTAATTATAATTTCGAGGCGAAATATTTAGCGGATTGACGGAGGCCCCATAAATAAATAAACTAGTACACAAATTTGATTTAATTTGATTAATTTATTTATTGTTTAATTTTATTTATTTTGATATATTAGATCTATTTAATTATATATTTTATGTTGTATTTTAGGCTTTATCGCCATTTTTATAAAAATATTTTACAACTAATATACGACATTGTATGTCGTTAGATTTTCGCCAGACTGTGTTTTTCTTACTGCAAAACAATCGGCCTTTTATAGAATTAATTCCTTTATTTAAAACGGTCGCTGCGATCAAGAAAATAACAAACAGCTTTAATTCCCCTTAATCGGTTTCTATTCTAAAAATCTATTTGTCAATAGATGACGCGACGAATAGTAAAAGGTCAAAGATAATTATCATTAGAATTCATCAGAATTGGCTCCAATCGCCACAATTACCCCCTCCTTAGTGCTTTGATTGACAAGAAATGCACGATACCTTGTAACGTGTGGGAGTATTAATTATTCTCCTAGAACGTGTTTTTTTGGTCGATGGAGGAATATGTGAAAGCAGGTTCGCGATTATCGCACATATTATTGTTGTTAGTATTTTTATCTTCGATATGCATACGAACATGTTTATTTGGTACGATCCTGTTCGTTAAAGATGGATTTGTTGAAATTTGTGACGAATCGTGTGTTGTATTTGTACTTGGTTGATTCGCCAGTGATGTTTCCGCGTTTTGGTTTTCTTCAATGAAACATGGTTTGAGGCGATCGATTGAAACATTACATTGTTTCCCTTTCATCGTAATCAAGAATGTTTTCTCACTGCGTGAGATAACCGGAAAAGGTCCTTCGTAAGGAGGTTGTAATGACTTTCTCAAAGCGTCAGTTCTGACGAAGACATGAGAACAGTGATTTAACTCCTTAAATACGAATGTTTTGTTCGTACAATGACGTTTTGGTGGTGTTGGTCGAATCGATTTGAAATGATTCTGTAGTTCTTTCGCGAATTCATTTTGATTTGTTGTTTGATTGATATCGGACAAAAATTGGCTAGGTAGCTTAATTTGGCAAAAACTATCTGTAGATGATCTAGGTGTTCGGTCATGGATTTTGAAGCAATTAAAATATCGTCCAGATAAACGAAACAGAACGGAAAACTTTGGAAAATTGAATGCATGAACCGTTGGAAACTGTTACCAGCGTTTCTCAATCCGAACGTCATTTTACAAAATTCGAATAATCCGAACGGAGTTGAAATAGCCGTTTTTGGTATTTCAGCTTCTTCAATTGGTATCTGGTGGTATGCGCGAACTAGATCAATCGTAGAAAAATGGGTTGTACCGTGTAATTGATGAACAAAATCATGCAGAAATGGTATCGGATACCGGTCTGGTACGGTAATTTTGTTTAAAGCACGATAATCACCACATGGCCTCCAATAACCATTTTTTTGGGGACCAATTGCAGAGGGCTAGCCCACGGACTATCTGAGCGTCGACAGATTCCCTGGTCGATCATAAACTGAAATTCGCATTTGGCGATTTCTAACTTTTCAGAGCTCAGTCTGCGAGGTTTTGCAAATACGGGTGGACCTCGGGTAATGATGTGGTGTGTGACGTTGTGCTTTGTTGATTTTGCCGTTAAGGAATCAACTGTAATTTCCTTAAATTTGACTAATAACGGTAGAACTGAAGGATGTATTGTTTCGTGATCAATAATTTTGATTGAGGGAAAATTACCACGTGTTAAATAGGCCGGAGACGATAACGATGTAAGAGGATCGATCAAACGCTGTCGATTAACATCAACTAATAACTCTGTGTGGTTTAAGAAATCTGATCCAATTATTGGTTTCGTAACATCGGCTATTATAAAAGTCCAGGGTAATTTTCTGCGAAGGCCTAGATCGACGAAATCAAGTTTTTTACCATAGGTTTTAATTATAGAACCGTTGGCGGCGTGCAACTCAAATTCTGGATCTAAATTTTTACGATCACTAGCAGACGGGAGCAGAACGGACACATCTGCTCCAGTGTCAATTAGGTAATCTCGTTTCGACAATACATCATATATCTGGAGGCGACAAATACTAACGGATCCGGAGCTTGTCGCCGGTAGCGCCGGATGATTTAATTTTTTGCTTTGAACTCTGACCATCTGGAACAGCCAGTTCTTTGCAATTCTTTGTGGCATCTTTAAAGCGTTTGCAATTCTTTGTGGCATCTTTAAAGCGTGAATGATAATAACAGAGCTTTGGTGCATCGGACGATTCGTCCTCCGGTTTTCGCGAGGCAGAACGAGGGCGTCTTGAGAATCGTCGAGAATTAGGTGATGATAATCGATTTGAGGAAAAATTCCTGCTCCTATCTTGACTGTTTTGATCTATTTTGTCCAACCGTTTGATAATTTCTAAAATTTGATTCGCCAAGAGAGATTCTGATTTGTTTGAGCTTTCTGGTGGAATGCAAGATCGTGACAAAGCTATTAAATTATTTTGTGAGCTAGTTTCTACTATTTGATCTGCCAATTCCGACAATTTTTCTGTAGTTAGCGTTTCGGCGGCTATTGCAAGAATTTCTTGCGTGTGAACCGGTAAGCGTTTTAACCAAATCGTTTTCAGCAGATCATCGGTTACATCAGAACCGGCGTGCACTTTCAATTTACGAAATAGCTGAGAAGGTTTCATATAGCCGATTTCTATATTCTGTAGAAGTTGATGCAATCGCTTATTCTTGGAATCACCTAAACGAACGAGGATAGCCTTTTTAATATCTGAGTACGGCGTTCTAGACAACGGTGCAAGAATAATGTCACTTAGATCATTTGTGACGTGATCGCTAAGGGCGCTTAACAGATGATAATAACGTGTTTTTTCATCTGTAATTGTTACCAACGCGAACTGAGCCTCCAAAATCTGGAGCCGCAGATGCGGATTCTGTGTGTTAAGCGGCGCTATTTTGACTGCCATGCGAGAAATGCCTAAATTTCTAACGTATTCAACTCTATCATTTGAAGTTGTAAGCACTGCTGGATTTTGCCAGATGTTAGGTTCAATATTTATACCTAACGATGGATCGTCTCCGTACAGATCCTCGTCAAATGACGAAGTGCTTGGATTAGTCATAGCGATTTACACTGAATATTGAATAATCTCAAAAGAAAATAATAAAAAATTTTGCCTGATAGAACAAATTCAAATAACCAATTTGAATTTAATGGGACAATTGATGACGAGCGAAAAAAAAAATCGAGGAATTAGAATTTGCTATTATTTGTTAATTGATAATTAAATGTAAATAGTGAATTTTTAATAATTAAAAGGCCAATTATTTTGAGTTTACAATATTTAAAAAAAAAAAACAACAAATAGTCTAGCTTACGTTTTTTTTTATGTTGGAATCCGGATAGATCGGACCAATCGGATCGAAGATGCTCCAGTTAACGGCGATTAAAGATGATCAGCTTATCTTTATTTTAGACCCGAGCGCTTGACGCTGGTGGCGGTTTTGACCTCGGATCTGATATACGATTGTTTAATTGGGCGTGGCAAAAAACAAAAATATATATCTGGCGGATTCCACGCCTTCTTATGTTCTTAAATTTTTCTTATGTTCTAGAACTTCTTATGTTCTGGAAAATTTTCTTATGTTCTAGAATGTTTTCTTATGCTCTGGTTTTTTCTTTCTTGAATTTTCTTGATGCAGCCGAAAATTTATGTACGGCTGGAATTTTAACGTACGGCCGGGAATTTAACGTACGGCCGGGAATTTAACGTACGGCCGGGAATTTAACGTGCGGCCGGGAATTAGACTGGTGATCCGTGTTCGGATCGTCGGTGGTCACCAATTATGGGGTTAGTGCGTGGTTGTGAAATGAATAATGGATTGTAATCTAATTTGCACGATTATCACTATTAGCATATACGATACACTTGAGTATTAATATTCACTTAGATGATCTGGTCGATTCACTTCACCGTATTTCAATCCGGAATTCGATTAATTATAATTTCGAGGCGAAATATTTAGCGGATTGACGGAGGCCCCATAAATAAATAAACTAGTACACAAATTTGATTTAATTTGATTAATTTATTTATTGTTTAATTTTATTTATTTTGATATATTAGATCTATTTAATTATATATTTTATGTTGTATTATAGGCTTTATCGCCATTTTTATAAAAATATTTTACAACTAATATACGACATTGTATGTCGTTAGATTTTCGCCAGACTGTGTTTTTCTTACTGCAAAACAATCGGCCTTTTATAGAATTAATTCCTTTATTTAAAAAGGTCGCTGCGATCAAGAAAATAACAAATAGCTTTAATTCCCCTAATCGGTTTCTATTCTAAAAATCTATTTGTCAATAGATGACGCGACGAATAGTAAAAGGTCAAAGATAATTATCATTAGAATTCATCAGAATTGGCTCCAACTGCCACAAATTTGCGTATTTCTTTTCATAAGAGATGGATTGCCATTGTAAATAATTGCACACAAATTTTGTAATCACGTTGCAGGTTGCTGCTGTATCCAATTGACATTTAATATGCTTAATTTTATTGTCATCAATATAAAAATCCTGAAAAAACTGATTTTACTGCTTAGCACTTCTTTCCGTATGCTGGATACTTCTTCATACCAAGATCTCGTTTATATCCATAAATATTCATGTGTCTTTCTCGGTTATATTAAATTTTGAATTAGTATCGCGTTGTTGAGAACTACTGGTCGCTGCTGAGAACCACATTGATTTCTTCCTTTATCTCTATCTGCACTATACGATCTTGATTTCCTAACATTATTGGTTCTAATTTTATTCACATCATTGGCATCTGAATTATTTTGATTATTATCACTCGATAGTTGCTTTAATTGCTTTTGCGTTAATTCAGACACCTTAATATTATCTATGGCATTTCGTGCTATTATGATTTCGTGCGTGTGCAAAACAGAGAGCAAACCAACATTTGTGGATAGTTTAATCCGTAATATGGATCGTATTACAAACACCCCACGAATCATGATCCAGTTAGAGCAGCGGCATTACAGAAGGTCAATCCCACACTTGCAGAAGTGTTACAAATTGCAACGGGACTCGAATCTACACAATAATCGTTCAATTCTATCAAAATAGAGTGAACATAATGTTAATTTTAACATAAAACATATGTGAATAGCTACGACACTAACGCGCATGACTATATACACACGGTCACTGTACCTGAATCCGCACTCACAACATGTGACAAATTTGAAATTGAAAACCCAATCCGGTTCGGCAAAAGAGTATTCGTTATGTTTGAACGTAAACAATATTAATATTGCATTTCAAATGGATTCGGGCGCAACATGCTCGATGGCTGGTAGCAAAGGCTATGCTGAGATGGGTTCACCGAAAGTTACAGAACAAAATTCTTTGTGGTACAACAATAGTCCATTGAGCATTTTAGGAGAGTCGATTGTGCAGGTACGTCAGCACGACAAAATTTATAATCTACCAGTGTAGTGACAAATTTTTCGAAAGGCGAAAACTTGATGGGTATGGACTGGTTTGATGCGTTGAATTTTAGAGTATTTGGTCACGTCATACAGGTCAGTTCATACAACTTACTCTTTAACAATTCTTTGAGTTTTTGTAAAACATTTCAAGTCCACCTGGAAATTAAAGAAAATTCTCAACCCAGATATTGTAAACCCAGACCGATTCTTTTTGCTTACATGGATAAAGTGAAACATGAAATTCAGACGCTTGAGGAAAATGAGGTCCTCAAACCAGTTAAATACAGCTCCTGGGCTACACCATTAGTTTTCGCAACAAAACCAAACAACAAAATTAGGGTTTGTGGTGATTTTAAAATAACAGTGAATCCCAACACCGAAGTTATTCGTTACCCTACCCCATATTCCGAGGGTAAAGGAACTTTTTCATCGATTGCAAGGAGGCATCAAATTTTCTAAAATAGATTTAAAGGATGCTTATCTACAAAACTTGATGACGAGTTAAAGAAATTGGTCGTTATAAACCCTCCTTATAAGCCAGTGCTCCTATAGTATATTGCCTTTCCGCATTGTGCAGCTTATCAAAATGATATAATCATTTCTAATCGAAAGATGCAGAACTATACGAAATCTTCGTGAATTGTTTAACAGACTTCAAGAAAGGCTGTTGAGTATTTGGGTCACAAAATTGACGCAGAAGGAATTCGACCAACAGAAAGTCGACCATAAGCCATTGCAAAAATGCCGCACCCGTAAAGTGTAAAGGATGTCGAAGCGTTTATAGGTAAATTAAATTACTATAATCCTTATATTAAGAATTTATCTTCAATAGTTGCACCGCCTAACGAATTGAGACGACTAGGGGTCAAATTTTGGCGGTTGGTGCCTCAAGAAGACGCTCTTCAGTCTATAAAACCGAGCTCTGATCGGATGTGTCACGATTAGTTCACTTTAATGAGGAATATCCAATTATTTTGGGTACAGATCCTTCCGCTTTCGGAATTGGAGCCGTGATCTCAAATCGATTCCCTGATAGTTCTGAGTGACCAATATCGCGTTCAATTATATTCGGTGTGTGTTGTTATACGTTTCATCAGTATTTGTACGGTCGGAAATTTGAACTATTTACTGACCACAAGCCTCTTGTTATGTTGTGGTCAATCCACCCAAGAAACTTCCGCAAGTGACAATTCAGCGACAACAGAGATGGGTCATTACGTTGATGGCATACACGTACGAGATAAAATATAAGCCAACAATCCTGCATGGAAATGCGGATGGTTTGTTGAGGTTGCCAATGGGCAGCAATTCAGAATTCGACGAAGAAATTGCGCGTACCAACAGGTGTTAAACGATCAACCGATCGATGATTCCGTTATAAGGAAACACCAAATCTCCGACAAACTGATTACGAAAGTTGTTGAGTTCATCCAAAAAGGGTGGCCTGAAGTGTTCAACGACAACCAAGCCAGACTGGTTCCTTATTTCAGTAGAAGATCTTGCTTGAATATTGTTAATAACATTCTTCTATTGCCTAGACAGTATGTTAGAGTTCTTATTCCTCAGACGTCGCGAAAAGATCTTATCTCACTGTTACATCAAGGTTACTGGGGACAACAACATACGATGAAGCAACTCGCAAGACGACATTGTTGGTGGCCTGGTAGCCTGGTATCAAAAAGGATATCGAAAACAAGGTGAATCATGGCTACATGGCAGTTCATGGAAGACGAGTTGGCGCGTTAACAAAAATTGAAATATCACCTTAGAAGATTGGATCTCTAGATTTGTTCAAAAATTTTAACTTTTCTGAAAAATTGGAACATTAAAATATTTTCCCCAGGAAGCTTTCGAGATCTTTCATTTCTGATATCAAATAAACCGCGTCAGAAAATGACAAAAAAAACAACTTGATATTTAAAAAAAAAGCAAGCAGAATTTATTTTGTGGTTAATTTAATTTTAGATTTTTGTATTATTAGTCGTGTTTCTTATAATTGAAGGGTTTAGAAATATGTATTTGTAAAAAAAAACTTCTTAGAGCTTTTTCGCTAAAAAAATTCAGACCAATCGAAATTGAAGAAATTTAAAAATTGGGCTCTGAAGTCGCCGGTAAGATATCCCTCGCAAATCTTGTGGCCAATTATGGAATTTCATTTAAAATATTATTATTAAAGACAGAGAACAATCCATGGGACTCGGCCGAACATAATTATTTTACACCTATAAACTCCAATAGGTATTGAAGTGAGTTATTTGGGAAGCAGCAATCTGCAACCTTTATTAAAATGGTATCATTAAATTTCCAAACTATAGTATGACGATTGATTATTATATTGTCCCAACTCCTCTTATTTTAGAATTTTATATTTCACTTGCTTTAAGCAAACAACAATCCAGACAAATTTGAACCACAAATTTAATATCTCGCACTATGAACATTCATTCACATCCGAGAATCCAAATCGTATTAATTTTAATTATTGTGTTCTGGATCATCCGTTTTTATATACAAGTACACAGATCCACAAAATACATATGATATACAGATAAATATTTTTACAAAATCTAAATATTATTCAAGCTTATGGTTAAATCCATGAAAAATTATATAATTTTTTACTCCCTGAAGGTGCCAACAAGTTTTTAGGATAAGACTAACATATACACAACTTCTCGTATATATATAGACATATGTATGTATATATGTATGTATGTACATATGTATCTATGTAACTTCTCGTATATATGTCTATATATATATGTGTGCATGTATATATATATATATATATATATATATATATATATATATATATATATATATATATATATATATATATATATATATATATAATATATATATATATATAAATATATATATATATATATATATATATATATATATATATATATATATATATATATAATATATATATATATATATATATATATATATATATATATATATATATATATATATATATATATATATATATATATATATATATATATATATATATATATATATATAATATATATATATATATATATATATATATATATATATATATATATATATATATATATATATATATATATATATATAATATATATATATATATATATATATATATATATATATATATATATATATATATATATATATATATATATATATATATATATATATATATATATATATATATATATATATATATATATATATATATATATATATATATATATATATATATATATATATATATCCGCATACAATATTCAAATATATATATCAAATATATATCAAATATATATCAAATATATATATATCAAATATAAATATATATATAATATATATATATATATATATATATATATATATATATATATATATATATATATATATATATATATATATATATATATATATATATCCGCATACAATATTCAAATCTATCCTTAGACTCATACAAAAGCCTGTTATACGTATTGTACATACATATGTGTAGTAGCGCAGCGCGTCAGCTACATATGGCAATGACTGGTTGGGAAATTTTAATTAAAATAAAACTTATTTATGAATATGTAAAAATAAAATTTGTTTTGCTCATATTTAATTAGGAAAAAGGAATAAAGTGGCTCGTTAATTCTATAAAACCCGCCTTAGGAAATATGTAAATTAAATTATTTTTTCGTCTATAGAAAAATTAGAAATGATCCATCGTGAAGTACTTTTGATGCACACACAACAAAAATAATTAATCCATTTTGTGTAAATTGAAAACCAAAACCGCACCACCACTGCTCATTTCAAAAGCATCCACAAGAACCAGCAAATTTTTCTTTCATTTTCAATTAGCCCTTCACGTATACGTTTCTCGTCCCAGGTTATAATCTCATTAAACATAGTCAGATTAGATAAAAAGCGAATGAAACCAAAACCAACATTGCAATGATATAAGATTAAACCCACCTGATTATATGGAGTTTTGTTTTATTTCGTTTGAAAAATAACAGAAATACCAAAGGAAAATGAAGATTTAATTTTATTTATTTTTTTTTAAATGAAAAGTAATAAATTAGGAATTTTCTTTTGTCATTTATTTTTTTAAATTTGGGGTTGTGTGGGGTTTGTTCCTTTTCATTTTAATTTACAAAGAAATGTTTTCCAAATGCCTTACAAAAGTATATAATGGCGGCATGGAGTGTTGCTAAAGCGACTCCACCAAAATGAACAATTTCCAAAGAACCGTGTACGCAAAAGATTTATTATCAAAAAAATGTTCGCTTATTGGTTTGGATTATTTATTGGTTTAGTATTTTAGACAACGTGTAGCATAAAACAGTTTTTCCCGCCTTGTTTAATTTATACACAATTTGTATCGAATTAATAAGTGAACAATTTTAAGGCCTAAGGCATTTTCATTAATCAAAAACAGAGCGTCACTAAACAGTCAACCATAAAGCAACAAATAGAGAAATTTTATACTGGTAAGTGTTTGAAATAACATTTTAGGAAATACCACATTGGCCATTTTATTTGTCTAATCCGAAAGCGAATCTTCCATTAGCATATGACTGGCCGACGAAACTAGTAATAAATTTGTTGTTGAAGCGGAAATTTGTGAGCAAAATAAAAGCTGTTTGCACGTATGAGTTGTGTGGAGTTCTGGCACCGAAAAAGGATGTAAGACTAGCGATATAGGTCTCAAAATAGTTGCATAATTCGTTGAAAAAGTCGAAACTTTCCGCTGCTAGAAATGTCATTTCCTTTTCCGGAAAGTAGGCTTTAGAAAATTGTAATCACAAAAAACCTTTTTCTCGTTCTTTTGTTTATTCAAGTAAACTTGTTTATTCTTTGTCGTTCGCTCAGCAAGAGGGTTTGACGAAAATAATTTCGAATGTTTAGGGATTGCTAGCCTACTGTGAATTCAAAATTTATTTTGTTTTTAGTTTCAACTACTATGGCCAATTTTTGAAAATATTAAAATGGAATTCAATTAATTCTAGTTTGAATGTTAATTTTATGGTAACTGCTATAAAAATTATTTTCTGCAAAGCAAGCGCAAATAATGTTGAGGCATGAGTGCCACGTGTGGCATTATTCTGGCTTTCTCTGGGAAAAACATTTTGATAGCATTTTGTCTAAATTATATTTTGCTCGCCTAGTAACTAGGTGTAAATAATTTAGAAACACATAATTTTGGGAATTATCTTTCCATATAAAAATATTGTGGAACAAAAGTTTCTTAATCAACCTTGTTTTGAAAAAATGGAAGGAAAGCAAAATATTATTTAGACAAAAATGCTGTGAAAATATTTTACCCAATTCCTAGGGAAAGCCAGAACAGTACTACTGATAGTAATTTCAAACCGATAAATCGTGGTTGTATAGTATACAATTTTATATTTGTATTGTATTTTTCCCTCATGTATCTGTGCATTTTTGTTCGTTAATTTTACAAAGGCAAGTAGCAAAATAAAAAGTTCCGGTTGAACCGGTTGAATATATATGATGATGACGTATAGCTCACCTCTTCTATTCGTTTGCTTTTGAGCAGTGGAACCGATTGTTTGCTGTGATTTGATTTTTCATTTTCATATATTTGAACAACATACGAAACCGCATGTGTCAAATCAATTAAAAAATATATAAACAAATGACGCGCATGCGTCTCAAGTAAACCAATATTAATAAAATAACCACTACTATGTTTTTCCGGTTTGCTCACCTCGCGCTGTCATTTTAGGTACAAAATCGACACTCAGTAGTCTAAAAAAATGGAATCAAGAAAAGGTTAATAAAAAATTTCTTTTACCGTTATTTCATAAAAACGTGTCGAATTGGTCGTTTTGACTGCATATTTGACATGAACTAGTATGCAGGTCCGAAATGTGACTGCCCAGTGACCTCTCAAAGCCAAGAGACATTTCCCGAATCAATTTGAAACTAAAATTTATGAAAGGCAATAAACGTTAAAAATCAAATCATTAATTTCCAACTGATTGCAAATAATTTATTTCTCGATTATTTGTGTAAATAAATTGGGGAATCACATCAATAAATTTTTTTGTTCGTGACTTAATTAATTATGAAATTAATTAATATTTTTTTTTAAATTGAACAAATTTGATTTTTTTGTGGTTAATTTTAAAACAAGAAATTCTTTGTTTACCGTAATTAAAGATAAAAATTTAATTACCTAACTTTTCCTATGCATGTGCTATATTTAAACCTTACCGTCCTCAAAATATTATAGAATATCTCAACGTGTTTCCAACTGAAATTACAGATAGTGTAGATTTACCAGATAGTCCCAACGAACAAATTCAATTTGGTGATACTGCAGAATAAGTTGATATCAAATATGTTGATATTAAAAAACATAGGTGTTTGAAAAAACTTCCGAAACAAATGACTTAAGTTTTACTGTGAATTCGACGTCATGAAAAACAAAATAAAAGATTTATCACCTCGTAAATTATATGACACATTATTCACTGATGAAATCGTGAAATATATTGTTGATCACACTATGATATATCCTCGGCAGTCACGACATGCAAATGTATTGGTCCCTTTCATATCGTTACCTCGAAATTAACAAAATATTTGCGTTGGTCTAACATCGATTAAATTGGAAATTCTAAAGATCGCATTTTCATAGTAAGTCCTCCAATAATATAAAAACAGTTTTGCCAGTCGAGATTTTTCCACAATGATCTGTCAATTGATAAGTCAGGGTAACGTATTCCGTACAAAACCCGGCGAAAAATGTATTCGCGGTAGGCCAGTAGAATTCGAGTGAATATTATTACGCTTTTGGTATATATTGCGATAAGCCGATAGAAAAATCGAGAACGGCAAAAGGCATACAAGTTGTACTGGCCGATATACCCAATTCCTCAAATCATAGATTTTTTGATATTTATGTTACTACGTAATCGCCAATTATTGAGCCAATTATGAGTTATTTGAAAAAAGAAGAAAATAAGAGCTACAGGAAATGAGAGATAATCAAGTTCATAGCGTCTTATAATGCTAACTAAGGAAATAAAGAAAAAGGAGAGAGGCTTATCGATCTGTTATGGCTATCGATTTGGTCTGAACAATAACATTTTTTGTATAAAATGGAAGGATAACAATATATATATATATATATATATATATATATATATATATATATATATATATATATATATATATATATATATATATATATATATATATATATATATATATATATATATATTCTGTTCTTACGAATTATAACGTTGTTGAACCACTACGTTACGTAAAAAGTTGTTCCCAAACTGAAAACGCTAAAGGAAATGGTACTAAAACTTTAACATTTTCATCTTACAATAGTGGAATGGTGGTGTAGATACCGACGATCAATGTATATCATTATAGAGAATCGCTATACGAGGAAAAAATAGTGGTGGGTACTTAAGGATTTACATCAAATTACTACCCAGATCAAAATGAATTAGATCGAAATTCACCGACCCATCGCGCGTACTTATTTGAAGGATCCAGCATCACCTAGAAGCTCAGGCCAGATATGGTCATGTAAGAAACATGAAAAACAATGTGCATTGAAAATGGGTTGTTTTGAAAATATCACGTTTCCACGTAACGTCCTCATTTAAGTACGCCCACTTTTCCGCGTAAATATGAAACATCTTTGAATTTTCTGTTTTATTTATTTTATTTACTTAAAATCGCTCCGTGATATCAATCTCTATTATTTTCATCAATAGATAGTCCCAATTTAAGCGTTCATTAAAGAGCTGCTGAAAATTGGCAAGATATAGAAGAGTCTACTATTAAATCCTGGTTATCATGAGACTGGTTTCGAGAGCCTGGGCTTTTCACTCGGTTTTCAAAATTTTGGTTTCAACAGCATGGTTTTTCAAATCCTACTCAAAATCCTGGTTTTTAAAAACAAAGACATTTTAATTAGTTCGGGCCAGCCACATTCGTGGACTACGGAAATTCACATTTTTTATTCGAAATATCACTTCATAAATGACTCGTTTTTTACGCCAAAATAAAATTAAGATAAAAAAATCCACGATACTTTACTATTTATAAAGTTGAATATTTTAAAAATGTTTTTGAAATAACTGATTTTAGTTAAATCATCGCACTGTTTCATCACCGAAATTCCTCGAATCTATTTTTGCAACAATCAGCTCTTTCTCCAACCCTTACAAAGGGTTATAAATTCCAACATGCGGTTTACCAATCACTAGCTAAAGTCTTGCCAACTTTCCACAAAATTTTGTGGTCGAGGAAGATGTGGCTCAGAATCATCCTAAACAATCCAAAAATTGTGTTGCATAATTTGGTCTCGTTTTTCATTTATTTTTATTAGTCACTATTACATAATTTTTTTGGAATTTCCTATTGCGCAAGCATCAGGATCAAATAGATTTTGCAATTCCTTATAATAAATTAGAACTTCTGCGGCTGGGACAAACGGCAAACTTCTTAGCATCCTAATATGAAGATCAAAAGATTTAGTTCACAAAGTACTTTGTCTGACAACCTTGCACCTGTTTTTTCCGCCAAACAATTTGCTCTGGTGTTATCAAGGCCGGCGGAACTATGTAGCGAACGATGCGGCGCAGGGGGGCGCCTTTCATTAAGGGCGCCAAATCGTTCAAGAGAAAATTAACAAATTTTAAAAATAAAAAATTTTACTCAATTTTTTTTACATATTTTATACTATTAATTTTATTTTATATTTTATGTTTTCATATTTTAGCAATCAAAATTATACTATACGTAAATTATTTCTCGAATTTTATACCTTATTCAACTTAATGCATAACCGAAGTAAATGACAAAATTTTTAATACATCATGTAAACGTAGTTTCTAACCTCAATTATTTGACATAATCATAATACGAGTATGTCACAAATTCACATTTTTTTTATTGCTACAAAATAGTATTAGTGGCTAGAAAGGTATTTATCAGATATATTTATAAAGTAATAAACTAATTAATAAACAATAAATAATGGGGAAAACTTGTATAAATGGAAAGAAAAAATTATCGGGTCATCAAAATAGATTAAAAAGAAAAGTGCGAGAGATAATCATAAACAAACAAAAGGATTCTTTATTTCAATATATTAAAAAAAGTCAACATAAAAGTACTAATGATGATAATAATAATAGTGAAACTGGAATTGTAGAAGCTATCGATAACCAAAAACACGTTGACTGTCCGTCTATTTTACAAGAAAATGAGAATGATCCATCTGTATTTGAAAACAACCTGCAAAGAAATGTCGATCCAGAAAGTGAAAAAACTGATTCCGTAGACATAATAAATATGCTCCAAGATCCTGCAGAATGGCCCGTTATATTGACGGATAAAATCAAGAAAATTCTTGTCACGAAAGGACCATTTCAAATTGAAAATTTTTTATTTCCTATAAACGAAGGTGGCCGCCGTTTTAGTATTAATTATTATTACAGAAAAATGAAAAATTCCGAAAAGGTGCATCGAAATTGGCTGGTGTATTCCACTAAACGCGACTGTGTATATTGTTTCTGTTGCAAAATTTTTCAAATTACAATTAGTTCAAGCAGAAATCATCTTGCGACAAATGAAGGTTACCGTTTATGGCAAAGCTTAAGCAAAACACTCTCTGAGCATGAGATATCAGCAAATCATTTACACAATTTGAAAAAATGGCTGGAATTGCGTAACGCAATTAATAATAAAACTACTTTAGACTGCGGCGTCGAACGTGTGCATGAAGCCGAAAAACTACGTTGGCGTTCCGTATTAACACGAATCATTGAAATTATTAAATATTTAGCACGTCAATGTTTGGCACTACGAGGGACAACTGACAATTTATACGAAACCAATAATGGTAATTTTTTAAAATTGGTCGAACTAATGGCGAAGTTTGATTCGGTTATTGCAGATCATATTAATAAAGTGGTTTTAGGTGAGCGTAAAATACATTATTTATCAAAGGACATACAAAATGAGCTAATACAACTGGTTTCAAACAAAATTATTAAAGAAATTAAAAGTAAAATTGTCACAAGTAAGTATTACTCGGTAATTTTAGACTGTACTCCAGATATTAGTAAAGAAGAACAAATGACTTTAATTATAAAAATTGTCACACTACGCCCAGTATTAAAAATAGATGAACATTTTGTCAGCTTCATTAACGTGAAAAATTCTACAGGTATAGGACTGACCAATTATTTAATTGATAAATTAAAGGAACTTAATATTGATATCAAAAATATGAGAGGCCAGAGCTATGATAACGGCGCGAACATGAGTGGGCGACAGAATGGCGTGCAAAAACATATTTTAAATATTAACCCCCGGGCATTTTTTGTCCCATGTTCTGCACATTCACTAAATTTAGTTGTAAATGATGCAGCCAAAGTGAATACCATGACAATAAGGTTTTTTGCTGTAGTTCAAGAAATATATAATTTTTTTTCAAGTTCTACTAAACGCTGGTCTGTATTAAAAAATCATATTACAACTCTCACTTTAAAGCCGCTTTCTGAAACCCGGTGGGAATCCCGCGTTGAAGCAATTAAACCCTTAAGGTTCCATATCGGTGAAATTTATGATGCTGCTTCATCGATTATTGATAGTACAGACTTTGACAACGATGTAAAATATATAGCTGAAACCTTATGTTCTAAAATAGCAGATTATAAATTTCTGTGTTCAGTTGTAGTGTGGTATAAGATTCTATCCAGAATAAACATATTAAGTAAAATTTTGCAAGCAAAATCAAATGACGCTGGGACTGCTTTAAGCGAAATAAAAACCTTAAAGAAATATTTAGAAGATATGCGCACAGAGGATGGATTTTCCAAAATGTTAGAAGAAGCGAAGGATTTGGCAAATGTATTAGAATGTCCAGCTAAGTTCAAGGATCTTAACTCTGTAAGAAGAAGACGCAAGAAAAAGATGTTTGACTACGAGTGTGAGGATGAATCTCCATACGATCCAAAAACTTCTTTTAAGGTAAATTTTTATTTCACTCTTTTGGATCAAGCCATGATGTCCATCGAAGAACGTTTCGTACAGCTTGATCAACATTTTAGCCACTTTAGATTTTTATATAATATACAAAATACGGTCAACGAATTAAACGATCAGCAACTAAATACCAGCTGTAACAATTTAGAAGCAATACTTACAGAAGAATCAAATAAAGATATAGACGGCGCCGAATTAATCCAAGAACTAAAAATTTTAAAAGACATTATGAATGTTGAGGAACAATTAGATCCTTTTAAGTTTTTAAAGTATATTTATAGTCGTAATTTGGAAATTGTTGTCCCAAATTTAGCTATATCTTTAAGAATTTTATTGACGTTGCCAGTTTCAGTCGCAAGTGGCGAGAGATCTTTCTCTAAACTTAAATTAATAAAAACCTATTTAAGATCAACCATGTCACAGCAAAGACTATCGGGTCTAGCACTCATATCAATTGAACATGAACTGCTTGAAAGTTTAGACATGGAAGAAATTATTGATGACTTTGCTAGTACAAAAGCTAGAAAAATTAAGTTTTAAGGCTCAACGTATTATTATTTATAAATAATTGCATTTTTTTGTTCTGTTTTATTCTTTAAAATGTTATCTATGATTATTTTTAACGAAATGTGTTAGCGTAAGAAGCGCAATTTTTTAAGTTTAAATAAAAATAAACCTATATATGTAATACGATTCAAATGTTTTATTTTTTTTTTGGAAGGGCGCACAAATAAAACTTGCAGGGGGGCGTCGTAGTACCTGGCGCCGGCGCTGGGTGTTATACTTGCATAGTTAAAATCAAAAATAACTATGTGTGGCTTTAAATTTATGTGGCATTCAGCAGCCCATTTGCACATTTCGTAAAATGTATTTGCAATAAGTTGCCTCGTATGTATAGAAAAAATGTCAGCCTCGGCAAGTAATTTTAAGCTGGATGTTGTTGCTAGTAGAATTTGGCAATTTGACCGTTGATGATTTCATATTGTTGTGCAACAAGAAATAAAATCATCAACATCCACTTTATTGTTTGGTACTGGTATTGCACAGAATTAAAAGGTGTCTATAAAACACCCCGTTTATCATTAAATTTTAGGATTTTAGCATCAATTGTGCCCTCCAACTTTTCAATAGTGCAACAATTTCTTACCGCGACTACGATGATAACCTCACTGATTGAGTGGTTGTCAATTGTTCTTTACAATTAAAAAAATATATTTGTTTTATACCTTAGAGTATAGGGTATGCCGGTTCCAAGCCCCCGCTTTTCTTTATAATCAAAACTATTAATTAATTATGCATATTCATGGGTTGGGCTTGAATTCACAAATTTTACAAAAATTTGAATTTTGAAGTTACGGGATTTTGGTTCACTCCCATTACTAATCGCTTCTACTGATGAATGTACCACAAATGTTTTAAATTTTATTTATATAGCTTAATTCATTGTTTGGGATGGAAAATGGGGGATACATTTTGATTTTTCCAAAAAAAATACACCTTTGAAGAAATACCGATTCACAAGCTCAACATCAAAATTTGATATAACATTAATCACTTTTACATATTTTGAACAAAATAAATTGAAGTGCTAAAAAATTTGCGCAAAATGTAGGAATTTTGGGAGTTTTGATTTGCACACTATACATTTTTTTATTGAACATCTCGTGTCTAATACCTGATTTTTACGACAACACCAAAACTGGAATTTAGTCTCGCTATCGTTTCCATTCATTTGAAACAAAGATAAATCGCATTTTATTCGAAAACGAAAATATAACATTAATTTCCTAACACCTACTAATTTGGGATTATTTAATTTTTAACAAGTATTCTTGCAAAAAACAATTGTAAACAGTTTGATCAAATTTTGAAATATTCCATCAAAGTATCTTTCCTACTTAAGTAATGTAGGACAGGGCATGAACCACACTGAAATAGAAGAGAGTATAAGTAGTAAAATATAAAGAGCAAGCTATAAAAGTAGCTAATCAAATTCGTTCGTCAGCTTTTTAAAGGAACCGAACATTTTTTGTAAGGTTTTTAGAAATAATAGAAGCTATATAGTAGAGTTTACCAATTAATCATGACCGCAATGAATATTCCATAATTAAATCATGTAGACTTCGTGGCTTACGTTAATTATTTCACATGTAATATTTGTTCTTTTCAATTTATTCAAAAATATGACTCGTACGTGTAGGACTACTTACATACATCTACCATAAGTGAAAATGACACATCCTGTATATTCCCTAATCAAACATGAAGTTGTATGCTCCCATTTTAAAATCGTTAACTGTCAAAATAATAATACATAACAATCTTATTTATTTCAAACTAAAATTTTATTTCTATATTTACGAAAAAAAGAAAAAATATTTTATTGTTCAAAATCGATACATTTCAAGACGTCTTCAATATTATTTAAAAATAAATATAAAAAGAAATTTCATTTCTTTTTATATTCAAACGTCTATTCTTTCGTTATTTCAATATTTTCCAATTTATTGTACTTATACGATGTGAGAAAATTCTGTTTTTGAACAACTTTAATAATTCCGGAAAAGAAATTTCCTCTTGGTTGCAGAGTATTTTCTATATAAAAAAAATTGCCATCAAAGAATTTCCCTAGAGAAGAAAGCTTGATGGTGGTGTTAATAGGATTTCCATTTTTATTTTTTAAATATAATTTTGTATCGGTTATATAACTCACTTATTAAACGCCATTATCGGGGAAAATACACATTTTACTTTGTGCGTTGCGATAAAATGTTTCAATGGGAAAATGTATTGAATTTCACGTAAAAGCTTTGCTCAATTAAGATTTAACTATGGTTCTACTCTATTTACTTTTACGTACATAAAATATAGAAACGAGTACCTTATTTTTTAAATAATTGATTTACGAGTGCACAACTATTCATGTAAAATGATTACAGAGTGAAATACGATAGAAACATAATTGAAAATGTTCTGCTTGCGGTTAAAACGATTGTACATGGAAAATGTGGAACGACCAAAGTTAGATTACAAAGATTTGTTTTATTTATTTTTCTAAATCTGTAAAATTCGATTTTATGATGATTTTCGGATTAATAATTTTTAAAATTGAACATAAGTAAGTGTTGATTATCACAGGGGAGCTGAATGTCGATGAAGGTTGATGTGTACGACGTCGATTTTTAATGAAAGGCAATTTTAAAATATTTATATGGAGATATTTGTTGACTTTCAGGCGTGACCTTTCCCTTCCAAAACCCAAAATCAATATCGACATATTCTTATTAGCCGATTAGGTATTATACTATTTAATATTAGTGTTGAAACCCGTTTTAGACAATATTATCTAAAAGCAAAAGAAAACATGTAATCTTTGCTTTCTACATATCAACACAATAATATCGAATGTAACCTACACATAATATAATATATAAGGTATAAACATAGCCAAAGACAAGATACATCGACAAAATGTGTTAACTAGCGGCGATGTCGATTTGGTGAACATAACAAGGGCCTCGTCGTTTATGTTTTATCGGCTCATTTTTAATTTCTTTATAGAAAACATTGTGTATCACATAAAAAATTGGTTGAAATTCATTTAATATCAGTTCTAAAAAACACCAACATAATAATCTCAAACTAGTTGGTAGCACTGTACCGCCGACGACAAAATTAGAAATAGATTCTAAAGCAAATTCGGCGAGTTTGTCACCAGCGGCATTCGTTGTGTTAGCATCCTGCTGGACGACTTCGCCTGTCACTGTATCTCTGGTTCTGTTATACACGGGGAATGAAAAGTACGAATACAAATTTAATAAATATCTGTCTCTTTTCTATTTCTATATTTACCGCAGCCTACGTTAATGTTTTTCGAGAAGTAGCAATTTTAATTTTAGTTAATCAAAGTTAGTCATGACGAAACATTATCCCCTATTAATTATTCAAAATTTTTTAAAAGGAGCAAAAAAAAATCAGGGGAGATTTCATTTACAGATCAATTCCCTTAGACGTATCACTTCATGCGACGTGACTATGGATCTTCCTGGTTACTAGATTTTAAAATCAAAATTTGTGCAAAACTCTCATTAAAATTTTTTTAAATCTTAGTTGGCTTCATTAGTTTGTCACGTCAAGTGATAGAAATAGTCATTTGGAGTGATAGCAGTCGCAAGGAAATATTTATAAAGCAGCATACTAAGATTTAAAAAACAGCCAGAACGACTTTATTGAACAATTATTTTGTTAGTTTCGATTTAATGATCTAGTAACCAGGAAGATGAGTAGTCACGTCACTTGAAGTGATGCGACTAGAGGAATAGGGGTGTTATACTTAAAGCTTTCTTAACCACCGTAGAAGAAATGAACTAGTATTTTGCAAAAATATTAATCATTAAACCTTGCAAAAAACATAAAGCTTGAAGAGTATATTCAATATGTTGCGACTGCTTGTGGGGTCATTACAACTATTTAAATTGCAACTTTGTTTGTTTGAAATTTTTAATTTCTAAAAATTTCATTGCAACCAAATGAGTAAAGCCTTTTCCTGATAGCATTGCCATTGCATTGACGTTGTATAGACACTAAAGTGTGATTTTATGGAAATTAGCCTCCGTATTCACATCCAGGGTCATGTGAAATCAGTGAAACCAACGTGTACTTTGTGCGTGTGTGTGACGAGATAAAATATAGCGGAGAATTTTTTTTGTTTTTATTCTCGTTTTGGTGTGGGCAAAAGCAAAGCGAGGAACACAAACGAACAAAAATATTCTTCTAGAATGTTTTTGGTGTGGGAATTTTTTTTAGTCGAGTTTGGATTTTGATTAAAAATAAAGTCTGGTTTTAAATTGGATGTCAATCGGAGTCAAGTTTTGAATTTCCAAGAGAAGAGCTGTGAATTTACTTAAAATAAGTCGGATTTTAAATTTTCGAGTTTTGGTTTTGAGTTAATTAGTTCCGTTATATTTTGAATATGAAAGAAGTGTGCGGTTATTGAATATATGTTACGTTACGCAAAATAAATTGAACTGTAACAAATTTAGCTGTATATTTGCATAAATAATGTGTCTTATGTATTTTATGAACATTTTAAAATAAAGATATCTACTAGAAAATAAAGTTTGTTGTATCCTAATTTGAGTATGTGTATTTTGAGGTGAAAGAGAATCGAAAAAAAAATTATTTGGTACAATTATCTAAAATAACCTAAACCGTAATAAAAAATACGGGAAAGGTTCGGAGCCGAACTCTATAAGCTAAATAAAGAACTAAGTTAGTTATATACTAGCTACTATTCAATTCAAACCCTTAAAACCCATCTCACCCGCACCTCCCTATACCGCACCACCAATATAATCGCCCTTTAATAGCCACCAATATAATCGCCCTTTAATCATCCCACCCCTCCACCTCCCATACCACCATTACAACCACCCCCATAACCACACCACCCACACAAACTCACATCCAGCTCTATGAAACCAAAATAGAATAGAAAATAAAAAAAACTCAATTTTAAGGAGGGGGATTCTTTCATATCTCCGAACACCCTAAACACAGAAATGTCTAAATCAATCAAATTCCCATGAATTGCTTGAACTTTCAGCGGAGAAATTAAGTTGATATCCCCATCCGTCCTCAAGTGATCGTGGACACAGACGGCACACCGAAACCATATAGCATCTTTTTAACAAAAATGTTTAAAAATAACGTGGTTGTGATTATTAATGTTAGTTCTATAATAGATTGAGACGGGTTTAAACAATTTTCTTGTAATTTGGGAGTGGCCTGATCATGCACCACATTTTCGACAGGTGGCGCAATTCCGACGGGTGCCAATTAATAATGATTACCACAAATCAACGGGTGCCAAATGTTATTTTTCAGCGGCACCTAAATGTTTTATTATCTTATCGAGGCCATTTATCCTGTTATCTAAACGGCAAAGGTGCCGCCGCATTGTACACGGTTTTGGCGAGACAACGTCCGACCTTTTCGACGGCCGATTTAGGCCAAATTTTCACTAAAAGTGGGAAGACGCCCCACATTTTCGTTGGCCTAAAACGACCAAATCAGCGGCTTTGGCGGAAAGACGCCCAGCTTTTTTACGGTTTTCCGGCGAGCCCAATCTTTTCGGTGGCCTATCAAGGTCAAATTTTTGGATAACGGCGGAAAGACGCCCAGCATTTTTGGATAATGGGGGAAGACGCCCAACGTTATTTTTTACCAAATGCTCTCGACGCCCAACGTTAATTTTTACCAAAGGCGGAAAGACGCTCAACGTTATTTTTTACCAAAGGCGGGAAGAGGCTCAACGTTATTTCTTCCAAAGGCGAGAAGACGCCCAACGTTATTTTTTACACAAGGCGGGAAGACGCCCAACGTTATTTTTTATTAAAGGCGGTAACACACCCAATGTTATTTTTCCTAAAGACGGGAAAACACCCAAAATTACCAGAGGCCCAATCGAAGGGAGAAAGGTACAGTTTTTTGTTTATTTTTATTTAAATTTTTTTTAACCGCCATTTAAGTTCCAAATTTCAATTTTTCCTACCCTATTGTGCTGCTTCGTTGTAGCTGGGCATTGGCCTCTAGGGGCCGTTGGGGCATTTGGCGGCATTTCATCAGTAGACATTATACTTGTCTTTCGGGGAGATCTAGTCGCTCCTGGGTGGACACACCTGGTTATTATTAATTTAATTCATGTTCCTCAAATTTTTAAAAATTTCGGCCGACGGATTCTGGTGCCATCATTTCAATTTAATTTCCGTTTTTTTAATTTGCTTTTTAATTCTTATTTTTTATTGTTTATTCTGTTACATAGTGTAGGCCAAGAGCAGGCAAACCTCAAAACCCCACGACCAAAACCTTGATATCTAGTCAGCAAAACCACCGTGAGAAAGTGCTCTTCTTGTTTAGAAGAAATCTGCGGGTTGGCTTCGTGCCACCCGTAACAAATACTTGGCAGACATACGGGTAATGAATCTATCTTTCCTGCTGGGAAACGCTCTATGCTACGACAGACGCACAATTTCCAGAACGTTTCGATATGGTCAATAAGAATAGAAACTATCCCAGAAGATAGGAAAGTTAATGTCACGTCAACAGGGTGCTTTATGTGTTATGGTTTACAGCGCCATAACCAATTCAGCAACTTGAACAACTTCACTATCTTGAAGAAATTTTGCAGAAAACTTTGTTGCCAATCAACAGTACTCTCTACGAACATAAGTATTACTACTTCCGACAAGATGAAGCCATATCATACACAGCTAATATAGTTCAACTGTATGGTGCAAATAGAACCTGACCGATTTCTTACCAATGGAAGAATAGCTTCTCTGTTTACCTCTACCTCGTACATGCTATTAACGGTGATAAGTCATATATTTTGTAATATTTCACAATTTGAAGCAGTACTAGCTGAATCAAATTACTAAAAAATTTCCTAAATGTATTTCCTTAGAGCGGTATATGTAAATAAAACTACGACACTTGGGTGAGAATGAATTGGGGATTTCTGGATAGTAATATCAAAGCAAATTCATTCTAATGCAAAATAAAAATAAATAGGCGGATTTTCTCGTAAAAAATTAAATTACAAAGTGCTAGCGGCTGAAAGCTTACGAGCTAATCAGGACCTCGGTCTAAAAATTTAGAAACCAGAAAAATTCACTGAAAATTGGGGAACGTCGGAAATTTGCAGTACGAAAATTGGTCGCAAAATTACTCAGGAAAACATGGTCTTAATATACACGATCATCTTTGATTTGGAAAATCAGACCAGTTTTAACACTTTTGCATGGTACAAAATGAGTCATAAAATTAGTGCAGATTCGTTTAAAATTTGGTAAGAAATATACAGTGGTGGACAGAAATTTAGGGACATCTGTTTGTATTGTAACTAAAAATCTATATTCAATAATTTACTTTAGCCCATTGATGTGACATCTATTGTAAAATAATTTTACTTTGCTCTGGTACTACAAAAAATAATAAAATATATTTTATTGTTTGTATATTTCGGGAATTCCCATAAAGTGTTGAAAAAGTCAGACCAAAGTGGTCAAATAGTTAGGGACGCGTGTTTTTCTATAATTTTTTCACGTTTTAGTATTTAAAAAGTGAAGTTTCATATTTAGAGACAATGTATTATTGTAGATTATTAAAAATTGTCAACAAAAAAATAATAAGTTATCACGTTTAACGATAATGGGCCGTAGAGTGAATTGTCCATCGGATGAACAACAGAAGATATTAAGATTGTCAGGCCATGGTAAATCGTACCGTGAAATGCTGTCATCGTTCAATGTTCCGAGAATAAGGTTGTCAATGCCATAAAAAGTCGCACAATAAACGCGGTGTGAAGAGGAAAACAACGCCTCAGACGGATCGTCATATTTCCAAAATAGTGAAAAAGGATTTTTTTATGATATACTTATGTTGACGTTGAAAAGGAACACAATTTGAAACTAGTACGCGCACAATTCGAAGACGTCTAGAAGAGTGTAACCTGCACGGCAGATCAGCTTGAAAAGTTCCGCTACTTAGCAAAAAAATATTGTCGATAGACTCTGATTTGCTAAAGACCATATTGATTGGGATGGTGCGGCGAGATCCAAAAATGAAGAAACATACTTTTTGATGGGGAACAGTATGTCCGTAGGCCAACAAATCAAAAATTGTGGAAATGGAAATATTAAAGTATGGGGATGCTTCCCCACACTTTAATATTTCGTGATGTACCCCGTATGTTGAAGAAAACATGCCTTTAAGGTGGGTTTTCATGCAGCACACGTCTAGAAAGACAAAACAGTATTTTAATCACGAATCTATCAATCTTTTATCTTGCGCAGCACAATCTCCCGACCACAATCCAAATGATCATCTGTGGAAGGATCTTTAAGTTGCTATAGCTGAAAAAAACAAAAATAATGAAGAACTGTGGTTAGCCGTTAAGGAACCTTGGGCGTCAATACCTATCCAACGATGTCAAAGGATAATAGATTCTAAGCCAATGCCAGACCGCTGAGTTTGTGAAATAAAACGCTGATAAAAAATTTTCCCTTGCCCAAATTTTTAAAAACAATATGCCACATGATCATCAAACAGCGCCACAATGATAATTTGGAGTACTAATATGCTTCATTTAAATTTGTGACATTCTTTAAGATCTTGTCATTGACATGTCACACTTTTCTATTATATAACAAATCAATAATTAACGACCAGCGCAAAAACAGCGGATTTATCAACTAAAACGTTAATAATATTTGTATGTGTTCGTCAATGTTGAAACCATAGCCAGGTGGTTTTCATGCTGAACGCAAGCACATAAGACTCTACTAATCTAAGATATTTCGGACTATTAGTTTAGAATCTACGTTTTGTTGAATGATTACAGAAAACCGTCAACTAGAAAAATACATGCAGCGGGAATTATTTGAAACTGAGGTTTGAAAGATCGTCTAATAACAGGAAGATTTTTATTGTTGACGCTTTCTTAAACACTTCTGATGTAATTGACAGTACCTTGTTTGCTACTATCAATGCCTCCTAAACTACAGCCCGCGCACACCAAATGATGATGAAACGCTATGTCGACGTTTTTGTATCTCGTCGCTCCGCCTTGTTCTCTTAAATTCAAAACAATATTTGTCATGAAAAATTACAAAACAATAAAAATATTATTTCTTTCTCCAGTTGTTTAGTTTTGTTAGTGTCGCTCAAACAGTCGAAGCTGGAGAATATGCATTTTCCAATTTTGTTAGAAGTTCATTTACATTTTTATTTTAGATGTTGGCATTTTTTTGGTAATTTTTATTTAACATAAGTCGATTTATAATATCATTCAATTCGAAATTATTGCAATTAGTACGTACATTAAAAAAAAATAGCAAAAAAGCACGAATATAATGTCAACAGAAAAAGTGTGTCCTACAGCTTCGACTAATTGAGCGTCGAGCGACACTAAACAAATAAAAACTTTATTTTTTGAATTGTTTCTTGATGCCTCATTCCACACGAGATTTTTGGTGTTTTGATTATTTTTTCAAGGCCAACTAGTCGTAATAGATAATGTATATGTGTATGTCTTTTATTTTGTTTTGTTCTGCTCTCTCGAAAATAAAATTTAAACTAAAATGAGTCAAAAATGTCCTAAAATTATTTTTTATTTCATTTATGTTTGTGTTCGTGTGGTTGCACCGAAAATTTGTCTAAGTCGCAATTAAAACCGGTATCATAGGGAAACGGGGAAAGAAACGAAGAAAAATACGGTTTCTGTGATACCCCGTGTGCCATCAGCCGATGACGTGTTTAAATATTAACAAAAGCAGATACATGTTGGTGTGGTTTTGCGTGTTACAAGTTGGACCAAACATTTTTGGAATTGCTGTTCGAAATGGCATAAAACTTTAATTTACTTTATTTAATATTAATAAATATTATTATAGATTGCTTTAGAAATTAAAATTTGAATTAATTATCTTCTAGATGATTAAAAAAATTCTAAAGTTGTGAAATAAACGTTGAACTTGGAAAAAATAAACTTTATTTTAATTTTACATTGTAATTGAAACTTTTAAGTAACCATTTCCTAATTTTCAAGAATTGACTTTTAAATTTTTTGATAGGTATTTAATTTTAAAATTTGATTTCAGCGCAATGCGGCGGTAAAGTGTAAATATCTTAACATTATTTTATCGCTCTCTTAGGTTAGACATAAATTGATGTCATGCGAGTAGTATGAGGCCTGTAGCTTAGGAGGCATTGCTACTATCTAGGCCAAACTATCTTTAAATGTATGATTATTCAGTTTCCGTAAGTGTCGAGGGCGGCCAATTCCAGCTTTATAAACCATTTTATCCCTACCCTACCTTCTTTGCGTCCTTCATTATAGGCACGGCTTGTTCGGCTGTGTTTTGTCTGAGATGTAATGGACCAATAGAAATTAATGGAGAGGTTCATGTAAGAAACTACGTTGGCCCAGATCTTAAGATTTATAAAGAAAGAATACTGAGGCCGGCTCAAATTACGGATGTTCTGTCAGTTAAAATTTCTAGGGCAGCAAGAGTAATGAAAAGCGGCAAATAGCGTTTTGCCCATCAAGCCTATTGGCTTGAGAATTAAATAGAGTTTCATGCAAAATTTCAAGGTAGCAAATAAGTAATCCTGCACAATCATAACGGGGATAACCAGTATAGGTAGTTCAAAGTACCATGATCGATTGCGCTAAGTCCTATAAAGATGAAAATGTATTAAAAATATTTCCCGGTAGGGGGAAAAACTGCGCTTAAAAACATCAGTTCAACATTTAGCGAATAAAATGGTTCCAAATTATTAAAAATTCCTGTATTGAATCCTGCAAAGCAAACAGATTGTTTTTAAAACTATGAGGCTCGAAAGATTTTGATATGTGATGAACCCTAACTTCGGGAAAGTTTGTTTATGTAACCAGTCTTTCAAGTCTGTGCTTCTTTTAAGCAATATTGAGATGTTTTCTTATTTAGGATATTTTGTTTGGGGAGTCTACAAATCGTTCTCTGGTCGGGCCGTACATTTTAATATATCATGTGGCAACATACTGCGTCATTTTGTACAATGTTGTATTTTTTGCACAGTGTTGCACATATTTGAGCTCTACTTGGGGCTAAGGAAATTTTCCATATGCAAGGAACTTTATTATGAATCTAGATACAATGGAATATGGATGCTAATATGAATTTCGCACGTGCAATTATTAAGTCGGTTTCTATGGAGAAAAATATGATGGTACTATCAATGCTCGCGACTGTGTATTGTTCCAGAAAAGAAGATCCAGAGATACAACGCAATTGGAATGGTACACACTGAATTAGGGTGGAGGAAGTGTTACAAATTTCCTTACACAGCGAAAAAATACTTAAAATTGTTGGAGTTTTTGAAAACAAAATTTCGGGATTAATTTGAAATTTATTTTGTCACGGATGGTGCAGTGACACATCATAAAATTAAAAAAACAAATTATGAATCCATCCTCAAAAATGATTTTAGAGTCAATATGAGTGGCTAAGGCGTCTAAGGCGAATTTTATTCAAATACTGAATATAAATTAAAACAAATCCAACTATAGGCAGTAGGTTCTAAAATTCGAAAACAAAGGAACTCTCAAGTTCACGCTACTATAAATGTAGAAAATATTCAAATAGTGAAGATTATGTAACAGATAAATTTTGACTGTCCTAAACTCAAAAACTGTTGGACCTAAACAGATTTTGTAAGAAAACAAAATTATTCGTATCTAAATTTTTAGAATATCAAAAAGAATCAAGTGATGAAAATCCTTTGCGTGTATCAAGGTGAAAATGAAAGAATCAATTAAGTTAAATCACTTCAATGTCGTTTTGTCGCAAAATTCTAAAAAAACTCATATGACAGTTCTCGACCCTGATGTTCGATCACTTCCAAATTTTATTTAATTTGTTGTCACTAGAGGCAAATTTCAATAAAATAGGGGTTTAAAAAGGGTCATTTTTTAATGATCACGCGATTTCCGAACGCGAAATTCAAATAGACAATTTTAAAATGGGTAGATCGTCCTACTTAAACGTATTTTGCAAGAAAATAAAAAACTTTACTAGTATTTAAAATAATTTTGAGAACAGCCTTTATTTTTTTAATGTTTAAAACGACTCGTGCCAGCCCGTCAGAAAGGGTCGTCACACTCAACTGGACTTAGTACGATATATTACTGTAATACTGTTAAGGCAACACGAAAATATTCCGACAAATAATTTTGATATAGCTAAAACTTTTATGTTAGCTGTATATACAAAATTATACCAAGGTATTCCTGAAATAAATAAAACAATAAAAACGGTAACAAAACGCTTTCCACCTACCTAACTGTTACACTTTTTAAACTTTTTAAACTTTGTTTAAACTTCAGCATGCTAAAGCTCAACCTTAATTGTAATAAATTAAAATTACGAAAAATTTACAAAATTTGTTCATATATGGACCAAAACTTAAGCTTTCAAAAAAAATAAAACAATCAAAAATACGTATTAAAAGCATTCTTGGACGTATTCATCAAGAATTTGTTTTTCAAACAACAACAAAAATAAAAAATACAAAAAAAATATTAGTTTTTCATTACCTAATTCAAAAAGCACTGGTACTAATACTAGTACGATACAGTATTTTATCAAATTTAAAAAGCACAAAAATGTCAACTAATTTTTTGTGATGTGCCATATTATATACCATAAAAAATATATTTACTAAATTTTTAATTCGTGCATCAAAAACTTTAATAATATAAAAATAATTATGAGCTTTTCTTAATTAACAAAAATAATTAAAAGTTAAAAAATTACTATTTTGCTTTGTATATTTGATTAGTTTAGTTTTTGGCTTACCATCGACATCTGTTTTCAAATATAATTTTCCTCGTGGACTAAGACACCTACGTAGGCCTTCATTCCGATCAGCTGGGTGTTTGTATATCAATGTATAGTGTTTTTTTTTTAATTTTGTGCATGTTAGTATTTTTTGTTAAGTTTGTTAATTTTGCAATAAAAAAAAAAACAAAAAAAAAATTGAATCAAAATTTCCAAATATAATTAAATATTATTAAATTTTTAAAAAATATAATAATTTTGAATTTTGAATATAAATTTTGTTATTATTGCATTTATTGTAAAAAAAAGCTCTATGAAATAGCATTGCGGGTTGTAGTTTCAGCTTCTTTATGAATTAGGTTATGGTTAAACTATTTGTTTACAATTTAAAACATTTCACACATCTAAAATTATTCTATCTTCTACTTTTATAGCTATGAACTACAGAAAGGATTTATCTAGATTATCCGAATTTTAAATTGTCTTATACATGTAAAATAAATGTAAATATAAAATCTACTGTGTATTTATAATATTTCCGATATACGATAAATTTCATGTTGTGAACTATATACGATTACATAAAAATACTATAACCTAGATATTTAAAAATGTATGTAAGTGTATAAATACTGGCTATATGCCAGGCAGTTCATAATACTACGTTCTTCTGAAAATGATTTTCTTGCCAATTCAATATTTAAAATCGATCGAATTTTTTTTTGCTAAATTGAAATTTAGATGGAATAATTTGAACAAACGTTTTGGTCCATATGGGAATATGTATGTATGTAAAAAAAAAAGAACAAACAAAAAAAGTTTGGTGACATTTTTATCGAAAGGCTAAATGTTAGACTTTGTACACCATTTACATACACAAAAAAATATTCAAGAGAACTGAAGCAGATTATTGTTGAAAGTTAAAGCAACATTTTAATTGTTTAAATATTTTTACACAAAATTTCTAACGAACTAATTAATTAATTTAAAGCGGTGTAAACATATCTGCCCTAAGGCTAATTAGGTGTGTTTTCAGAAAACAATTTCCGAACAATTCTTAATTAAAAATAATTATCGAAAACAATATTTGAGGAAATATTTAAATTCCTGTTTTCAGTTGTTCTTGAATTTTCTGGAATTAACTATCAAGCCACCAATGAGGCCCGAAATGGATATCAACTCATTCCTTTGTAAATATTTCGTGATACTATTGTTATGACGTCGCCTAATGCTGTGGATGGCATAAACTCCTCATGGATTGGTTACTTGGGCGAGACAATGATTTAGTGTAAATTATTTACCAACGAGTGAGGGTTGATGGATGACTAATAAAATTTTGTGACATCTATGTTTAATTTGTTGCATTAGAAGTAATTTTACAATAGGGTTAGTAGTAGCTGTATTTTGTTAAGAAATAAAATATTAGAGGCCAGTTTATGCATAAACACTCTGCGCGTAGTCTGTGACCAATAAGACCACAACATACGGCACTTTTCGTATTCTACGCAAAATCTTAGTTAGATTTGGTCTTACAAAAAAATCTTACGTAAAACATATATATTTCGTGGTCGTATTGGTCACAGACTACGCGCAGAATACGAAAAGTCTCATAATTAAGACTAAACTCAAAATAAAGACAAAAAGTCCTAAGACCATTTTTCAGTCACTGACTGTGTTTCAGAATCGGGGTGACTGTTTGTTTCTGTATGCCACAGAAAATGAAAATTATTGATCATAATTGGCATATTTATCAGTATAGTAAATAAAAAAATTCGAGTTTGCTTTATATAAATCAAAATAATTGAAGGTTTATATAAATCGAATGGAAACATTTGCTACTGAAAACGAAGCCCACTATGATGAAAAATTTATTTTGCTATGATTTCAAAAACCAACACTGCTAAATTGAAAACCGGCCTCTTATATTTTATTTCTCAAAAAAATTCAGCTAATATCGCAGATTATAGTATGGTTGCGATTGCTCGCGGACAATATAGGAAATTCAGCGCGGGAAATAAACATGGGTGTGTTGAATGCAATGAGTGAGTATTACGTTACGGTAATTACGGGAATATTCTAATGATGTGAGTATTACGTTACGGTAATTACGGGAATATTCTAATGATGTAATTATTACGATGGTAAGTGTGTCAGGTTATCGTCGGAATTTTCGAGAATATTAGGAAAGTGGTGTAGATTGCAGGAATTGCTGTGGCGACCGTTAAATTTTTAAATGTATTCACAATCAAAATAATAAATAATTAAATAAATAATAAATAATTAAAAATAAATAAATAAAATAAATAATTAAAAAAAAAAAAAAAATCCAGTGATAAGAACCGGATTTGACAGGGCGTAACAATTGGTGGTAGTGGTGGGATTGTGGATATAAAAAGATTTAAATCTAGGCGATTGGACGTGAAAGTGTTGAAATAATTCTCAAGGAAAAATATTGCGCGCAATTTTTGGCTGCTTTTCAACAAATTATGTTAGAAATGAAATAAGATATGAATCAAAAATTATTAAAAATCAAAGTGTGGAGAAATTAAGGCAGCCAATTGAAAACATCGCGCAGAAATTGGACCAATCGAGATGAAAAATATTTGGCTAACATAATGATGATGTAGGTGATACGGCGCAGAAGGTTGAACATTCAAGTGGTGAGCAGATAACGGAAACGACTGTCAGTTAATAATGTGGAACCGGATGTTGAAGATCATGGATTGGGTGCCATGGGTTTGAAGGAACCATTAGGCTTTGTAGGGCTGAGTGTTGGCGAGGAGACAGCAGATATAGGAAATCGGCTGAGGCAACTCAACGCTGATGAAAAATTTAACGGATCAACTGGCATAGATGATTTCGATATAAAATTAAGGAAAGTGATATTGCCAGAGATACTGAGGAAATAGAGAAAATTGAACTCGGACTTCAACTCATGGATAAAATCGGTAAGTATGACTTAAAGAAAAATTAGACACTCGTTGCGGATGTGGCGATGCTCTCTGATGATGCCGAAGAGCAATTGTAACAGCTATGTTTTGATGAGATTGTAAGTCATAACACGAATAATTACCTGGCCCAGTAATTGTAGAGATTAGAGAGACAAGTTGAGTGGTCCACTTATACCAAGGACAGGCACAAAATTTATCGCGATTACTTGCAATCGCGATTGTGTGCCAAACAATTAAAATTATGGTTTTATAATTATGGTGACAGACTGAAACTCGATTATGTAAATCTGCAAACGTTTAATTTCATATTTAATCAATGAAATTATACAATTTCAATGCGAATTTGCACATTTTGAATAACATTGAATCAGTTACACGATATGTTAATATAAACTAAACGTATAAATAACTTATGAGACAGTTTAACAATTTTAAAATTTAATTTAGAATCTAACAATTTTTTTATACATTCAATGAAAATGACTTTTATGTGCCCTAGCCGTTCTTTCTGATACAATCTTACTGTTTTTTTCTTATTATTTCAAATTTATCGTCTTCTTAGAATCCGATTATAATAATCTTGTTCTATAAACGCAATAATCCTGGTTTGATCAAAATCGTGATATGATTGAAAATAATCTGGAGAAAATATCGGGCAAGGCAACTGGTACTAGCGGATGATTGGCTATTGGCAATTCACAGGAATGCTGTCCAACATGGGTGGCATTAGTGTTGCAACGGTTGTGGATGGAAGAGAAATTTGTGCGGAGATTGCAGGGATCAGAAACGAATTCTGTGCATTCTTCACGGAGGAACAACAATGTTTTTGAGTGTGAGAGAGTATCGCAAGTTGAAATACATACGTCTCAATATTGTTGGAAAAAGTGGTAGAGAGCAGCGGAGAGAAAGGGCCTATGGAGGGAGAACGAAATGAAGGAGGACGACAGTTGATATAATTTTGTTTTGTAAATAATTTTGATTTCTGAAGTTTCGTTTCTCAATATTTTTTTTAAGTTTCAAAACAAAAATATAACAAGGAATTCTTTATTCAAAGTTAATCGTACGCACTTGTCTTGAACCGGTTGCTTACTAGTCTATTTAATCTATAATCTATCTAATCTATCTAATATATCTAATCTATCTAATCTATCTAATCTATCTAATCTATCTAATCTATCTAATCTATCTAATCTATCTAATCTATCTAATCTATCTAATCTATCTAATCTATCTAATCTATCTAATCTATCTAATCTATCTAATCTATCTAATCTATCTAATCTATCTAATCTATCTAATCTATCTAATCTATCTAATCTATCTAATCTATCTAATCTATCTAATCTATCTAATCTATCTAATCTATCTAATCTATCTAATCTATCTAATCTATCTAATCTATCTAATCTATCTAATCTATCTAATCTATCTAATCTATCTAATCTATCTAATCTATCTAATCTATCTAATCTATCTAATCTATCTAATCTATCTAATCTATCTAATCTATCTAATCTATCTAATCTATCTAATCTATCTAATCTATCTAATCTATCTAATCTATCTAATCTATCTAATCTATCTAATCTATCTAATCTATCTAATCTATCTAATCTATCTAATCTATCTAATCTATCTAATCTATCTAATCTATCTAATCTATCTAATCTATCTAATCTATCTAATCTATCTAATCTATCTAATCTATCTAATCTATCTAATCTATCTAATCTATCTAATCTATCTAATCTATCTAATCTATCTAATCTATCTGATCTATCATAGAGTTTTTGTAAGTTCAAAGAAGCTTGAAAATTGGAAATCAGCTAGCTTTAATGAAGTATAATGAATTTGAATGGAGCTAGGATTAAAAAACGAGTTCTGGTTTTGGCTCGGCAAAACGCAAAATGTAAACCATTTTTAAACAGATCGAAAATTATGACATTGAGAGGGTGGCATGTTTCCGGGGTTTTCTGTTTAAATATAGAAGTGTTGGTCAAGTACAACTTCAATGTATGTATTTATATAAACGGTGAAATAAATGTGGAACATTTTCGCCTTGGTTTGTAAAGCGTGGTACACCCCAGGAGAAAAAAAAACTATTAATATTATTATTATGATGCACACGTATAAAAGCGTGAGCAACTTTGGACGCAAGTACAGTTCTAACACAACAAATGAACAGTTCAAGTTTAGAAGTAAAAAGTAAACAGTGCGAAAAGTAAAAGTGAAAGTGCTGAGTAGAATTAGTGAAATGGTGAAGAAATTAAAGGTGTTGGGAAATAAAATTTGTAATTTAAAACAAAATCTGAATCTTAGTCGAACGCCGAATTTCAATTCGTATCGTTTTGTGTCAGAAGTGGGATTTTGCAAATACCATGCATGGTTAAAGGCCTAAACACCTATAGACTGCAGCAGTTGAGAGAAAAACTGAAGAACCTCGAGCTTTCAACCGAAGGCAATTAGAACGAGCTACTTTCGAAAGTGCAGAGTACCATGGAAGAGGATGCTGAAACAGAAGAGCGAAGGTCACACCAATCATCACCGACTGATAAATACTAAAATCCAGAATTATCGGGGATGCCGCCAGTTTCCCAAAACGATGAGCAAAAAGGCCAACCTTATGAAGAGAAAGTAAAAAATGAAGGAACCCGAATGATGAATCAAACAAAAACAATCATTTCAGTACGGCCGCCTACTCCTAAATAGAAGAAACCATCCTTGAACAGAAGAAACCATCCTTGGACATCTGATACTTCAACTGAAGAAAATGGAAGCAGAGCAAAGCGCTAAATTAGACCAGGAAGGTGCAAACATAGACATCAAGGTGGAAAAATGGAACAACAAAGCGAGCAATTTGCCGAGCTGCCTGCGAGGAACAAAACGCCCAACGGAGTTCTGCCATCCGAGCTGAATAAAGTGGTAATCTTGCCGATATGCGTAAACAGGAGAACGTGTAAAACGAAAAACTCGACAAAATTTAGCATACCCAAGAGCTTCAAATGCAAGAACTTAAACACCAATTAAAGGAGTCCAGTTTCAAGTGGCAGTAAACAAAATGATCGCAGAAAACTGGATATGTCTTACAAACTGTATCCTCTAACTATGTGGGGAGAGCCTGCAAAACCTAGAGAGAGAAGTGATGAAATTGGCGCGCGAAGCTTGTAACAATGCACCTACAGATATGTTGAACGGACTAAAAATTGACGTGTTATCAGTGCCTTCAAGGAGGATCATCTGAAACTTTATTTGAGAATCAATACCAGAGGTAAAAACGTAAATGATGTATTGGCGGTAGTTTTAGAATATGAGGCAGCCGGAGCTAGTTTAGCAACTGATTAAGTATCGTTGCGCAAGGTGGATTCGGCGGAGATCACGCAGATAAAATAGATAATAAGAGAAAAGTTGGGGCAACTTACACAAAGTTATTGGAGTCACTTACAATTACAAAACTGAAATGTTGTACCAGGTGACATCAAAGAAAATGCTTCAGATGCGGGAAGTAAGGTCACTATATCCGAGATTGTACACGGTGGAACGGTCTTATTCAGGCGAAAGTGACTCGTAGAGGTAAAACAAATTATCCTAAATTTGATTATAGTGAAAAGTATTTTCCTGTCCAGTGGCTCTATTCTGGTTTTGGGAACTAGTGACGTTGTTCTCATAGTTGGAAATTTTTTATTCCCCAAAATGTATTCTGGGGTTTGAAAATTGTTTTCTTTGGGGGAAAAACAGTTTGACGTTACTTTTTCCCCATTATTATTTGGGGGAATTGTGATTCGTACATTTTTGAATTGTTGAACATTTTTTTTCTTAATAAATATATATATAAAAATAAATTAAACTTGTAATAAGGTGGAGTGCGTATTTTAATTTATAAATATGTACAATTAAAAAAGTTTCCACAAAAAATTATTCCGTATGCCAGAATGAACATTTGGGAACGGAAAATAAATATTTGGGAATTAGTACAATTTGTAATTACAGCAAAATATTCCCAATTCCTCGGGAAAGCCAGAATTTGGAAATAAATATAACGGGTGAGAATAAAGGTATGTCGATATTTTAGCACAGTCTTGGGGAGTAGGAGAAGAGGAACTGTTAGCTTTGGATTATAATTTATTGAATAGACCGGCTAAAAAGTGGTACCAAGCTTGGTTAATTTCTACTATCATCCTTAACCAGGTGGAAAGTATACTGAAAGCTTTCATACGATCATGACCGCTGGTTGTGACGACCCTCAAAGAAGCGTGTATTTGGCCAATAAAGTGTCGGAAAAAAGTTTTAGAGGCTACAATTACTCGTAATTTGTTACCTTTTTATCCAAAAAACAGCTTGAAAATTACTGTAAGCAAATTGAAGATTTAAGATGTAATTTAGATCAAATGTTTGCTGCAAATCCTAAAAACTTAGAATCATCAACATCTTTTCGGAGTTTTTTGAAGAAACCATTTTTACTTGCGATATAAAAATTGGCAGAAAATAACGTCTTCTGTAAAGGACAATCAAATATCAGCGGTCATTCATCAGGATTTCATAGCTCGTAAATGCCTAAAATATGGGCCTAAACCCAGCTCAGGAAAAGAGTAATTTAAATTAGATGCAGGATAGGTTCAAGCATTAAGACACCACACTGTTAGGTTGCTAATTCCTTAAACTGAGAGATATCGGGATTACATCATCCTTGGGCTAGTTACACTATTTTTGGTGCAGGAGCGAATTTTTTGTAATGTATAGGATTTTCCATTTGGATCAGTGGTATCGACTGCAGATGAGACACTTCACGAAACTGTGGAGAATTCCAAAATCCTTTTTATATTTAATGGCATGGCACAAGTGTTGGCAAGTTTAATAATTCCTTCAATAAAGATTCCATTAATTTTGGGAATTGAATTTTGGAAACTGTTCTGGAATTCCAAAATCCTTTTCATATTTAATGGCATGGCACAAGTGTTGGCAAGTTTAATAATTCCTTCAATAAAGATTCCATTAATTTTGGAAATTGATGTTTGGAAAGCTAAACTTTGGGTATGCACAGGCAGCAAAACCCAAGACCATGGAAGAAGCCTTTGCTTTCCTGTGCAAATTCAGCAGCATTGGAATAATTTCAAAACAATTAAAACAAAAGTCAACCTCATAATAGTTAAAATTCAACCAAATAGAAACCAAGATAAAAGAGTTAAATCTTGTTAAAAGATGAAACGGGTCAGTTGCATAGCCTATGGAGGTGGACCCTTCAGCAATACCAGTGGCACTAACTGTTTTTCTCTGGATATGAAATCTCTGAATATTTTTTTTGGCCTACCGTTGAAATCATTTTGCTGTAAATTTTTCGAAACAATCTTCATTGGGAACCTTTTGTTCTACAGTAACATATATTTTAGCCAAAAATACATCTCAGGGGAAGCCAAAATAGTTCCACAGTAATTCATTTTACAAAAGATTGAATAAAAACCACGAAATGTGATCAAAAACCGTCGCGAATATTGAAATTTCAAATATAGAAAATTCACAAGAATCTGAAGGTTTTACCCCAAAAATTTTCCAGGAAGATTTAGATTCAGAAATCACTACCATATATGAAATGCCACAATAAACAAACAAACTGGACTATTTCATTTTGAAAAGACGCGGGCGCTAATAAGAATATCATTAAGCCCAATATAATACCGAATCACATCGTATAATATCAAGACACATTTAGGATCCAAGTCATTGGCTAAACCAAACGCTAACATTGGCTACAAGTCTAATAAATTTTTTCTAAATGATCATTGATTCAAATTCTATCATAATCATCCTTCTAAAAATTTCTATCATTATATAATTAGATTTGGCACCTACGAAAATGAAGACTGGGTAGTGCCAGAATTTGAAAAACTAGTAACAAGCAAACCAGAACCACCAAAAATTCTAGCAAAACTAAAAATAAAATTAAATAATTTCGAAACAATAAAATCAATTCTCGATTTGATCCATACACCAATCAATATAATCAGTGATGAAGACAACAATGAAACAGTTCTTTTAAAACAAAAAAAACATTAGTGTTGCAAAAGCGACCAAAAACGGAATTAACAGCAATATCAGGCACTCAAATAGTCCTTACTCAGCACCGATTTGCGTAGTTCCTAAAAAAATAGACGCCTCAGAAACAAAACAAGTAAAAGTTGTCATCGACTATGGGAAACTTAATGAGAAAACAGTCGATGATAAATTTACAATGTCTCAAATTGCGGAGGTATTGGATAATTTGGAAGCTTACCTCGGTTGCAGACCGAAAACAGTTCTATAATGTTGAGATGGAAACTCGTATTAGAAAATTACGATTCCAAGGCAATTCAAATTTCAAATTTGAATTTCTGACATTGTGACAAAACTTTCTTTGGTTCATTCACAAAAAAATGTAAATTCTATGTGATTGTTAGACAAAATGTCAGCAAACTTCATTTCATGGCGCGGTAAATTGTTCGGTAAATTCGGCTTGATGATGAAATCATTTCCATTTACGTGTCTTTGATACAGACAATAACGTAAATAAAAGATTGCATAATATAGGTCAAAACACCATTATCAATTCACTACCGCCACAACTAAACATATAAAACCAAAATGTATACAATATATTCTAACAGTCGGCACAAAGTGCTAAACAGTTAGAAAAAAAATAAATAAAATGCTTAAACGTGGTGTATTGTTAAGGAGTGAATTGCTTTTCAATCAGCGTTTTCTTCAATTTTTATAATGTCACACAATTTTATCTTTATTGTCGTGAATCTTGATTCAAGAATATTCATTTTATATATAAAACTGCATTATTACGTGCGATACCTTGTGTATTCAATTTTTCTAGCAAACAGTATAACAATAATTTGTGAAGCACATAACTACTATGTATAGTACTTTGATTTTATATATTTGTTAAGTTGTTGTATATTGTGTACATAGCTATTTGTTATGCTGCTGCCGATGCTATCCCCAAAACATTATGTCTATTGTTTGTGTTATACACAACATAATATTGTTTATATAAGGTACTGACTGTGTATATGCGGATACGTATATAGTGTTGTGCTATTGTTATCCGGGCATAACAATAGAGAACCGTACGAAAAAAACGTACTCGTAATAATAATGGTGAAGAGTATATAGTATATTCGATTATAGAAATTTAACTTATACAAATTCCCTCGCGTTTAACCGTCCCCCTGGAGGGTGTTGATTATTATGATTATACAAATTTACATAAAATATTAAAATTTTCATTTACAAAATCATAACAACATAACCGAACATGTTTTTGTTTCTTTTTTTTTGTTAATCAAATTTGCTATTATTTGTCCTAACCAAACTGGTATACTACCCGAAATTCCCTAGCCAACCGCCCCATATACTTACGTACGTTTAAAATGTACTAAAAACAATTCTTATCTAAATTTTTATTTGCGACTTTAAATACAAATTATTTATCAACGAATTATATTTAATTCTTTTGGATAATTAATTTTAATTTCTGAAAAATGCTTTAGAAAATAATAATCGAGACGTTTTGTATAATTTGTTAAAATACAGTGGAGGAAAAAAACGTTTATTGTGAAAATGGGGGATATCCATTCTGCCATAGATGAGATGTATTTCTTCTGGTGTAGCACATTTTACGGGGGTTCTGTTTTATTAACACCTAACTTTATTATTTACTACTGCTCTATTGAATTGAATTATATACTACTTTAAATGATACTATTCGAGTATGATATAATACTATTGATTGTAGTATCTACTTGTACACCACATAATACAAAAATGTTGGCTGAGTGCCCATGTATGGTCTAGACGAGCCGTAATATTATTATATTGTTGATTTCATAGAATTATAACATTTTTCATTGCTGCTCTTCATGATTTTGTCCCGAAGAAAAAAACTCCAACAAACTACAAAAACCTAAATTTATTGAAGCTAAATGTGCCCAAGATTTTACAGACAGAAAGTCTTCTGGTTTTGAAAATCAGAAAAAATCGCATATCATTTGAGATGCATCTAATTATTTTGAGCGAAACGAACCCGTTGTTTAGATAAAATGCGGAAACCATGAAATGAATTTTGCGAATCGAAAGGTGCTGTAACTCATAAGTAGAGTCAAGACAAGAGTCGTGCAATCCCAGAAAATAAAATTTTTCACACAACACTAATATATCTATTACCAAATTGCTTTTGTGTGAACTTAGACCAGCACAGAAATTTTATCAATACTCGTATTAATGAAAAAACGAAAAATTATAAAATTTATTAAATTCGATTTGTTTTCAAAATCTAAAGTATCTAAAACTATAAAATTCTGAGCTGCATATAGTAATGGAAAATTAAAGGCCATGTTTTCGTGGCAAGAAATTTCATTGATTTTTATATAAATTTTCGTCTCTCGATAAAACTTCAATGGTTTCGCCAAAACTAAAAATGTCTGATGAAATCATTTTATTTTTGTCGAGTGGGACGAAAATTTAAATAAAAATCAATGAAATCCCCAGCCTAGAGTTCATCAGAGTGCACCTCAAAATCATGTAGCCCTGATCCGAGACATTTTTAGTCCTGGCGAAATAAAATGATTTCGAGCGGGATAAAAATTTATATAAAAGAGATGAGTACCCCAGAGTTGATGTTCGAGAATTTGCAACGGAAAAATTTTCTTCTAACTTAGCTTAAAGACATTTTTAGTTTTGGCGAAATCATTTTAGTTTTATCAAGAGACAAAAATTTAGGAGTTGTATTTCTAGAACCCAATATTCCAGGCATAAAACTCCAAATCCAAAACTCCAAAAACCAAAATTCTAAATCGAAAACTCCAAATCAAAAATTACAATCCAATTTATTTTCCTCGAAAAAATTGCGCGATTTTTTTTATTTGAGTCATGGAAATTGTTGAAAGTCTAAGCAATAAAGGTACCCGTTGCATTGACGGTTATCAATATTATTATTATTACTCACAAAAATCTAACAAAAAATTTGCTATTGGAGATGTGCAAAAAGAATATCGTTTCATTGTAAAAGTTCTGTCAAAACCATTATAGATTCCAACGGAAAACATATATCTATTCACAAATTAGAACATTAACCCACATTAGTCAACCTGCCAATGGCGAATCATTAATTGAAAAATTGTGCCAAAACCCCATCCAACTTACCCCTACAAATTACACTGTGCTTGAATCGCAAACTTTTTTTTTTTTTGAAACAATCTGGGCACCCAGGGGGTAAACCTAATTCGAGTACGCTGAATTCAATGGTGCTAGTCCCATTTCAAAGTTAATCCCCATTTTTGAGATATCGCTTTCGACATGTTTTGGCTCTGAGTCAAAATATACTCTCATATTAACGTTGGTAGCTCTTGAACCATTAAGATTTTTGTTATGCATTCTTCAATATAGATTCAATAGAAACTATTTAAAAGAAAATTAAATCGATTCAGTAGATTTTATGGTGATTTTTCCAAAAAAAATTTCCTAAAAAATTAACATTTTTCTTCTCTTTGACAAAAGAATGGCATTCTTGATTGAATGGAGCAGTGATATTTGATGGTTGATATATTGATGCACATGTTTCTCCGGTTTCAGCAGATTTAAATGTTGGTAGTAAATATTCTTCAGTTGGGTTTGACCTTTCCGGAACAGGGATTTCATCTGAATGCAGCAGCGGTAGTTCATAATTTGTCGTTGCAGTGTATCTACCCCAATAAGTCAGCAGTGTATCTGCAGTGTATCTACCCCAATAGCGGATCGAGTATCTACCCCAATAAGTCGTAAATTTTAATAAGTTGATTTTATCGTTAAGTAAATTGCTGGTGTTTTTGTTTTTGTATATTTTCAAGGTGTGAATTCTGGCCGCAATTTAACTCATGAGAAATTTGTATACGTACAGTATACAAATATCTCATGAGTCAAACTGTGTCCAAAATATACCAAGATTTTCTAACCTGTCTAATTTGGCCCTTTTTGATTCTGTGTAAAATGGTTATATTTTTATTGGATTTAGTGTACTTATGAATTCAGTTTGTATGTGTTGTGTGAAACTTGATTTTATGTACTTTTATTTAAATTTGGTTATGTCATTGATCTGATCTTTGTAATTTGAAATGAGCGTCCTATTGATCTCAAGTTGTATTTAGCCTAACTTGTGTATCTCAGCACTGGTGGACCCATATTTCTCTAGACGGCAAGGTAGGAGCCGGAGTCTTCTGTGAGAAGCTTTTTAGAAAACTGACAAGATCCTGCCTTTTTTGGGGAACATGCGAGAACGTGTGGGTCTACAGACGAATGTTTTTGTAGAAGTTGCATGGACGAAGCAGAGGAAGAGACTTTAGATAACTTGCTCATGTCCAGCACTAGCATACAGAAGGCATAGGTATTTGGGCGTGTACAGTATGGCCAGCCTTTCAGATTTCGCTGACTGTGGCGTGCGAGATATTTTGCACTACGTACATAGCTAGGAATGGTTTTGAACAGGGGTAAATGTGAAATAGGATCCTGTGGTATCACAACTGGCCACTACTGGTTTAAGTGTGCGGAAGCAGCCCCTCCAACCTAATCTAACCTAACCTTGGCCTAAGTAAACGCACATATATGGTGGATGTGGTTGATCAGTCTTTATATGTTCTGCAAAGTTGTTGGTCTTTGCTGAAGAAAGCAAAAAGAAAATCCACTGAATCGATTTAATTTTCTTTTAAATAGTTTCTATTGAATCTATATTTGTCGGTGCGATGTTTATTCGATCGATTTTAATCGATTTAAATTCAACAAAATGATAAAAAGTGATAAAAAAGTGTTTTTCGTCGAAATGAAAATCAAAAAAAATATAGATGTGGGTTTTTGTTCTTGATATGTTCGGCAAAGTTGTTTGTCTTGGCTTGCGCAACAACTTTGCTGAAGAAAGCATAACAAAAATCTTAATGGTTCAAGAGCTACCAACGTTAAAATGAGAGTATATTTTGACTCAGAGCCAAAACATGTCGAAAGCGATATCTCAAAAATGGAGACTAACTTTGAAATGGGACTAGCAACATTGAATTCAGCGTACTCGAATTAGGTTTACCCCCTGGGTGCCCAGCTTGTCACATTTTTCAACTAGCACAGTGTTATTAATAAAGTTACATTGATATATTCGTGTTGCCGGATTAAATTTTTTTAATTTTCTGGGAGAGAATACTGGGGATAACTTCGTATCCCTAAAGTTAAGGGCAACCCGAAAATTATGCGCAACACAATTTAACACAATCACAAAAGTGCGACAAACAATTATTGTTAGAAATGAATTCGGAGAAGAATAATTGTAATACAAACAATTGTACACGGAAACAATTCTACACTGATCAATTCATTGAAGAGACTCGTAATGCAATTAAAAATATTGATCAATTTTCTCTTAATTGTTGAATTGTGTGGTACGGAAACCAAAGTAGGACATCTTCATTAAGACGTTCTCGACCACACGACACATATGTGCTTCATGTACCCATTTAGTAATTTACATTGCATAATAAAATATTTTGATTAGTCGGCGTAATAAAGTGATTATTCCCGCAGTTTTAGACCTCCTTATCGCGATAAGTCCAGTGGTTTGGTTCTTTGCAGTTTTCTTGTTGGTGTGCTAGTCAGCATACAGCGTATGTCCAGATTTTCATGCTGGTGCAGACGTTGTAGGTGTCTTGTTGCATGATGCTTAATTTCATCCGAGACAAGCTCGATCTTTAGATCTCGATCGAGGTTGTCGTTTCGAATATACCACGGTGCATTAACAATACAGCGCAGGATTTTATTTTGAACTGTTTGTATGATTTTGATATTTGTCTTCCTGGCACAACCCCAGAGTTGGATTCAGGATTTGTTTGTTTAGCAGCAGTTTGTTGTGGATCGCTAGTTCAGATTGTCTCCCTAAGAGCCAATGCATATTTCTAAATTTTATGTTTAGTTCTTCTCTCTTTTTTTATGCGTTGCTTCCATCTAAGTTTAGCATCTAAAGCCATGCCGAGATATTTAGCAGTATTTGCATGCGGTACTACTATCGAGTTTATATCATTATTGGTATATGATTAACTTTTAGATTTGTAAAGATCACTTGGATTGATTTTTTTTAGTCCAATTATTAATAAAGCACATACGTCCACAATTCATTCGCTTTCTTCGGAAAACTTTCTGGATAATAAGGGGAGCACAATGAGTAAGGAAGTACATTCAAAAATGCATTATCCTTTTCTGATTTCAAAGTAAAACTACAGACCAACTCATAGACGATTTACCCAAAGATCGTGTCACCCCGCCTCTGTCATCTACTCACACCGGTATCAATTATGCCGGACCAATGAACATATGGATTTAAAAAGGCAGTGTAAATAAGGCCTACATTCCTACCAATTGTTTACACTCATATCTGTAATGCCATCAGTAGAATACCAATTCATGCGTTGGATGTGTGCCAGGCAACATTTTTAATGACCTACAGCTGGAGGAATTAAAAGAAAACTCAATGGTGAATTTGATTCTCGTAAAGAAAGTCAACCGATTTCGAATCACATTCTAGTTTCAAGCAACGAAGACGCATCGCCGCGATTCATCTACCACAAAACGCTTACAGCCAACAAACCAGGAGAGAACTGTCGAATAGAGAAGTCCAAAAATCAGAAACTACAATTACTAGAATCATACAGGAACAAGATTTCTAGAACAAAATTCACTCCCTCGAATCCTCAAGGCAATTAGATAAAAGACGCAGGCTCAATGATTGTGAAATACAGGGTGGCTGAGACCAAATGTTACTGACTTCACTGTGCTGTCATTTGTGTAGTTGTCATTTTCGGATGTCAATTTTTTGACAGATTAAAGTTTGGTTAGTTGTTTACATGTGGTCAACAAATAATTGTTCTAAATTAATATCTTCATTAAAAAATCGTAATGGAATTAAAACGTAATAGTGTAATTGCACTGTATTTGGATGGAAATTCACAAACAGCAATAGTTCGTCGGCTCCAGCATTTGAATGTGACTAAAATGTTTGTGTATCGAACCATAACTCGATACAACGAAACTGGTAGCATCGCTAAACGCAACAGAGGCGGTCCTAAAAAGACAGCAACATAAAAAGAAATGATACGAAAGGTGAAGAAACGAATCCAACGAAATCCTCGTCAAAGTGCCAATCAATTACCCGCACGTCTACATGTTTCACGATACAGCATTCAAACCATATTGAAAAATGAACTACACTTGAAGCCCTACAAGATACAAAAAGTTCAAGATCTTACGGACGCACAAAAAAAGTTAGGTTTGAAAGAACACGAGCATTGAAGGCCTTGGCCGAACGTGATGAGATGCCAAAAATTGTCTTTTTTGATGAGAAAATTTTCACCATTCAACAGTATGTGAATAAACAAGATGATCGTGTTTGGTTAGAGCACAAGTCCAACGATAATTGGGACACAAGAGTTGCCATGCACAAGCAATCACCAGCTTATGTTATGGTTTGGGCTGCAGTGACTGCGTATGCACGCACTCCTCTGGGTTTCATGGAAAATGGAGTCAAGGTAAACCAAGAGGTGTACCGCCAAAAGATCCTAAACGATGCTTTGCTACCTTGGGCACGTAAACACTTTGGTACGAACCGTTGAACATTCCAACAGGACTCGGCACCGTCACACAAAGCTCGAACGACATAGCAATTTTTACAAAATTGCGTTCCGCGGCTGATTTCGTCGAAAGAATGGCCACCATATTCACCAGACTTGAATCCCATGAACTTCTCCATATGGTCCATTTTGGAGAGTACGGTATTCACTAAAAAATACGAAAGTGTTGATGCATTGAAGTCGGCTCTTGTTCGAGAATCCACAAGCCCACGTTCGGTCAGCATGCAATGCTTTCTATGGAAGACTGAATCAAATAATCAGAGCCAAAGGAGGTCCTATCGAGCAGTAACATGTTTTTCATAAAATGTAGTATGTTTTCAACATATTTCACGAAATTACAATAAAAAAACATCAAAATTAAAAAAATTACAGCGTTTTCAATTGGTAACACTTAGTCTCACTCAGTCTCAGCCACCCTGTACATACCAAAAATAATACCAAAAATTTACACTGTTAAATTTAAAAATATTCCAATTGAATTTGTTTTGTGGTGAAATTGAAACATTTTTATATAATCTGCAACATTTATATTAGATAAGTCAACTTAAAAGGTGAGTGTCCTAATAGTGTCGCTAATAGTGTCGCTGTAAAGATCAAATAATTTTCTAACGATTTGAAATAAACACGAGAAAATCGTAAAATGATTTACTAAACTTTTTTTAATTCTAAAGATAGCTATTTTAGACTATGTTTCTACTTTTATATATGCGATCCTAGAGATGTTCAAGGGGTCCCACCTATAAGACCGAATAGCTAAATCAAAACCCCACGTGTGTAGTGAACAAGATTTAATTATGATGGTTTTTACAAAGTCCAGCGCATTTTTAATAAACTATGGTTTTTGATTTCAATCTATTTTCTAACTTTTCTGTCACCACTCCTACAGACATTCACAGTTTTTAAAAAATAATTTAGAATAGCGTAGATAAAGTTGTAACACTGAAATGAACATAGATAGTTTAAAATGATATGTACAGTGCCATACATATGCTATATAGAAATTCCACAAATTTTAATAAATTTTCAAATTTTATTTCATCGATCCTAGAGATGTTCACGGGGTCTCACCTACATGGCCAGACAGATCAGTCAAAACCCTATGAGCGTGGTGAATGGGATCTTATTCTGGTGATTTTTAGCTTGACCAGACACATTTTTACGTTTACAGTTATATCCCATATACCAGAAATGTTCACGGGATCTCTTTCATATATTCGAATAGGTCAGAAAATTATCTATATATATTGTGAAAAAGGGACACGAATAATGATTTCGTGTATGTAAATATCGCCATAACCGAACCCTGTCCGTAACTATCGAAACGTTTTTGAACTATTCAAAAGTGTAAACGTGAGCCCGTTAACATCTCTAGGACTTCTGTTATTTGATTATTATTACGATAAATCGGGTTCGTAGCTTATTTGGGAATGTCAATTGGGTAAAAATCCTATTGGAGAAAATATCAAAATTTCCAATTGAGAAAGAAATTGAAAATGAAGTTTTAAATTTCGAAATACAAGGTGAAAATCATTATTCGTGTCCCTTTTTCACAATATTGATAGGTAATTTTCTGACCTATTCGAATATATGAAAGAGATCCCGTGAACATTTCTGGTATATGGGATATAACCGTAAACGTAAAAATGTATCTGGGCAACACGCTCATATGGTTTTGACTGATCTGTCTGGCCATGTAGGTGCGACTCCGTAAACATCTCTAGGATCGATGAAATAAAATTTGAAAATTTATTAAAATTTATGGAATTTCTATATAGCCTGTATGCCACTATACATATCATTTTAAACTATCTATGTTCATTTTAGTGTTACAACTTTGTCTACGCTATTCAAAATTATATTTTAAAAACTGTGAATGTTTGTAGGAGCGGTGACAGAAAAGTTAGAAAATACATTGAAATCAAAAACCATAGTTTATTAAAAATGCGCTGGACTTTGTAAAAACCATCATAATTAAATCCTGTTGACTACACACGTGGGGTTTTCATTTAGCTGTTCGGTCATATAGGTGGGACCCCGTGAACATCTCTAGGATCGGATATATAAAAGTAGAAACATAGTCTAAAATAGCCATCTTTAGAATTAAAAAAAGTTTAGTAAATATTTTTACGATTTTCTCGTGTTTATTTCAAATCGTTAGAAAATTATTTGATCTTTACAGCGACAGTATTAGGAACTTAAGGACTTATCTAATATAAATGTTACAGATTATATAAAAATGTTTCAATTTCGCCAAAAAACAAATCCAATTGGAATATTTTTAAATTTAACAGTGTAAATTTTTTGGTATTATTTTTGATATGTATTTCACAATCATCAGGCTCATATATCGTTGAACCTGGCTTCAGGCAACATTGGTATAAATACTAAGACTGAATGATCGATTATAAAATTCAAATCTTACTTGTACGGTCGCATTTAATTGATCTTAGCATATTTAACAAACAAATACTAGATTATTGCAGTAAGCGCACAGTACGGAACGTTATTCAAAAATGTTTAAAATGCTTTCGCCATAAACAACAACAGGAATCGAGTATACGGGCCCAATCCAATTGAGAACAACCAAAGCAAAGGGACACAAGGCCTACAAAAGATATACTGCTCTATTCAAATGTGTGGTAAACAAGGCGATTCATATCGAAATAGTAAACTGTTTACAGCGTAATCTTTCATTGCTTACTTTGCCGGACAAACGATGTATTAACAAGTAACTATCACACAACCATAACAACATTACCAAGCGACATTGCATCTATGTTAGCCTTTGATTAAACTAACAGGTGCCTCAGTCCCACCTCACATTCCCCATTTCGGAGGTGTCTGGGAGGCAGGAATGAAATTGCGAATCAACCTTACCTCAGCTCACGACTTTCAACACCACTCACAAAGGACGCCGAAAACCCTGAATTTTCTTCAAAAGCTCAATCGTGTAAATGTTGCTGAAGACATGGTAGAACGAGTCAATTCGGACCCCACATTCATAGAACACACTATAACTAATGATGAGACATGGGTTTACGAGATTGACATGCAAACCAGTCAACAAGCTCCGGTATGGCGCATTACAATTCCACCGAAACAGAAAAAAATACATCAAAGCCGATCAAAAGTCAAGGCATAGAAAAATAAGTTTACATAGATTTCTCATTTTTTTAAATCGAGAGATAAATGAGTTAAAAACATTTGGGGGTCGATTTTGTTGAAAATTCGACAAGTTAGCGAAATAACTGCAGGTACATAGTAGTGGTATGTGTATTTGTGTTAGTGCGAATGTGCGTCATTTAATTTTTTTTTTGATATGACATTTCTAGATATCACTTCTATTTATAATTTAAAATTTGTAAATGCAATGCAAATATGCTTTAAATAGAATTAAATTTATTTAATTATTTAATTTTAGTTTTAAAATAATATCTAATCTATGTTTCTGCGAAAACAAAACATTCATTCGACATCGAATTGAAAAAAGAAAATAAAATATGTGTAGTTAAAATTTTTTTTCCTTAACACATTGACGCACGCTTCTAAATGTGTGTACTACTCAGGAACACATTTGATAACTTTTATACTTGCAATGGTATTTCGTCGCAGAAAGGAATGTATTGTGAGAATTGAAAAATATGTCGAATTATTCCTTAAAAAATGAAAGATGTTTGCGCGAACGAAGATGTTTGAAAGATGTTTGCGTTAAAAAACGAAAAAGTTGTATGACTGCTATTTGCGCGAACGTGTTAACTCAGCACTCAAATGCTTGGTAAACTCTTTTATCTATGGTCAAGGTAATGTTGACTGTTTTCTTTGATTATCGCGGTGTTGTTGTACCACTCGGAATTCTTGCCAGAAGGTTAGATCGGAGCAAATTCGTCGAAAAAGGCCACGTTTGGAAAAGAAAACTCATGGATTTTGCATCACTATAATGAAGTGAGTGAATGAATTTCTGGCAAAAAAATTAACAAATTTCATCGAACCACCGTATTCACCAGATATGGCTCGGGCTGACTGAAATTATCACTTCGGGACACTCGTTTTCAGAGGGGATTCGCGGCGAGAACTGAATTCGATTGTGGCAAATACGGCTAAATGGATTTTTCGTTGCCATGGGTGTATTATTTCGGAAAGAGCCTACTTTTTATCGCGATACAATAAATAAATATTTATGTTTTATTGACCAATTTCTGTTACTTTTTTGACGGAATGTAGATACATCACATAATATTTCGATATTCCTACGAGAATGAAATATTTCAATTTTCCAAGAATTATCAGCTGCTTCGATATAAACGGGTATCTCTTGTTAGTGATATGATTTTCTATTGGGTATGATAAGTTGTGCCATGAGAATAATGATTGTGTTTCTTTTAACGAGAAAGCATTTATATTTGGTCGAGCGTCTTCTGATACAGAAACGGTCGCCAAGTGATAGTCGTGTAATTCACAAAATGTTGGGCCTAAAGAAGCATTCCAGCTAAGTTTTCTGAATAAATTAGCCTTTTTATGAACGAGTTTTTAGTTTAATCCCATGCAAAAACATAATATTTCTAATTTTCAATAAAAAAAAATACGGACAGCGCTGCCTCTCAGAATCATTTTATATATAATTTTAACCTGCTCATTTTTCCTCATATTTTTCGTAACTAAGTCACGCGTTATTGATTAATTCGCCAACGTGCGTTTCGCAATAGACTTAAGAGTTAACAGGAAAAGTTAAAGAGTTGAACCAGAATTTAAAAAACGTTTTCCTATTAATTTGAGCGATTTAAGGAGTCAACATAATCCATTTACTAAAGCTGAACTACAAAAATCGACATGGAATCAACTGACAAATTATAGAAAATTACACCCCCTCCCAATCTTCTTCAACGTATATGTACCAAAAATACGCAACTATACCACCCACAACAATCAACAAACAAGAAGTACGAGCTATTAAATTACCTCGCAGCATGCCAACAAAATCAATTTCTTTGAACATCTCTCATATTTCGTTACGAAAATACAATAACAAATTGATAAATTAACGACAATAAATCAATCAATAACAAATGTTTTGAGAAGATTGTATCTCACGCTTTGATTTAATAGACAAGAAAAAAAATTGATACGGCAAATTAATTTTTCCAACTAATATTGGCTCACTCTCTCCAGTATATGAAGAAATCCTATCCCGCGCGTTTATTGACCTTAAGCAAACATTACACAAACTAAACATAAATGTTGTACATCAAATACGGAAGTCGAATTTTATTCAAACATGCCAACATACTATCCATAGCAAACAATTGAAAAGAGGTCATGGTGATGTCTTAAAGTACGCACTATATATATTTTATATTTATACTCGTATTTATTGTTAACATAATAACGTTACAAAAAAAAAACGTTAAAAAGCCCCCTCCATTTATATGTCGTTTGCGAACACATAAATATCCCCGAAGAAAGTGAAAAATACGGAAATGGCATAGAAAGCACACGCAAAAACGTTTTAATTTGGATCATCTCCTCGGAATATATCTAACATTTTTTATTTTGTTTTTGGGAAAACACAAATAATTTGCTCATTTTATACAAAACGTTGTCGTCCTGGGTTAACTCTACGCTCTCCTCCTCCCATTTCGGATGTTCTACGTTTTAAACATGCTTGCCTACATCTATGCCAATTATCGTATATAACGAAACTAAATTATGAATTTTCATTTTAAAATGTTTTCGTTTCGTGGAAAATTATACGGCCGTTATTTTTCTTCTCGCAATTATTGTAGTACACAAGTACTTTGCTGTATATAGCACAAATAATACATCAATTTTGATTAAATTTTGGAAAATATAACAGGCGCGATTAAAGCAAATGAAGTAGGAGGTTCTGTTGCCATACCAACATAAATTTTGGAAATGACATTTAAAACGAAAATGATATCGTTGATATGTAATATCAGGTATAACAGTTATAATTTAGAAAACTATCTTGTACCTGCATCAATCATGTCAAAAGTAAAAATAAACGTATCCCTCATAATCCTAAGAAGAATAACTTTTCGTATACACGAATACGTTATTAAGTTGTTATCTAATTTATTGATTATACAAAAAAACATGAACAAATTTTAAGGTTAGAATTTTTTTTTGTGTGTAGTAGTTTTAGCCTGGAAAATTGTGTACATAAATTTCAATTATCTACGTGATTTTATTCTCCTGTGTATATAATTTTTGTAAGGCAACGAGTAGTAGTGGAACTATAAAAACAACAAATAAATTATTTTTTATACAGAAGATAAAAGGATCGTTAAGACGGCAGAGCATGTAGAAATTAATAAATAACAATACATTATACTATACAAAGTATTTACGAAGGCTAATAGTTTTATGGGAGTTTCATGATTATAATTGGGAAATTTCTTATGAATTTTACGATGTAATAATTCGTTGCTTTGCTCGCCCGTTTATCTTATAATGTGTCTGTGTTACAATCATTCGTAGGTTTAACGACGCATTTGCTATACGTCAAGCGACCGGCCTTACTCGTACACAAAATACGTTTCATTTTAGTAAATTAGTATATTTTATTGGTTGCGATTTATGGTTTGTGTAGCATTGCGAAGTCATAATTTGTTTTAATTTGGTAAGGAATGGCTGCTAATTATTACGTTATCTTTAAATTGTGTAATGTTTTTAGGGGAACTATAAAAATACAGGCGACATTTTTTTAACACCAGAAATGCACCATCACGAAATCAAGCACGCAATCTAGTCGCTCGTTTTCAGTCATCGAGATCTATTAGTGACTTATCTCGGAGTGGAAGACCTGAAGCACAAAGCCAAGATAAAATCAAATGAGTTCGAGAGAGCGTAAATGAGAACTCTGAAATATCGACTCTTAAACGTGCCACCCAGCTTCAAATGTCCAGAACTTCACTGCGTAGAATAATGAAAAAATATGATTGCTGTTTCCGTAATGTATGTGAAGTTGGCCCAAATGTCAGACCAAAAAAACGCAGTGGCAGCACGAAAACTATAATTTCTGTCACGTATGAACTGTCAGCCTAAAAAAATCGTATGTCACAACATTTTAATGTTGTCAACCCAAAAAATTAAAATATTTCTACTTCTAAAAATTCAATATTTAACTAAAATAAAGAAGTTTCAGGGGATTGTGATGCCGATTTACGAACAACCATAATATTCCATGGAAGTTGAGATTTTCAGTGTTGGCCATCGGTCTCATTATGATTTTTGGACAGATCTGGTTCTAGCCTTCAAGAGAAAGAAGTTTAAGGTGGATGTGATGGGGGGTCCTCATACCAAGAATGGCCTATATTCGGCCGATTTACGAATAACCATAATAAAGAGTCCAATGTAGAGGAAATCTGTGAACCGTAATTGGCAGCGACTCCTAATTAAAACTTCCTCGATTTTTAGAGTTTTTCCTAAATGTTTCAAAAAATCATTATAAACAAAAATATTCTAATTTTAATTTGTTATAAAATCGGTCCAAAATTTAAGCGAAAATGTTTTTCAGACACATTGTCTGATCGGCATTAAACTTTGTACGTCAGTGTTTTCCAAAATTTGGCTAAAACGGTGTTCTGGGAGTGGACACCTTTCGAAAAATATTTTTTAATTTTTGCAATGTTGAAAGGTATACTATTTACGAAAGCTGACTAATAGCCGATTCTAATAAATTTATACATAGATTAACACCCCTATTCCCCTAGTCGCATCACTTCAAGTGATGTGACTACTCATCTTCTCGGTTACTAGATCATTAAATCAAAACTTGCAAAATAATTGTTCATAAAAGTCGTTCTGGCTGTTCTTTAAATCTTAGTATGCTGCTTTATAAATATTTCCTATCGACTGCTGTCACTTCAAATGACAATTTCTATCACTTGGAATTTTGACGTGACAAATAAATCAAAAATAATCCAAACTAATGCAGCCAACTAAGATCTAAAAAATTTTCATTGAGAGTTTTGCACAAAACTATTTAGTAAATTTTGATTTTAAAATCTAGTAACCAGGAAGATCCATAGTCACGTCGCATGAAGTGATACGTCTAATGGAATTGAGTATTAAGTTTCCTAGAAGAGTAGTCGAAGGGTAGGAATGAAGATTTTTGGCCTAACAAAGTTTTTACAAAAATTTTAGTAAGTTGTATTTCTCACCTTGCTTATACTTAAACAAGTATAATGGATTCAAGATTTATGATGTGTACATTCGTTTTAAAAGAAAGTCGGGTGCTGTTTTTTATATATTAGGTATGCAAGTACAAACTCTGCTTTTTTCGGTCAAATTCAACTTTATTGAAAATATAATTGTTACGAAGTTTAATTATCGAAATATTAGCCAGTTTTGCACATCTTCAACTTTCGTGAACCGCTGTTCTTTCAAATATGATGACATCGATCTGAACAAGTGGTTAAAGGGAGTCAAGTCTAGAGATGCTGTACGCCGCTTACTGTAAAATTTCCCACTCTAACGAGAAAATCAGTTCCTGGGTTAATTTTATTGTATGTGGACGTGTGCTACAATATCACGTTCCGCCTTCTGGCTCGTAAATTGTCTTTTTTCTTGCAAAACATACCTAACTTGATCAATTGGGCCTGGTAACGTTCAGCTGTAACAGTTTGACCAGGTTCCATAAGCTCGTAGTAAATGACTTCTTTTCAATCCCATCAGGTGCACAGTAACACTCTCCTTGCATGAATATTCATTTTTGCAACTGATGTTAATGGCTGGTCTGGCTCAGCCCATGGTTTCCTGCATTTAGAATTATTGCATAAAATCCGCTTTTCATCACCCGCAATGATTTTGTGTAAGAAATTCTTTCTTTTGTACCGAGAAAGCAAATTCAACCGAATGTTACTTTTCGATTTTTGTTTTCTTCTGTTAATTTATGAGTAACCCATTTCCTTCCTTCTGTATGTTTCCCATTGCATGCAACCGAAGTGATATTTCTTGGTGAGTAGCTCGTAACTATCCTACGAGCATTTTAAAGTTTGTTTTGTTTTACTGCATCTAGACGTGGCAGACGCTTTCGAAGCTTTCATAATGAGATCAATGACCAACACCGAAAATCTGAACTTCCATTAAATATTATGATTGTTCGTAAATCGGCCGAATATAGGCCATACTTAGTATGAGGACCCCATCATAGCCTCCTGAAACTTCTTTCCCGTAAATGCTAGAACCAGATCTGTCCAAAAATCGTAATGAGACCGCTGACCAACACTGAAAATCTCAACTTCCCTTAAATATTACGGTTGTTCGTAAAGCGGCAGAATATAGGCCATTCTTGGTATGATGACCCAATCACAGCCTCCTGAAACTTCTTACTCGTAAAGACTAGAACCTGAAGATCTGTCCAAAAATCATAATGAGACCGATGACCAACACCGGAAATCTCAACTTGCATTAAATATTATGGTTGATCATAAAGCGCTGAATATAGTTCATTCTCAGTATGAGGATGTATAATAGCCGTATTTTGTTGAGAATTAAAATATTAGAGGTCAGGTTTCGAATTAGAGGTGTTTGTATCTGAATTTATCATAACAAGGGAAAAATTTTCATCATAGTTGGCTTACTTATCAGTAGTAATTATGATTCCAATTCGAATTGTAAAAACCTTCAATTGTTTTGGATTTATATGCAAGCAAACTCGAAATTTATTACTACTAATAAATACGCCAACTATGATGAACAGTTTTCCTTTGTTATGATAAATTCAGATACAAACACCTCTAATTCGAAAACTGACCTCTAATATTTTAATTCTCAACAAAATATGGCTGAGGCAATTGACTAATCGTATATGAGGCGTTTATTAATAAAGACCGACATACGTCATAGATTTTTACTTATGAAAAATTCCGAAAACCTCGATTTTTTTAATATAAGTTTACATATTTCGAAAGTTAATAAACAACAGTAGAAAGTTCAATTTTAATTCGAAAAACGGCAATTTTGGTGTATGTCCATCTTTAAAACTCGAGGTATAACTACTCGTAAAAATAATATTTTCATGAACCAATTGAAAATAATCGGAATTGGTTCTTGGCTGTTTTACATTTCTTATACCGGGTTACAATGATTCCTTCTACTATGAAAATTTTGGGCTGAGTGTATTCGACATAAATTTCAAGACAACACTAAAATGTCGGGCTGACATCATTAACATATCGTGATATACGATTTTTTGGGCTGACAGTTCATGATAGCACCTATAGTTTTTGTGTTAAACAATTATTAGAATTTTGAGAAATCTTCTTTATCACTTTCATTTAAAGCATGATCATGTTTGAGTTAAATTTGTATATTTTTTATTTTATTAATAATATAATTTAATAAATTTAAAATACAATTGTATTATTTATATTCATTTCTTTCAAATTCACATTTAATCTTTGAATTTATGTGATATTCAATGTTTTTTCAGTTTTCTGTCATGATAGTTATCAACATAGATGACGGTATTGCCAGAGTCGAAAACATACTTTTTTGAGCCAGAATTTTGGGCTAACTTCACAAAGGTGTTTCCGCACAAGATACAAATGGTACATGAAATTTTGCTGCAAGAGTATGCAGCCTGCTGAAGATTTTGTGCAAAATTGACCGAACTATTAACGGATGATCCTGATTTTAGCAAAAAAATTATAATGACCGATGAAGCGCAACTCCATTTAAGTGGTTATGTTAATAAGCAAAATTTTAGAATCTGATGCACTGAAAACCCAAGAGTGATTCAACAGCGTCCGTTGCATCCACTTAGAGTCACAGTTTGGTGCGTACAGCAGACAAGATCTACGGCCCGTACTTTGTCCAAGACGAAGATGACAATGCATTGACTGTAAATGGTGTGCGTTAGAATATTTTTTGTTTCCTGAACTTGATAATACTCAAGAAATGTAGTTTCAACAAGATAGAACTACGCCCCATACTGCAAGAGAAACAATGAATTTGCTGCGAACGGTTTTTCGTAACCGTATCGTTTCACAATTTGGAGATGTTAAATGGCCATCACGATCACCCGACTTAACACCACCGAGAGATTTCTTTTTGTGGGAATATTTCAAAGATCGTATATACGCAAATAAACCGCAAGGACTGGAACAACTAAAAGACAACAAAATAAATGAAATGATTGCGATTGATCAACCAGTTTCATCTTCAGCAGGCATCTAACAGATATTATTTTTAAAATTTATTTTTTTTCTAAAATCTCTTCTTGATTAAAACTATCTTTTGTAATCAAAATTATTAATTTTCAATAAAAAATAAAAAATTATATCAATAATACAATGTTCAGTGACTTATGGCCCACCCTGTATAAGAGGAGTCAACAGATTTAAGTCGTTATATACCGACATGTATGAATAGGGCACTATTTACAGACGAAATAAAAGCCACATGCATGTAGTTTGTTTAAGGTCGGTCGTGCTGTCCAGCAACAAATAGGTCAGTATAAGTATCAGTATATCTAATTGACTATGAAGAAGCGAGCATAAGAGCGTATAGCTTATGGACTGCAAAACTCAACTCTGTTTCGACTGTACAATATAAGTGTTGGCCGAAGAAGTCGAAGTGACTTATTCTGCCCATGACGTGAATATTCGTCGAATGCACGATATGTATTCAGACCTATTCCACATATTTTCCATCGGCCATACAAGCAGTGATAAAACGTATTGATTCAGATTGCTAAGAGAAACTTACAATAGCTGCAGTCAACAACACAATCCTCTGTGTATATGATATGGCGAAAAGCAGTGCACTCAAGATCAAAAGAAGCAGATTATAAAAAAAGTGTGTTGTGGTTTTAATCCAAACCTTTTCTTGCACGGTGATATAATCCTGACGTCTAAAAAAACACGTGTTAAAGACGGAATCATGATATCCGAAAGTAAAAATCATTTGTTTCAAAACATTTGTATGAACAATTAACAAATATTTTGAAAAATGATCAAAGTTGGCTTTAGTATTTTATAAGAAAACACAAATAAACAAAAATTTCACGGCAACATTTTTTCCGATGACTATTCATTATCGAGCATTTTTGTATGTGAAATCTATTACCGATAGAAATTGATTGAGATAAACCTCCTAATAGATAAATCATTACCTTACTTATATTTCCCCTATAACTATAATCCTTCATCTACTATGGACAATTTCAACAGTTTTATTCGAGTAGGTTGGAAAATATTTTTTACTCCGCTAAAAATTTCCGGTTGCTTTTCATGATTCCGCCTGATTGGGTGTCCATAAAATTAAGTTCGAATACACCGTAAGAGTGTGAAACATACAGAGTGTACAAATAAATTTTGAGAAAATTACAAAAGATGGCGTAACTATAGTATTAAATCGCATCGGGTCATCTTGTAACTATGTTCATGTTAAAGCGTCATTATTACCCTCTAAAAATCCGTATCATTTCACTGAAGTGTACCAACATATTTTTTGCGCCCTAACCATGTCAACCTTTATGCCAACAAATTATAATTTGCAAGAAGCGCTGCTTTTTTGTTTTATTTTGAACAACATTGCAGCTGGTGGACATTTATTGTTGTGTCAAGCGAAAACAGATCAGTAAAGTTTCAAGACGGTCAGTTGGGGCGTTATTGGATCAAGATGTTTGTCTCTTGGCTTGAGTAAACCTTGATCCATTCAAGGATTGGATCCTTGATTGGATCAAGGTTTACTCAAGCCAAGAGACGTTGAACACCATTTGTTCGGAGTGATCTACTATGAGGTACTCCAGCCTAACGAAACCGTAACTAGAGAGCGTTATCAACAACAATTGATGCAATTAGGCCGAGCATTGAAACTCAAGCTCCCACAATATGCCAAAAGTCATGACAAAATGATGTCTTAGCACGATAAGGCAGGGTTACATGTTGCATGAATCGTCAAGAAAAGTTTGGAGACGCTTCAATGAGATGTTCTACCACACCCGTCGCATTCAACCAGAGACTGCTTATTCCGACTACCACTTGTTCCGGTCGATGACTCATGGCCTAGGCGAGCAGCACTTCACTGCTTACGAAGAAGCCATAAATTGGGTTGATTCTGGGATCGCCTCAAAACACGAGAAATTTTGTCGGGGCGGAATCCGTATGCTGCTTGAAAGATGGGAAAAAGTCGTAGCTAACGATAGACAATACTTTGAATAAAATACGTTGCACCAGTTTCTCTTAATAAAGCTTCGAAGTTATAAAAAACAACAAAAATTTAGTCGTTTAGCTCATTTACCACCTGCCTTATCATCTGATAAACCATATGCACAGGAATATGTTCTTGCATTAGCCGTACTCCCGCCCGATGCAGACGACAAGACTGAGGCATGTCGTTCGTTTGCCCAAGATGTTCTAGACAAGACATTAAACTTAAGTTTATGTTGAGTTTAAAATTGCTGCTTTGGTCTACGCTACGCTATCCGAGCCTGCCACTAATTTCGATGTCAGCAAAGCACTTATTACAGATGGTATAATCCTTGCTGAGAGACGACGTGGCCACAAACTCGTCAAACTGGTAAGACCGAGCGGCCTTTATAAAATACAAGACTAGAATAAAATTTCTATTTATAGATTGAAGAATATCATGCAGCTGAGGCAGCTGCCAAAAATACCGTGCCGTTCAAGTATTAAACCTCTTAAGATTACTAATGGTCTATTATGAACGTTTTATGATTTTATAAATTTCGATTTGCCTAGAGGACAATTTTTTGTCCACAAAATACGAAATGGTATTTCGTAACTAAAAAATAAACGATTAGTACGAACTAAACGAAATAAATGTTACAACTGGAAGGCGGGACCGGTCAATTGAAATGAATGGCAAGGTCCCTTCGTTAGCTAGAGAGAGGGAGTTCTTTCAGCGAATCAACATGCAGCTATATTTTGCAACAGTATTCGGATTGGCAGATGCATCAGCAACAACCGACAACAAATGGACCCCCAATACAAACGAAAAAGAACTAAAAATTGCGCAATAATATTCTACTACTGTAATACCTCTCTAGATAACAAATGCGTTTGGGTTTTCATGGTACTAGTGGTGTAATTATTGTTTGTGTTCCAATAAAATATTACTAAGTTGCAGGCGCACCGAATTGAAAGTTTTTTGTGTCGTCAATTAGAAATTTCAAAATTGGTACTTTATTTTTGTATTGTAATACTGTGCTATAGAGACGACACAGTTTGGCAGACAGACACCACTTCGAAAACTTTTCGATAGTAATCATTAACTCTTTCATGATTACTTCAACCATTTTGCATGGTAACGGCATTTACTACTTTTTAAACTAATTACGCCACAGTTGATTAAACATCAGCCCACTTTCTTTCAATTTAAAAAACACGCAATCTTGTTTCAATCAAATTGGATAATTTCAAGTACCATTCAAGTTCCATACTATTCGTGCCAAAAAATCTTCGTTCCATCCAATTTAACTCATTTTTCAAAATCCCGTTCGAAACTCATTTTAGAATCCTATCCTAAGTTTATTATACAAAGAGAGTTGTATTTCAATCGATTAAGAAATGACATTGTAACATGATGCAACATGACGACCCATCTGGAGGATGAAAATCGAATTATAAAGAAATCAGAACTCCTTGTGATCGTTTTCTCGCATTTGAAAACCCTGTCCCACCAAATTTTAACAAAATAGTACAAATTAAATAAAATGTTAAAAGACCAACCAAATGGCATATTGGTTAAAGCTTTGGCGTTTGGATCGGGAGGTACCGGACTCGAGTCCCGATAGGGGCAGAATGCAAAAGGAAATTTTTATCAACAGGTCTGTGATTAAAAGGAACACAATTGCAATGCAATGCGCAGATGGTAACTTAAATCGGTCCTATAGCCGTACGTCTTCGATTTGGTAATAATTGCGTAAGATTGGACGGCAAAATGAACCGTGAAAAAGCAGGGAGTGCTTCGGCCCCAGAACAGATGGCAGGAATTAAAATAAAAAAGATAAAATTAAAGGAATATGCCAACCTCCACCTCCTTATCAATTTCTATCGAAATTGTTCGAGCGGACTGGTATCACAGATTACTGAATATTAAAGATATTAAAGATGAGCTACACACTATAAAATTAAAAAGTAAGCTTTATAGGTTCCTGAAACGTAAATAACATGAGTGCCCGAACGTTATGTGTTTAATAAATTTGATTTGAGTGTTTTTCAAATTAAAAATAACACCAAGGTTTTTCTTTTTATTTTTACTTAACTGGTTTTATGCGAATTTTAAATTTTGTATGCTACAAAAACAATATTATTATACATGATCTTAGCTGATACACAATACCCAACATGAAGCAACATGGCGCAACAATGTGCAACATGACGCAACATAGTGGAACATCACACAACAATTCTCAACAAGATGCAACATCAAGCAACGCGCTGTAACATCACACGAAATACGCGTATGGGGCTATAATATTATCTAGAATCCATCAACTGGCAAATAACTCTCAATTCCAATGATATAAACGAAAACGTGGGCAAATTTAATGAATTTGAATGCTGCAAGGCTTCGAACTTTATGTACCTATGTGCTGTAAACCACAAAATTTTCACCCCCCAGCGGTTCGATGATAGACTAGTTAACCTAAATTTTCCTTTTCAACCACTCCTTAAGCACCGGTGTGTTTCCCGAAAAATGGAAAATTTCAAAGATTACACCAATTTTTAAATCGTGTAAACGAGACGACGTTATGCTACAGAGGAATATCAACTACATCATCAATTTCAAAATTGTTGGACCCCACTGAAGATGTAGCGTACAGGGATTTCAGTAAAGCATTTGATTCTATCTGCCATCAAAAAGCACTTCAGAGTTTATTCACGTTTGGGTTTTCACTCGATTACATAAATCGGTTCAAGTCTTATTTATCAAACAAGCGACAATTTATCACTGAGAAAAAAAACCAGTAAAAATAAAACAATACACATATGAAATCAAAAAAATGTCTTTTTTAAGCGAAAAGTCTCATTTTTAAAATCAAAAGGATAATCTTTTTTATTTTTAAAATAAATTTTTTCGCCAAATTTGTTTATAAAAATAAAAAAATTGTTTTTATTTTCAATTTTTTTATTTACTTTTGTCAAAGAGTTTTCTTAAATTTTAAGAGCTTGGTTTTTAAAAACAAAAAATTATTGACTAGTTTCAAAAGATTTATTTTAATTTTTAAATAATTTTTTTTTAACAAATGCCACACAATTTTATTAAATCAAAGTAATCCGTAATACACTTTACAAATACAATTGACAATGTTTGCGAATTGAGAATTTTCGAGCTAGCAAAAACAAACAGGTCATCTACTCATAACATAATATATCTCTACCACAAAAAATAGAAATTAACTCCCCCTCCCCAATTTTTAACCCCCAGGGTCCTTGTGTAAAAATACACACAACTCTTAAAAAAATATTTTTTACGCTATTTGCCGTAGGCACTTGGCGAAACACACTAATACTTAATAAACACATTTTTATTAATCACTTGTTTTTTGTTTCGCACAATATTTTGAATATTTTTCAAAAAGTTTAAAGTATCTTAGGAGTATCTACTGATACGTTTAGGAGTATCTACTGATTTGTATTAGTAAAAATTTTGTTATATAGTAGAAAAAAGCAAAATATAAATAAAAATAAAAGAAGGAGGGGGAAAAAAATAAGCAATAAAAATTAATCTACGGATCGCGCAGGTAGGCGATGAGTCATAGGTTGAGTAACAAAATTCAAGGTATATTATTGCGTACGTGAGAAAAGAAAAGGGCGGGGTCTGTAATTGGTGAGAACCGGATTTCTCTCTGTTCGTTAAGGATATTTTGGTTAAGAAATATTGATTTTCGAATTTCGTAAGATTCTAAGGTATCTAAACGTCTGCCTTTTATAACTTTTAGAAATAAAAAAAACTTCGTTTTTTAATTTTACAAACCAAAATTTTTGTCAGTGGGGAAATGAGAAATCAAACTTTATTAAAGTTACGTCTGGGGTTCCCCAAAGATCTCACGTCGGGCCTGGGATATTTATTGTTTTCATAGATCGAATAACCGAGATAATCAAAAACTCAAACGTGCTCATATTTGCTGATGACGTGAAAATTTCTCGTACTATTAATGGAATGCAAGATACGAAGAAACTTCAAGGAGACATCGATAGATTAAGTGAATGATGTGATCGAAACTCGCTTTACTTAAATATTAAGAAATGCAAAATCATGGCTTTCCATCGTAAAATAAACCTGTTAATTACTTCATACAAAATCAACAACGAAGTATTGCAAAGAGTCAATGAGATTATAGACATAGATTACATTTGTCGAAAACGCCACTTTCTATAGGCATATTGAAAATTGTATTGCGAAAGCGAATGCCATGTTCGGATTTGTTAAACAGGTGAATTTAAAGATATTCAAACCTTATGTTCACTCTATTTCGCTTACTTTCGATCTCAACTGGAAACCGCTGTAACGGCCTGGAATCCATACTATTCTGTGCACATTAAAAGAATTGGAAGCATTCAAAAGAAGTTGCTGATTTTCTTGTTAACTTAAAGTGACTGGGATTCGACCTATTCGACTTCAATTTATCAAAGGACAACTTCAAAAATATCGTGAAGAATTATTTTTTAAATCTTTAAATATTAAATTAAATTGAAATTTGATTTACATTTTTTTGTTTAAAGTTTTTTCGTTAAATGTTTGAATTTTTTTTTATTTTTGTATTAATAAATTTGTGTTTTAAAATAAATAATTTGAAATCATACATGTATCACCGAATAGATTTCTTTGAAAAAATAAATAAATAAATCATGGCATCATTCAAGATGGTACAACATAGTCACACATCAGGCATCATGGTGCAACGCCGTGCAACATAATACAACATGGTGCTACACCACGCAACATATTACAAGATCACGCAGCATGACGGGCCATATGGGATTCCTAAATGAATTATTCAGAAATCTATAACTGCTTGTAATCGTTTCCTTGCATTCGAAAGCCCTGTTAAAAGAAGGCCCCAAGCTTTTTGGACCCCATGAATATTTACCCAGCGGAATCGATTTCTGGTCTAAAATCAGTACTCGTAATTTTTATTAAAATAAATTTCGACGAGTTGAAAAAAATTTAAAAAACCGTCCCGGGCTGCAACAAAAGAACCCCTAAACGAATTTTGTCCAAATTATAACTCATCAAAATCCATTCCTGGCATTTGAAAACCCTCCTTTATCCTTTAATGATACTTTCCGCCACCAGATGACATCCTAAATGAATTTTCTCGAAGTCAGGACCCACCAAACAGATTTGCCAAAAAATAGCACACGTCGCAATCAAATACTGGCATTCGAAAACCCTCCTTTAACAATTTTTATAAAATGCATAAAAGCCGAAAAAAATAAAGAAAGGGTTACGGGGCTGGCCAAACGACCCTCTCAACGGGTTCACCCGAAATTTGCTCTAATCGCAATCGATTCTTGGCAAATGAAAGTCTTATTCACTAATTGTTATTAAAATCGTACGAGCCAAAAAAAATACAACTCGGACCCGGGCCTCTCAGTAGGGGCATCGAATCATCACAATCGATTCTTGGAACTCGCAAAAACCCCCTCAGCTATTTTAACCAAAGGCGTTTGAGCTGAGAAAAAAATAGAAAAGGAACCCTGGGCCTGCTGATCCTCGAGCCGTTATTAAAAATTATGTAAGAGCGTACGTTAACAATGCGATTCTGCAAAATTTACCTGAAACAATCGAAAGCAAAGATTGGTGTTCTACTACAAATGATTCATAACAAAGTATAAAATAAGGATAATTTTATTTGGAGCAATACGAAGCGAACAAACACATTCCAAAGGCCAAATTTTCTCGTTTTACATGGGAATATACTATGGAGATTCGGAAGCGGTTATCTCTAGTTGCACAACTGTCAAATGTTGCCGGTGAAAAGAACTAACATAAGCTGACAAAATAGACTTAATAAATTCAAAGGGAAGCCATTTGATCATTTCATCGGAGAGATTTATAAGTTAGTCAAAAGCTGTGATTTTGGCTTGGAATTACTATGCTACTAGATACGATATTCCTAATATAATTGAGAGGAACCTTCGGGCTCGATTTTTAAAAACAGACAATTTAGATATAAAAATAGGTAATCGAAATGTGTCAAATTGCGGAGGTACCGCGGTGGATAAACGACACAAAACAAACCATGCCTGATATATAATTAAAATTTGTTAACTGAATTTGTTAACTGAAGTCAGTTTAGCAATTTTGACAATATTTTTAATAGGCTATTGACAAATCTGAACTAAGTTCGCAGTTTAGATGTAATTAACACGTTTGATTTAATAACATTAGAGACATCTATACGTAACTGGTATGAACTAACCTATAATTTAGTTAGTTGGAAATTTAGATAAAAAAGAAATTGAAATCAGGCCGTATTAGACGAAAAGAACGATGAGAGTACACAGTACAAGTTACTTGGATATACATTAGCTAAAATCTCCGGAAACAGAAGCTAAAAATATGTAGATCATTCAATCACTACTGGCAGAATTACATGGTCGACAAGTTGTCTAAGCAATCACGGAAATATTAGTCGATGTTGCGTAAACGCCCATCTCTTAATTGATATTCCCCTTTAAACTAATTTTACTTTCCTTCTACGTCGATATTTTTGCAGACTAACAATTCGGTAGATCACCGAATCCCAAAAAAGTAGTTTTTAAAAAGTTAGGTGTGTATAGCTTCGTGCAGACTAAATGTCAACTTCCTCTATATACAGCCCTAAATTCGAACCTCAGTGATATTTGGCCGAAATAGGTCCACCAGAAGTTGCAGCTTCCGTAGAAATGTTTTGCAAGTATTTTGAAAAATGGCTATGATCCTAAATTAAAGTTGGAGCAATATCGGTGAAGATCAGTTTTTCGAAATTTAGGCGGAAATGGTGATATATAGCATTAAACTGTTTATCAACAAAAATTCGTCCCAGACGGATTGACCAAAAAACCTCTCCGAAGAATTGCCGATTGGAATCTCACACTTAAACTTTTTCCACAAATTTGGAGGTCCCTGCGATATTTGGTCGAAACCGGTCCACCGGAAGTTGCAGCTTCCATATTTTCGAAAAACGTTAAAACTCAAAAAGATTATATAATAAATTAAATTTTACACAAAATTAGCTCAACTAATATTCGAAAATTTGACCGGAAATGATAAGTTTTGTGGTGTATTCGAGATCTATGTACATTTCTGATACAAAAGGCGGTTATTGGCCACAACAAATTCACCACCCTACTTTTTCCACAGTCATATTCTCACGGTACTAGTTTCTATAAATTTGATCTGTTTTCCAAAATTCATATATCGTATGTTTTAAAAACAATACTGCAACTTTCTGGTATGTCCTTTTCCGTAACCTAGTATTATAATGCAGATGGCGCCATTTAACAATATATTATCATATTAGGTAGAAATCCAAACAAATTATACGTCTTTAACCTCTATTATCTACCTACACCAATATTTGTTATAAAAAAGCATGTTACCCATTTTCCTCATGTCGCCTCACCATCGCATATACGTGTATTCGTAATTTCCTCATTTTTCAACTTGACGTTGTATATTTTGTCCTATTTATTTAAATTTCCACTAAATGAGGTGGCTCAAATGTCAATTTTTTAGCTTTTCATGTTACAACACTATCATATAGTATTGATTATGTTTCTCCATTGCCGCATTACGATAATACCCAGCATTTTTTTTTGTAATAATGTGTCCTATAGAACCCGAGTCGTATACAGTAGGTATAAATTTCCACCTCCTCGAGAATTGGTGGCAAAAGGACACAAAAACCATTATTAATATTAATATACAATTATGATTATATTATTTAGACATTTATGGATTATTTTAATAATTAAAATTTTCGTTTCGAATAAATCATTGAGCATAACGAGGATTATATTATCCCATTTCTTACATGAATATTATAGTCACTTAAGGGATGATTATTTTTTGTATATAATAGACAAGAAGTTTAATTGAGTTTTCGTATACACAAACCGATACCAACAACAAGTCTTAATCTATTTTTAATAGTCGTTACATGGATTGTACTTTAAAAAAATTGGTTTTTACTTTGGATTTTGCTTTTAATCTCATTTGATTTAAAATGTAGATGTGGCACGAGTACTAGTGGTGCCTTGGCGTATATTTATATAAAAAGGTTTTTTTTTCAAAATAATTTAATTCCATCGTTCTTTTTAATTACGGATTAGTTAAATTGATTTACACAAGCCTACCAGAAATCTGAACAACGAAAATAAGTTGTAAATTTATTTTTTCTACCCTTTAATAACGTTTACCATTAAACACCTCAACGTTAGCAAATAATAAAATGCTTATATTCAATAATTATACGTCTCTCTAAAACACATGTTGCCGCAATCTAATTCTATGTAATAATTGTTTGTAAAAGAGCAACATTAGTGTTATTTCACGCATTTTCCAAATACATAAATGGTACGAAATTATTTCAAGCTGACTTGGTATACATAATAGCACCAAATTAGGGTGGGAAAATTACTTTTCATGAGTTTTTCGTAATGTGCGTACAATCAAGTGGTTTTATCGATCTTAATTGTATCATAAACATAAATTTATTAGTATTTCGGCGATATTCGAGTGCCCTTATGTTTATGTATATAGTTTCAGGCAAAATTGTTTTATTAATTAGCAAAAAAAAATATTCTCGATGAGATGTAAGATCTAACAGAAAAGTTTATTTTACACCTTGTTTTAAAATTCTCCAATTTTTTTATGGTTTACCTGGTGTACTACCACTGAACCCTAATATTAGATAAACAGAACCTTGTTTAAACAATCAAGCAAAGCAAAACGTAAATTAAATATAATTTATTTTAATTTAATTACATTTTTTTGATTTGCACACGGAAAAACAACAAATGAAGAAAGAATTTCCACACTGCTTTTCCGTTATTTGTGTTATTTTTCTTTGTATAAATTGCTATAGCGAATAAACGACGATTGCTAAAAAATCGCACAGTAAAAATGGAATATATATTTACTAATGCATTAACGGGAAGGGCGTAATGAAATGATAAACTAAATTTTCCGAAAATTATTTTCTCGTTATGCAAATGTTGATTCTCAATTTCTGTTGCCTCCATGTTCTTGTTTTATTTAAACGGTGTATGTGAGCGAGTCACTTTAAATCACAGTAAATATGCCAGATCCTGGTAAAGTGACCCTTCTTTGTTCGACGCTAGTGAAATTAAAATGGGAACAAATAATTCGTTTCTACTGCTTCCGCCATTTCGGTCGAAAGAATTACTTTAATTATTCAAAAATCTAATCTAAATCTAAAGTAAAACGCATTATTCACATCGATTATAGAATTGGCGAGAGCGAATCGAATGTGAATTGGAAAATGCATATCAAAAATGGAAAAAATTGCTATAAATCAAAGTAGCCTAGAAAATTTGTATTTAATTCCACACAAATCAATAAAATAATTGCGGATCTAAAAATTTTACTAATTTTATGAAAATTTATAGGAATTTCTATGATACTACGATTTAAAATTCTGTTTTATATTTTTTATACGCAGTTTTCAATACGCAATCGATTGGCTCACGCGGATTATATAATCGGCGATGATGATAAATGATTTATGGTACTCCTTAGGCAGTAAAAGAGATGAGTAACAACTTAACAAGATCTTAGTATGGGTTTCTGTTCAATATTCCAAATTTAGTAAAAAACAAATGGAAATGAGTCAACTTTTATAAGTGAATCGAAATTTTCAATGAAACGGGGTCGAAAATATCATATGTAACGTGGGAGTAAACGTCGATCGTCCTACACCGTGATACAAACATAATCTACTATTTCACCTGTGGTATTGAAATCAAAGCTCCCGTTGATATTTTTATTATTTGTCCAAGCGATTTGTTTTTACTCTCCGTACGTCTTAGGCACAATTAACATAATGCTGGCATAAGTCAGCGTTTTTTGAGTTCTTGATGATTGTTTTTCTGGTTTGAACATAAAAAATGGTAAAATTCTTTACAAGAATTCTGCTTTTAAAACCAGGGCGTGTATTTATATAGGTAACAATATCGGAGGTACTCTGATCCATAAGTGCAGCTCAGATGATCTTACGGTTGTACATATTTATCTCAAGTCCTCGAATCTTCGGTCAGAGTTGATTATGGAGTCTGTATATATGATTTTGGAGTCAACCATGACAGCTTTTGTAACTTGGACAGTTTGTGTTATTGTATATTTGATATCATCACTGTCAAGTGCTATTTCGACTTCTTTTGTAAACTCTGGTCACTAATTACTAACCAAAAGGCACAGACCAAACTGTTTTGGTATTCTAATATTAAAAGGGTAAGTAAAACTCCTTGGAGATTTAAAACCGAAGCAAGAAAAACAAATCTTCAGGCTGGGATTTTATTTCTCTAGAGGCACAAACGTTTTAAGCTCTAAGAATTCGGCTCACAAGAAAGCGCTAAGATTTGCTCATAGATCAGAGGAAACTCTGTAAAGAAATTGACAGTACGTCAGCCGTCACTAAACTAAATAAAATGTTGGTTAAAAATTACAATTGTCGACTTGATTCTCTCCGTCTGACCAATGGAATAAACCTAACTTCCAAAAAGGAGATATCATCATCAATCGAAGAGCCCAATACTCCTGAGGATTAGAATTTCGCCAATAGGCTGATTACGTACGATGTTCTGTATTGGAGTTTTTCTTCTTTCCTGATGGAATTTTCCCTGCAAATCTGTTAATAGGATTGAAAAATTAAGTAATAACAATTGAAAAATTAAGTAATAACAAGGAGTTTCTCATGGATATATTTCTGCAAATTCCTGGCACATTTGAAGAACTTCGGCATTGCCAACATTGTGAAATGGATTGAATTTAAACTTAAATCACGAGTCGTCGACTTTGTGCCGGGTGACTCCTCTGCTTCCGTCAAGGTTGTTAAAAGTTATCCAGAGGAAGGTGTGCTGTCACCCATACTGTGGCTTTTGGTTATTGACGAACTTCTGATTCCGCTTCAGCATTCCAGGTAAAGAGGTAAAGGTAAAGGCTTTTCACATTCTGGAAGCATGGTGTAATGAAAAGAGCATCCATGTTAAGCCATTTAAACTGACTACCTTACTAATCGTAGAAACCTAGATGGCCACCTTACTGTTCCACCTCGTTTTGGGAGGGCGCTCCAAAAATCTGAGTGTGTTTAAAATTTAGGAATTATTCTTGATTCTAAAATATTAAGCAATCTTAATGTAGAGTACATACTACAAAAAGTTACTGCTATTTTCTGACAGTGTCGCAGGGCTTTTGGAATATCGTGGGAACTTCCCTGTAAAATATTGTATTTCATTTATAAGTCGATTTCACTACTAAAGCTAACTAACTAGCAATCGGCAATGCACAACTGTAGCATTTGTAGCGCTTATAGAATCCATTCTTTTCGTCGGCACCTGAAATCGCTTATCTAAAGTTCAGCTTGTTCTGCTGGTTATAGATTAAGGTTCATGGGCTGTTTTTAAGATGGCCGACTCTTGTCTGAAATATTGATTCATTGTGACGAGCTTTGCCGTTTTCAATGAGGGAATTCAATTTTCGAATGATTTCGTAGTGCAACAAAGTAAGGAGTGTGGCATCTTCAGCGAGGTAGGGAAGGAAGTGTATTTAACTGAAGTGGAACTGGACTAATTTGAGGCACATTTTAGATTTTTTAATTTTTTTGTATTCTATTGTGCTAAGGGATCCGGACATTTCCAATGACTACTTTGGTTTTGCTGAAATTGCATTTGTTCCAGTGTTTCGACATCAACTCTGTCTTGATTAATTGGGTTTCGGAGAGCAAACTAGTTGCCTATTTGGGTTTGAGCTCATGACGAGGATCTTTGAAAAAAAGAGGCTGTGAATATTCTGCGTTTATTTTTGTATTTGTTAATTAAATTGGGGGTAAGAGGGACCGAGTGCACCTGAAATCAGGGTATGTATCTCAATGAGGTGAAATCCGTAATTGTGGGAGAACTTTCATTTGTGGTACGGTTGTTTGCATGGGCGATCATTGCCTATGGACCACTGCCAATATCGTCAGTCTCATCAAGCAGCTGGTTTGGAAATTCCATTGATATTGCAGCCTGATGTGTTGTTGCTATCTGAAGTGATGGTTTGCGATTCTCGTAGTTACCATTGGTTTTGGTCAAATGGAGCGGGACCGTGAATTGTTGGTGGTCGTATGGGTTTGGTCATGATTCGTGTGGTTCCTGGAAGCGCAACGGCATGTAGCTTGAAGTGAGCGTTTAATGCAAAGGGTGTAAGGAATGAAACATCTGGGCGGCTTTAAGTTGGGGGAGTTCGTCTGGTTTTTATGTTTTGGTAAGGGGTCTTGTAGAGTGCCGGGTGGAACGATTGGCTTCTGGGAGGCTGTTCATTGGTCTCTGCAATTACACTATTGGGATGACTTTTATTGGGCATTTTAACCACACCCTGCCTTGATTAACCCCCAGCATCCCCTTGATTAACCGTAGATCATTCGGAATTTAGTGGTGGTATGAATGGGATATGAATCGTTTCGTGAGGCTTGAAAGAATAATAAGGAACATTTTATTTTGTTTATTTTGCTGGCGCTGTATCCCATGTAGGGATTTGGCCGCCACATTGTGGAGGTTACATAGTGAATTTTTCTATGCGATAATTTTTAACTTAACTGTTTCGTTCTGTAATCTTCTAAGTGCTGTGAGCACATCTATAATCTTTTCTTTTTTGATTTACGATTTGGGTAATATTCCAATAGATGGCGAACCATTCCGGAACAGGAGTTCTGCATGACCATTATCGCAAATTAAGCATTCTTTTCGGATTAGATATCTAATTAGATTTTATTTATTTATTATTCTAATTACTAAATTTACTTTTTAGCTATTAATTTATGTTAAATTTATTTATATATTATTTAGTTTCATCAGAAATTGAGACTATAGAAATTTGGTAAAATTCTAAATATTAAACTTTATTGCATTTATTAAAATGAAAAAAGGACTAATAGGTATTACTTTATCTTATAAAATGTACAACTACAATGATTATGTATTTTTACTATGATAGAAAAAAAGTTAGAAACACACGAAAGACTTAAGTTTTTTCTGTGCTGTGAACAAAACGTGAATTGAACTTAGCGCTAAAAATAAGTAATAACAATTTTCACCAAAATACTATTTTATCCGAAAGAGCATATTTGCACGAATCATAAACCTTAGTGTCGATTTTGTACGGAAAGGGACAAGTGCGAGGTGAGCAAACCGGAAAAATAGAGTATTGAGCATCTGGATTGTATAAGTAGGCGAGACTCATGTGCATGATCATGTTTTGAATTTTTTGGACTGACATTTCTATTCGTAAACATTTCACAATTTTCTAATTTTTGAATTAATTAGAAAATAGTTCACAGAATTAAATATTAAATCATAAACATACAAACTAATATTAAAACATAAAATCTTAAAAACATAAAATATTAGTTCATTCCACCGCTCAAAACCAAGTGAAAAGAAGAGCTGAGTAGACGTCAGTATCAAGAAAATTAAACCGATTCAACCGGATCCATTTATTTTGATACCTACCGTCGCAGAAATGACTAATAGAATGCACATATACAAGAGGGGAAAATACACAATTCAAAAATAAAATTGTGTATTATACACGTACACGAAATTCTTGCTCACCTCGCCAACTCACGCTGTCATTTTGGTTATAAAATTGATACTCTGATCTATCTTGGATAACTCTGGGAGCTACAGTCTTCGTCGTCATCGCATATATAAATGAATACGACGAAAAAGGTACTAACAGATTTCAGAAAGTTAAAAATAACTTTCCTCACATTATAAAAATAACAAAAATGTTATTTCATATTTCGAGGGATTCTTAGGGCACTATTCAAAATTTATTCATTAAAAATAGAACAAAGTTGACGATTTTAGCGGTTTTCTACAAAGACCTGTAGGCCGATTTTCCTAAAGGAATAGGAAATATACTGCTCAAAACAAAATAAGAATCACTTGATAACTAGGGTAGTAACTTTCGTTGTAGATCAATTTTACCCAAACTAATGATGCCATATTTTTCATTAATCTTTTGTTTTGCTGTAAAACACAGTAGACCTTCCCGTAAAACAATAGCAAAAATAAAGTGAAAAATGCACTCATTCGTAAATTGAATTTTGAGTAAATTGGGTTATTTTTTCAAATACAATTTGTGCAAAAATCATTTTTTTTTTCAATAAATCAACAAAATGGCACGAATTAGGATTCATCTATGACCTACGGAGATGGCAAGAACGACAACACTGATCCAAGAGAGAAAAAATTTACGTTCGGTACGTAGGGTTTGTTACGTTTTCGTGAGACGGAATCATATGAAAGAACACCTGGATCAAGCAGAAAAAGCATCACAACTTCAAATGGCGGCCGACGCATGGTGCTGGCTTCTCTAACAGACAGGAAAAGGACAGGCAAATCGGTTCAAAATGAATTCCGTATGCTATTGAACCGCCCGATATTAGGTCAAACTATTAGCAATAGCATCAAAAAAGCAGGGATTAGGTCCACATGTCTCATTTTGCTCCCTAGACATCGTGTTGCAAGACTGAAATTTTTTCAAGAACATAGGAGTTGGCAGTTGCAACATTGGCGGGCCGTACTCTTCACGGATGAATCGCGTAATTGTTTGAGTACCATTGATAGGTGGAATCAGGTTTATAGGCGCATTGGAGAGCAATATATAGACTGCTGTATACAAGAAACCAATCGTTTCGGTGGAGGGTCAATAATGGTTTTCGGTGGCATCAGTTTGGGGGAAAGACATGACTACGAGCTATTGATGGAGGATCGATTATGGGTGAAAAGTATGTTAACTCAATGATCAGACTCCACGTCAAGGCCTATGCGGATAGGTACGGTCCTGATTTTATCTTAATGCAGGATAATGCGAGGCCTCATAATGCTAACGTTTCCAAAAATTTTATTAGAGATGAAAATATTGTGGCAATGAACTGGCCAGCGAGTAGCCCAGACCTAAATCCCATCGAGCAAATGTGGGATATTCGAAAAAGACGAATTCCTGCGATTGTTAACCCTCCATTAACCATACCTGCGCTGGTTAATGCTGTTAAGCTTGATTGGTGTAAAATAACCCAAGAAGCCATAAAAAGGCTGATAAGAAGCATGAACCAACGATGTTTCGAGTGTATTGGGGCCAGAGGAGGTCATTCAATATATTGAATTCGATTTTATTGTACTGTGGCCCTATTCTGGTTCTCCCGAGGAATAGGGAATTGGGAAAATATTTTGCTGTAATTACAAATTGCACTAATTTCCAAATATATATTTCCCGTTTCCAAATGTGTATTCTGGCAGACAGGGAATAATTTTTTTGGGAATTTTGTTTTATGTAAATATTTATAAGCTAAAACACGTATTGCGACCTTAACACAAGTTTAATTTATTTTTAAATATATATTTATTAGCACAAAAAAATAATGTTTCAAAACTGTTTTTCCCAATAAAAAAAAATCCCAAACGCCAGAATACACTTTGGGGAATTAAAAATTTCCAACTGCTAGAAAAACGTCACCAATGGTTAATTCCCTATTCCCGGGGAAAACCATAATAGGGCCACTGGTACAAAAAAAAAATTTTAATTTTTAAAAATTATATTTGTTTTTACTTTATTTTTGCTATAATTTTACGGGAAGGCCTACTGCGTTTTACAGTTATGAGATACGAATCTGGTTTTAGGTACACAAAAAACAAAAAATTATTGAAAAATAAGGCATCATTAGTTTGGATAAAATTGATTTACAACGAAAGTTAACACCCTAGTAGCAAGTGTTTCTTATTTTGTTTTAAGTAGTATAGAAAGATTTTTAAATTTCTATAGCAGTTTTGTGTTTTTTTCCTATGAGCTTATTCTGATGTGTCATAGTAACTCTTTCTTTCCCATTTATCTCCATTTTGGCGTTTATTTTACGGCACCTACTTTGGATACGGAAAGTTTGTTAAAAAATTCTTCCTAAATAGGAAAAAAAATCCAATTTCCTAAACACCGGAATCGACCCACAGGGGGTACATTCTGATAAAATGACAATTTTTATTAGAACTTAATGTAGTCACAGAAAATTCCCGATTCTAATGAAATGATTTATGCCCTTCCTGGCAGCCGTTTGTACTATTTATATAACCGAAAACGAAACAGACTGAAACGGAAACGAAACGATTATATAAGACGAATCGGTTAAGTTTTGACGTTTCAGTCTTAAATTTTGACGTCTTTAAATGAAAGAAAAATGTCTCTCTTTGTAAAATGGAAGTTGCAAAGTTTAATGAAAATTTTGAAGAATTTAAAATTAGTCAGCAATGAAAAATGGCATAGATTTAAACTAATCGTTTAGAAAACGAGAAATCTCTATTCAAATTCCATTCGAATCGGAAAATATAGCACAAATTTCCATTATTAACCGGATTTTGGTAATATGTAGGCAAATGACGGCCTGCATATTTTAATTAATAAAAAAAGGAACATCATTCGTACGAAGTGTACTAATGCATTTATTTGTTAATTATTCAGTAATACATCGAAGCTAAAAAGATGTAACATTCCAGATGACATGTCAATTGTTTTTTGTTAATATTTTTCATATTTAACAATTCGATATATTTCCGCCTCCAGAGACAAATGACGACTATAACCGTCCTACTACGTTCGCTGAAATGACGGCTATAGCCATCTCTGGAAAGAGAAAAAATCTTGTGATGAGCAAATGACGGCTATACCCGTCGAGAGTTTTCATGGAAAACTGTGAGAAAATGTGATAATTTTCTCTTCCAAACAAGTAAATAACGCTCAATTTCATATGGCAGTCATGAACAATTGAAAACAAAAAAGTGTGTTTCTGAGCACGGTTGTCAATTTAAAAGTGTGCAGCAACGGGTTAAAATCACATAGCACATACAAATTAATTTCATTATTTTTATAAACACACAACTCTTATTTGAAATTATAATTTTTTATATTATCAATATTTTATTTAAAAATTTCGTAATTGTATTCACCTTATTTTCATAAGAAAATTTAAAGTCACGGATAATTAAATAGGTGACAATTTTGTATTATTTATCATACCATTTTTCGTGACATTTTGAAAAAGTCATGTAATTAGCATTTCTTATAGCCGTTAAAATTTTAGTTCAAAGTCAGTAAAAATTTGTCACTTGATCAGAATCTAGGTAAGAACCAAGCAAACATTTGATCGACAAAAAATATCAACAAAAAACTATTTTTTCCTGTGGCACTATTCCGGCTTTCCCGGGGAATAGGGAATTGGGAAAAATATTTTCATAGCATTTTTGTCTAAATTATATTTTTTTGACCTACTGTTGGGTTTAATGGGGTGTAAATAATTTAAAAGCGAATATATATTGTAAACTATTTTTCCCTATAAAAATTTTGTGGAACAAAAGTTTCCCAATCAACTTTCTTTGGAAAATTTTTACACCAAACTAATTCCAACAGTAGGCCAGAAAAATATAATTTAGACAAAAATGATGTGAAAATATTGTTCCCAATTCCCTATTCCCAGGGAAAGCTAGAATAGTACCACTGGTGGAATTGGAGAAAGCAAAGCCTGCTACATTTATTTTGGTTTCAAAGTGAATCACCTCTATCAAGAAAAAATACTTATTAAGTTTTGTTTTTTGATCGCCCAGTAAAATTAAACGCAATACAATCTTATTTGGAAATTTATTAATATTTTATTGTTTTTTTAATCGATAAAATTTGCTCTTGGTTCCTACCGTGATTCCATTGACTTGCCGATGCTTAAAGTTTCGAGGACCATTGCGTAACTATAACCGATACATAAAATGGTATGTGAATCAGGCCTGCATAAGGGCCTCTTAATAAAAGAAATGCAATATATAACAACCCTGGGTTGTAGTTTATTAACTAGCTAGTAAATAAATATTTTCTATAGATAGATTTCTATAAATCAGAAAGTTTAAATTTTAATTTAAAAATTAGTTTTATACTACTTGGCACCTAGATACCTACTTTTCATTAAATTTCCCAGAATTCAGACAATTTCTAATTAAACTAGTAATACACTAATCTTAGCTAAAACATGCATCTAATAGTTTGAATGAAATTACAAATTATATATATTAAAAATGTTAGAAAACATAATGCGAGTCCACTAATCCTACAGTATAGATCTGGTACTGAGAGAATAATTTTGTATAACCAAAAACTATAAGTTTTAACGTTGAAAATGAATTCACAAAAGAAACTGAAAATTAATTTATTTTCGAATTGTCATCCAGCGTTTCTATAGTTCGCTTATTTTCCCGCAAATAAAAGCTTTCTTAAATTTTGATTACTATTTTTTATGAATACACGGAGACAGAAGCGCATTTTGATACATAAATTTAATGTACCTGTAGCTGACAGATTTTAAATTAAAAAACAAATAGGTAGGTACATAAAATATGAATTCTCAACACAGGATTTATATCAAATTTTGCCCCGTTCTATTAATAATAGTTTTAAAAAACTAACAAACCAAAAATACAAAATATATATAGTATATATACTAACCGTGAGCTTCGATAAATTCCCGTCCATTTGGTAATTGTATAGCAGCACCAAATCCGCCCAATTTAACTGGTGCTGAATTATCGGCTGTCGCTAATAGGGCACATGCGGGCCTTACATCTCTGTGCAATATATCGTTTTCATGACAATATCGTAATGCTTCTAATATCTGTCGCATGTAATGGCTGCAATTGATAATAATAAAAACAATAGGTTAATAAAAAATTTATAAGAAGCTTGTTGCTATTTTATACCTATATATGAATAGAACGTACAAAGGTACTCTTCATACTATATACAATAAAAGCTTTCACAACTCCAACCAACCACCACCACAATAAAACAAACATAATCCAATTGAAATTCAAGTAAATAAATAAAAAATGACAAAAAACTGAATTCAATTGTATTTTAAATTAATAATAAAATTAAATGAAAACAAAAAATTATCAATAAATATTTTTTAGTTATTGCTGTACTCGTATATACGAGTACGTATGTATTATTGTTTTTGGGGGTGAGCTTTTTGGAAAATTAAAAAGTTCTTCTTTCATTTCTCGTTCATTTGTTTTATTTTATAATTTATTATTTAAGAGACACAGAAAAAGAGAACCAGATAGAGTTTTAAAATTATTTATTTGTTTATTTATTAAAATATTTCATTTTATATATTAATTGAAGTCTGTTCTTTTGTTTTTATGTCAATAATTTCCGTTCTCTCTTAATTTATTTATTTATCGACTTGGATAATTTGCGAGAAAATTTTTTAGGAAATTGAAATTACCCAACAGGAAATAAAAATACATATATTTTTTTTGAAGCCTGCACGATTTAGAAAAAATTTGGAAATATCAATTTTTACTTCTTATGAGTCAAAAGAGCGTAAATTCCAACTAGTAAATTGTAAGATTCAAAAAGATAGGTGACTCGAAACATCTGTTTGAAAAATAGTTGGTCACCAATTTTATTTCACAATTCCATAGAGTTCAGAATGTTCATAACGTTGGGCCCAAGACGTTGCAATATAATTTGATTTTTCAACTTAATAAAAATCAAGTAGCATTTGAATCGAACGAATTGTTTGTTTCGGGTTCCTAAACGAAAACTAATAAAGTAATTTGGTAATTTCTATAGAAATTAAGTCAATCCTAAACATGTATTACTATAAATTTGTCGAAAAAAATTCAAAATTCTCCGAAAATATGAAATGCTGGGGATGCGGCAAAAACGTATTAAAGAAACAAGCTGTGTTCGAGTGTTTTGTTTGCAGTAAATTGTATCATCTCTCATGTAAAATACTTTATGGAGAAGACATTACGAGAATGGCAGCAAATCCGAAATAGACGTGTGGTGCAGATAATTGCGATTTTGTAATAAAACCCTGTGGTTTTATGAGGCATTCTGATGGTAACATTTTTGAAGCAATTTGCAGTCAAATAGATTTGTTGTCTAAAGAAGTTAATGAGGAACCTATACTAATTTGAAGAATATGATAGCAGAAGTAATTCATCTCAGGAGTTTCATTCAAAAGTACTTGATGATATCAAACTTGAGTTTAATTTACTATTAAAAGAAGAAGTACAAGTTTTAAAACAGAAAAATGAGAGATTAAATGAAAAAGTTCATCGGTTAGGTTAGAAGCTGCGTTTGATGTTATGAAACAAAAAAAAAATAGAAAACAATATAATTGTGGCAGGACTACCGCGAGAGTCCATAAATCCTATTGAAATAGGGAATAAGTTAATGGAAAAATATAATGTGCATGACCTCAAATAAAAAATTACATTAGCACAAATTTATAAATCATGGGACTCACAAGGAATCGATTAAAGTACAATACAATTTGTTGGTCAAGTTTAAGATGGGCCAGTTTTTATTCATGATCAATTCAGCAAATATAATTCTTGCTGGTTTGGTATAGCTAATAAAATTAATCAAGAGCATGCTACCAGAATAAATGAAGCAAATGCAACTATTACTGATCTAAGGATTAGAGATATTTTTGATTTACAGTATCATATATCATTGTGAGACACGCAAACATCTAATCATAAAATGATCATGGTTCATGTAAACAAAATCAAAATAGTTAAAGCATCAAAATTTATAAATCTTAAAGTTTTAGAATACAGAAGTCTAGAGAATGACGCTGATTGGTCAATGCTCGAAGTCATTGTGGACACAGGTGATTTTGTTACGAGTTTATCAAGGTTGATTCGGTGGCTGTTAAACAAATAAAAAAAACGAAGGCAGAAAAAGAATGGATGACTAAGAAAATATTAGAAATGATTTTTAAAAGGAATAAATTAGCAAAATTAAAACACGTACCTGGGCAACAATTATTTAGAACTTCGACATTCAATAGGATAGAAAAATGCTGCAAAAGGAGCATTATAGAAAATTACTAGAACGTAATATTGATAGTGTGAATTATAAAAATTATGGTATAGAAACTGTAAATGTTTTTAATGAATATTTCTCAAGTGTAGCACTGAAGTAGGTAAACCATTTACTACAGCCGGCGCTATTTGATTTTAATTCTCTTAACTATTCGATCAATGTTCCGTTACACTTGTGACAAATGAAGTTGAAATAAATTTAATTGTTCGATCTTTAAAATCTAATATTGCAATCAAAGTGTGATAGTAGGTTTATACGTATACCAACATTTTTCTTCTGCAAAATGAAAAAGACATAACATTGACTTTTTGCACATGAGAAAAAATAAAGAAATGAATCCCAACAAAAAATTGAGAAGATTTTTAAGCCACTACACCGCCAAAACCACTATAAAATGTTGCCATTATTCGCTTTGTATTTAATAAGGAAAGTTTTAAATTATTGAAAATAATCCAATGGAGTGGCAAACTGCCGCAAGGAAACTTTTGAATTTCAAACGGAAACCGCGTACCAATACAGTAAAATTCGTGCTAATTAGTGCACTGCACAGGGAACGAAAATTTTAAACTAAAAGACCATAAAAATAAAATCCGATTTCTAGAGAAAACCAGAAATCACTTAAACCAAAAAGTATGTAATGTATACGCAAAAATCAATTGTCCTTGCTATTTTCCATAACCTTGACGAAGTATTGGTGTAGCTTCATATGTTTTATATGGCGAGACCGTGCTTCTACTTGTATTTTAAATAGACCTGTTTAGGCATAGAGAAAGAAAAATCTTACCGACTTCTCTAAGAAAGAAGCTTATGGTACAAAAGACAGTTCTGCACAAAAAAATTCAGTAGATTGTTGCAACTGCAATTCGTCTTAACAAGATTAATTTATTTTCGTTCCTATGTGTGTGGTCAGACCCTTTTCAATTTCGTTGTTAATGTTAATTGTCGTGTCGGTGTTCCACTTTTGCAGGGTGAGTTCATCACTCCGCGGCCAAATATTTGAGTTTCAGATTATCGCTAATATTTCAAAAACTCCCACAAGTAACTAATACTTTCGGTTGTTTTACTAATAGCTAAGGTCATTCTAGGGCTAAATGGGAATTTTGCGGAAAATTTATCGGTTAGAATTTGCACTACAACTTTTCATTTTCTGCTGAAGAAAAGGCGAGAAAAGAGAAACACGACATCAGAAGACGACGAACACCCCGATAATCCGAAAGTTGTAATGAACATTCCAAAATAAATTTTCCCCAAATTTCACACGTGGTCTCAGTCTTGATTATTACAGGGGCAACGGAGGGTATTGGTTGCGTGTATGAATTTTTGGAATATTTACCGGGAACTGAAAAGAACTTATATCGGCGCAGAAGGACAGAAGATTATGATGAAGGTTTTAACAGAGGAATTTTCCTCAAACTTTCCATGTAATCTCAGTAGAACTTTAGTTGTTAGAAGGGCAATCAGGGGTGCTAGATTATTTATTTGTTTAGTATTGACAAAAATGAACACCCTTGTTCAGCTTATCATATGTAAGCTCATTTCTGAAGTTTATGACGAAATTTTGCATCTGACTTCCTTCATTCATTTTGTTTTTGAAATTTTCTTCTTTCACATTAAATTTAGAGATTTTACAGCAATGCATGTGGATCTGCGCCTTAAAAGTCAATCTCTAACCAATTTGTTGGATTAAAGTATTCTGCAGCATTATAAATGTTTTAAACGCTTTCGGCCCAAGCAAAGATTCTAGTTAACTTATCCGAGCCAGTGGCGTCTATAATAATAAAAAAGAAACTTCCAGTCGATTTGTCGGTCTTTGACCGTTTTCATTTAAAAAATGTACATGTTGTTCCACAGGCTTTGCTTGCGATAGTTTATTGAGTTCAGAATGTTTACATGCAAACCTTTTATGCCTTTTTTGTATAATTTAAATTACTTTTTCTAAAATTTACTTACACAAAAGTTATTTGGTTTTGTGGATTTCAAGGCATGTTTAAGAGCAACTGACAACTATATAATAAGCATCACTAAAATTGGCTTAATATCAAAACTTCGGTAAAAATTAATTTTTCAAACAAATTAACCTTTGCTAAATTGGAACATAATCCGTTCAAATTCTCAGTCGATGAATCGATCGCATTTTAATACCTATATTTAATAATAATCGTTCAAGAGTTGGTTGAAGGAATCCGCCATTCTGCCCATTCATGTTATAATCCTAATCCAACCCAACACATTTAATTTGATTTTTATAAGTAACCAAGTTTTTTGTTATACGTGCGTTTGGAGTTCTTTGTATTTAAAGAACTAAAAATTTTTCTTTCCTTTACTAAAGTCTTGGTACAATCAGTAAGGTTGGGTGACTTATCGGGAGGTTCAATTTCTCAGTATTCTAAAAATAAATTGCATGATTACTCAGTTCCTTATTCCTTTTATATAAAATCACAAATTTTTATGGTTCATTGTTTTTCTAGGCCGACTGCTATATTTACTCAAATGATAAAAATTCATAATATCTACCACTTTTTATGATTTTTATTCCCAAAAATTTCAATCCAATTTTCTCGGGTGAATCGTAAATATGTAAATAAAATAAAAAATATAATTTATTCGAAGATGAGATAAGAATAACACTGTAGTAAAAAAAATCTATAAAATAATAATAATAATAATAATAGATTGGGATACTGATAAGGAGTTTTAGATCCCTTTTTCGTATACGAGATTTTTCATACTGATAGTGCTGTGTATCGGAGTGTTACAAAATACAAGTTTGTTCAAAATATCAATTATTGTTGTTTTAATAAATGTTACCCAAATATTTGTATATATGTAACTTAGTTTAGCGGTAGGTTTTGACTGGTGAAAAATATTTTTTTTTGCTTTGAAGATGAACAACTATACATCACGCATCACATATGCCTGCTGCATATGCCTATCAGTTTAAATATCTTCTCAAAAAAATCTTAAAACCCCGCTGTTATATGCAGACCGTTATAAAGTTTAGGGGCAGAATCATGATATCCGAACGGAAAAAAACTTTTGGTACAAAATATTTTTATGAACAAATGAAAAATATTTTAAAAAATATAATCTAAGTTGGCTTGAAATTTTTATAAGAAAACACAAAAAACAAAAAATGTTTTTTTTCGACTACTATTCACTAACGAATATTTATGTACGGAAATCTTCTGTTGAAAAACAAACGTTGAAAAATAATTTTTAATCCGTTAGAAATTGCCGGTCGTTTTTTTCAGGATTCCGAACCAGCATTATAAAAGCCGCAATAATGAAGAGCACAGTAAAAAAATGAAGGCAAATTTGAAGATTATCAAATAATCTTTTATTTGAAATAAAAGAAATACATACACGTCAATTATCTTTTTGAGTAGGGATGCCAGGAAACTTACAAAATTACAAGTTAACTCAACGAACCAATGAACAAATTCACAACAAGGTAGTTAGCCTTGATACAACTTTTAACGCATAATCAAACCAAAAAATGGCGGATCTTCGATTAGAATAATGGCATGTTAGAAGTACAGCACTTTCTTAATGAATACAACATTCGCATCATATTGGTCTCCGAGACACATTTTAATGGTTACAAAATCTATGACACCCAACACCAAAAAAAAAATGTTGTAGGGGATCAGCTATTATTATTAGAGAGACTAAGAAAACAAAAACTCGAAAAAATGGCCAAGAGTCGTGTTCAGGCAAATAATATTTGCTTAGAAAAATGAGCAGAGAAATAGACCAGATCTGAAACTTAATGACCATCGCAACATGTGATGATGAAACCCATGGTTATAAAACATTTGCAGGAGAGTTATGAGGATGTAAGAAAGAAAACAAAGTCGCGGATCTTACGGCAAATTGGCTGGACAATCGATAATCGAAAAAAATTTCCATTTAATCACCCAAACGGCTTAAACGACTTTTAAATTAAAAATAGATCCGGATAACCAGTTTGGATTTAGAGAAGAACATGGGAACCAAGGATTAAGTGCATAGGATCGTGCCAGAAATCAGAAACAAAAGTAGCAACATTTTTAGACATCGCTCAAACTTTCTATAAAGTATGGCATGAACGTCAAATACACAGAGTTGGGACACAGCTACTGGTGAACTATCTTGGTGAAAAATTTTTGGTGAAATGCATTTTCAATTCCAATTAAATGCACGGGATGATAACACAATGAAGTGTACTGAGTGTAGTGTTATATTTAATACATACAGGAGACCTTCCCACTTAAAATTATAAGTAGTGAATCCACTTTCCAAATGGAGAATTAATGTAAGCGAGCAGAAATCAGTACACATCAGCGAAATCATTAACTACCTAAGTCTACCAGTGGCACTATTCTGGTAATTCCCCGAAAATAGGGAACTGGGGAAAGAATTTATATGTAATTTTTGTTCAAGTATTTTTTTCCGGCATACTGAGGTAAAAACCTAGTGATATTTGTTTTCAAGGCACAATTAAATTTGGAATCTCTACTAATGTAGATACGGAAAAATTATTAGCAATTTATAAACAGTTACATCAAAATTTTACCCTCAGTAGACCAGAAAAAAATATTTTAACAGAAATTACATATAAATTCTTTCCCTAGTTCCCTATTGCCGGGGAGTTACTAGAATAGTTCCACATGTATAGAGACAAATTCTAAATTCTAAAATAACTCTAGGCTGAAAGTTCCTGTTATATAAAACGGTACTAAAACCAATCTACACTTATGAAATATACTTGTAGGGCTCAGATTGCGCTTCATAAATAATAAAATTACAACGAATGCAATCAAAAAAACTACGAAGGATGGTAAAACTCTTTGCAAATTTTCTAAAATGGGAAAGATTCGAGAATAAAGCCAAAGACTTGGTTGGCTTTGACTTATGGTCGAGTGGCCGCGTTTTTTTAAATCTAAAAATCTTTTTATTAAGCTTTATTAAGCTAAAAATTGTTAAATTGCACCAGTCTTACCTAGTTTTAAAAGATATTAAGATAAGATATTAATTAAAGATATTTACAAAATGCGGATCATATAGTTCCAAAGGAGTATTTTCGGGAGAAGACACCGACCTGTTAACCTAAATATTCAGGATTGCTTTTAAATCGGAAAAATGCGGTTCTGGACACAAATGATAGGAATTTGAATGGGCTACGCGTCATCTTGTAAATATGCTTGCTAGCTTAAAATTTGACGTAAAGCTCAAATATAAATTGAATTATAGCTAAATAAATAAATAAATAAAGACTATATTTGTTAAAATAAGATCCGCCTGTTATTTAAATCCGGCTATATTACAAATGGTCTATTAGCTTCCACTTCTTGATTCAACATCATACAGTTTGATATGGAAAAGGCTCATAAATTTGGCGGAATCTCCCTTACCCTCGGAAGTTTTTGCTAATTTCGTAAAAAAAATTCTTAAATCATAGCAGGGTATTTGAGTGAAGTTCCTACTTGTTGATTTTTGTAATTTTTATACGTATGTATATAGCCCGTTACTCGTACCGCCTATTCCAAGGATGGTCTGCCTCAATAAAACATTAAGATAAAGATAAATAATTCACCTCACCAACCTCAGTGAAGGACCACCTTGTATTTCTTCACATTAAAATTCTATCCTATAAGTGTTCCACAAAACTTATCTAAGTTTTGTTATCTTGAATTGAAATGAAGAGGTTTTATAATTGATACTAAAACCAAATAAATTGTTGCTAAAACCTTTAGTTTATACAGCAGGTTATTAGTACCATCGACCAAGTGAACGAACAATTAAGAAATACAAATAAATTTCGTATCACAAGGATGGCATGAGCATACCGATATGGCCAATTTTTGAAATCTGATGAACCAATTTCTCCATCGCAATTTTTTTCAAGAAATCTTGTGCGTACGGGGTTCACCTTTTATATTGTCGACAAAAGAGATCTATGTAAGTTTATGCGAAGTGAATTAAACATTTCGCGCGGTGAAATATCTAAAAGGTATTGAGGAGGTTTATAGATGAGTGAATGAATTTTGAATTTCTCTCAGAGAAAAAACAGTAATATTAACTACAAAGTTATTGATTTTTATAATCTAACCGATTAAACAAATAATTTTACGTTTTTATCCAAATAAAGTAAGTTATTATTAAAATGTAAAAAAATCATTGAAAAAATTACTATAAATTTATTGATGTGTATAAAGAAAAAATTGAAACAAACTGATGAGGTTATAATTCAAATAAAGTGACTTATTATAAATATTAACGAAAAATAATTGATTAAATGGAAATTCAATTAAGCAAAGAAATAGAACATTTTATCAAAATTAATAATTTTCTAGAAGAATTAATTATTAATCGACTGGAAAATGAATTGATTTTATTACGAAATGTAACGCAACTCTAAATGGAAACTTCCTTCTCAAAAATGGTTATCAAAATGGTCCTTTCCCTGGTGAATAATACAATCAAAATGTTCCGGAATCACAAAAGAACAACCCAAACGAATTTCCCCAATTCAGTACTCATCGAATGAATATTATACATAACAAAAACCATTTCCTAAAAGACTATGTTAGATTAACCATACATAAATCATACCGCTATTACACAAATGGCGCACCATTATGCGATATTATGTATTTTGGAGGGTCCTCTGAATAAATTTTCTCGAAAATTAAAGAATTTCTGCAAAAACGTTTATACAATTTTCACAAAAAGCTTTTGAGCATTTCTCTGAAATTAGTACCCATCGCGCTCGATTTCTTAAACCCATTTCAACAATTTTGAATATTTGCTTTCAAGCATACAGCTGAGAAAAATATTTTAAAACATAACTAGGACCCCAGCGGAAGACCTCTGTAAGAATTTTCGCGAAATCAGGGCAAATCCCACTCGATTCCTGTTCCTCGAAACCCCCTTTCAGCAATTTTTTCGAAGATGTTTCTAGGTTGAGAAAATCTCCAAAATCAGGACCCATCTCAAATGATTCCTGGTACTCGAGAATCACCGTTCAGCAGTTTTCCCCGAAAGTTTTTAAGCTGGGAATAAATGTTAGAAAAGAATAAACACAATGTTTCCGAAATCATGACCAATCGCAATTTTCATCAAACACGCTTAAGCTATAAGAAAAATTAAAAATGGAACCCGGACCCTATTCAAGAATCTCCTATTCGAATTTTCCCAAAATAAAAACCTATCGCAGTCGTTTTCTGGTTCTCAATAAATTAAATAGATTAAAAAATAAATAAACTAAATAAATTGAATAAATTAAATAAATTAAATATGTATACTGAATATTTTAAATATATTAAATAAATTTATACAGTGATAAATATTGGTATAAGAATAATTAAACTCGTTCAAAAAGTTATGATTAGGACAAAAATTGAGTCCACTTATTAAAACTAAAAGTATGCTGTATTGTCTCTTGTGTTTGAATATTATGTTCGTGAACAGGGATGAACTAACGGTACTTTGTTGGAAAAAAGAAAAATCATTTAATAAAATTTAGAGTAATTTAGTTAAACATTCGTATAAGGACAGCTGAGAAAAGTTTTTTTGCGCACTTAATAAATATAGAATTTTGTTTTAAATACATATTTGTTATTCGATTTTATTCAATAAGTATATTCCGATGCTTATAAAATGGAATTTTATTTCAATTATTATTTATTGTAATAAAATTTTATTATAGTGATGCCAAAGGGAAAGTTCTTAAATGATGAAGAAAAAATCTCCTTCAGAATTTTTAAAGAACAAGGATTTTCCATGCGTCAATCTAGTACTAAAATACGTCGATCAGTAACTGTGGTCCACGACTTCCTAAAAAATCTCAAAGTTGTGGTCTAAAAAGAAACCAAAAAGAAATAGTAAGTTACCCAAATTTCAAATTGACATAATAAGAAAGAAAGCAAGTCGTAACAAGTTACCCGCCAATCAAATTAAAGCAAAATTGGGCTTACCTGTTACAAAACAACATATTGCTCTTAACACTCGAACACCAAAAAATATTAAATGGTCGAAATTACAAAGTAAGACTAATTTTTCCTATAAACATATTGAAACGCGGCTACTGTTGACCAAGCGACACATGCATTGGAAAGATAAATGGCAAAAAGTAATTTTTTCGGATGAGAAAAAAATCAACCAAGGCGGACCAGGCCAGTACTCTTGCTACTGGCACGACATCCGTGATACAAATATATTTCAGTCTAAAAGAAAAATTCGGTGGAGGTCCAGTAATTGTGTGGGGAGCTTTTCAATATGGCGGGAAGCTACCACTTATTATAGCTTTAGTCATTGAAAAAGGGGCATGAAAAACATTGATCCGGATCAGTTCAAATTTATGTATATCGAAAACCTCTTCCTAATGTTGTTTTAGATCATAAGTTTTAATTTGAAATCAAATTCGCGTACTAGGCGCATTTGCGTTGTTCACGAAGCATGAACTGAACCTGATGAGATCAAGTACCAAGAAACACAACTAAACAAAATTTTCTAAACTGCAAACCCAGTTAAGATCTCTATATGACTAGAAAATTTTAATTTAAAACGTCTATCAATGATTGGTATGAATTACCATGATTTTAGTTAATCCGCAATGTTAACAAGAAAGGGACATGATGCAATAGAAATAATTGTATGTCTTTAAATAAGTTTTCATGTTCACACACCAAGCCACATACAAATGACTCTCTTTAAGAAGAGAAATGTGCTCCGAAAATTAGTGGTTCAAACTTCATCGAGGCAAACAATGAATTGCTTCTCAATACCAAAAAAAACATAATTATGGAACCAACGCTGACACAAAGGCAATTTAGCAACGCTAAAACACCTATGACTTTAACGTCGTACTTCAGAAATTTTTCAGATCAGGAGTAAAATCGGCGTAATTTTACTTTACGTATACATCGAGAAAATCAGGTAAGGAGTATAAATTTTGGAAATTTTTAAATGCAGGATTGTTTAATCTCAGTTTTTAGGAGGGGGAAGCTAAATTTTTCCGGAAATTTTTTTTGATTTTCCGGAAAAATTTTCACTTTTTTTATTTTTTCAATATTTTTTTTTATTTTTATTAATAATAATTGCTTCGTCAACCTTGCAGACACAGATCAAAGAGTTTCTATCGCTCTTATCGCTTCTTCTGATAGTCCCACAAATGTTAAAAAAATCAACTTTCGTAAATATAATTTTTTTTAATGTTATTTTAATTCGTTGTATACCTTATAGGATGGGGGCTACCGCCCCCAAACCCCCACTTTTTCACAATTTATACATTTCTTTAAGTGTCAAACTAAGTAAAACAAAAAATTAAAAAAGTTTCAAAATTTTCCTGGAAAAATTGCAAAATTTTCCCGGAAAAACTACTTGTACTATCGTAAAACTGTTAGGATGCAATCCTAATATCAAAATTTTTTATAAAAATTACATATTTGTACGTATTTTGACTAAAATAATACGAAATTTTTATTTTTTTAAGTGAAAATTTTCCCGGAAAATGGGGTAATTTTCCGTAAAAATTTAACTTCCCCCTCCTAAAAACTGTTGATAAACAATCCTGCATTAAAAAAATTTTAAAATTTATACTCCTTACCTGATTTTCTCGATGTATACGTAAAGTAAACTTTAGCCGTAAAATCTTTCAAATATCACCTTAACATGCATAATAAAATTTAATGGGTGTGATATAATTTTAAATTTTTTAAAACTTAGAATTAAGTCTCCAGTCTAGCTCTGAGATAGCCCAAAGTGGAAATTATAAATCACGTAATGGATAAAATACGCTGAATCTAGCAACGAAATCGAAAGACCCTCGGGAAAACATTGTATAAATAATTGATTCGCATCTGTGATTATTCAATATTCCAGTCGATATAGGATTCTCAGGTGATCAAGATTTAAATGATTAATTCATTTTATTATGTAAGAAAAATTTATAAAACCAAAAAAATGTTTAATGTGAAAAAGTTCGTGAAACACTTAAATAATGGGAACTACTCTTATACATTTACGAAAAACAACTGTAAATTAAACAAAATTATAAAAAACGGAACAAATACCTTCGTCATTTTCGTCAGCAGAATATGACCTTCTAAAACAAGTGATGAAACATAAAAATAAAACGTAATTGCACTAAATAGTAAACCAGAAAAAGAAGCCACACCTATAGTCCCGTTTTATTTTAAACATTCGACCACGTTTTACACACTATACGTGAATATTCACTTAAAATATAAAAAATCCGTACACGCACATTACAAAATTTAAAGTCACTTAATCAGTTAATCACTTAATCCTAATGTCTAAAGCAATTAATTTATATAAATTTAACGCAAACTGTAAACTTTGATTTATATTTAACAATAAAATCCCTTTTCATCACTCACTTACACTATCCACAACACATTAAATAAAACTGAGCTTAATACAGTATTGTCTAGAGGACAGAAAATTCAATTTGCTTACGGTAAAATATCAAAACAAAACCGGAAAAATACAGTCAGTCACATAAGAAAATTTAAATTTAATAAAAATATTACAGTCATTCCAATAAGAACTTGTTTACGCACACAAACAAAAGTAAGGTTTCCGACTTTTCAATAATTACAACAACAATTGTGTGTTACTTCGTTTATTTTTTGCGTTTACACATTTCCCAATATTTAAAAGGATCAGAAAGCTGGTAGTTGATTGTTTAATGGCTTATTTAATCATCTAGATTTGTCTCTCCCAGTGGCAGTATTCTGGTTTCCCTTGCGAATTAAACAACAATTATTTCCATAGCATTTTGTCATAATTGTATTTATCTGGCCTACTGATGTAGTTGGACTGGTGGAAATATTTACGAAATTTTGGGAAACTTGTGTCCCACAAAATTTTTATAGTAGGCCAGAAAAATAAAATATTGACAAAAATGCAATGAAAGTATTTTTCTCAATACTCCATTCCCAGGGTAGTGCTACGAGTACGATGGCAATGAGTGTTGTTGAACCAAGCAATTTTCGCAGATTAGCCCGAGACAAGATCCTACAATTTTTACATCGGGTAGTCTAAACGGGAAGGTGAGCAGGTATAAAAGATTGTGAGATTTATAAAAAGGACACCCTACTTGGACAGAATGAAGTGAAAATAGCATTAGGTCTCCCGCCGATAAACGTTACAAATACACATGGACAAACATGCGAGCCTTGTTAAATACCAACGATGGCTTTTATTGTGTTGGATGTTTGTTCTCGAATTTACAAATTGTATTTTTCAGTTACAAACCCATATTCGAATAACTTCAGTATGATGCATGTGGTGGCAATTTAATTTGAAAATCGGTGCCTTTTTCGAGTTTTTTCATCTGCTAGGGAACATTCTCCTACCGCATTCGTTACAAATTTCACTAATTCAATAAGTCATAATTGATGATGTCCAAGTTGGTATATTGATCGCAAAAATTGAGTTAACATATGAGTTTGATTCTTTAGGATTTGATAATTTAGAATTTATAGGTACATTGTTGTCGGGTAACCTTTGAATTCGTGTTTGGTACTAAAATATTAAATAAATGTATTTTTGATGAATTTGAGAAATTAAGAATGTATCGCATTCAGAATTTAAGAAGAAACCCCCTCCTCACCTCTCCTCAATAATACATATTCTGAGTCCTTCACAGGCGATTAGGAAGGAATCGCTTGTGAACTCAGAGCATGGATTTTTGAATTGCAAAATGTTAAGAATGGTTGTCGAAGTTGCAGTTTTGGAAATTATTTTGAGGGATGACGTACTTATTGGAACATTTAGATAAAATTGCGTTTTTCAAATCCAACCTTCTGAATGACTTATCCTTTTTGCTAACACCAGTAATCGGTTTAGAGGTCAGCCTTTTAAAAGTAGCGAGCTTCTAACTATAAGAAATGGTTAATCGGCCACAACATCTTTGGTCACAGTCGCCATGGATTTACTCTCTGTTAAAGCAACAACTTCAATCATTCAAATCGACCGCATCCTCGAGTACAAAAAGCATTTTTCTAGCTAGAAGGATATTAAGACCAAACGCGGCGCAAACAGCGATTTTGACCACTTTATGGTATAGTTGCGAAATATGCCGTACAATCGGCCACGCATAATAACCCATTCTAACAAATCTCATGTTGGAATACCGAAGCATTAAACAAATAAGTTAGCCGGACCAACTTGAAAGCTAGCATATCAGAAACCCTGGGCCGAACGATAGTGGAAGCCAAGCACAATGGGACATAATAAAATTGGCGATAACAACTGCTTCACCGGCGAAGCTGACAACGCAACGAATCTGGAGAGTGCTGACAGTGCTGACATTATGGCGAAATTATTTCTCGTCATTCTTAAATAGACAAAGCGTACATCCAACATATCATCCCGTGCATTTTATTTTGATAAGTTTTCAACGAGCGTATGACAGAATATAGAGAAACACATTATAGAGTGTTGTCACATTTAAGCAACCCTTAAAATAGATAATATCATGTACAAAATATTAATGGATGGTGCTAACAGCAAGGTGATAGTGAAAGTCAACCTCTCGGTGGCTTAAGAAACACACCAGGAGTGAGCCAAGGGAACCCAATAGCCAAAAATATCATCAAGCTCTCGTTAGAATAAAACATCATAAATCGCAGCAGGTTACCGAACATTCTACACTAACATTGACAATTTCAAGTCTCACAATATATCGCACAAAACAAAATTAAATATCTACAAAGTGCTGATAGGACTTGTTGTCACTTCTGGTAGCGTTTTGGACGCTAACAACGCGGAACAGCCAAAAGTTTGCCGTTTTTGAACGCAATACAAATTAATACAAATGAGGCTAGGTCCCTAAGGATGGAGAAATATACAAAAATCTCAAAATCAGAAATGATCTAGAGAACTTTGATATAATTGGAACAATTAAACCGCTGGGACACGTTCTCCGTTCCTACTCTACGACTCCCTACTCAGTGATTTACAATTTAGTGACCAAAAAGTGATTTGTCAACCTAGTTCTGGATAACGACTCTTTTAAAAATTAGAACTTTTATACATTTAATAAAAGAGTTTTCTATGTACGGTGGTAATAACAGGTTTCCTAATTTCTTAAAAAAACATCTGCCCACGTTTTTGTTTTGGCTTATTTACCGTCATTTTACTCTGTTTAGTTTCCAATAGATTCGCAATTTTAAATTATCATTCACCTGCCATATGATTTAATTTCAAAATGATTTATTTAAAACAACGAGCAACATCCTTAGGGATACCCGTTCAACCATTTATTATAGCTGTTGGAGAAAACGTTCATTGCATCACAGAATATTATATTTTTTTTGACGAGATTCCAATATAAAATGCACACATTTTTAAATGCTTTGGATGTAACATTTAAATTATATCAGATATTGATCTTTGAGTATCCAGTTGCAGGCAAATCCACATTTCATTTTATAGAAAAATATTTAAACGAATTAACTTCTAGCTTCGATTCATTTAATTCGGACGTAACTAATCTTATTAAAGCATTAAAAATGTCTGTTTAAATATAATTATTTTAGTATATACGAATTATTCACTATTTTTAAAATTGAATTTGAATTATCAAATCTTGATTTTTTTTAAATTATTTTCATATTTTTGTTCAGTTCAACATTATATTTTTGAAATGTATATTTATTTTATTTGTGGTAAATTTTTATTTTTTCATTTTAAATATTACATACACTGTTTATACAAATATTATCGTAAACAAAGCAACTGTTACCGAAATTTTCCATGCATATGCTTTTAAAAAGCATCTTTTTAAAACTCATGTAATAGATAGAAACTACAGTGATTTCAAACCATCCAATAGAAATTGTGAAAGCAAATAACATTTTTTTCTGAGTGAGAAACATGAACCATATTCAAAAGTGTTGGATCTAAAACAATGACCCATTCCATACACGGCTTCAAAAGACCGGCTTCACTTTCGTCTCTTTCACCTTTTACCTATAAAATCGATGTTAAGGCGACATAAAATGTTAACACAAATAGAAATGAAAATAAAAAAATTTAAGGCCATTTTTGAGATGTAGATTTTTGTTTAAATTTTATTTTCGAGAGTGCAGAATAAAACAATCCAAAAAAAATTTGGTGTTTTAATATAAAATAAGGGTTTAAATTAGCAATAAAAATCTATTCCGACTTAGTTTGAAAGCAGAAGCTGAAGCCATGTATGGAACGGGCCAATCAATTATATTTTGATGTGTCTAACCTAGCAGTGACCTTGAAAGTACACTTTAATTTTTAAAGTTGAGATCTCCACGTTTTATTTTGGATTTTTATCACGTCAATTTCGTAGTATTTTATGATTCTAAGCCCTTTCCGTAAAAACATACGTTTATTTTCGCAAGAAAAGGAAAACTATTGAAAATTATTTTTCAGGGGCTTTGTAGCTTACCAACGAGCTTTGGTTCATATTAGAGCACATATGCAGTGCAAAAGGAGGATTTTCACCAATAGGATACTAATTTCGGCAGATCTAGTAACTAGACGAAGTACTACTCTAAAGAACAGTTCAATTTTCAACTAGCTAAATTGATGGTTAGTAGGTACCAGTCATTGACTGATGTTCATGAAAAACATTGATCCGGATCAGTTCAAATTTTAAATCGAAAATCTGATCCAAATGTTGTTTTAGATTATAAGTTTCCATTTAAAACCAAATTCGCGAATTTGCGTTGTACACGAAGCATGAACTGAACCTGATGATATCAAGCACCATGAAATACAGCTAAACAAAAGGTGCTAGACAACACTCTAAACTTCAAACACAGTTAGTTTTCTATATAACTAGAAAATTTTAATTTAACTTCAGATACGCTATGTTTTAAAACGTCTATCAATCATTGGTATGAATTACCATGATTTTAGTTAATCCAAAATGTTAACAAGAAAGGGACATGATGCAATAGAAATAGTTATATGTCTTTAATCGAACTTTTCATGTTAAAACACCAAGCCACACACAAATGACTCTCTATAAGAAAAGAACTGTAATCCGATAATTCTAAATACCAAAAAAACATAATTAAGGAACCAACGCGGAAACAAAGGCAATTTAGCAATGCTGAAGCATCCCGGCAACAAAGTTGCACTTCAGAAAGTTTTAGGATCAGGAGTAAAATCTTTCAAATATCACCTTAACATTTATAGTAGAATTTAATGGATGTGATATGATAAATTCGGTGCTCATTTAATTTTAAATTCTTTAAAACTGAGTTAGAGTTAGTCTTTAGAATTGAGTTTCCAGTCTAGCTCTGAGATAGCCCAAAGTGGATATTATAAATTGCGTAATGAATGAAATACGCCGGATCTAGCAACGAAATCGAAAGATACTCGGGAACACGTTGTAAGAAAAATTTATAAAGCAAAACAAAAGTTTAATGTGAAAAAGTTTGTGAAACACTTAAATAATGGGAAATACTCTTATACATTTACGATAAGCAACTGTAAATTAAAAAAAATTATAAAAAACGGAACAAATACCTTCGTCATTTTCGTTAGCAGAATATGACCTTCTAAAACAAGTGATGAAACATAAAAATAAAACGTAAACGCACTAAACAGTAAACCAGAAAAAGAAACCACACCTATAGTCCCGTTTTATTTTAAACATGTGACCACGTTTTACACACTGCGTCAATATTCACTTAAAATATAAAAAATCCGTACACGCACATTACAAAATTTAAAGTCACTTAATCAGTCAATCACTTAATCCTAATATCTAAAGCAATTAATTTATATAAATTTAACGCAAACTGTAAACTTTGATTTATATTTAACAATAAAATCCCTTTTCATCACTCACTTACACTATCCACAACACATTAAATAAAACTGAGCTTAATTTGGCTTAATACAGTATTGTCTAGACAGAAAATTCAATTTGCTTACGGTAAAATATCAAAACAAAACCGGAAAAATACAGTAAGTCACATAAGAAAATTTTAATTTAATGAAAATATTACAGTCGTTCCAATAAGAACTTGTTTACGTCCACAAAAGTAAGGTTTCCGACTTTTCAATAATTACAACAACAATTGTGTGTTACTTCGTTTATTTTTTGCGTTTACACATTTTCCAATTTTTAAAAGGATCAGGGTGCTATGCTGGTAGTTAATTGTATGCTGGTTTGTTTATCATCTAGATTTGTCTATCCCAGTGGCAGCATTATGGTTTCCCTTGGGAATTTATTGTAATAAGAATTATTTCCATAAAATTTTTCCATAATTGTATTTTTCTGGGCTGACATATTTTAACTATCACTATTTTCGCTTCGATGCATTTTCGATAGAATAACGGTATTTTGAAAGTAAACATTTTTTTCTTTCATGTAGGTAAATTTTTAAATGTTCATCAAAGTAGCACGGTTTTTTCGTCGAAGCGAAAATAGTGATAGTTACTACATATCAGCCCTGGCCTACTGATGTAATTAGACTGTGCTGACATGTTCTACCATCACATTTTCGATACTTTATCGTAGATTATGTCTCGCTTCTTTAGAATAAAATGTGACACTATTTCACATTTTATATCATTTACCAGGTTGCTAGATTGAAAAATTGTGATATTCTACTCCATTTCTATCAAGAAATAATTTGTTTTCGATACTTGAACGAAATTAGAGAAAGACAATTTGTTCGCATTTGTACTAGTAGGTTGTGATAGCAATAGAAAAGAAATAATTCATAAATGAAACAGTTGTCCATTTTAGTTTAGAAAAATGAGAAATAAACTTCGATAAAGTATCGAAAATGTGATGGTAGAACATGTCACCCCTGGTGGAAATATTTACGAAATTTTGGGAAACTTTTGATCCACAAAATTTTTATAGTAGGCCAGAAAAATAAAATTTTGGCAAAAATGCAATGAAAATATTTTTCTCAATACTCCATTCCCAGGATAGTGCTACGAGTACGATGGCAATGAGTGTTGTTGACCCAAGCAATTTTTGCAAATTATCCCGAGTCAAGATCCTATAATATTTACAACGAGTAGTCTAAGCGGGAAGGTGAGCAACGTTTACAAGGTAAGTAGTCCCAATCAGTTATTTTCATTACAAACAGCAACATTGGTTTCTGAATACTTTCAATTCTATTAATGTGAAATTTATAAAAGTGACACTCTACTTGGACAGAATGTAGTAGAAGTTCAGATACCAACGAAAGCTTTTATTGTGTTGGATGTTTGTTCTCGAATTTCCAAACTGGACTTACCAGTGGGTTTTTACATATTCGAATAACTTCAGTATCATGTATGTGGTGGTAATTTATTTTGAAAATTGGTGCCTTTTTCGAGGTCTTTCATCTGCTGGGGATCACTCTTCTACCGCATTCGTCCCAAATTTTACTTATTGCATTCAATAAGTGATGATATCCAGGTTTGTATATTGATCGCAAAAATTGAGTTAACATATGAGTGTGATGCTTTAGGATTTGATAATTTCAAATTCGTAGGTGCATTGGTACTAAAATATTAAAGTAATGTATTTTGAATGTATGGTTTATTCTTCTTCATTTTTCAAATAACATATTGCATTTCAAAATTTTAAATTATAGACGATCATCATACCAAGATGGGTTATTGTTGGAATACCATTACGTGAACGGCACACATTTAACAAACCCATAAAAGATGGTATCGACAAAGTACTCAATATCTGCGTCGACATTGTCGATTTGCATTCAGTCTCGTACATGAGTCGTTGACTATCATATTATGATGATCAAGAATAATTTCCTCAGATAGAATATCAATAGTCGACTTGATCTTGTTTTTTTTTTATTCATACAGCGAATACATATACATACATATTATAATTTGATGACTCGTAGACGTTGTTTTATAACAACAACCGTCAATGGAATGTCCTAGTATGATTTTATACGATAGCAAACACAAATAATTGCTTTAAAAGATGACGTTTTATATGACTTCATGCTGCTCAAAAAGTATGCCCTTCTATGACTACGTCATACTTTATTGCTCCCAAATTTACGCTTTTTCGTGATAAAACTCTCGAAATTTCCCCTGATTGTTTGGTATTTACCCCTAAATGTATGCATTTCCCAATCTTATACAACTTCGTCATGCTCTTTCTCCGAAATGTATGTCCTATTTCTCCTAAATGTTTGCTTTCATTCCAAAGTGCCCCTAAATTTATGTTTTAACACAATTAAGTCATAATTTACCCCGTAAATCTATGTTATTATAATGTTACTATGACTACGTCACCTATGACATCATTTTAGGATTGGGATGAGCCAGCATCGGAACTAACAAAAACTTCTGGTTAATTTAATATATTAATCTTAAACTTGAATTTTTTTAGTATACAAAATTTTTGGACAGTGAATTTTGAATATCACGAGGCTTAAAAACTAACATACATTAGGAAGTCGTTATCAAGAATAATTTCCTCACATTGAATAGCAATAGTCGAACTTGATCTTGATTTTTTTATTTATACAGCTAACGTATGTATATATTATAATTTGATGACTCGTAGGCGTTGTTTTAAATCATAACAATCAATGGAATGTCGTAATATGATTTAATACGATGACAAACACAAATAATTACTTTAAAAGATGGCGTTTTATACGACGTCATGCTGCTTTTACTTTAAAAGATGGCTTTTTTTATATGACGTCATGCTACTGAAAAAGTATGTCTTCCAATCACACTTTCACACACTATCACACTTTATTGCCCCTAAATTTACACTTTTCTGAATGCTAAATTTCTCCTACATGTTTCCTTTTCAATCTCGATTGTCCCAAAATTTATGCTTTTTCAATCATGTACACTACGGCATACTCTTTCTCCTAAATTTTTGCTTTATTTCGCGTACATGTTTGCTTTTCATTCGAAATTGCCCATAAATTTGTGTTTTTTAGTAAACTAGAAGAACTTCCTCATAAATGTTCACTTTTCAATCTTGCTTGCTCATAAATTTATGCTTTTAAGATCATCTAAGACTACGTCATACTTTAGCCCTTAATGTATGTTGATTTTCAATCAAAAGCGACTAAAATACATATTTTGAGTTCTTCACAGGCGATTAGGAAGGAATCGCTTGTGAACTCAGAGCATGGATTTTTGGATTGCAAAATGTTAAGAACGGTTGGTGAATGTTGTAATGTTATATAATATATTATTGATTTTTTGAAATTATTATGAGAGATGACGTACTTATTGGAACCTTGAGATAAAATGGCGTTTTGTAAATCCAACCTGCTGAATGACTTATGCTCTTTGCTAACACTATTAATCGGTTTAGAGATCAGCCTTTAAAAACAGCTAGTTTCTATAAAAAATTGCTTATCGGCCACAACATCTTTGATCACAGTCGCCATGTATTTACTCGAAAGCTCGCATATCAGAAACCCCGAGCGGAACCATAGTAGAAGCTAATAATAATGGTACATAATATAATTGGCAATAACAACTGCTTCACCGGCGAATCTAGGTAAAACTAGTACAAAACCTACAAAAACGTACGTTGCTGGATAAAAATTATTTAGCTTCAGTTCAAGCAAAGTGCGCACGAAAACGGAACCTCTCTCAGTCAACAAGGCAATCACACAATCGACTGCATATAGAAGGAAGAAAAGTGAATGGCAAAAACAACATGTGCTTAAAATCGAAACTGTCGGTTTAAGAGACCGATATCGTTCTATAAATGAAAACGTTACTTGCTTTTATCCACATGGTTGCGCAATTCGCAACGAATCAGGAGAGTTGTAAATAGACACAAACACAGTCCTAACATTACGGCGAAATTGTTCCTATACCCTCCGACTCAATCCCTATTCAGTGCTTTACAATTCAGTGACCAAAAAGTGATTTGTTAACCTACTTGCGTTTCCGGATAACAACTCTTTTAAAAATTAGAACTTTTATACATTTAATAAAAGAGTTTTCTATGTACGGTGTTGATAACAGGTTTGTTGCTTTCTTAAAAAACATCTGCCCACGTTGTTGTTTTGGGTTATTTACCGTCATTTTACTCTGTTTAGTTTCCGATAGATTCGCAATTTTAAATTATGATTATTTTCCATATATTTAGTGCCACCTGTCGCACTAAATACAGAACACAAAATTAAAATTTAATAACAATCTTAGCAAGGCGAATTCTGAAATTATAAGATCTCAGAGACTACATGAATTCATTCAACAATAAACATGAGGAACTTCTAATTCATGCCGGCAATGAAGAAGTTAAAACCGAGGAATACATTACAAGAAGAGTTCGAGTCAATTCCAATCAAATTGCAAGAAATGCTCAAAACATAGTTCTACCAGTTATTGAAAATATAAAATTCTGTGTTTTATGGCCGGCCCTTGTTGGGAACAGTCTCAGTATCACGGCCTGATACAGTAAAGAACTATCAAAGGAGGTACAAGTTTACTAGCAACCTAAAGGATAATTACCTGACACCATGGAACTAACTAAACTAGGAGATATCATGACAAGCGAATGGATTAAATTATTGAAGATTGGCCAGAAACATACAACAGCAAAACACTATACCATAGGAGATGAATATTACATATTAACTATGATCATGCCTATCCGTGCTCATTGTGATGGTGAGCTACGGGGCACTAAATTATTAGCAGCTGCAACTATATACAAGGACTACAATCGCAAAGGCGAAAATTGTATGCTGGAAAAATCTACGGAAACAACTAGGTGTAAACTAGTGCCGTGTGTGATCACAGGAGGCAGGCACCAACGCAAAACATTTAGTTCGCTCTCTATTAACCCAGGTCCCTAAGGTAAGTTATGACTGAAGAGGCCACGATAATAATAACATATCGAAAGGAATTGAAAGAAATACCAAACGAACCAATTGTCGCCTAGCAAATTAAAAATTAGGATTAATTACCACGGGCAACGCTACTTTTAATGTAAATACTACGATAGTGTATTAATGTCACACAGTAAAAAAAATATGACTTAATGAGACAGATATATAAAATTAAAAAGAGATAAGAAGTGATATCCCTTTCTAAATATATATCCCCGTTTCCGTAGGCTATTTTTTGAATTGGAATATTTAAAATCAACATTTTAAAAACAAATATTAAAGAAACTGTCATAAGCCAAAATTTGCCATCCCCCATCGGTCACCTCGCATTTCTCAATTTTAAATTTAATTTGTATTCCATGACGATTTCACATTTCACATGTTTGCGAGTTTGTATTTCGGCTAATATCATGAGCGTGACAGGGATTCTTGTAAGACGTCATCCGAAAGATACAATATCCCTTAATACTGAGTATTAGAATTTGTAAATGACATGCCCTATCTCTTAGAAAAATTCCTGTGACCATTAGTCGAAATATAAATTACTCAAACAGATCAAAATAATGGCATATGGTCAAATTAAGTCTTTTCACTTGGAAACTATCCTTTAAATATTCCAAAGCACATTTTTTTTTAAATATTTGTAAAAAATTAGGTTAACAGTGTATCCCTAAAATTTCAGTCCCGTTAAAAATGTACATACGAGGAAGCATGGTAACAACCACAACTGACACCGACCACCGATTGAAGGAAGTAGTTGACTGGAAAAAGTTAGACCTAAAACAATAGTCACGTGAACCAAATGGAAATATATAGTAAGAATTTATCCCAACATCTCAGCATTTAGGCCTCAAAGAAAAAGTCACTGCTCGATTACCGCAAGATGGAAAACGCCTTGCATAATATACTGCAAAATTTTCAGTGTATGCAGTTCGACGAACAACTCACGGATTGTCTCTGATGGATCGACAAGGACCCTGCCCTCCTTGTGAATTACGGAACTAACAAAAGATAATTTAAACAACAAAAGCGCCAGAAAACAGTTTATATCTCATCTCTCGAAATATAACAGTCGAGATAGCGTTATTTGCTTAGCAGCAAATAAATTGCCTGCTATATTGGAATATTAAATTTAAATTTGATGATACATATCTCGACGGTGGGTAAAAAGCAACTTGCTATCTGAAAATATAAAACGGTTCGATACTCTATGATGGTTAGCAACAATTTAAATTGTAGTAGCTAAAGCAGCAGAACGGAAGGAAATCAAACTTACTCTACACTCGATAGAAGAGCAAATCAGTGTTTTCCGATGGATTATATTTGAGTCAACATTGAATCCACGGGAAAAATCCATCATAAATTCAAGGAACTATTCACACAAGGCTAAAATTGGCAACACCAGCTCCCCTAAAATGATAATACAGGACATTTAGAAAATTGTTGTCATTTACAACCACCACAATGATAAACATAATGAGACAGTTAATAGAATTTTCGAAGCGAATAAAATTTATCCACGATCGTATACTACTGTTCACGTATTATAACGTATTTAAAGAAACAAAGAAATAAATGCACTCCGCGAACCAAAACCTAAACGTCCAAAAAAATATCAGAAAGTCATAGAAAGACACGGATCAGTATCAGCACCATACTGTATTTTAACATATTAAATGAGTAAGGAACACTTCGCGTGAGGTCTCTTGGGTCATAGCGATTTATAAAACCACCCAAGCACCATATAAATCAGCTCTTAACTATAGAAGGTAGAACCACTTATATAGGTATAGAATACACTGAGTCGCAAAAGGCAAGAACACTAATTTGTTGAAGAGTTTCTGAAGAAGTTAGTACCGTCTCGAAAGTTTCCTCGCATAGCGATAGATTTTGATGGTCTATACTAAAATATAATTCCAATATCCACTGAACAAAATCAAATCACACTAGCCCCTTGATAGGCAAAAACGATTGATGCAAAGGATCGTTCAAGATATTTTGAGGCGCTGGTCACCCGATTATCTATCAAGCCTTCACGAAAAAATAACATTAAATTTGAAGCAATTAAACCTAAATATACACAACATTGTTGTGGTTTAGGATAATCGTGATCCACTCACCAAGTGGACGATTGAATGAATCATCGAACTCCATCATAGTTGGCGAACTTCCTATCAATGACAAAATGTTGGAGAAGATGAGTCAGCAAAGAAGTTACCCAACAAATATATTCCCAGTACTCAAGAACGAGCAAGAATTAATACAATTTTACTAGCGTTACTCGTGAACCTATTGGGCTAACGAAGGAGCCATATCGTCCAATTTGAAATAAATTATTACAATTTCGAGTATTTACTAAGTAACAATCATGCATAGAACTCAAATTATTTCCAATTAACCTATAATTATCTAACCTACCCACTATTAAAAAATTAAGCAACTTTCCGACCACCCCCAATTCCATCCTCCTTCTTATGATTCAACCTAATTAAATTCTGACAACTTAGTTGAACCTGCGTTAAGAGTAAATATTTTAATTTCAAAAGAGCAAAACACCAAATAATGAGCTTGAAAAACCACACCAGCAATGTGTCGCCCAATTAAATTTTATGATTTATTCACCACTTTGCCGTAAATCCTTCCATAAATAATAAAAAAAAATAATAAAGTAAAAATTTGTTAATAATTTATTAATGAAGCTTTAAACAAACAATTTTTTGTAGTCCCCGTCCTATATAAGACGTAGCAAACAGTCTCTAACTCTCTACACTAATTTGTACGGTATTTAGCCCCAAAGGGAATAAAATAACAGATCCCATATTGCCAAAATATGCGGTTGTTATTAATTAAATTTTCAGATTTTTTTTTCTAATCTTGAGCAACCTTTCGAGATGGTTCGTCACAAACGATTTAGTTTTACGATTTTTGTTGATATTTTGTACTTGTGTAAATACTTGGAAATATTTCTACAAAAACAAAATTTTTACGTACTTTTTTTTATATACATTCAGGGGATTACCACATTCTATAGTTAGGCGTGGTTATACCAAAATTGTGGTTTCGATACATTTTTTAATTAAAATGAAAATTGTACTCGAAAAATGGATTTCAGACAAATAATATTTTATCGGATAGTGATAAATATTGTATTTTATGTCCGATAAATATTTAATGGATTATAATGGTACATTAATTTTGTGAACCGTGAATGCGGAAAATCTCAGATTAGGCGAAACATAATAAAACAAAATAAAAATTATATACAATTTAGATGGTAAGAGACTGCGAATATATATTGTGGACTGTAAAGGGAGTAATTTCCTTCCATTACACAACGCTTTTGTACATCGCAAAATTTTAGATTTAACAACGGACAAAACAAAATTTATTTTTATAACTTTATAATCTCTCAGCGACATATTTACATAAAAAAGTCTTAAAACCATTTTCTTTCATGTTTTTGTTTGTTGATTTTTGTGCTATAAAATTCGCTTAATTACTGTTTATTGTGTCACCCAGAGCAGTTTAAAAATCGCAACTGAGTATCCAAAACAAACGACAAAAATTTCAGATACAATAAATATTTAATAAAGCGTTTAACTTCCGACTCAATTATTTGTCACGCCGCATAAATTTCACTACCATTCCTGAAAAGTAGGAACTTTCTTTTTATACAGCGCACATGAATTTTTGATTTACTGATCTTAAATTAAACAATTTCGACTTTAAAAACAAAATTTTAATTTTGTTTTCCAAAAAAATCCATTTTTGTATACTTTTTAAACGAAAAAATATTCTTCAAAGAGTTGAGTTTTTCAAAAATGGAAAATCAAAGAAAATTTAATTATTTTGGTTTGATATGTTGCAGAATTTTAGGGAAACCCAAACAGGAAAATAATGATTTTCATTTTATTATTGGGGAAGGCGCAATGCCTTTATTTGTATAATAAACACATATATACATATATATATGGGGAGGTTCAAAATTTATGTCAGATAATAATTCTTGCAACACGAAGTGATATGTTGATCAAGTTTAATTTACATAGAACACTAATATATAAAACTATCTATAAAACTATAATTCCTGAATTATTATTAGTCGCCATACATGAATACAACTACAAAAGGATTGCCGTAAACTGTAGAAGTATTGCGCCTAATACCTAAACGCTCAGCAAAATATAATTATTAGCCTCTTGGATATTCTTCTCTGATTTCCTGGGAGTTGCAGATGTCCGAGAAAAATTTACTATGAATTAAATTTAATTACAAAAAACGCAAATATAATTTAAAAATTAAACAATACTAATATAAACTAATATAAACAAGATTAATATAAACAAATAACCTTTAAACGAATTTTGAAGTTATTTCGTGTACCAATCAAGCGTTTTTAAGAGCTATAAATTTTTAAAAAACAATTTGTAATAGAAAAAAAATGTCCAATTTCGAGAACATATGCCACATGTTCACTTGGGTACACATTGCTCAATTTTCCACAAAAGTTCAAAAATATCAAAAAAATCCCATATTTGTTTAAATATTTTTAATGCAGATTCAAAGTCTATTTCAATACCTATCCAGTGGTACCATTTTGTATTTATACGTGCCATAAAACTGATTTTTGGGGGTGACCATCTAAGGTACACTGAGGTGAATTTGTCAGCATGGAAATTACGGGTAAAAATCGAATTAAAACATGGAAATAAACAACAAAAAACAGTTTTATTAAAGTATTACCTCCCCTGGCCCGAATGACAGCTTCCATTCAATGCTGAATTGATTTCACCAAAGTGTTCACAAAATCTTGAGGTATCACCTCCCATTGGCTGGATTAAGGTGTTACGCGACCCGTGCTGAAGATCGGCTAGACTGGGGGCCCGTTTAACAAAGCCCAGTCGTGAACGGAGCCCTCTGCCTCTCCAGTTGTATTTAGCCTTGCCTGCGTACACGGATCTCTGCGCAGGTCGACTTATATTTCTCCGATACCAGCACCCTTCAAAAACCGGAGGACGGGAGTAACTCTAACCGTGAAGGTGGAGCTATATCATTAGAAGCAAAGGTAAGCGACACTGTGGCATCGAAGTCAGGTGCAAGTGGAACCGCCAAAGGAAATAGGGGGGATTGAAGGAGATCCCTCCGTCGAAGCGTCGATACAGGGAGAGACGATCGGCGTTTAGAGTTCTAGAAAAACTGGCTGCGACCCCTGAGGGGCAGCTTACAGTAGAACAACGTAAATCTGTGGCATGGGCTAAAGAAACTGTCGGCTGTGATAGCTCGGAAAAGGACCTTGTGTTGAAAAGACAGAAGTCCCAGGATGAGCTGGAAACAGGCTACAGCAAGCGAGCCAAGGTGCAGGCAGACAAAACGTCGGGTGCTCCTAGGGATTGAAAACTGAAGCTATTCAGTGAGATTTTAAAGGAGCACGTGTTGGTGCTAGCCGTCATTGACAGAAGTCAAGAAGATGGGAGCATCACGTCAGAGAAGTGGAGGGTAGTGTATAATGCACTAAACTCTATTTTTCTGCAGATCCTGAGAGAAAATCCAGGATCCTCCCGTCCTGCAGAGATGCGGGATGGTACCACGGGCGGGTGAGGTTGACTGCGTGCTCAGACCAGAGATCGGCTGACCTTTACAAAAGGGCCGTGGCCGAAGTAGGCGAGATGCGAGGCTTGAGGCAGTCTACAGGGAGGAAATCCCGAGCAGGCCGAGGGCACGTGTATGGCTGCCAACCGAGCCGGATAAGCCGGAAGAAATCCTCGAGATCATCCAGGCCAGCAATCTTCCGAAGGAAGACTGAAGGATTGTAAAGCGAAAGGAGGCTAAGGGAGGCTTTAGATTGGCAATAATGCTGATCAATAAAGAGTCCCTGGCTTCCCTTGCAAAACTAAAGGGGGCGATCAACTTCAGGTTCGGGTCGATCACCCTTAAAATATATAAAAAGGATGAGACCGAGGCGACTGCGAAGACCAGCCTGGAGGTGACTGTGAACGGACCCAGCAGAAGACGGTCAAGCGGGCTCAGGACGGCCAGGAAAGTGATGCATCGGACGTGGGGAGCATCGTAACTGGAGGTAGCCTCCTCTCTCTGGAGTTTGATGGGGACATCCTGTCAGGCTCTCGACGAAAGGAGGATAGCGGCCGGAACAACGAGCCAGATGGCACTATCCCGATACAGGGAGTGCAGGAAGAGGTGAATAAGGTTGAATACAAAGTTTAGCATTGTACAAATAAACCTACATCACACGAAGGCTGCATCGGCAGCTCTCGTGCTCAGACTGACTAAGTCAGATGAGGACTTGGTGTTAATCCAAGAACCTTGGGTTAGCAATAACAGGATTTGTGGCCTCAGAACGAAAGGGTATAAATTACTATACTCAAGCAACTCTGACAAGATCAGATCCTGTATTTTAGTGAAAAATAATCTGAATATATTTCTTCTTCCTCAATTTAGTAGCGGGGATGTTACAGCAGTGAGTGTTGAGGCTGGCTGTGAAGAATTATGGCTGGCCTCAGCCTATATGGATCGCGAAAAGGATATTACACCGGATAACCTGGGGGAATTGATCCAGGAAGCAGATCACAGAAGGGTAGGTGTTATACTCGGATGTGATGCAAACGCGCATCACACAATATGGGGAAGCACAGACGTCAACGAGAGGGGTGAGTTATTTTTTGATTACTTATTAAATACCAACCTTTTAGTTTGCAATATTTGACGAGAACCGACATTTATTGGTAAAAATCGACAATCGTTTTAGATGTGACCTTTGCGTCGGAAACGATGATTCATATGATCAGAGGGTGGAAAGTGGCGAAGGAGTACTCATTCAGTGATCACCGATATATTACATATAACCTCAACATCAAACCTGTAGCTCGGAAAGCCTTTAGGAATCCCAGAAGGACAAACTGGAACAAATATGGGGAGGTGTTGAAGGAACTATTGCCGCTTGAGGTTCCTGGACCTCCGGCGACGGTAGAAGAATTAGACTGCATGGTGGATATTGTCACAAAAGCATACAATCTGTCATTTAATGCTGCGTGTTCCCTGATAAAACCTAGGGGCAGGCAGAAACCGATATGGTGGACCAAAGAGTTGGGAACGTATCGGAGAGTGTGTAGGACAGCTTTTAATAAATCTAAGAGCACAAGGGAGGTTCGGGATTGGGACTCCTATAAGGAGGACCTAAGAAAGTAAAAAAAAGAGTTGAAGAAGGCACAAAGGGGGTTCTGGAGACTCTTCTGTTGTAGGATGGAGGAGGTCTCTGAAACTTCTCGCCTTAGGAAGATTCTAGCGAATAACCCAACCAGTCCTAGTTATTTAATTAGACCAAACGGGTTATGGACAACTTCAAGTGCGGAATCATTGGAGCTCCTTATCGAGACCCATTTTCCGGGAAGCTTTGATGACTCGATGGAGTCTGGAGCTCATCGAGCAACACCTTCATTAGAGATGGAGGGCATCGTGGACAGGGAACGAATCTGGTGGGCGCTGAACGGTTTTAAGCCTTATAATTCAGCGGGCCGCGATCGGATTATACCAGCAGAGATAAAGGAATTCGGCAGTCATCCTCCCCTGGCTGGAGAGTATCTTCAGGGGATGTGTGAAACTCGTCTAGGAAATGGATGGAGGTCAGGGTGGTCTTTATCCTGAAATCGAGAAAAAGCTCACATGCCTATCCAAAGGACCTGAGACCTATAACTCTATCATCCTTTCTGTTGAAAACCTTGGAAAGGTTGGTAGATGTGGGTATTCGATCAAAAATTGAGCAAAGGAATTGGGCAATGCGTACTGTAAGGGAAAGTCGGTGGACACAGCTCTGCACGATCTGGTACGCATGATTGAGAAGTCAATCTACTTACAAGAGTTCTGTATGGTAGCATTTCTCGACATTGAGGGTGCCTTTAATAATGTAAAAACGGAGACGATCATGGAAGGATTGTCATTTTTGAACGTGGACTACCCCATAAGAAGGTTGATAAATCAGATGCTGGCAAGCAGGATTATTACCTCGAAACTGGGTGAGGCCACCATTAGAAGGCGGGTGGTTAGATGAACCCCGCAAGGAGGTGTAATATCCCTCTTTTTTTGGAGTGTTGTGATGAATGGTTTGCTGTTGGAACTGGAGAGAGAGGGGATGTAGCATATGCAGATGATGTAGCGATAGCTGTCTCAGGTAAATATCTGGACACTATTAGAGATTTTATGCAGAATGCGCTCCTGATCGTTACAAAATGGGCCAGCAAATGTGGATTAGGGATCAACCCTTCCAAGACAGAGCTGGTACTATTTATATGCCATATCCCAAAAAATTATGTGCGCTGGCATATTAAATAATGTTTCAAGATCAAAAAAAAAATTGAACATTTTTCTGAACACACACATCAACAAAAGCTTCCTGATTATCAACGCATTCATATGTTGGTAGTGTAGCTGGAAAGGAATTTTTTTAATTTAACTGGCCATAAACACCACATTCTCGGAACACTTGTATGAGGGTCAATATTTATTTCAGTAGATAGAAACCCAATTCGAAATTTTTCTCCGTTCACACACATGACCAAAAGCTTACAGATCATCGCATCCATATGTTGGTAGCGTCATTTTAAAGGGCATTCCCCAAGCTAACTGGCTTCACACGCCACATCTTAATTTTCACATCGAATTTTTTCTCTGATAACAAACAACAACAAAAGCTGTCTTATCATGGCATCCGTATGTTGCTAGTGTTATGAGAAACGACATTACTTAAGATAACTGGTCATGCCACACCCTCGGAACAGTTCTGTGAGTGGACCAATATTTAATTCAGTGGAAGGACAAAAAAATTAAAAAGAAAATTCTGTTCACATGTATCATTAGAAGCTTTCTTATAATCGCATTCATATATTAATGGTGCCGTTAGAAGGGCATTTTCTAAGGTAACTTATCATATATGCCACATTCGAAGGATCAATTCTGTGAGTTGGTCAATAGAGTTTTCAGTTTTTAAAAGCTTTCTGATCATCGCATTCATATGTTGGTAGTGTCGTTGGAAAAAACTTTTTTTTTCTAGCAGGTCTTATACGCACCATCCTCGAACCAATTTTGTGAGCTGGCCAATAATTATTTCAATGGATCAAAAAAAAACAAAGTTTCTTCGGAACAGATAAACATTTCGGTATGTATTATGTGTTTTTGTTGATTTTAATTTTTGTTGGAAAGTTCATATCCATTCTGATACAATGAGTTGAATAATTGAAATGATGAAATATCATTACCAATAAAAAAAATATGATACTCGTTGAATTTGCCATTTCAAAAACGTTGGCCAACTGCCGAAAAGTTAGAGTGTTACTTATGTACCATAAGACCATAAAAACGTCTAATTTTTCATTTAATTCAGGGATTCAGGCCATACACTTGATTCTGTTGATAGTTGATATTTCTCCGGAGTTTTTTTTTCCGGACCACTGTAGCTTTTGATCGTTGCAAAAAGTTTGATACTATCGCATGTTACTCATTTGCATTAACCTCTTGATAAGATAACTTAGAATTTCGGAAAATTATAACAGATCCGTGTTTTCACTGTCATTGATGAAATTGTCTAGATAGGTTTAGGTTTAGGTTTCAGTGGTTTGACACTTAGGCCATTTTTGGCCCATTGTGATACCACGCATTCACGCAACATCATTAACCCATTCACCTATTCACCTACTCACACAACTACAGTATACCACCTGCACATTGCAAGCTCCATGTCAACCTGTACATTGACATGAACAGTGGGTCGGCGTTGAATTCTGCACTCCATTAGAGGGTCTTAGTTGTGTTTATTAACATCACCGATTGAAATCGATGATGAAAATTCGATTTGCATCTAGCCTCTGATGGGATTCGAACCCAGTACCTCCCGGTCCAAGTGCCGAAGCTTTAACCACTGCACCACTTGTCCGGTAATTGTCTAGATATGTAATACTAAAAATTTTTATCTACAGTCATGGGCAAAAGTATTTGGAAATTAATGTTAATATACGTATTTGGAATTCTTTAATAATTACGTAAAAATAATTGGATCTTTTTAAACTTTTAATATATCGAGTGACGTCTCCCTTTGTGTATATTATAGCCTGATAGTGATTTGGCATTTGAATTGACGTACGACACATTTAAATCTGGACTTAGTGGAGGCCAGTCTAAAACAATGAAGCACTTTCAAAAATGTTTGGATTATTTTTGCGGTGTGAAATGGCGCGTTGTCTTGTTGCGACAACCAGTCTACTCTATTTAAAATCTCCAGGTATATACGTTTTTGTCAAGCATATTAGGCAAAAGACCCAAAGTTTTAACACCATTGTAAGAAATACAACCTGAAAACATAAGCTTATTGACGGTGGTTTTTATGTTCTTTTTTCGAGAATACACGAACGATTTATGATTATCTCGATGTATCGCAAACGAACTGTCATCAATCCATAAAATATTTCTCCAATAACTCAAGAGTTTGTTCACATGCTGCGAAGCACAGTTCATTCGGTTTTTATTGTGGATGTCAGTGATATTAATCACTGTTTCGATTAAGTATCGTTGAATACTAACTTCCTTAAGTTTTCTGAAAATAGTTCATCTAATTTGCCTTCTACAATATTTTTTGATGTTTTGTCTGCAACAGATCAAATTTACAAAAAGAACGATCAACTTCACATGACAATGTTGATTAAGCAATGGACATAGGTTTTGTGAATCGCTTTCAAAGCCAGCGTGTAATAAAGAGCAGCTTAGTTTTCGGAAAATGTAATTGTTTTATATCGAGTACTTTCCGACAAAATGTACGTTTGGTTCCATACTGATAAACTTATGGAACACTCTAAATAAGTTTAATAAATTTCTAGTTGCCTTAGAAATACCGGGGAGTAGAAGAAAAAACATCAAATGTTCTTCTTATGGAAATTAGCATCCGCAAAAATAAACCGTACATACTAAAGTCATTCATATAAACATATGTGAACAAAGCGGACTTTACAAAGCTGCATTTTACATTTAATCTTTTGAGGAAGCTATACAATACAAATATTACCTACCCATATAGGTTTTTGTAATAATAAAATATGATTTCCAAAAAGGTACATACCAAGCAACAGCTTCACTGTAAACAAAACCAGCAACGGCACGCCTTACAACCTCAAAGCATATATCCGATCCTTCCATACTGAAAATAAATAAAAGAAGGCGAAAAAATGGTAAATATTATATTCATAAATGTGATAAATACAATTGCATATATATTTTTGTTTTAATATTTAATTTAAATAAAATTAAAGTTAAATAAACATTATGCTTTTTTTATCATTTTAGGAAAATTTATTTTTAATGTTTATTACTATCACATATTTTTATTACTATCATCATCTATGATGGATGATTACACGAGTTTATAAAAACTGGGCGACAAAAAAATAACAAGCAAGGAAAAATAAAATCAGTCCTCCGCCACACGCAATACACAAAAAAAAATAGTAATGGCAATAAAAATCGGATGATCACCATCATGCAATATACACTGAATGGTGATACTATGAAGCTAATTTTTATCTTATTTCGACTCAATCAAAAATGTATGATGCGGTAATGATGATAACGCTTTAATGATGATAACAACAGTGTTATATTGTTTGTGTATACACTGTACGAGTGTAGTGTACATGGATATGTAAAATTGGATATCTGCGTGGAAAATATCATTTGGTTATACATAATTTATTTTCTGATTACGCGATTTTTTTTTTGTTATCGGCGGTTTGTGGTGGTGAACGATGTAATTGGATTTGGCTGGCGCGAATAATTGTATGTACTCGTATATTTATGTACTTGTAGATCAGTGGAGAGAAATTAAATTACCATACGGGAGGTAAAACTTTCAAGCAATTAAAGTAGTTGTCGAAATATTTATTGCATCAAACAAAGTAAAATTGGGAAATTTTCACACCTTTAAAATTAAAACCAACTTAAATTTTTACTTTAACTGATAGTTAAATTTTAGTCTAGTAGCTATGATACGAAGAAAAAACTGTTTTACTGCGTCGAAATCTGTCAAATGAGGTCCTATATTCTCAAAATGGATCATCCTCCACCCCAACGGAGGAGAAAACAGACCATGCCAAAGACACTTTCCACGAACACATCGAAAGTATTTTACACAAAATTCCCCAACACGATGTAAAGATTGTTTTGGGTGACTTCAACGAACAAAACGGTAATACAGGCAGTATGAGTTGGGAAATCGCGAATCGCCGCAGTTTACCGAGCATTCCTCGCAAACATTAACATTTTTAGGTTTCACAATATATCGCGCAAAACAAAATTAAGTATTCAGACCAGTAGTTACTTCTATAGTTACGCCAACAAAACAGGACAGCCAAAAGCTTCCAGTTTTGAAAAAATATACCAAATATGTCCAAATTGCAACAATAAAAAAATTGCAACAATTAAATCGTGTTGGCTTAGATGACTCGGACATGTTCTACATTCCCAAAACCGTACTATAAAAGAAGCCCTGGAGTCGGCATCAACGAAGACCGGAGCTCGCGGGAGGCCTACTATTCGGTCAATGGATGACGTTGAACAGGACTTTCGTGCCTGGCACCCACTTGTTGCTGATCGAGTTACTTATTTGGAACAGCATTCAAATTCCTTCCAAATGGGAAAGCGCTGACGAAAATTTAGAAGAAAAACAGTCAATCCATTTTAAACGCTAATTGAAAATTGTTTCGGCGGAAATTTTCTGCAATTTTTGGTTAAAACATTAGAATAATTTTGTAACCTCTTCCTCGAATTTTGGTAAATTAGATTTTATTGAATGGATGGTTCTTAATCCATCAATAAAAGATATTTTTACTTAAGCTACTGTATGGATGACCTATTCTTGAAGCTATATATCATCTAATTTGAAAGACGGCATCGAGTTGGAAATCTCCAATTAAAAATTAAAATAAATTTAAAAATATTCCATATTTAATATAAAAATATATTTGGTGAAGTATATAATTAACTTGAGTCTTGGGTGTTATACAGTGAGATATACCTAATTAATTTTCATAACTATAACGTATTTCACAGTTGACTAGACACTAGGGGAGGTGGAATATGTGTTTTGGTGAAAGATAATATTCAGTGTTCCGTTGCATTCGAAAAAAATTTAGGCAAAAATAATTACTTAGTATTAAAACTGATCAAAGAAAATCTGAATATAATAAGTATAAATTGAAGTCCAGGATCACAAATTGATAATTTGCTAAGCGAGTTCGAGGGCATTGTAGAGACGTTTTTTAATGCGGTAATTGTAGGGGATTTCAATTTAAATGTTTTGGATACTAGAAATCCCAAAGTTGGGAAATATCTAGATATAATTTCTTCAAATGGTTTCATGCTTGTAAGTGAAAGGAATTCGGAATACGCAACTCGAATTTCGCCAAAGTTAATTGATCAGGTTTTGACTGATCAAATCGGGATAATAAATGGGTTGTTTTTGGAGGATATTTCTTTCTCAGATCACAGAGTGATTAAAATCAAAATAAGGTTCCGCTTGGAAAAAGGCCCCGAGATGTACGATTTGAAATTTTTTAATTATGATTAAGCTGAGAAAAGATCCTTCTATAGGAAAGCATAGACAGCACCCAAAATCTAGATGATCTGATTACCGGTCTCTAAGCTAAAATATTCGAATTGTGTTCATTTGATCGAAAAATATAATGCCCTAAAAGCTTCGGTTGCAACTAAAATTAGAAGAGCAAAGCGTAACTTCTACGCAACAAAGTTGCACGCTTGTAACGGAAAACCACAAAAATTTTGGAAATTTATGAAAATTTATGAAAATGGCTATATTTAATAAAAATCGCAGGTATATAACCAAAAAACTAACTCTGAATATAGATGGTTTAGCAATCGATGAACCAGCTGCAGTTGCCAATGCGATAAACTCGTGCTTTGCGCATATGCTTGTGATTTTCCTGACCACAAGTCAATTTAAGTGTTAAAGAACAACGAATAAAATACAAATTGGACCTATCTGATATAAATGAAGTTGAGGTTACCCAAAATTCCACGAAAAATTGAAGAGAGCTCTAACCTGCTTGATAAATAAATCACTTACCGAGGGAATATTTCTTGAGAAATTGAAAATGGCAAAGTATGTACCAATATACAAGAATGGTGATGCCCAGAACCCAATGAATAAATTATCGGCCAATCTCTGTACTTAGTGCAATATCTAAAGTATACGAAAATGCGCCATTCTCTGAATTCTTGGGAAAAACAGTATTATAGCTCAAGAACAATATGGCTTCACCAATTCATCCAGCACACAAGCCGCCTGCCTTGAATTAACAAACTCTATTTCGGAAAACGTAGACAGCAAATTAATTGTAGCAAATGGGTTCTTAGATTTAAGGAAAGCATCTGACTCGGTTGACCATGACTTATTGCTCGCCAAGTTTCAGTTAAGCCTGAAGTTAGAACCGATGCAATTATTATGGTTCGAGTCTTATCTCAGATCCCGTCCGCAAGTTGTCGCTGTAAATCAGGCAGAAAATGAACAACTTGCCCTTTGCAAAGGCGTTCCTCAGGGCTCAATACTAGGACCTGTTCTGTTTAATATTTATATAAATGACATTTGCAGCCTAAACCTTAGAGAGGAAATCCAACTGTATGCTGATGACGCGGCTATAAAATATAGTAATTCGACTCTCTCAGGCGTTTTTAACGATATACAGGCTTGATCTAAACGGAAAAAATACTAAGTATATGTTATGCACAAATAAAAAGTTATCCGATGCAACTATCAAGCATCAGTTACGGTGATCTGGTAATATAAAGGGTAAACTCTTTTAAATGCTTAGGATTAGTGCTAGACAATAAACTAAAATGGAATAACCACTTAAAAATGATCAAAACTAAGATTCACCCTTACGTATTCTCCGTGAAACGTTTAAAGTACATTTTGCCTCAAAAATCTCTTTTACTAATTTACAATGCCTTCATTCTACCGCATTTAATCTATCTTAATCCTGTGTGGGGCGCATGTGCAGGTTTTCATTGTAATGAACTTCAAAAAAGAACTCTAAAAAATATATACCACCTTCCGTCGCGTTATCCTACAATCAACCTATTCTTAAAAATTCCACAACTTAGACCTACAAAAATAATAGATTGCGAACTTCTGATAAAATTCTTAAAGGTTTAGTTAAGTTTCATCGGCCTCTTTGCCACACCTACAATATCCACTGTTACGGAACGAGACAACGAACCAATTTCCACATTCATTTCTTCAATACGAACTCAAGGGATAATAACATTATATACAAAGTTCTTCATGCGTATAATGGGGAAACTGAGGGGAACTGAAAGAAATTGATAATATTAAACAATTCAAAAGATGTATCAAAAGATATTTGAAAGATCACTGAGATTTATAATGGATGATGATAATATGTAGGTATCGTGTTTTCTGTTATTTTTACATTATTGATTTTGATAGAAAGTAAGATATTTTAATTTTATTTAACATAAAAGAACCCTTAATTTAAAATATTTTAATTTAATTTTTTTTTTTTTTTTTTTTATTTTATTTAGTTTCATAGCATTTTTATATATATTTTAATTTTTACAATTATTATTTTTATTTAAAAAAAAATATTGCGCCAATATATTGAACATATCATACGTTACTGACAACACTATTTGTGTTATGTAACAAAATTTGTTAACTATATGTAATGTAATAAAGAAAGGCAAAACTCTGATGGCTTAAATAATTCGAAATTGCCAAAATTAACTTTTATTAATTTAAACCATATTCTCAAATAAAAAAGCACTAAATCTTGAATATGCACTATGTCAAGAAAGTAACGGGAATTGGTAAAAAAAACCCGCTTAAAAGGAACGTAAAATTGTCGTTGTTTTTTGTCGCTAAGTTGACATACCTGTCCTCCATAATGCGTTTTATGAATGTGGGCTCGGAATTGGCTTGTTCTCTTAAGGAGCCGTATTCTTGAAAACGATGAAAATTTCCCCAATCGGAATACAATTTGCTTTGAAATTCTCTATAGCTATTATTCGAATTTTTCGCCGGCTACTTTAATCATTTTTTCAAATTTGTTTTCAAATTTAATAATATTTGTCACCCTGTGCCACTATTCTGGTAATTCCCCTGGAACTGCGGAAATAATTTATATGCAATTTCTGTTCAAATGTTTTTTTTCTACATACTGAGGTGAAAAACTAGTGTTTCGAAAACAAAATTAAATTGGGAATAATTTACTTTACCAATTTAGATATGGAAAAATTATTCCCAATTTATAAATATTTACATCAAACGTTTTTTCTCAGTAGGCCAAAATATTTACCAAGAAATTACATATAAATTATTTCCCCAGTTCCCTATTACCGGGGAATAGACCTGTTTACTTATCTGTCAAATATAAACGTCAAAATTATCTGTAGGTCAAACATTCTTGTAATTAGGTTGTAGTTGCTAATTTTTAAAAATATAATCAATTAAAGTGAAAAGTATATTTGTTATTGCATTTTGTTTTGTTTGTATTGATTACTAATTTAGTTGATTTTCCAAAAATTAATTTATTTTAATATCACATATATATATAATATAACATATCACACATATAATTAAATTAAATTTAATTTAATTTAATTAAAAAAGCAAAAATCACAAACCATATACGGTTTTAATAGTTTGTGTGGCCTACAGATAATATTTTATCTGTCAAATTTTTTTAAGTAACCAGGTCAATTACCAGAATACTGCGACTGCCAAGGGAATATTTTTGAATCGATTTACCCAGTCGGAATTTTCTCCTTAGTAGGGGGAAAAGTTATGTTTCTTAATTTAAAAAAAAAGAAAAGAAATTTAAAAAATGATTAGAGTAGCCGGCCAAAAATTAGAATAATAGCTATAGAGAATTTCAAAAGCAAATTGTACTCCGATTGGGAGATTTCCACCGATTTCAAGAATACGGCTTCTGGCCTTTCGGAACTAATTGAATTTCAGAAAATTCAGGTATTTCGGAACTAATCGAGTGGCAACGCGTTTCATGCCTAAACAGTCGTGTACAATGATACGAATCATTAAATGGGCGATCTCGCTCAAACCAAACCAGAGCGAGGCAAATCTTCCACCACAAAATTTGAGAAAACTCTTAGTTCGATATTTTTATTCATCATAAAAATTGGGAAACATACTTGAGATGAACTGACATAATACAGCACTGTAAACAAACTAAATTACAAAAACACCCGGGCTCGTAGATTTTTTAAAGGAATGGTGTTTAGCTATTAGTTTTGATCTAGAACAACAGAAAAACGCGCTTAGTACTTGGTAGCGGTTTTTCTGGAGTTAGGAAATATACTCAGAAAACCATATTCGATACGCCAATTGACCTCTTTACCAATTTTATAAACTAAAGCGCCCGGGGCCTCTAAACTTTTGCAATAGAATGATGGATCTTTAATGCTAGATAGATCTTTAAGTTTTCACCTAGAACAACTCAAAACTGCGCTTAGTATTTGGTAGCAGATTTTCTAGCCTAAGGAAAAATGCTTGAAAACCCCATAAATGAAGCAAGTTGACCACTTCACCAATTTTGTATATTAAAACACACTCTTTACCAATTTTATGTACTAGAAGCCCCTGGGGCCATACATTTTTCAAAGGAATAGTGTTTATCTTAGACAATATCTTTAGTTTTAATCTAAAACAACTAAAAAGTGCGCTTAATATTTGGTAGCGGTTTTTCTGGAATTAAGAAAAATACTCGGAAACCCATACGATACGCGAATTGACCGTTTTACCAATTTTGTATACTAAACACCCGGATCCCTACATTTTTCAATGTAATGTTGTTTATCTGCTAGTTTTTACCCGAAATTTATAATTTGTTAGGAGACTTCAAATTTCTGGTTTTATTTATTTAGGAAGGTTTAGAAAATTTTTCATCACCGTAATAATATTCATAATATAGAGGGTAGGGAAGAGTTCGTGACATTTTTCCTGGTAGAAGAGCTTATTTTCATATATCTTAGTAACCATTGATAGTATCGGGCAATTCTTGTTGTTTGAAAGGTGACATCAGGCTTGCGAAAAAATTTGTGCTATTTACGGTGAAGGTGCTTTATCAAAAATCAGCAGCAAAGAAATGGTTCGCGCGCTTTCGTTCTGGAAACATGGATGTCAAAGGTGCATCTTGCTCTGGTCGACCAACCACTGGAAAAGTCGATGAAATCATGCAGAAATATGATGAAGACCGGCATATAAGCAGCCATGCAATTGGCAAAGAACTAAATATTGATCACAAAACAGTTTTAAACTATTTGAAAATGACTGGATATCAAAAAAAAGCTTGACGTTTGCGTACGATATGAATTAACAGTTAAAAATTTAATGGACCGGATTTCTATCTGCGAAACGCTACTGAAATGGAATGAAATCGAGCCATTTGTAAAGCGAATGTTTACTGGTGATGAAAAGTGGATATGATACGACAACGTTGTGCGATAAAGATCATGGACAAAACGAGGTGAAGCTTCCCAAACGGTATCAAAGCCAGGATTGACGCCAAGAAAGGTAATGCTGTGTATTTGGCTGGATTGGAAAGGGATCGTGCATTATCAGGTGCTGCCACCGGGCCAAACGATTGGCTCTAATCTTTACTGTCAGCAACTAATGCGTTAAACACCAGCAATTGAGTTAAAACGCACAGAATTAATCAGCAGAAAGGGCGTTGTGTCCCATCATGATACCGCTAGATCACACACATCATTTTTTAAGTTTTAATGCACCCACCATATAGTCCTGGCCTTGCACCATCGGACTATTATTTGTTTCGGTCCATGCAGAACCATTTTAATGGTTTTACATTAAATTCAAAAGAGGCCTGCGAAAATGAGCTGTCTCGTTTTTTCGTCTCTAAACCACAGAAGTTCCACAGTGATGGGATAATGGGTGTTCCAGAAAAATGGCAAAAAAACATCGTTCAAAATGGCACATATTTGGTTTAATAAAGTTCATTTGACATAAGAAAATTCTTTGTTTCAATGTCACCCTAATAAGACCACAAACTATTTCCCCTACCTATTATTTCGAATTAGATTGTTCACACGTCATATATATTTTTTTTATTGTTATCTATACGATCTGTTTTGGGGCTCAAGGCTCACCCTGCTCTTCCGCGATTATGCTTTTTACGTACTTACTTTACGCCTCTCGGCCAACTCGAGGACGTACGACTACAAGACCGACTTAAGACAGCAAGCGCCATGCCAGCATATACTGGCATGGACGAAGGGCCGACCCATGGGTTTTGCACACCGACCGGTATAGATGTGTAGTATAGATGTGTTACATTTCACCACAGAACGTCATCTGTTGATGAAATTTTAATTTGAATTCTGCCCCTATCGGGATTCGAACCCGGTACCTAACGATGCAAACCCCAAAGCTGTAACCACTGTGCCATTTGGTCGGTCACACCATACTAAATATCAAAAATCCCATATAATACACGGATTGGGAGGTATTAGAGTTTTCAAATTAGATAGGTTTGGGCTCATAGCAATACCAAAATATTCCAATTTATGTTAATAAGACAAATTGTCTCCTGTCCAATTACACTCGTCGACAAAATTAACGCATATTTTTTTTGTAATATACAAAAATTCCGCTGGCTAATTTCTGTGGAAGTGGTATCAAATGATAAAATATATTTTTTCCACAAAAGAGGCACAAATGTGGCGTTATGGAATTATAGCGGCTATTTTTTATTGCAAAATGTTAAAATGTGCCAAACTTTGGCTATAAACATTAAAATTAGCTTTATTACAATTTAGTTTGATTAATTTAGTAATGAGTATTTCACACTCCCCCCCCCCCCCCCCCCTCGTGCCCTTATTACAGCTTCCATTTTGCTGAGTATACTAAGTAGAATGCTTTGTATCATTTCTCGCGGAATAAGATTTCACTCTTCTTGCGCTGCAACACTTAGCTCTTCTATCGAATCTGGTGCGAGATTTCTAGCTCTAATACGGCGTTTTAGAATGTCCCATACGTGTTTGATCGAATTTAGATCCGGGCTCATTATTGGCCAGGTGGTTTCTGATAAAAATATAAATATTCTATCATTTGACACTAGTAGTATTAAAATTGACCAGCGGGTTTTTTTTTATTACAAAAAAAAAAAGTATGCATTAATTTTGTCCATCAATGTGATTTTCGTCCCAACCGAAACTCGTTTCTCATGTGTAAACTAACAACGTTCAATTGTGATCGAGATTGATTATCGGTAGACAGAAGACGTACCTATAAACAGTAGTAAAACTAAATTTAAAATCCAAGAACACCTCCATAACAAATCTCGGAATTGGCGGCCATTATTTTGATAGCGTTAAAAACTTTAAATACCTCTTAGGGTTCTCTACGCCCAGTTGTGCAAGCTCACACTTTATAAAGCACTCATAGGACTTGTGCTAGCTTTTGGAAGTGAGAGCTGGACCGTGACCTACCTTCGAAAGGGAGGTCATTCGTTCAATCTCAGGACTAATTAAAGTTGCAAACAACGAATATCGGATTTGTCTCAACCACGAAATAAAGCAACTTCTCAGAGGTAGTGATACCATCGTTTTTATCAAATCGAGTCACATGACTCGACTATCTTGCATTGTCTCCACGACAACGGATGATTGATATAGTGGTTCTTCAACAAACCAGCCAGTGTGCGTTGTAGAGGAAGATCCCGACTGCGCCGGCGTGACGATATCGAACCAGACTTACGGATATTAGGATGTCGAAACTGAAGGACGAGAGCGATGGAGGACAAGAGTGCAGGCTTCATGGGATGTGAAAGCTAGAGAGAGAAAGAGAGAGAGAGAGAGAGAGAGAGAGAGAGAGAGAGAGAGAGAGAGAGAGAGAGAGAGAGAGAGAGAGGGTGGTCAGTGGATAATATTAGAGTTTTTTTTGTAAATGGGACTGAAATGTGGTATAAAATATAAGATTTATCAAGCAATTTGTCAGAAAAGCTAACCCCTATTGAATTTGCACATATAGTTCTTCAATATAATATAGTTCTTCAATATATTGATCGAATGTTCATAGCATTTTTAAATTATGTTGATGCAACTCAAGCTGCAGATGTTATGCTGTAAAAAATAACGGTACTACTACAGTTTGGTTTCCTATTTTCTGTATTAATCGTTTGTGCGTTTTCATTTGAAGTCGAAATTTTATTTGGTAGACATTTACGAATAAAATTATTCGATTAATTTTTTGAGTTTAATAGCGGATATAGTAGGTGTGTGATTCGGTGTATAAAAACAGAAAAAATCAGTGGTATTTTGTTATATTTCGATAGAGAGGTTAGTATTCTCCACTTTTATTATTCTTAATAAAAATATTTAAAAAAATGTTTCGATTTTTAGATGAATCTCAAGGGAAACTGCTAATTTAATAGAAAAGTCCCATCGGGATGGCCACTCCCATCGTGAGGTCGTACGTAGGGTTGGTTGTTCTACCCCCACAGTTAGTAAAGTTAGAAAAGAATTAGAGAATTTGTCAGGGAAAAGCTCACCAGGACGAAAATCTGCGCTCTCTAATTCGTTGAAACGGAAAATAGTCAGGCAAATAAAAGTTGGCGCGTGCGATAATGCAGTGGAAATCAATAAACAACTTAGAGCAATGGATAATGTTAAAGGTTTTGATGGAACTATTTGGAATGTAATCCGAGAAAATGGTTTAAGAGGTCGCTCCAAGGCTAAGAAACCTCTTTTGACAAAGCACCACAGAAAACTGAGGCTCAAATCCGCGAGAGCGCATAAAAGTTATTTAATTGAAGATTGGAAGAAGGTAATATGGTCGGACGAAACCAGAATAAAAAGATTTGGTTCAGATGGGAGGCAGTGGATTTGACGCGGAAGAGGTGAGGGACTAACTGCAAGACACGTGCGGCCAACCCTCAAGTTTGGCGGCGGATTGTTGATGCTGTGGGGATGTATGACTTGGAATGGAGTTGGAAAATGTTACAGGATTGATGGACGAATGACTGCGAAGGACTACGTAAACATTTTGAACCACAATCTTCTTGAGAGCTTGAGTAGCTGAGGTCTTTTCATTGAAAATAGCACTTTTCAACAGGATAATGACCCAAAGCATACCGCTAAGATTACACAAAACATGATTCCAAGAAAACGATATCCGAGTTCTCAATTGGCCTCCCCAGTCCCCGGACCTCAACCCAATAGAGCGCTTATGGAGTGAGCTCAAAAGGGCCATGACATCTAGCGATAGTTTACCCTGCACCCTTGATGAATTATGGCAAATAGTTGAAATGCAGCGGTATAAAATTGCGCCATAAATTTGTCAAAAATTAATAAGCAGCATGTCTTCCACAATAAACGCAGTTTTGAAAGCAAAAGGTGGCTACATGAAATATTGACGTTCAAACTCAGAGAAATGATCGAATTGCCTCATCTTGGTTTTGTTTTACAGCTAATTTGAACATATTTTTAAATGAATTTCTTTTTAGTTTTTAAAAATGTAAACAATTGCTCCTATGAATAAACATCTTTTTAATTTGGTTTAGCTATTATTTTTGATTTAAAATGCAGACATGTTTGCGCATCACCAACATTCGATCAATATTTTGAGGAACTGTACCAATTTGAATAGACCTGAGTATTTTCTATCCATTTATATACCATTGGATTTGCATACGAAACCCTGAGGCTTGGAAAACTTCATACCGCTCTTTTCCAAAAAAATGAAGTGGGGAAAACGATGAATTTAAGAAATAAAATGTGTAGGGCAATTATTTGCCTAATGCATTTGGAACATTTGACAATGCTCATTATAATCGCATAAATTGCATATCACAATTTTAATACAGCTTGGGCCATCTGTTGGGCCTTAAGCTGATGAATTTTAGTACTTAGTAGTTAGTACTTAGTGTTACCTATTCTAAAAAATTCTTTGACATAAGAAAAGTCAAAAATCTGCCATTTACAACCATGGAGTCACTAACAGCACAACAAAGCATTTTGGTTGGCTAAATGTATTATGAAAATAATCATTAAAAAAAAAACATTTCGTAAATTACGTGACAGTTTGGTCTCGATATGGAAGTCTTACTGAGCGTACAATTGGTAAAATTATTGATCGTTTTGAAGAAACTGGTCCAGTGGAAGGCCCATAAACCGTATCAACATGTCCATGCAATTCGTACTCCCAGTGCAGTGGCAGCTGTTAGTGAAAGTGTTCGTAATGAACCAAGCACATCAATCAGGCATCGTTGACAAGAGCTAAACATTTCACGAACCACATTACGACAAATTTTGCATGTTGATCTTCATTTCCATCCATACAAAATTCAACCAACACAAAAATTGAAGCCACCAGTGGCACTATTCTGGTAATTCTCTGGGAATATGGAAGTGGGGAAAGAATTTATAATGTAATTTCTGTTCAAATATTATTTTCCAACCTACTGAGGAGAAAAGTTTGATGTAAATCTTTAAAAATTGGGAATAATTTTTCCATATCTAAATCGGCAGGGAAAATTATTCGAAATTTTATTTTGTTTTCAAAAAAAATTCCACTATAGGTTTTTACCTAAGTATGCCAGAAACAAAATGTTAAAATAAAAATTAGATATAAATTCTTTATCCGCAGTTTCTTATTCCCGGGAAATTGCCAGAATAGTGCCACAGACCATTTAAATCGTCGTCGTTTTGTTAATTGGATGCTTGAACGAAATAAAGGCTTTTCATAAAAAAAAATCATCGAATTTGGGGAGCGGAGAATCCTCATGTTATTCACGAAGAAGTTTATTCTCCACGAGTCATTGTTTGGTGTGGTTTATGGGCTGATGGCATTATTGGGCCATTTTCTTTGAAAACGAACAGGAAAAATCCCTTACAGTGAATTGGGAACGTTATCGCAAAATGATAACTCGTTTTTTGTGGCCCAAATTGAAAAAATTGCGTGTCAACGACCTTTGGTTTCAACAAGACGGAGCGACATACTGCGCATATCGGGCAACAATCCATTTATTATCAACAAAATTTGCTGATCGCATAATTTTAAGAAATTGTCAAGTTCCTTGGCCACCAAGAAGCCCGGATTTAACACCACTTGATTATTTTTGTGGGGTTATTTGAAAGGTAAGGTGTATGCTAATCATGCACAAACAATTCAATCACTTAAAAACAATATTCGAGCTAAAATTGAGGTCATTGATCCGCTTTTATTCGAAAAAGTAATCGAAAATTTTAATGTTCGCATGCATGTCTATAGACGAAGCCGTGGGCAAATGAACGGTAATGTTTTTCGTACATAAATGGCATAGAACCACATTTCCTTATCAATAAAAATTTTTGACTTTTCATCCCAAAATGTGTGTTTTATTTACAAATGAAAAAAGGACTGACAGATGGCCCACCATGTAGTATTTTCTGAATCAACGGTTGTTCAGTAAGTTTTGTCGTTCGATAAGAGATAGCGCTATTAGGTTCGTCCTTTTCGTTTTAAAAAAATGGTACTAATTCAGCAGTGCCCTTCAATTAGAACAGTAAAATGTTATCACTACACGTGATATTAAAGTTTTTGATTGTATAAAAATAGTTGACAGATCTACTTGAAATTTCACACGTTCAGGACAAACCTAATAGAATTATCTCTTATCGAACGACAAAACTTACTGAACAACCATACTGCAAAATAGAATATAATACCTAACCTACAAAAAATAAAATAAGGAATTTAATAAAATTCCGTAAATTTCCTTATAAAAAATAAAGTACTGAGTGAAATTTTTGTGGTTTATAATTGAATTAAGGATAACTCGTTATCCTTCTGTAATATAATTTACAATACACCGTAGTTGTTGCCGCCTTTTGCATAAATGGATAACGATTTGGTTTTTGAAATATTAATTAGGTTATGGTTGTGGTATAATTTTCTAAATCAGCCTAACCGCGATGTAATATTTCATTAAACCACTCATATAAACTATAAACTAACAGGTACCTGTTGATTGATTTTGATTGATTCGTGGCTTTCATAATGTTTTAAATATAATAGTTGATTAATAATGTAGCTCAAAAAATTATAGCACATTATACCAGTTCGTACTCATTAACCCCATATCGTCATTAAAAGCTTTCTGATGTACATATGTACTCGTATTCAAAAAATATACATTACGTTAAACCTGTCATTTTACAATATTTAAAATTATTTTACGTCAATTGAAATGATGTATAAAATTGAATTCCAAATATGTTTAATAAATAAATGTAATTTATATATATTTCCGGGAAAATTGATTTAAATATGATATATGCAAATTAATTAAGCTCTGGGATGAATAAATTAATTTAATCTATTATTTTGCCTTGTCTGTCTGTAAAATAGCATCGACTGAGCTTTTATTTAATTCAATTAATCCAAATTTATTATGTTTCTGCATTGAATTCATATTTTTGCGAATGATAAAATTTTTGGAAATACTTTTATTATTATCTTGGTATGAGGAGTGTAGGCGGTTCAACCATATATGAACAATTAATTTATCGTACATAATTGAAATTAAATTTTAATAATTGACTCGATAATTTTATAAATATTCAATTATTTATGCAAATACAATAATATTATCACTAAAGCATATTTATAGTTGTATATCGTTGTAAAATTGGAAATCTCAAACATTTTTGCGTTGACTTGAGGGAAATAAATTAATGCAGACGCTCTAAGGAATCGGGTGCTTTTAGGCTCATTTGAGTTAATAATCTTTATGTTCTTCTGTCGTTTCTTGATGATTTCAGGAATAAGTTTTAGGCTGTTTTTTCAGTTGACGAAAAGATTCCAATTTATTGTCACTGAAACCGACAACATGATACAGTAGCCCCTAAAATGCTTAAGCATATTGACGATGTAGAAAAAGTTCAGTATATATTTGATTTTAAGTAGGAGTTAGTAGAAGTAATATTATAAAGAAAGAGGGTGAGTTTATTAGTTCGAAGTAATATCAGAAACTGCTCAATGAATTTGGAAAATTCTCCCACCAATCAAAACTATATTCCCACCTGTGGCCCTATTATATTTTGGTAATTCGCCGGGAATAGGGAACTGGGAACATATAATTTCCGTTAAAAATATTTTTTTCCGGCATACTAAGGTAAAAAGACCTTGTTAAAGTTAACCGAAAGTTGCCAGCCGAAAGATAATGCAGATAGTGTCTTGACTACTTTTAAACTCTCTTTATACTCTCGCTCCTATCGATTTTTAAATTCCTATAAACTGAAATAATTTCTCCTTCACTCGAACGATGTAACCCGATGATAAATTCTCCTAAATTCGAGTTCATGACTGATTTTTGCTGTATTCAAGACACTATCTGCATTATCTTTCGGCTGGAAACTTTCGGCTAACTTTAACAATATGGTAAAAAGTTAGTTTTTTAACTGTTTTTAGCTTTATTCTTGAATTGTTCCTTTCTTTTGAAACTCACAAGTTGTTTTCAAATCTTACAAGCTAATTAGTCAAAAAAGAACACTATTTGGTTTGTTGTTTATATGAATTAGTTAGCTAGATTTAATGGATCTTTTTTTAAGGTGCCGATATCTATGTTCTTTTGTTAGTGCAGCTTTCAGGTTTTTGATATCTTTATTTAATTTTGATTTAAGTTCAGATGATCTATGTAATTGCTATTGTCTGTGCAGTACGCATTTGCTATTTGCAAGAGCTGTCGAATATTCTGTGGCGCTTGATGCATTTTCACGTTAGTAGAGCTGTTGCATGTAGCATCGTTTGCTGCTTGCTCTATTGTCTTCGTTAGATGTTGTACTACCTCATCAATTTCAGATTTCGTTTTAAGTGGGATGCTTAATGACCACTCTCTTGTCACTGCACATTTGAATTGAGATCAATTAGTGTGTCGGCTCGTTAGAAAAATATTTGATTCGTCCTTAATGTTATTAAAACCGGAGACTGGTCAGATGATACTTTGTAGCATGTTTCGGCCGTAACATAAGTTCAAGCAATACTCGTTGTTACACAGAAATCGATTAAATAGGGAATTTTTCGTTTATTGGTTGGCCAATATATTGGTCTGCCGCCAGAAACATGATATAGTTTTCCTTCCTGCATACATTTCCACCGCTGCTTGCCTTTTGGTGATGGTTATGTGTTTGGAGTTAAAATCTCCTCCTGCAAGAAATTTATTTCCCAAGGTAGGTATGAGGTAATTTGCAAATTGTTACTTTTTAATTGAATATTTCAGTGGACAGTAAGTTGCAGATCCTAGTTGCCTGTATATGTTCCACGCGATATTTTTCCAGTTTATGGTGCCTTATTCTAATTCTAATAATAATTGCTGATCCGCCACGAGGTTTGCCGTTAGAACGCTGGGTATCATAAATTTTAAAACCATTAAATTTTACAGAGCTCATTTATGTAAAATGTGCCCTTAGAGACCATCATGATATCAATGTTGTGTTCATTAAGAAAATGCTGTACTTCTAAGTTATGTTGCAGTAGCCTATTTAAGTTCAATCATCTTATATTTTGATTGTTCGTTAACACTTGCATTATTAGGGTAGTCATGTTTTGCAGCATGTGTCCCGGGTCCCATTTGAAACGCGATATTTTAAAACGCGAATTATCAAAACGCGATATTTCAAAACGCGATACGGTACAAAACGCGATATGGTACAAAACGCGATATTTCAAAATGCGATATTTCAAAACGCGATATAGTACAAAACGCGATATGGTACAAAACGTGAGTTTAGCATCGGGTTATATCAGGCGGGTGAAGGGGAAATTTAATTTCAGTTTATAGGAATTTAAAAATCGATAGGAACGTTAGTATATAGGATCGGTATCAGGTGGGTCGCTGCGCTCCCGCCGCTTCGCAACGCATATTCTGTACCATATCGCGTTTTGAAATATCGCGTTTTGTACCGTATCGCGTTTTGTACCATATCGCGTTTTGAAATATCGCGTTTCGAAATATCCCGTTTTGTACCATATCGCGTTTTGTACCATATCGCATTTTGAAATATCGCATTTTGAAATATCGCGTTTTGTACCATATCTCGTTTTGTCATATCTCGTTTTGAAATATAACATTTTGAAATATCGCGTTTCGAGCGGATCCGATGTGTCCCATATTTGTTTCCATAATTCGCATACATTTTTATTTTGATTCGTTGAGGGTACTTGGCATTTTGTAAATCCCCTGATCATCATTCGTTCTGAGGTTTATTTTCTTTATTTTGCACGTTAACCCGCAGCCAGCAGCCACCTCTGAGAATGAAGTTTTTGTGTTAATGGTTGCAGAAATAATGTGCTCAATGTTTAAGCGTTTATGTATTTGATTGATAGCTTATTGCTCAAATCGTTGCCTTGGTGTAATTTTTTTCCTTAACTCTTTAACTCCACTTTTTTACTTCAGGTTTGGTTTTGTCTAAATCTAGCTAGCTTTGAACTATTGCGTACAGCTGGCAGTTTGCAATAATTTCGATAATACCCAAATTCTTGGCGATTGGTGCATTGTAAACTTACTTTCGTTTGTGTGGCTCTTCTATACAACAGATACCTCATGGTGTAGATTTCCAGTGCCCCTTTAGTGTTTGCTGTTTCAGGTTCCAGCTCAACTTTGAACATTGGTTGAGGGATTTTCTCACGATTAATAATGTTGATAGCCCTTCTTATATTGAAACTCTTGGCATTGAGTTCCCCACGTATCTCTTGTGGCGATACAGATAACTCGATTCCTTTTATTACTACTGCGTTAGTCCTCTCGAACTTTTCAATCTGTATGTGTAAAAGTATTTATTAGCTGCTTCTAAGATGGCAACAATTTTGCGATATGCTTCGTTGATCAAGGCTTGAATTCTGCTTTCACAGATATTGCCTTGTTTAATTAAAGCAATGAAAAACTCTCCACCTGTGTTTTTTAAGATCCCAATTGCTGAGACGGCGAATCTCGAAGATATATAGATGGGGGTCGCTCTTTTGGTGCTCTCGCCTCTTTTCGATTTTCCTCTTCGTTGTTACTTTTATTTTCACACAGAGGTTGTAAACGGTTACCAGTGGCATTATTCTGGCTGTCCATGGGAATAAGAAATTGGGAAATATATTTTCATAGCATTTTTGTCTAAATTGTATTTTCTGGTCTACTGAGGGAATAAGTTTGGTGTAAATATTTTCAAAACCAAGTTAAATGGGAAAATATTCTTTGCTATAAAAATTTTATAGAACAAAAATGTCCCCAAATTACTTTGCTTTAAACATTTTTGCACTAAATTTATTCCTTCAGTAGCAAAGAAAAGATCAATTTGGACAAAAATGCTATGAAAATATTTTTCCCAATTCCCTATTCCCGCAGGGAAAGCGAGAAAAGTACCACCAGTTGGTATTCCTGCTCCTAGTTTTAGAACTTTTGTTGCAGTTTGCACTGGAGACTTGGGATTACGTTTTTGTTTGGATGTTACGGTTATAAAGTTAGTGTTAATGTTTTTGAAAACAAAATAAAATTGGAAATAATTTTCCCTGACAGTGTCGCTATGGAAATATTATTCCTAATTAATAAAAATTTATATCAAACTTTTTTTCTCAGTAGGCCAGAAAAAAACAAATTTATATATCAAAGCTATGTAAATTCTTTCTCCAATCTCCTATTCTCAGGTAATTCCCAGAATAGGGCCACTGATGGTTATAGGCTAATTTTAAAAATGAACGGACGCCGAAATCATGAGACTGCTAAACAAAGTGACAAAAATTTCATTACATAAATGAAATATAGAAAAATTGCACATTTTATTTAGCCGTTTGTTTGTAGGTGTGGGTAACTGCAGCAAGGAATTTTCCGAATTTCCAAATGATATTTTACATACCGAATAAGCCCAATTCAAGGTCATTGAATGGTCCAGGAGCCGAAAAAACGGGAAAAGAAAATTTGAAATGTCGCCTGAAAGACGAAACAAATTAAATTTGCATGCTCACCCGATTTCTAGGAAGAACCAAAAATAATTTGAGCCTAACTTTAAAACTTTCCAAATGCGGTTAAACTGACGAAATCTGTGCTTATCATAGAAGTATCATTTTCATAGATTTTCGTTCATATACTGAGGAAAAACAAAATAGCCCCTAAAAGATACTACATTAAACAAACAAAATACGGAGGTATATCGTTCAATAATATTTGTGTTAAACAACAATTTAAACAATAGAAAGAAAATGTTCTTCAATGCAAGAATAAGCAATCCAGATAGCAAATTCATGTCAGACATGTTCATTGCCATCCGATCTAATGGCTGAATTTATGCCAATCCTGAATTGGCCAATTCCATTGTACAACAAAGACTGTTGGACAGTTTTCGGACATCGTGTTCTAGAAACCAATGAAGTTGACACTTCTGATTGCATATTCCTATCAGAAAAATTCAGCCACTATGTTTTTCGGTTGGCAACGGACATGCTTGATAGGAATATTTAATCAGAAGTGCATACTTCATTGGTTTTTAGAACACTTTATGTCATAAAATCGTTAATCGTCAATTTAGCCACAATATTTAGCGAATGACAATGAGCATGCATCTACCATATTGCTGTAACGTTTTATTTTTTTATTATTATTGGACGGTAAAACCTCTGTATTTTTTTGTTTTAATGTAGTATATTTTAGGGGCCTTTGGAAAGTTTTAAATTTAGGCTTAAATTTCGTCTTTTAGGCGAAATTTGAATTTATCTGTTCCCATTTTTCGCCTCTTGGACTAGCTCTAATTTTTTCCCGTGAGGACTAATTAGCACAAATTTGGCTGAATCGCTATGCAAAAGTTTCATTTTGAAATTCGAAATTTTCCCTGCTGCAGGTTTCCCTATTTTTTTACCTATATTGTATCGATATGATGGCAAAAATGATTTCGGGTAAGGTTACATTGTATCCGCACAAATTAAACAAAATTAAGAGCTGAAGTAATGTTCAATAGCAGAGAATCTAGATCAAAATATTGACGCCAGAAATATGGGTGCACGAGAAAACCCAAGACGCTATGACCTATGTCAGAAATTTTGGCACACCAGATTTGTTCGTCAACTTTACGTGCAACACCGAAAGGACTGAGGTAAAAAAGGAGCTATTTCCTAATCAATGATCTTTTGACAGGCATGACATCAAAGCATGAGTATTCAATTTGCAAATCAAAAAAAATTAACTAAATTATTAACTCAAAATGCAATATTCAGTGACACAAAAGGTGTTATATACAGCATTGAGATCTGTATCATATTCTTCATGACATAGTTCCTAAAAATATGGTACACGATCCGCGGGAAGAACAAAACATAACACTCTAATAATGGTGATGATGGTGCAGTAATTGCAACTCTGACTATCCGAGGTCATCAAACTGTAATAGACCGATGAATTTTTCCTTGCTGTATTGTGCATATGGCCGACATATTAGACCACCCGAGGCTGTTTGGAGACTTCTAGAATTTCACATCCATCAAAAATATCCAACGGTTATCTACTTGACATCTCAAACAAAGATCCGAAAATCCATCCTCAAAAATACTTACGGAATTTTTCGAATTACGCAGAAATGATGATTTCACAAAAAAACTTATTATATAACGAAGTGCCACAATATTACACCTGGTCGAAGAATATCGCGGCATTAAAATATACCTTGAGCTTTGCCAAATGTACAGTATTCCTGGCCAATCCGAATGGTTTCACCAAAGGTTCCTGTGGCAATATGTATATGGAGCAACTCCTTTTGGCCAAAAAATTGGCCTACTTCAAAATGACGAATAATGGAATCATACGTTAGCAAATATCGTTCCCAAATCACCTTTAAAATTAAGAGAATTATTCGTGATCATTTTGTTATTTTGCTAACTGACCGTGTGAAACATTCGGCATAGGAAGCAAAGTAATGATATCGCTTTTCTTTACCCACACCGTCTTTCAAATGAAGGCCTCATAAAAGTGGGAGAATCTGGGGAATTGGGAGGGTCAATCACTTGATCCTTAAGAAGCGACACTGAATCGGCCTATACGATGTCAACCAATTGAGTGACTTCATCTCAAATAATCTCAAAAAATTAGTGTCCGGCCAGCGAAGTGCCTATGATAAATTAATAAATAGCGTGAGAAATAACTAAGCCAAAATATTGTTGATCGACGCCCTATATCAGCAGGTAAAATCACTTTCGCAGTTGCTCATCTGGAATAGCAGCTACACTGCTCTCAGTGTCACACTACTTTTAAATTACCTTAAAATGTTTATTTTCAACAACATACTCTGCGCAAAAATGAACTGAAATCAGATTAGTGTATAATGAGCAATCGATCGCGCATTGAAGCTGCAAACAGAACTTCAAAGGACATTAGGAATTCAAAAAAGGCAAAATGGCTGGTGTCACCTTGGCATTTCCTAGAGACTTTCGCCAAATATTGTCTGTAATCTCCAAAAGAATGCGAGCAGATATTATTAAAGCGTATTTAAAATTCTCACATCTGTGGAGTTCAAATCAAACCGTCACATTAAAGATAAATATGAGAGCTCATTTGGAAGGTGGTGACTATAATTTTTTTACGGTTATATCAGCTGTATACCATTTTTAACTGAATACCGCGATTTAAAGCACATCACATTAATTTTTAACCGATCAGGTAACAAGTTTGGTGTTTTTTGTACCCCATATCATTGCATCCTGAAAGAGTCGAGTACAGTCAGCAACAACATCACCAGTATCACATTAAATAACGTTGTTGAAGAGAGCTCTAACGATAAAAAAATCAACGCATCAAATTCTAATGAAGTTTCAAACGCATCGAGCCACAATGACAGCGATACGTCCTGATGATTACAAATAGCAGCGCATAATATAGCGGGGCAAAGTTCAAAATCCAATACAGATCTATGAGTTAACTACGATAACTTACGGTATAGAAGTCAACCCGTTCTTACAACTATTTAAGCGGGACTCAAGCTTCAACAAACTAAAACGCATCGTCGTGTATTGCAGACGATTTATTTACCACAAAACGACCATAGTCAACAAGCCAGGTATACCATCGAATAAGCAATTATTGGGTGTGTGAATTAATTTTTAGACTCGACATTTAGATGTCGCTACGTGAGATTGCATATAGTTTGACAAGCAATTCCAATTGCATTTTGTAGCTGTCAAAATTTTCAATCTAATTCAGAGCAGAAAGTGTTATTTTTCATATTTCCTCATTTTGTTGTAATCGATTTAAAATGGATCGTGATTTTTATCGGTTGTATTGTGAGCTGTTATTATGAACTGATAGGGGATAGCTGTTAAATCCAAATGAAACGGTTAAAAATGATCGCTACGGACGCCAACCGGACAAACTGGCACGTGCATTAGACACGGCCAGTAATAGCGAACAAAAGCTATAAAGTTTTGTTTCATGATGACAATGCCAGACCACATCGCGCAAAACCGCTCAAAACAAGGTAGAGCAACTCGGTTGGGATCGGCTTGAACAACCTGCGTATTTTCCAGACCTTGCACCTTCCGACTACTATTTGTTTCGATCAATGCAAATAGGCCTGGCTGACGTACGCTTCCGAAGCGCCGGAGAAGTGCGAAATTGGATCGATGGCTGGATAGCTGGGAAAGTTGAAGGCTTCTTCAAACGAGGAATTCACAAACTAGGAGATGGCCGGAAGTCATAGCTAACGGTGTCGAATATATTGGATAAAATATACTGTATCGTTATCTTTTAATAAACATTTCTTGTTTATAAAAAAAAGTTAAAAAATGTCCAATTTTCATACGATTGTAGTGGGCTTGACAGTGCTGCTATCAACTCTATTAAAAAATACACCAGCATTTGCATTTTCGGCGGCTGCTGCATATCCTTGATTACAAACAATTACACGTCCAAGATTTTGACGAAAATTCTTGTGATAGTCGACAAAGCCGCTGACAATTTGGAATTAAGGAAAATTGAATTGGATGTGGCTGAAAACCGTAAATTAATAATCAACGCATTGACAAACAAACTTGCCGATGATAATTCCAAATCGACAACATCCGCTAAAGTGGTCAAGTCTAGTTATTGTAGGGTCGGGGCCTCCCATTTACTCTATCAAAACTGTATCAATGCCTATCAAGAAATATTTATATATCAGTCGTATCGATCCATCCGTGTCAACCGATCAGATCGTTAGCCGTGCCTGCGATAAACTTCAAAATTGTTCGCCACGGGACGTAAATTGTAGGCTATTATTACCCAAACACCGAGTTTTGGACAACTCACTAACGTTCGTTTCATTTAAAATTGGTTTGAAGGAGGCTGATTTTGACAATATGGCTTAACAACTCTGACGTTTGGCCTGCTGGTGCTTTAATCCGCCCATTTACAAATTATTCACGCATATCAAAAAACCGGACCGTGGCCACGTTTCAACAGTTAAAGTAACTCGATCTACTAGCCTTCAGTATCCGAGGTAAAACCAGGGGTTTCCGCTAAAGCATACTTGACAATGATTTTGATGTTATAATAATCAGCGAGACCTGGCTTACGATCAATATGTTATCCGAAGAGGACTTTCCATCTGACTATCTCGTTCATAGAAAGGACAGATACGATTTTGACTAGAGGTAGATAATGAACGTACGACAAAACAATATTGAATGATAACAAAGTGCAATTAGTATACGATATTTTATCGTATGCATACATGTGCAAAATTTGGCGTTTACGACAAACTAATACGAAATAAATCAAAATTTGAAGGATATACGACAAAAATGATACTGGCTATCTACGTAACGGGTAAAGATACGCGAAAAAGGGTTTCAAATTCAGAAAGAGCGTACCTTGAAACCTAAGGATTAATTACTAACTCAAAATCTTCAAATTGGCGTTTACGACAAACCAATATTCGGTCGACGATGTGGGAGTTGGGACGGGTTCTTATACTCACGCTGAGGATGGCTTGATTCGGGTCGCCATACTAAAATGTCGAGACGCAGCATATAAAAGGCCAATTACGGAGGAAGGAAGGAAACATTGCCACCATTATAACCCAATAGTATAGCGAAAGAAGTTCAACTGATAACAACAGCAATATTCTTTATGTGCTGCTTTTTTGGACTTGCACACCCCACCAAGCAAATAAATCCGCTCAACCAGTCTACCAGGATACACTTTAAGGAATTAGGCAAGCTTGAAAGACTGGCGACGAAATGGACATTAGTCGTCCATTACAACTTAACCTCTTATTGGGAGGAAATTGACAATTTTAAAAGAGCCCACACCAAATTGCAGTCGGCTTCTATGAAGCTGTCCGATATAAAATGCGGCGTCAATCTTCAGCAACTCTTACGGCAATACAATTACTTGATAGCAGACAACGAGCTATTGTTCGAAAGCAATAAGTACGGTAAACGAGTGAAACGATGTTTCAGTAAAAATTAATACTTCCAACGTTAATTATTAATTCGGACATCAACAGCGGTAATCCGAATAAACAATTACTTCACTAAATCAAAGCAGAGGTTTGATTTTCATCTTGAATTATATCCCATTCGCTATATAGAACCCAGTAGAGGGTCGGAGTTTGGATTTCAAACGGACCAGACGTGTTTTGATGTCGCTCCTCCATTTAATTTAAATATTTTTTTTTTGTGTGTTAATATTAAATAAATAAAATTATTAATAATAATAAATGTGATGTTAAATTATATAAAATAGTGATAAAGTGATGTGATGTTGAATAAATGTGTTTATATACATAGAACTGAGTGGAAATATTTATAACGGAATATATTTCTATGTGTAGTTATATTTGGCGTAGTGCACTATGCCGTTGTAATGTTTCCATACACTCTCTATGTATATGGATGCATAATACTATCAGAGAAGTTTCCTTTTTATATTTTATTTACTTTTTATTTACTTTTCATATCATATTTGTGTGTAATATATTTGTATGTAGTGTAGCCATTTATGTATGATTGTGTGGATCTGTGCGTGTGCATGCATATGTATATATAATATGATGGGTTCACGATAATCAATCATGAAGAGGTGAAATATTCCCGTGTTTCATTTTCGTCCTTTTGTGCGTGTTGCGTCACTGTAGCAGCAAAACGGAAATTTACATTGAATCTGTCGATTTTTCGATTGATTGTTTGAATAGATCTACAATAATTATAGTTTAAATAAACACTTTTTTTATGGTTTACCCTTTATGTTACATTTTATGATCGACATATTTGTGAAAATAATCCGTCGAGATATATTTTTCAAGCCGACGACAAAATAGGGATAGAATAATTATGAGTACATAACATAAAGCTATAAAAATGTTAAAACATATGTTTATTAACAAAATATTATTGCGGTCTTACTTTAAGAAATTTACAACAACAATCCCATATATGTAAGTCCAAATTGGAATTATTTTAAACCAACTTTTCTACTGGTATAGAATTACTTCTATTCTACCTGTAGTTTTAATCTTCACCACCAAGGCAGTTTTATTGAATACTTTTATTTTTAAATGTTGACAATAAAAATATAAGTAATTTTTGTTATTTTGACATCGCATTTTTCAAAATGACCAGTCAATTTTGACTTCGCATTAGTTACGATTTGTAATAATATTCAATAATGTTCTAGCACATTACTATTTAATTGAATATAAGTATTTCGTTGCATTTTTATGTTGTTTTCAAATTCAAAATGTAATTGTTAGCAACTAATAAAAATAAATTAAAAAACATTTTTGGTTGTTAGTTTGAGCACAAGTTAATTCTATTCCAAATTGGATTTAACTTGTGCCAAAGTGGGATGACATATGTATCTGCCTGTACTATTATGAAATAATTGTCACGTCTGAATATCTGTATATATGTATGTATGTATATAAAGAGGTTCAGCTCACAAATTATTGTTAACGATAATCATAGCTATGTTTCTCGATTTTCAATTTTCAAAATATACGTGGTCTTAAGAATTCATTTATTTAAATAGATTATGTACTTTAAATTATAAATTAAAATTAAAACTTGATTTCAATGTTATTTTATGATTTCCGCTAGTTAAACAATGATGTGTCAACATCTCTGTTCTTATCAGGTTTATGTAGTTGATGGGTTTGGCTACAAATTGAAGAAGGCACCAATTTCTAAGTTGATGTTCATTTCGAGATTGTTAAATGATTTATTTAAGTAAACAAATGTTTGATTTTAACTGAAAATCAGAAAGTAATTAAAAATTCTTCAACTAATCAATCTCAAATAAGCTTTTTATTTAAAATAGAAGTGCGTTTATTGTCCATTTGTTTAAGAAAACGATAAAAATACCGAAATCATATGTTTGTTGTCTACAAACTGTTTAATTATTTTAAAACATTGTAATTTGATGATATATGGGTTGTGTAGCATGTCGGTTGTTTGTTTCTGATAGCATATTGATTGTTTTTGTTGTTGTTGTTGTAGTTGTACTGTTGTTATTCGGACGAGGGCGATTTGGGTGGAGTGCACGAGTGTGTGTGTTAGTTCGGGGTGCGTGCAGAGATGAATTTTTGACATGATTCTTTTTCGTAGCCCACACGGTTGTGATGACGGGCAGGAGGAGGGATGTTAGCTGTATTTTGTTGAGACAATTACAACAACACCACCATGGCTAATGCAGATACTAAAGCATTTTAAAATTTTGCTTTGATTGAAGATACTGCAGATTTGCATTAGTTGAAAAAGCTTAATTGTGCTGAAACAGCTGGATCAAGATGCTTTGTTTCTCAACAAAGTACAGCTACTGTTTATTGTTTCTTGTTGCTATTATTATTGTTATTATTATTTTTATATTATATTTATATTTTTTGACGAATACAGCGAAATAATAATTGATAATATTTTGCGGTTTTACTCAAAAAAAAAAATAACTTGAGATTTAAGATCAAATTGTCTCGGCTTTGGGTAATTGATTAAGCATTAAGGGTGTTTTCTAAACATCGATTTATTGCAGACTTATTGACCTATTTGACTCTTTCTTAAATAAGTCGGTCAAGCTGTTCCGATTGCTTTTACCGACTTATTTTGACAACCACAAAACGAAGCAAATTTAAAAGTTTTTTATTTTAAAGCGAATTAGATTTAAATAAAATGGTCGTTCCTGTATTATTTTAGTTTTCTTATTAATAATTCTAAATATATGCTTTAATGTTTTACTTTGTTTAGTTAGAAGAGTTGAAGTTCCTGAAATTATAATTTTGATTCTATTTAGTCTTTGAATTGAGTTGAATTTTCAGATGACGGCAGCGACGAGTACTATTATATTGTACTAATTGTTTGGTGGTTTGAATTCAATTAATTTTATTTAATATTTGTCAGGAGAATTGAGTTGGATTAATTAATACTAATCATTACATTTAACTGCTTTAATTTTATTATTTAATACTTCAATATTTACCATTTTTTATTAGTATTCCTATAGTAAAAACGATCACTGGAAATAGTATAAGTTATATTTCAGATAATTTAATATAATTTTAGGATTCTGATTGCTGGATATATTAAATATATTAAATAATTATGTTGTCTTGTACTAACCGTGTTACATTACATTTCAACTAACAATTTACTAACTATTAACTACTAAGGTGTTTGAAACCGGGCCATAATATTTCCATAATAATTAATTCACCTTTCCTGTACCACCATCTTGTTATATATAAAAGAGCGTGTGGATGGGCCCGGTGTCAACCGGGAATCTTACTTAGGTTTGATCGCACATTCCAATCAATTAATCAATCAGTCAAAATAACATGGTCTCTAACTAACACTCCATATACCGGAGGTTGTATTTGGATTTCTATGGATATCTTAATTGGCCAAGAAGAATTCTATTAATATATTTGGTCAGAATACAAAATTCTATAAATTGTCCCCGTGGATGGAAAGCCCTGATTAGTTTTTCTAACTGACATGGTCCTCAACAAATACACTATAATTTCTTTAAACCGCCCATTTTTCTCAGAGTTGAATTTTGACCACTGCGGTTGTCTCATTTGATTTCAATAATTCTTCCTAATTAAGGATTCCACCTTTTCAAAATTTATAAACCGGCACATGGATTTGGTTGAGTAAAATCGATTCGTGCTGGGCTTTTCTAAAACTTTGTCGGACATAAAATTGATTTTATATTAAAGAAAATCCATTTACGAAATTATTCAGAAAGTTTCAGAATTTTCTTATGATTTGTTTGTGAGCAATATCGAGTGTGCATTTTCGAGAATTTCCGTAAAAGTAATAAACGCGTCGTTTTTCTTAATTATTATTATTATATTTTTTTGGTTTTTATTAAATTATCAATGTTCATATTATTTAGGTAAGCAGCAATATATTAATTTAGTATTAATTTTCAGGAATTATACATATTGCTTGTGAAATAATTTTTCTTTGTAAAATTAATTGCTGATTGTGTAGTTTAGAATTGTATTGTCTTTGTGTTACTAACTATATCGTCTCTACCTAGGTGTATGAAATCGGGCCGATTCAACAATCAGTTTTGTTTAGGAAGTCGAAAAGTATTAATATAGTATTCATTTCCAGGTGATTTCCAGATACATGTGAAATAATAACATTTTTTCTTAGGTTGCTGATTTAAAGAAGCAATTGTTGATGACCAATACATCATTATCCATTTAACCTATTAAACCTTTATCCTTCCCCAAGTAGATTAGTTTTGTGCTGTCTTTGTGTTACTAACTATCGGCTATACCTAGGTGTCTGTAACCGGGCCGATTCTGTCCCATGTAACTAACCTATCCAATCCTTCGGTTTTGTTATATGTAAAAAAAAGTTTACGGTGGGCCCGGCGTCCCCCGGGAGCTCCTGTGTAAGAACTTGGTCGTGCATTCAGAATCAATCAATCAATCAATCAATCAATTCGCTATATAGAACCCAGTAGAGTGGATGGTCTATATGAAAATGTTGTTGAGACCCGTGTGTAAGTTTTTAACACGAATAACATTACTATGATATTTATTAAAAATGTATTCCACACATTTTAACTGTTGACTGTTTTTTTTTATGTCAATATGTCAGATACTCTAGGCTACCTATATAACTTCCAGGCCACTAAGTAGTGATGCTTGTTCTGCTGGACGCTAGGTGGTGTCAGAAAATTTGTGAACTCAAAATGATGCAAGAGTGTCGATCTGGTGTAACGATTTGTAATATGGTCACCCGGTACGGATTAATTTTTTTAAAAAAAATATAAACGATTCGTTTTTGTTGTAGGATTAGAATGTGCAATTTGGTTTTTGTCATAAAAAAATACAAATGAAATATAGAGAAAAAATAGAAAAAAATTTCGGATCGATAAGTGATCAGTTGTTCAGAGATAAGCTAATCAAACTCACCTACAGCATTGACTGGGGTTAAAAAAAAATTAAATAAAATTAAATATTATACATATATAGATATAAGTGACAGTTACCGTGTTTATCCCTTTTGTGATTTACTAACACAATTGTGCGAGTACGGCAAAAGTACCATGTCAAAAATTTATTTTTGTATGTGTTTTGAACCAATTTACACATTTGCGCATTCCTGTCAAACTTATTTCGCCCGAAAAAAACACTATAACTATACATACAATTGTGTGGGTTGCATTTCAAATCAAGCGTAATTTTTTATCAAAAACGCCATTACATACTATGATATTTTACTCACACATTTGTGTGGTTTGGGCTTTAATTAAGCCATTTTTTTATATTTTTTGGGTGAAAAAGGGTTATATTAAAGTTTAAGGCATGAAAAATCGTATGTGTACATGGATAGTTAAGAATAGTGAATAGTGAGTCAATTAAAGTTGACTTTCGTATGAAAATAATAAAAAAATTATCTAACGGGGTTGAAGCAAGCCTAGTACTTAATAAAACCGTGCTCATACTATTCGAAACGGTTGGTTATTCTTATATGGAGAACGGGATCAGTCGATAAGCTGTGATCGTGGTGAAAATTAAAATAGGGTGTGCAGGAATAACCTGACTCGCCTAAAACTAGAAATATAAATAACATAGACAACAATAAAATAATAAATACATTAAGCAACAATAAAATTAAAGATTCATATTATCTTGCTAAAACCCCCTCAGTAATTATATTTATTAGTAATAATTGTTACTAAAAGAAGAATCACCGAAAACTTAACGGAATCAGAATAACATATGGATGTATCTATCTTCGACCTCTACCATCGGATCCACAACGCTACGGTGATTTTTATCAAGCCAGCTTGTAAGTTAATTTTAAGTTAATTTAGTTTTTAAAATTATAACAAAAAAAAAAATTGTTTGAATTAAATAAAATCATTATAAAGTTTAAAATTTTTAGATACAGTTTTTTTTGTTTTTACATTGATTAAATAGTATTGAGAATAATGATTGGCTGATCTCTGAAAATTATTTCTAGTGATGAGGGTGCCGAATAAGAGTGCGAAATAGTATTTTTTTTTTGATACATTTTTGTTTGTAAATTACCTTGTACACTGGCATTAAGCGTGTGTAATCGAACCCCCATGATTCCGGAAGAACTATCCCAAAATATTGTTTAGATCACGCGTTGCTAACCGGAACAGCAACCCAGTGTTACACTGGTTCATTATCTACTTTTAAATTTTATAGTAGCGGCGGTATCTGCTTTTATATTAATGTATTAATGACTTTGTTCCGGATACCTCTCAAAAGTTGGCATATATAATATATTCTTCCTAAAACATCTTATTATTTTATTGTTGGTTGATTTATTGCAAAAATATTAGCCTTAAGGATATATTGAATTTCAAACTATAAAATTGTCGATACAATACAGTATTGGATTACGAGCTAACCCAAACACAAAATTTCACATCACCTCGACAATATGTCATATCTTCGAATATGTATTCGTATACAAACTAAATTCAACATATAACAATACCTCAAAATATACCACCAAATCTCACCTCTTATTTTTTATCTCGTCGTAACCATAAGTCCTTCTATATATAGTTTATTACTTGTGGTGGTAACCATGAGAGTCGTAAAATTAACAAAACAAAATAAAAACGTATACAGCAGCAGAAAAATTGATCTTTGATGATACTTTAAATTTATATATAAAAATCCAGAAAGTCGTAAAAAGCTTCCTATATACCAAAAATCCATAACATCAACTCACCACCATCACCGCCCGCAACCGCACCAAACAAAAACCAATTTATTTAAAAAAAAACGTATAAATATTTGATAAATCAATCTGTTCTGTGGAGATGATGGCGAGTAACATTATGTATGTACAAAATTTTCGTTGGCATTCTGCCAATTCTGGCATCAACCTCGTTACATTATAAAAATTTCGATATACAAAACAAAAAAAAAACTGAGCGGTACTTACTATTCAAATACCATGTACAGCATTCCTTCCGAACTATATGTTTCCAGTAGTTCGACGATATGTGGATGTTTTAACATGTGACATATTGTTGCTTCACGTTTCAAATCTGTAATGAAGAAGACAAAATAAACCGAACATTATAGTAATACGAAAATCGATAAGGTGACTTAAGAAATAGGTAAAAATAATATTATGGGTATAGTTTCGATAAGGGGATGATATGGAACATGTCAAACTAGGATTTTCAACCTTTCGTTCATTTTTATTTATTAAGACTATTTGTGAGCTGGTAGATTGACTGTGAAATTAATACATTTGCAGTCATGTTATATATATGGTCTATGTGGTTCTTTATTGTTGATATAAATATAGTAAAACGAACTAATCGCAAATAATCTTGGAAGATTACATATGAAGCTTAGGTCTCTGACTTCGATAAGAATAGTGTTAAGTCTGTACCGTTACCTCAAATAAGCTTATCTCGACATAGACAAATAACATTCATTAAATAATTATAGTTTGATGTTCAAAGGACATGACATCAAACCAATTAAATTATAGATCAATACTCGCACGTACGTTAATTAGATTTTTGATCCGTTTGAGAATACATATTTAAAATTATTATTTTCATTAATTTGGAATTCGCAGATATTACTTGCGGACGCGATATACGTTAGGTGACAACAACCTTTAACCAACGCGGTGACTTTGGGTATAACACAGAAGAAACATAATGAAGAGAATTGATTAGTACAACACAAAGGTATCAGCACTCAATTAACATGGTGACATACATTTATTGATGCTTTCGACCGAGCTTTACTGGAAAAGTGGTGCAGTAGATAAAGCTTCTGCACATGGACTGAGAGGTACTACATTTGAATCCCACCAAAACCTGATGTTAATAAACACAAGCAAGACCCCAAGACGGGCAGAGCGAAAAAATGAAATAACGTATTGTTACCCCAGAACAGCAAATTAAAGAACTGAAAGACGTGATTAAGTCTCTGGAGGTGAAAGTACAAGAAGTTGAAAATAGATGGGACTACCGAATTTACCAATTGAAGCAGAAGACTAGTGATACAAAGTCAGATTACAAGTTGGAGCCCGCGTTAAATTCCAGTCTGGATACAACGATAAGGAATATCAAAAGAATTGCAAGGGACGCAAGGGAGCTCGAGAGAAGATTTGAAACCTCAGTCATTCGACGGTTAAACTCAGCCCGAGACTTCTGTGTAAGGAATAATGAAAAAGCCCACCATTTTTGAGTTTGTCGTGAGTAGAGATATTATTAGTATATTTGTTGGGTGGTCAAACGTTTTCCAGGGTGACATCCACACGATTACAATAACTTTGCCATCCCAAATTATCTTCGACGGATACAGCATTTAATTAAAGTTGAACAACGAGTTCTGTAATTTATGGGTGGCTGACCACGAGGCCATTCGCATTAATTTTTGGTTATCGGTGGAAAGCACCGCAACGTGTAAGTGGCCAACCGACCATCTGTAAAGTTTATTTTCTACGGTTAAGGCGAAAAGACGCCCAACGATCTTCGGTAAGGCGTGCCAACGCCCAACCCATACGCGGCAGCCTATCAAGGCCATTCAACGGTGAAAGTGACCGTAGCGGTTTAAGGCAAAACAACACCCAACATTCTGGTTACCGGTGAAAGGCACCGCAAGAGACAGGTGGCCAGCCAGTTGTATTTTTGGTTTACGGCGGAAGCCGCCCACCGGTCCAGGTGTGGCAATTAACCTTACGGCTGAAGACCCCCAACGGTTTCGGGTATGGCAATTCACCTGTGGCATGACGGCACCAAGGCCGCAACAGGGCGGTACGATTTTTTTATTATTTTTTGATTTTGTTCTAAAATTCTATTTTCTACTTTTTCAAATTTTTTATTTCATTATTCAAAATTTGAATTTTTTTTTTTAATATTGTAACCGAGTGCCGAAGAGCTATTGTTTGTCGCACGCTCGGTGCTCGTTGGTCTTGTCTCCCGTTCGGCGGCCATCTTTTTGATGTCTTTTTCTTTCCTTTTTTTTGAAAATTTTATTTTTGCATTGATATCCACCATTTTGTTTTGTTGTCGTTAATTGAAATTAAAACTTTTTTACGGCGCCTACTGGCATTCGGCCTCATTTTTTTTTCGTCCCATGGGTTGGATTTCTACCAATGTTTTTACGATTTTTGCATTTTTTCTTGCTTTTGGGTAATATTAAATAATAAAATGAACGGGTTCAATGTGATGAGAGGGGCTCTCATTCTGTGCCGGATTTACATGCTGGGCTTGTCACTCCCATTCATTCCCTTGGCAGGACATCCACAGGGTCGGAGTGGCAGGTCAAGCATATGTGTTGTCCATTCGAGGGCGACGTTAAAATCCAGCGTCTCCTCGTGGCACTTCGGCGGTTTCAGGCTGTCGAAGTGTGAACTGTGGGAGAATCGTTGGAGGTATCTCCGGGTGAAGAGAGGCTTTGTCTATTGGGGAAACGTCCCTACTCTTCTATGTTGCTTCGCTGTGGCTGGGCATCGGCCTTACGGGGTCGATGGGTCTTCAGCAGACATTGAACTTGTCGCTCGGGGAGATCCGGTCGCCAACGGTTGGACACGCTCCGTTATTATTTCTTTATACACATGTACCTCAAGTTTCGTCCGATAAATTTCGGCGGAACATCCGGGTTTTTATTTTTTTAGTTTGCGTTTTTTATATATAAATTTCTGTAAACACAATTATTGATTTACAATTTTACTGGTGACAGTTTTATTTCGCTGTTTCGCTTTCATCAGTGTTTTCTTGAGTTCAATCAGTGTTGGTAATCCCCTTTTTTGGCTGTGCTCAAGAGACACAATTGGTGAATTATTGATTTTGCGTTTTCTTCTTCATTTATTTCTCTGCAACATATGGCTGACTTATATATTCAATTCATCTAAGTCCTTCACATATTCTTTCTAGCTGTTTACCGCTTTCTTGCTTTTAGTTTTTTAGCAATTTCTATAAGAATCATTCTTTTTGTCCCTTCCAGACGCCGAATCGTACTGTTTCAGTGACTTTCGGGTTGGAATTTTTTTATCTTTTATTAGGAACGGTTGACTCTTCCGAGAATCCATGGAGACAACTTTCTTTGATAAGGGTGAACTTTCTAAAACAAAATCTAGTTTTCCAAATGGCGTAATGCCGAAATCCTTTCGGTGTGTTTTCCATTGTGTTGATCTTTGCGGGTTTGGTTGCGGGGAATATTTTATTTCCTACCAGCCCTTCAGTATCTGTGGAAGCGGACTAGATTTCGCTTATCCACCACCTTAGGGTTGCGCATTCTAGTGGTTACGCGCTCCGCCGAGACAAATTTTCTTTAAGAAATCATTTAATTTAAAATTCTACTAAAATGTATAAAATATAATAATTATTTTTTAAATAAATTACAAACTCATTAATGAATTATTTGCGCTGTCAATCAAGTTATTTGAATGCTGCCAACTATTTAAACAGGCAAAAGTATATAAGTGAAGTTAGCTTAGGAAGTCACCCTAGAAAAAAATATTAATTGCATCAGGCAACACTAAAGTTATATTTTCATACCAGCGGTTTCTGGGAACCATGCAGTAAAACAGTTCATTTTTGGGCTAAACAGGTGTGAGTCTATAGCACTAATCAGAACGGTACGATTGACTTGACATTTTTATGCTACGTAGGAAATGTGATGTCAAGTCGCTAATATTAGGTTTTGTTTCCAGGAGACATGAAAGCAAATCGCTGTTAAATTTTGGGTCAATTCAAATATGAGTCTGTAATGTCAACCGCAACGGTAGGATTATCTTGAAATATGTATGGTCAGTAACTGACTTGATGACAAGTGGTTACCAGCAGGTTTGGTTTCTAGAACCACCGATTTCTGGAACCAGCACGGTACAATAAACTTGAAATTTGTATGATGCGTAAAAAGGGTATTGACAGGTCGTTTCTATCACGTATGGTTTCCAAAACTTTTGATCCCAGGAGTTATTAATGCAAATCCCTGTGATATGTATTGGTTTTTTATATATTCCAGGGATTATTAAAATTGCAACTCCATTTATTGTAAGACTATGCGTTTTTGTATACTAGCTTGGGTCAGTTTCGACGATTTTTTAAATCATAAATTTTAACCGTTTTAATTGCTGTTAATTCAAATCTTTATTTATCATAAGAATCTTCAAAGCAATTCCTAATAATTAAATTTTTTCGAGACATATTCGAATTTTAAAAATGTAAAGCTTTATACCTTAAGAAAGGGCAAACACATATTTTCGCGCCTGAAATATGAATTTTATTTTCAAACGCCAAATTGGCCCCTCCCTTTACCTTGAACTTTTATATATTTTAGTTTAGCCCGATGCACTTATTCGGAAACTTTAAACGTTAATCAGTACATGTCTTTAAATTTATAAGCCAACCCAGTAATTGCTACTAACATCAAAACTGAACTTGCTCTTGATGGATATTTAATTACCATGCCGCAGGTTGGCAGATTCCAAAATATAAAATATATTATATCTCTGTCTGCTAATGTTGTTTGATTAGGATTTTAAATTATTTTATGATGACACTGTACCATTTATGTACAAATATAATACACTCGTATATTAAAATCGCGCATTGCTGACAGGTGGAAATCAAAACGAGATGAAAATTATATTAAAAAATCGTTTAATATTCGATGATGTGGAAAAGCATCATCATTGACTTGGAGACGCTATTTAAACCGTTATCATTTCCACCAAAAAAACGCTTTCCATATCGCATACAGCGCACACATATTTTTACACATACAAACACCTTTGATATTTTTTATGGTATATTGTGTCGGCAATAAAAAGCTAATTTATGACAATATTAGATTTGTTCCGTTCTATGATGTACGCTCTATCTCTGTACATATTCATGCTCGTGTAAGCCTTGTTAAGTTGTTTGTCATGTCGTCGTTGTCGTCTTCGTCATCGAACAAAGTGAACATCATTAATGGTATAGCAATATATAAAAAACAGTGACAGACTGTGTATATTAAAATGAAGGCATACATTTTAAATACACAAATACAAAGAAAAATCGGAAAAGGAGGAAAAGCTTTTTGTAGTTTTTCTTTCCTGAATTTTTTTTTATTTAATTTTTTGTTTTCTGCATGTGCTTTTTGTTGTACATGATTGTTGTTTTTATGAATTAACCTTCTAGTTTCTAGTTTTTTCCTTCGTTGTGTACTTTACCATTATGCTGTGCTTCTACATATCGGAGTATACATAGTTTGACGCAATACGTTTTTTGTGTTGCTCGTTGTCAGGATTTTTAGTTTTATTATTTTATAGAAAGGAAACATGAACCACACATATTCCGTTTTCCAACTGAAGTAGTTACAAAGGAAAAGTTTTTATTTATATTTGGGTTTGTCCTTGTTCGGCTTTAACGTGCATACATACATATTTTAAAATGTTATTGTTACTTTAGGGCACGTTTTTACTGCTTAGGTATAGTCAGTTGCCGGTTATAGTAGTATGAATATACTCGTTGTGCCTATAGGGCAACTTATTTATTAATTTTAATTAGCATAATTCAGAAGGACATATGTACACATTTTACAGGGTGAGGAATTCAAATTGAGACTCATAAATAACTCAAAAACCAACGACTCAAGCAAAGAAGAAATAACGTAATTTTCTTTAGTTATATAGATCAAACGACTTTTCCAAAGTAGGACCAAACATGTAAGACTCAAAAAAATGATCACGTTGCTGGGTTTTTTTAAACATAATAAGTCACAATAAAAAAAAAAAACTTTAGAAGGTCTACTAAATCAAAAAAATAAATAAAATCGCGTTATTTACTCAATTAATTTATTATTTCATTATTTATGATGATCGCCGCCAATTATATTTGCTTTCGTTATTTTCATAATCCCCTCGACGCGGTATACTTGATCCAGTAACACCGTCGCAGAATTAGAATAATAATTGCTTTGGGATAATAACACTTGGTGAAAAAAAACCACTGCAACATTAAGTGTTATATCTGTGTGGAGTAGTATGTTTGTCCTTAACAGAGACATCCTATGTTGTATTGCTTCAGTTTATCGCGTTTTACGATTTTCCGTGAACCTCCACGGCTTTCTAATACTCGATACACATGGTCTCGTTGCGTCTCTGATTTATCTCTAGCGCTCGCACTATTGCACTCTTTTACGGTTCGATCTTTTAGCATTCTCCAGGCCTACCTTCTATGTTGCATTTAGGTCCTCCGCCTGTCTGTCTAATCCGTGGATTGAACGCGCTTTCTTGGACGCTCTTCTCTGTCTGCTCATATCCAATTCCTGATACTGCCTATGCCTCAGCATATTCCAGCACTTCCTCTTCTCAACTCTAACACGTACCACCTAAGCACGTCTCTCTATCCTGAACTTCTTTAGCTCATTAATCGTACTACTGAAATTTTCTACTGGGCTACCCCTTCGGATCTTTAATTTTCTTGGTAAGCCAACTTGTCGCTCTTTTTCTCTGGCCGTGCACTTTCTTCACGCAATTTTACACATTTCGGTATTTGACTGAACCTTAGCATCTGGCCTTGCGTGTTTCCTGAACCTTGTGTTGTTCTCCGTACTCCATATACCGACGTGACCGACGGTCTGGTGAATCGTGAATGGCACCAAAGGCGCGCTGCTAAATAAAAACACTTTGGATCGAATTAAAATTTACACACGAGACTGTCGGCACATAGGCGAAAATCAAGTGTCACTCTTATGTGTTCAGTAAACCAGTTCAGAGAGGGTTCTCTGATATAGGTCCCGCACAAGCAACGCATAGCAAACATTGTTCCTCTAGCACTTGCCTGCACCATTACACTGCGCAAATCTAAAGGTGGGCCATTTGGTTAGATTGTTTGCAAGTAGTCGACCTCGAAGCAGCTCGTCTATATAGCACTCAGCAGATTTATCGGGCTATATGATTTCTGTTTTTTGCACCCATAGGCAAGAATTTATATGCAACGGTATTGCCGATAAATACTAGATTGTACCAAATCTTTATAACAATTCTTCTACACTAACTCAGATACCTGGTAGATTACCTCCGGGAATAACCTTCCGGTCATTACTCCCATTACCCAGCTTTAATTTTCCCTCAGTCACTCAGCCCGATTATTATTCCCCAAAAGGTCCTTTTCGTCAGGAGTAACATATTTTTTTTTTAATATTTTCGATTAAACGGTTTCGTGTTTGAAAAGCTAAATATAAAACTATACCACACTAAGTATATGCCGCAAAAAATTGTTTCTCGATAAATTAGCTCTATAAATTCTAATTATCCTCTATCTAGAACAGTAAGCCGTTTCATGATATTTTAACTAGGAGGTGAGATATGGTATTTCTAGTCAAGTGATGCCCCAAAATCGGAAAGTAGGTACTCCTGGATAATACATTTTCCCATACAAATGACCATTTTCTAACAATGCTCCAGCCGTCATGGGAATTCACATGGGTAAACTCTATGCCATGCTGAGCAAGAAACTAATAAAATCTGAGCCAACATTTGGGAGATTTTAAGAAAATCGTCATGAAAATTCATTCAGAACCTTAATAATAAACAAATGACGGCTCATAATAGTTTCCCGTAACTTTACGCAATCTCCATGCTTTGCATGGCATAGAGAATTCCCTTGTGAATTTCCACGACGATTGGAGCATTGTTAGAGAATGATCATTTGTATGGGAAAATGTATTAGAGTTTTCAACCTGAACTCGAATTCGTCATAATAATAAAATTGAAAAACAAAAGTTTACTTCTAACGAAATGGTTATTGGAGTAGATACCCGATCGGCTAGCAAGCAAGCAATTTGCTAGCCAAAATCGTCGCTACTCAATCAGTTTTATCAAGGAAATTTGAATTTCGAATTATGTTTCTCAAAAAAATTTTGTTTTTTTTTTGCGATTGCACAGTAAATTTTAAAATCTATTTAATATTGATAAATATGCGAAAACGAATTACAATTACAGGGGGCTAATGTCCGGGCGATAATATTCGTGAGCTGGAAAACTCAGCCTGCCTAATTTCGGGATTTCTAGCTTCAGTAATATGTTCCAACAAGTTACTTGTAATTGTTGTAGGCTCTTCTTCAGTTCCAAAATGGTTCGCACGTTCAAAATTAGTCGGCAAATTTTTGAAAATATTTGTATTATTTTCGCTATCGTCCGGCATGACATTCATTGACTGCGACATGATTGTCACATTCCGCCCAAGTAAATAGTTTCAATCTATATTTAAATTCCAGCCCCGTAGGATGATCGTGTAGCCCACCGATTGCTCGCAGAATTCCAAAAAATCCTTCTAAAGGGTCCTGATTCAATCTGTATTTCAACAGAAATCTTATATCGTATTTCGGTAGAGCCTTCGAACTAATCAAAATTCCTTTTTGGATAGGCAGTTTTGATTTTGATCAGCAGTTTTGAAGATTAGAAATTACATTTTTCATCTCTTCTCTCGGGTTTTTTTTCTGACAGTCTACTATTGAAGATATCAAACCAATCGTTAACCTAACAAATAAAATTATGGTATTACGTATTAAAAAAATTTATTTTTTCTAATTCGCTTAAAGTTTTTAATAAATTTGCACATTCCTGCCAGTCGCCACTCCGTAAAATCCCTAAAACAAAGACATACGCAAAATTGCTTTTGAATTAGTATGTGAGAAAAGTTGTGTTGCAAATTTTACTTTCTGTCTGCCAGCATTTTTGACGGTTAAATGGTGATTTGTTAACTTCTGGGCTATATTTAAATCTTCAGAATGATCGAGGTGCTCCAACAGAGGTTTCTTGGTTACTGTTTTGCCATATAATAAAAATTCGGAATCTAAGAAATGATTGAATAAATCCTTTCGTTGCTGTTATCGGGATGCAAAAAGAATGAAGTTTCTTCAGAAATCCCAAGCGGTTTGCCACTACTTTGAATTCTATGTTATTCAGCTTCCTAATTATTTGGAATATAAGTGACTTGTTTAAAGTTCGGTCGAAGTCATAAAACAGTGGTTGTTTCCAGTTACAAAACGTCCCACGAGCCATTATAACTTGAACATAATTGGCGTGTTTTAAGAGTGTGTCAGAATTCCGATCATACTCGTAACGTTTTCTAACTTCATCGGCTAAAATAATGCACACTTTATCGAGATTAGTCATTGAATACAATTTGTTTACACGGCGAACTAGTCTTTCACTACGCTTGTTGGCAATTTCACTAAACTTTTTTTGGAAATCGATTAAACAGATTCAATGTTGGAATTGCTGTTTTCGTTAATTTTTTTGGAGTGTTTTGGTCTTTTAGCAATTCGCCCATTAAATTTCTTTCAAAGTCATCTGCCTTAAAGTGTTTACTACAAATTCTACTGTTTTTTGGTACAAATTTACCGGATCGAGAATATATATTTTGATCCATTCTTTACATAACCTTACATTTTTGGGGAATGTAAAATATCTAATTAAATTTTATTTACTATCAGTACTTTTTAGATTTTTATTATTACTGCTCTTACAGCCAAATACCGCGCACATTACCATAATTAATAATTTGTTAGAAGTGAAAATTCATTTTATTCAACAATTTAATTTATTTATTAATTTATTTGACAAAGTTTAAAGAAATTTAATTCTCTATCGTGCACAATAACGGGGTTGTATTTGTTTTGTCACGCGATGACGAAATAAAAAACAAAGAGAAAACGAAAATCATGCGCGTGAGCATATCTTTTTAAATTTCTATATCGGGGCTGGATATAAGTTTTGCGTAAATAGGCGACTGTCAGTGACGTGATAAACTTTAGTTTCGTATTGTGATTCACCTACACTCTCACAGAACAACAACACCAGGCTCTTCTCTGGTATATGCGATGGTGGGTATTTACACGCCATTTAATACTCGTCGACTACTCGTAGACAACGCCTACCGCCCGTAAACAAAGTCAAATACACGTAGACAATGATGGCAACTATTTCTTATAAAATGCATGCCAATAGTGATTGAATGGTCTACATATTTTGAACTTCTGTTTGCTGAGATTTCAGAAACGAGAGAACATCACTAAGTGTGTAGCTATTTCCATTGGTTTATTGCTAATAAATAAAACAGTAAAGATTAAATTTATATTGAAATATTTTATTTTTGAAAACGGAGATTCGGTTTCAAAAATTAAAACCATAATCACACTTATGTAACATTTAAGATGACTATACCCTCAATAGCCATTAGTTTGTACTAGTCATTGATAGTTGTCACTGTCCCATAAAACTTACTGTTTCTAAAATTTAATCCAAAATTACCCACTAAATTGTTTATTATCCACCATCGATAATAAATAATTCGACAACTGATAATAAACCTAAAATTAAATTTGTGAATTAGAATAAAGGTTGTTGTTGGAACAGAGGTACGCTACGAACTAACATTAAATTATTGTAGTTCCGATAATTAGTTTAGTCAAAAAAGTGAAAGTAAATACAAATTTTATCGAAAATGCTAAATTCGGCTATGCGATAAAAAGGTAAAAAATTCGAAATATATATATTTTACTGACATCTACTGGAATTTGAACAAACTAAAGAAATATGAAATTGAATTGATTACTTGCATAAAAAACTTTAACAGTACAGTTAAATGATTTTGGGCCGTTAAACGATTAAAAGAATGATTTGGAAGGTGGAAATGGAAGCTCGCTTAAATCGGAAATATAGACCAGCTGGAAAGTATCGAAGACGCTCTGAAACACACATAATGACTACTAAATTCAAATACTTTCTCTATTTTGATTTGCTTGATCTCTTTTTGGCACATACATAGGTAGGACTGCGACAAAAGATAAATAAATTATTGTTTTCGTTGTTTGGTTGGTGGCGATGCAGTTTTTTTTTTCGAAATATTATTCGAGTAGTGAACGTCATTTGAATCACATCTCGTGGTTCTAAATAAAAATAAAATTTAATTAAATTAAATTAAATTTTTGGTGTTGCAGACATTTTTTTGTATGAAAATTAAAATGTGTAATTAGTACAATTTGGGTTGTGAAAGAAAATTGTATATTAATACAATTTAAAAAATTTGTATGATAAAAACTAGAAAACTGTATAAAAACCTTATATGTATGTAAGCTCAAATTTATTAATAAATTTTGTTTTTGTTTTTGTGGAGTTTTCATTCGTGTTTTTTAGAAGTGATTTGACAGTGGTGAACTAAATTTTCTTACGATCATATGTGCCTAAATTATCACCTGTATGATCTGGCATTAATTGTTTTCTAGGGGTGAGGTCCATTTTGTATCGAACGAGGTATACCATCATCCGAAGGGTGTAACAAAATTTCATCTAATTCTGTTACTGACCTATCCCAATAACATAGTTTTCCGCATAGCATGACCTCGAAGATAATATCTTCACCTATTCCTAATGTAATAAGTCCGTCATGTTTTAATTTTTACATTTTCTTTTAGGGTTTATTTCAAGGTAACATAATTCATTCATAATAGAATACTTTATGTGCCGCGGGTTAAATGAACTTAAATATATTAAATACGTGTGCATTATAGGTAAGTGACAATGACCGATACAATTATTGAAAATGTTGTAAGTGTTGTTGTACACAATTTAACAAAAATGCAAAAATCTAACAAGGGCACGGTATTTTTAATGATCATCAAAAATTTGTATGACATGATTGAGAGTGATTTCAATTTATGTACTAAAAATATTATTCCCCCCCCCCCCCCCCCCCTTTCAATCAAATTTTTGATGAACAAATAAACTTAACGCGGTATGAATTTTTGGTTGGGAAAAGGCAATCAGTTTTTTGCGAGACCAACGTGTGGTCATTTTTTTTTGCTGATTTGGTGTTGGAAATAGTTTTTTAGATTTTTGATAAGTTTTTTTTGAGGGTTAAAGCTTTAGGTTTTTAAATAGTTCCTAAGTGTTTTCATTTTTTTTGTGTTTTGTTTTGCTGTTAATAAAGTAGTGCCTGCTTGTTTAAATTAACCGCGACCGTTTTTTTTTTTGTTGATTTGGTTTTCGGTGATTGTTTTTTTGCGTGCAGATTTTTTTGCTGGTGGTACTGGTATGTTAAGCAGAGTGGAAGGCGTTTACTAATAACTAAATAATAATAGTGAGGTTGCTCCCGACAGAAGGTAATAAGAAATTGTTGACGCCAAGCGGCTATTTTCTTTTACCAACCTAGATAGCATCCCACTTTACTAACATTGTTTTTGTCAATTAGGGCCTATAGGCGAAATAGTTTTAATTAGGTTAGAGCAAAAAAAGTCTGACTAGACATTTTTACAAAATACAACCACGGTCAGGGCTGCCACGTGATAAGCTGATAGGCTTACCCACTACTTCAGAGCGATACCCCAATTCCGTCCTCATCCAGCATATTTTTTTTATTTCCTTATTGCGGTAAACTAGGCCACTATCCGGGTGCCCCAAAACCCACACCGTTCCCCTCTATTAGATTGAGCTGCGGGAACCAACGTGGAATGGGACACCGAATGATAGCGGCAAAATTCTGTGAAACTGGGTTGGCTTTAACGGTTGTTAAGCTAACACGTTTCAAGGGGTGGCGAGACGATCTGGTAGGGTAAGCTCATCACGCAAAAAAAATAATTATTTTTGATTATTATATTATATTTTATTATTATAATTTTCAAATTTTATTATAATTTGCTTAATTTACTGATTTCATTTAGATATAAATTATTTTCTTTGATTTTTTTTTTAATTTTATAAATTCAATGTTTGGTTTAGAAATGTATGTAACGGTTAGTGTTTCCGTTTTTTGCACCCATTTTGATGTTTTGATTGCATTTTGTGTTTGGTCCTTTTGATTTTCTTATTCGACAAAGCCATACTAATGAGTATGTAAACTTATTAAGGGGCTTGACATTGTGAGGTAGCAGGGGGGGGGGGGGTGAAAAGGATCTCTATACCTGGATGATCCTACCAGCAGACAGAGCTGTGCATTGGAGTAATAGGAATCATCCAATTTATCTAATCTGTTGGTCTTTAAACCAAAGCGTTACAGATCTAGGCATTGATTTCTTTATATTTGTTGTGAAATTTTATGTATGTTCATTATACCGTGCAGGAAGAAGATGCTGTCCAGGTTCACTATATAGTGACACTTTTAACGGCGATTGTTGTAGAATTGCATTCTTTTACTATGTAATCTTGCTTTCGACCCCAGCAGCTTTCGTTTAGATGGATAATGTATGTTCAGATACACAAATAGATCTGCGTAATTCTAGCAAATCAGACGGCAGCTCGCTAATAGCAAAGAGGAGGATCAAATTACGTGTCTCAAAAAATCGATCAGTTTTAGTTGTTAAAGGTGCAAAATCAAATCTGTCATTGGCCAAACCGTTTTGCCGATAGTCATTTATCCGGTCAAGTGAACAGCAAAATTATTTCTGAAGTCGTTATCACCCACGTTGACAATGGGAATCTTAATAAACACATAACAAAAAACAAGTGATTAATAAAAATGTGTTTATTAAGCATAAGTGTGTTTCGCCAAGTGCCTACGGCAAATAGCGTAAAAAGAATGGGAATCTGATATAATGGTTGAATGATCAAAGAAATATTTTAGGAATACATTTCAAAACATTTCAATCCGATTTCGAAAACATTTAAAATTATTTATTCTGATGACACATGTTTAGGCGTTTAGAGTAACTGAGTTATGTGTGAAATGATAAAAAAGATAAAACTTATAGCGCTATATCCTAAAGATGCTTGGATTTTTCAGCTGTATCGATACCGTCTGAGATTTGAGTGGCAAATACTGTCCTGTTTAATAGGAGTTCAATAAATCATGCACAATTCTTGAACATAAAAAACGTTCTATCTGTGCAGTTCATTAGTTTGCACCTAGGTGGCTCCGATTTCTGTCATGTGCTGCTGGCATATGGCCAAACTCGTCATATTGGATATCCCTGAAATGTCTCTTTCACATCTAGATTTGGTTGATGAAGTATGACTTTCAGAAGACGAAACACTATTTTCATTTGTGGAACTGGGGCATTTATGCTTCTTCAGATTACTTGTATGGCCCACAATAGCCAAACAATTTCCAACCTCCATCCGAAAATCTATAGTAGATCGATAACGTTCCTTTTCAGTATGTGTAAATCACAATCTCGTTTGTATTCTAGCCAACTAGATCAAATCGCGGAATCAACGAATGTATGAAAGTACTGGTCCAACAAATCTAAACCGCCCATACTCGAATTGTATAACCGCACTACTTCTGGTCTCTAAACTTCGACATATTTATTTAATTCCTTTTCCCACCTATGAACCGTATCAGTACTCCCAACACCTACAAAGTTTCATCCAAGGTTTATTGGCTTTATTATCATTTCATTTAACTACAATAATTTTTTTGTCACGACTTGTGACCGTGTCTGGGAAGCCCCGATTTTTTTTTAAATTTCTTTATCAGTCGTGGTTGGTGGATTGACAAATCTATTAACGCGTATGGTACCAGTTGGTATTCCACCATTGATGCCCCATGGATTCGGCTTACCTTTCATGTATTGTTTAATTGATAAGCAGCGCCCCTTGAAAGAAATTATTTGCTGATCTATTGAAATACTTTCTTCGACTGGTATAGTTAGCCAATGCGAACGAATTGCTTCGATCAATGGCCTTGTTTTGAAAAAACTTATCGCTGCAATCGCATGTGTAACGAAATCTCGGTTTTCGAAATCCCAGTTTTCAAAATCTCGTTTTTTTTTCTAAATCTCGGTTTTTAAAATCTCGGTTTTCAAAATCCTGGTTTTCAAAATACCGGTTTTGTATAAGAAAAACCACGATTTTTAGGAAATCCCGGTTTGATTTTGTAAAATTTGGAATGTGAGAAAATGGGACTAAAAAATGATTTTTTGACAAAATTCAAAAATGAGTTTGCGATAAAGTTCTACGAAATGGCTAATAGGGTTGGACAAATTCCGATGGAGGACTAAGGTCCCTTGAGAGTTATAGAAGCCATCAGCCTCATACAATTATTGCATTTCAGAATGCTGCATTAACAAAATATTGTTTTTTTCTTTTATTAATCTTGCAAGTACAAAATGTTGGAATTAAAAAACTTTATTAATTATTATGTGCAATTAGAATTAGAAGAAAAGAAAACCGGAACTGTGAAAACCGGGATTTTGAAAACCGATATTTCGTAGTACACCCGCTGCAATCGTTATGGCAGTCCAAATTATTAACTATGTGTAAGTTTTCTCGCAACTGACAAAAGCGCTTATTACTCAAGGCATTCCAAAATACTTCTATATTTAGAACCGCGACCAATATTCGCACTCTTAAGAATTTCAAGCAGCCCATCAATATGTGTAAACCAAAAAGTTTTTTAATTTCAATAGGGCATGTTAGTTTGCATGTAGTGCAGTTATTTTGTTGAGCATACTGATTGGTATGAAATGCATATTTTTTAAATATGATATTCGGAAATACGCCATACCTCGAATATAGTGTTTTGGGCTGGTATGAAGGGTGTTACTTCTGGCTGAAATTGTTTTCGCCTTCACTGAATGTTACATTTAGGTGTACATTTTAGATTCTCTATTAACACGTCATCCCCAATCGTTACGACAGATGTTCCTTCAGACGAAGCAACAACTATGGATCGATTGACTAACTGTACATCACTATCTTTCTCATCATTGTTTTGGTCATCCTCTTGTTCAAAATGGTCGAATTGATGTTGTACGGGCGCGTCAATCTCAATTATGTCATAGTAATCTATGGGTTATGGAACGTCTGCATTCACATCATCATCTTTGATTTGTTTCATTTCATCGTTCGAATCATTGCCGAAATCTGAATCTTAAAGCAATTCCAATATTTCTTTTTCGGTTAATTGTTTTCGTGCCATTTCTAAAGTCAAAATGTATGAAAATTGATTATAGGAAAAATTGCGTTCAGTAATTGATCATTTTAAAAATGTCTTATTTTAGTTGTTAAATAGAAATGTTGGTGATAAATAGCGTCTAACTTTGGGAATTTTACAACAACAATGCCATGCATTTCATTCCAACCAGAATAGTTTCATTTCAACTTTTTTGTTGGAATAGGAATAAAATTATTCTACGCAAAGTTAACCTATTGACCACTAGAACAACTTTTTCGAAAATTATTGTTTTATGGGTTGGCGTCTTTGTCAACAATAAAATAAATTAGATTTTTTTTTGTTGTCGCATAAAGAACCAAACGATATAAATCAACGAAACAAAAAATCTCAGATGCTAAATTAATCTGAAAAATAAGACACATTTACGACGAAAACGCATTTTATATTTTCTTAAATATTTGTTATGACATAAAAGTAAAACGCATGCTTCGTTTAATTTTATTAGATTTTTATACCAACCGATAAAATTATAAAAAAAATCGCTTGGCTCTTACTTTGGGCACAAATTTCATTCGTATTCGAATAGGAATAATATTTCCCAAAGTAAGACCACAAAAAATTGCTTACCTCACACGCACAATATAACACAACTTCGTTGAACCAAAACTCTAAGGCAACTGAGTTTATGCTAGTTTTATTACATTACCCAGGCTTTTGTTTCATAGAACACACACTAACTGCGAGTTCATACGACGGATAAAAATCTCGGATTTTACTATCCCATCGTTTTAACCAATTACATCACTTAAATTATACAACGGGCACGCCTCTTTTCATATGAAAAAGTTGAAAATATTGAAAAAAAATCTGGGATAGAAAAATCCGAGATTTTTATCCGTCGTATGAACTCGCAGTAACTGCGAGTTCATACGACGGATAAAAATCTCGGATTTTACTATCCCATCGTTTTAACCAATTACATCACGTAAATTATACAACGGGCACGCCTCTTTTCATATAAAAAAGTTGAAAATATTGAAAAAAAAATCTGGGATAGAAAAATCCGAGATTTTTATCCGTCGTATGAACTCGATGTAACAGCGAGTTCATACGACGGATAAAAATCTCGGATTTTACTATCCCATCATTCTAACCAATTACATCACGTAAATTATACAACGGGCACGCCTCTTTTCATATAAAAAAGTAGAAAATATTGAAAAAAATAATCTGGGATAGAAAAATCCGAGATTTTTATCCGTCGTATGAACTCGCTGTTAGTGTAAGTAAAGGTCGGTATCCAGCTCGCGCTAAGATAAATTTTACATGCAAATTTGACTTAAAATTTAGCTAGCGAAATAACAAAACAATATTTAGCTCGCGATTTCGCAGATGCGAAAAATTTGTAGTTATCTCATTCACATATAGACTGCGCTAGTGAAAACTCTACAAACGTTTTTGCAGCAATTTATCTGCCTAGAACGATAACATTGAGATAAATTTTGACAGCGCAACGTGAAAACTATTTTTTTTTAAATGGATGAATTAAATAATTCTATAGATTATGAAAGTTTCGAATATCAAGAAGAATACTTGATTGACTACGAAGAAGTGGATACATAAAATTTAGAAAGTGGAAAATGGAAGCCAAAACGTGAATTTTAACTTTTAATTTTAAACTATGTTTTTGTTTGTTGTAGGAGAAATAAAACAAACATCAAAATTTATCTCTACACAAACTTTTTAGCTTACAATTTATCTGCAATTTAGTGGAGACTTGTGAAGACCCTGTAACGAACTCTTTTATTAGAGTTCATTTACAGAAATTACCTGGTCAGAGGTCTCAATGAATGTTACGGTCGTTATGTCGGCTACACTCAGGGCTGGGGTGGGTTTTCTTATTAAAACATGACCAAGTCGTGAAAAACCGTATGAAATTCCAAAAAAAATTTACATAAATGAAACGGAATACTCAAGCTACAATAAAACTGGACCCAACTTACTCACCCATAATGCATCCTCAAGTAATAGTGCTTATCTCATCACGCGAAATAATTTAAAAATAAAAAAAACCCAAAACTAACACTTTGAAAGAACCATTCGTAATTTGTATTAAATTCATTGAAATTTCACTGTTTGATTACAAATGATTACAAAAGAAAAATGTTATAAACTAAGCCCTAAACTACCCTGTCCTTATTCTAATAAATACTTATATGAATTATAATAAAAAAAAATAAAATAAACATTTGTTATAATAGAAAATTAATAGCACGGAAAATCAAAATTATTTTACCAGCTGATTACGTAGTTGAATGTTGTGAAGGCCTGATGAAGAAGTGTGTCGCATGCTGCATGGATGTTGATTGTAGTTGCGTGCGACTTTTATTTTGTATATAAGTTGGTTTTGTAACTCGAATGATTTGTGTATCGGTATTTGAGATGATTAGCATTACTCTTTTAGTTATTTTTTTGTTGGTTTTTATTATTTACTTTCGTATATTATTATTATCTGATATAATATTATATTATAGCTTAGTAGCATGTATTATATTATGTATTATATTATAGTGTTATTATAGTTTATAATCTTTTATTTATTCAACCATCTGCATTCAAAATGCCCGTATACATCAATTTACAAAATAACTGTAACTAAAGCGGTCGTAGTTTTTCACTCATTTTTTTTTATAGGGCACTTTTTATTTCGGCATAACATCCATTCACTCGAAAAATAACACTTCGATTCACGATTGCGAGTACGTATCTCGACTCAATAAAAAAAAATGTTTTATTTTAAATCACCCGAAGGTCATTTTCAGTTGAACAGTTTTTTTTGTATATTTTTTTTTCACTTCGGATAACGTAAAAATTACTGGCCTGCACGGTGGCCTTTATTATTAGCATATGAGTCTATCTAATGGTTTTTATTGTATAAGTATTAAATTTTTATTTTTTATTTTTTTTCCTTTCATTTACTATCAAACAGTCTAATTTCTTTTTTCACAAAAAAACCAAGTCACAAATTATGCAAACTAAACTATGGTGTAGGGTTTCTTCTACTTTTTATTTTTTTTTGTGGTTATCACTTGATTAAACGCTATTCGCGCAACACCTTTTTAATCGATATAACATTAACAAGAAAAAAAATATTTTATTTTTTTTCTTCCGTTCGATAAATCAGTTGAACTCTAGTTGTTGACTGTCCGACTTTTTTGACCGAAGAGACCGTCTTCTCCACCTCTTCGTCTCCTCGTCTTTTTTTTTTCTCGTTATTCATTATTGTTTCGTTGTTAATTTTTTAATTTTTTTTTTCGTACAGATGATCAAAGAACAAAAAAAAAGGAACTGAACGTAAATTAATAAAAAAAAATTGAATGTTATTAACCCTTAATTGTAGCGTAAACTATTCGCTACAAATTCGTGTGGACGACCTACACCCATGAGAAGTAGTCTCATTTAAAAGCCGGGTAAATAATTTGTTTAATTAAGATTTCAGATCTTTAATGTGATATATCCCCAACGATTTCCCATTTTTATCCTCCAATTCAAATGCCACATTACCCACCGATCTTATGATTTTAGCTTCAACAAATTTTGGTGCCAATTTCGCATTGAACTTTTGAGCTTTATCACTTTGTACGAAGTTTCGAGCAAATACAGTTTGACCAATCTCAAAGTTTCGGTCACGACTACGAAGATTATAAGTATGCGCATGACGGTTATACGCTTCCCGGAGATTTTTAAGAACTTTGCTTTGAGCCAGTGAGAGTCTGTCAATATTTGATATGCAAATGTCCTTCGCCGAAAGTTCATGTAGTTGGCGAAGTAAAGTATAATAAGACCCATGACCTATGTAATGTTGGCCGAATATCAGATAGTGAGGCGAGAACTGAGTGCTTTGATGGATGGTATTACGCAATGCGGAACTAATTTCACCGATATAATGGTCCCAGTTTCGGTGTTCATTTTTAATGTACAAACGGAGAGCCGCAACAATCGATCGGTTGACTCGCTCCGACGCGTTCGCCTGAGGCGAGTACTTTGGAGTGAGTACGTGTTTGATAGAGTATTTCTTCACAAAATCCTGGAAGAATTTAGAAATGAATTGCCTACCATTATCACTGACAATTATTTCGGGCACCGAAAATAAATTAAAGATTGTCTCCAGATACTTAATAACGTTTTTCGAAGTGGCATCTCTCATCGGCTCTAGAAGAATATACCGCGAAAATTGGTCAAGGACTATAAATAAGTAACTATTTCCGGAGCGAGACCGCGGATATGGTCCTAGAAAATCAATAAAAATTTTCTGCCACGAACGGTTTATTTCATAATAGGAACCCATGCGAGGGCGAGTTATATGATTCGGGGCTTTTGAAGTCTTACATTCTACGCAGGTTTTAACAAAATTGAGTACGTCACGGCTCATGGAAGGCCAGTAATAATACCTGCGCAAAATCTCAATGGTCTTATTAAAACCCATGTGAGCTGCATTTGGAGGACAATGAACCCCGATAATTAATTCGTTTGTTAGTTCAATTGGCACGTATAACTTCCAAACTGGAATATCCGTTTCGGCTTCGTAGGGAGTACTCATTGGGTTAAAATAAATTTTTCCATTAGACACACGTAAAGATTGTTTTACCTTCGGTTGGCTTGTAATAGTATTCATTAAAGTTGTATAGGCATTGCTTTTAAACGCAGCATTATCTAGATCGATAGAGGGAATCAAATCCTCCCACGATAGTTCAGTAACTACCAACTCCTCTGCAGATTGCCTTGATAAAGCATCCGGCACTACGTTTTCACTACCTTTACGGTATTCGATAGTAAAATCGTAGGCTTGAAGCTTTAAGCTCCAGCGAGCTAACCTACCCGATAAGTCACGCTGATCCATTAGCCACTTAAGGCTAGCATGATCCGTTATAATAGTGAAGGGAAATCCCTCCACATATTGTCGAAATTTTTTTACGGACACCACAGCAGCGAAACATTCCAGTTCGGTTATCGAGTAACGTCGCTGAGCAGCGTTGAGTTTAGTTGAAACGTAAGCTATCGGACGTTCCAAACCCTCATCAGTTTTCTGAAATAACACACCTCCGATTCCAGTGGTTGAGGCATCACATTGGATGTAAAAGTGTCGGGTGTAATCAGCATTACATAATACTGGCGATGTAGCTAGGGATTCTTTCAATTTCTCGAACGCGTCATTGGCGGCTTGGTCCCACACAAATTTACGATTTTTCTTTAACAGATTGGTAAGCCCGGCAGCTATATCCGAAAAATTTCGAATAAATCGCCGGTACCAACCTGCCATCCCCAGAAATCTTCGAACTTGTTTCACTGTTTTAGGGGCCGGATAAGCTGTGATTGCGGAAACTTTATCGGGATCAGCTTTAACAATACCATCGCCAACGATATACCCTAGATAACGGATTTCCCGTAACATAAACATACTTTTGGCAATATTAATCGTCAATTTAGCTCGTTTCAATAATCCTGCTACACGAGTCAATAATTGCACGTGCTCCTCGAAAGTTTCTGACGTTATTAACAAATCGTCCAGGTAGACGAAGACTTGTTGGTGTAATTGATGCGGAATGACACGGTGCATTAAACGGCACATTGTTTGTGGCGCGTTGCAGAGCCCGAAAGGCATTACGGTGAAATGATACAACGGTCGACCGGGAACAGCAAAGGCTGTCTTATCCCGCGACCCCTCATCTAATGGTATTTGCCAAAAGGCGTCCTTCAAATCAAGACTTGAAATAAATCTTGTTTTATCAAGACGCCCCAGCAACCCATCGATGAGGGGAAGGGGATAAGCATCCTTTACTGTGACCGCGTTCAATTTCCTTGCGTCAAGGCACAATCGGGCTCTGCCATTTGCCTTTCGGACCAGGGTAACAGGACTACTCCAAGAACTATGGCTCTCCTCGATTACTCGCAATGAAATCATCCTATCCAGTTCCTCATAGATTTCCTTTTCTTTTGCAGGTGACACGGCATAGTGTCTTTGTTTGATAGGCTTACATGTTCCTACGTCAATTACATGGGACATAAGGTCAGTTTTTCCTAGACCTAGGGATTCAGAAGATGGAAATTCTTTTATTGCATTTTCCAGTTGAATTTGCTGCTCATACGATAAGTCATGTTGTAGAGGATCATCTTTCGGAAGCACACGGTGTAATTCATTTATTGCAGCCGACACATTGCTCAGTTTAGGTATATGCATTTTTATTCCAAACTTCTTCCAAAAGTCCATTCCAAGATACAGACTTTGGTTGAGGTTAGGCGAGAGATGTAGTTTTATCATATGGGTTTGTCCTGCAAAAGTTATGGGAGTGGTTATATACCCTAGAATCGTCTCCGATGAACCATTAGCAGTTTTAATTTTTGAAGGGTGGTGTTGAAATTTAATTTTATGCGAAGAAATAAATTGCTCACAACCTTTTCCTAGAACGGAAACGTTTGCTCCGGTATCTACTAACCCAACATAACATTGATCAAACAAAAGAACTTCAGCATAAGGTCGTCCGTCAATTTCGTCAGTTAGCAAGCTACTTAAAATTGACGATTTAATGTGTCGACGAGTTCTCCAATAATTAATGGATCGCATAATGGACTTTTTTGATCGTTGCGTCGGAAAAGGTTGTGCATGCTTATTCTTAAACGACATTATTTCGGCTGAGGTGGAACGATGCGGTTCAATTCTCGATCGGTGTTCGATGCAGAATCGACTTGGAGAATTGGTTTTTGGTTGCTTGTGGACGTTTGTGCAACTTGTGAATTCGGGAACGGAGGATTGCCACTCCTCGGTCCCCTCCACTCGTTTCCCCATTGATTTTGTTGTTGGCATCTCTCGCACTTTGATTTAAGAACCCCTGGTGCTCCACAACCATAACAATAATAAGGATGTTCTGGACCTCGCCGATTGCTTGTAAGGGGCTGTTTAGAATGTGTAATTTGATTGACTGAACGATTATGTTGCAGCTCAAATAATTCTCGCTCAAAACGACCCGAGGTTTCTTCAGTATTTCGATTGTGATTCTGGTACTTGTAGTTTACTTCGGATATAAACCTGCGATTAGTACACAGCATTTCGGGAACAAATCCGGTCCTTAACCAAAGGTCCTCATATGACACACATCTACGGACCATATCTTCAATATTTATAAACTGTTGATCCACAAGCTTGTCTTGGAGACCTGCCCTCATGTTCCGGCGCATAATATTTATTAGTTGCGCATCGGTCAAAGGATTCTCGAATTGAAGCGCAATTTTTAATATATCGCTATAAAATTCATGGAATGACTCCCGCGGCTTCTGTTTACGCGCTTCGAGCACCCATCTAATCTCATCGTCACTACGACGATCTTGAAAACGCTTCCTCAGTGCATTTTTAAGTTCAGTCCAAGTAATATGAGGATTTCTTTCCATTAAAGTCCAGTAATAATCTGCTGCGTTATCTTTCAATAAATAATTAAGGTCAAAAACCATTTGGAAGGAAGGAATATGGTTATGTTCCGCTAAGTTATCTACTTTGAACAAGAATCGTTTAATGTTTTCCCCAGCAGAAGATCCGTCAAAGCGGATATTCCATTTAGCTGGAGATATTCCACGGAAGGTATTATTGACTGGGTCAGTCAGCCGTCTTATGGACTGAGCAGGAGGTTCAATTCTGTTCGTACCTCGATCTTGAGATGTAGATGTATTAGTCGTATTTTGCGTACAGGTTTGTGTAGCCGGAGACGATACCGATCCTGGATGGACACGTATTCCAAAATCCTCGTCTTCTTGGTAAACTCGCGAATTGGTAGGGGTAACGCAATCTGCTAAATCAGGAACGGATACTTGTTCTCTTTCATGTCTATTAGTCGGCTCTGCACCAGTAACTTTAACATCAAATTTGACGTTGTTACTGGTCTCTTCCTCAGATGAATCGCCCGACCCGAGATCGTCAACTTGAACGTCGGAAAGTGCTTTAATTGAAACATCGGAAGGTGCTGTTTCTTTTAAGGCACTATCAACTATGTCGATCAATTTTGCGATTTTTTCTTGTAATTCTTTAACTTCATTTGCAACAGCTTTAGAATAACTTAAACGTATTACACTTGATTGAATGTGTAACAAACGACTAGATAACTGAGAAAGTTGCACGTTTCTCTGAGGATTCTCAAGATTAATAGCATCTTGTAACAGAGTGTGGTATATTTTAATTTTGTTTTTAATTCGACCAATTTCCCTCTTGGGATTTTTCTTGGCAGCAGGATGAGGTCGAACAGGAACGAGCACCGCGTGTTCAACTTCTTCTAAGAGTTTTGCTTTTAATTCCCCTATTAGTTCTACCGATTTACCGGTTAACTGTCGAACCTCGCATTCGATTTGAAATTCGTCGAACTGTAAATGCTCGATATTCATTATGATAAGCTGGATAAAATTCAAATTCGAAGAAAAATAAAACGGTAATCACTTGGTTGATATAAAAACCGACAAAAAAAATTACAATTTACCCAAAGGGATCCAGAAAATAATGAAAATGATATATGCTCAATAATATGATAAATAATAAATATAAATAATGATAACTAATAAAAAAAATTGAATACGAGTATCAATCAAAAATATTCAGTTTAAACAACAACTAAATTCCAAATAGTTGAAATATCTAGTAAATATGAACGAGGATGCAATCGATAAGTGAGTAGGTAAGGGTCTCCAAAATTAAAATTTGTTGCAATAGTTATTATTGTAGCTTGAAAAGGAATAGTAACTAAAGTAAATGTAAAAAAAAACATATAAGAATAAAAATAAAACGTAAAACAACTAAAGAAAGTAAAAAAAAAATGGAAGACTTAAATCATAATTTCAGCATAGTTAAATTTTTGTTAAAAGTTGTCTATGATGCGATTTAACTACCCGTAATTCAACACGTTAGCTGTAGATGTACGCGTAATCGTACCATACGAAAACCCGGTATATTATTAAGGAAAACGGTATCCAACATTGTAAGTCAATGCATCTAGCAGAAAGCAATGCGCCGCTACTCAATTACTGTAAAATCAAATTCTTTCAATCACCACGTGTTGTGAACATCTAAAATCAAAGTCTAAGCCGATATTAGCGTAAACGAGTGAATGATAGAAAATTAAATAATTAATTAATTTAACTAACTGAAATTATAAGTTTTTATTGAAAAATTACCCTGAAAAATTACCGAAGTTTGGGCGCCACTGTAACGAACTCTTTTATTAGAGTTCATTTACAGAAATTACCTGGTCAGAGGTCTCAATGAATGTTACGGTCGTTATGTCGGCTACACTCAGGGCTGGGGTGGGTTTTCTTATTAAAACATGACCAAGTCGTGAAAAACCGTATGAAATTCCAAAAAAAATTTACATAAATGAAACGGAATACTCAAGCTACAATAAAACTGGACCCAACTTACTCACCCATAATGCATCCTCAAGTAATAGTGCTTATCTCATCACGCGAAATAATTTAAAAATAAAAAAAACCCAAAACTAACACTTTGAAAGAACCATTCGTAATTTGTATTAAATTCATTGAAATTTCACTGTTTGATTACAAATGATTACAAAAGAAAAATGTTATAAACTAAGCCCTAAACTACCCTGTCCTTATTCTAATAAATACTTATATGAATTATAATAAAAAAAAATAAAATAAACATTTGTTATAATAGAAAATTAATAGCACGGAAAATCAAAATTATTTTACCAGCTGATTACGTAGTTGAATGTTGTGAAGGCCTGATGAAGAAGTGTGTCGCATGCTGCATGGATGTTGATTGTAGTTGCGTGCGACTTTTATTTTGTATATAAGTTGGTTTTGTAACTCGAATGATTTGTGTATCGGTATTTGAGATGATTAGCATTACTCTTTTAGTTATTTTTTTGTTGGTTTTTATTATTTACTTTCGTATATTATTATTATCTGATATAATATTATATTATAGCTTAGTAGCATGTATTATATTATGTATTATATTATAGTGTTATTATAGTTTATAATCTTTTATTTATTCAACCATCTGCATTCAAAATGCCCGTATACATCAATTTACAAAATAACTGTAACTAAAGCGGTCGTAGTTTTTCACTCATTTTTTTTTATAGGGCACTTTTTATTTCGGCATAACATCCATTCACTCGAAAAATAACACTTCGATTCACGATTGCGAGTACGTATCTCGACTCAATAAAAAAAAATGTTTTATTTTAAATCACCCGAAGGTCATTTTCAGTTGAACAGTTTTTTTTGTATATTTTTTTTTCACTTCGGATAACGTAAAAATTACTGGCCTGCACGGTGGCCTTTATTATTAGCATATGAGTCTATCTAATGGTTTTTATTGTATAAGTATTAAATTTTTATTTTTTATTTTTTTTCCTTTCATTTACTATCAAACAGTCTAATTTCTTTTTTCACAAAAAAACCAAGTCACAAATTATGCAAACTAAACTATGGTGTAGGGTTTCTTCTACTTTTTATTTTTTTTTGTGGTTATCACTTGATTAAACGCTATTCGCGCAACACCTTTTTAATCGATATAACATTAACAAGAAAAAAAATATTTTATTTTTTTTCTTCCGTTCGATAAATCAGTTGAACTCTAGTTGTTGACTGTCCGACTTTTTTGACCGAAGAGACCGTCTTCTCCACCTCTTCGTCTCCTCGTCTTTTTTTTTTCTCGTTATTCATTATTGTTTCGTTGTTAATTTTTTAATTTTTTTTTTCGTACAGATGATCAAAGAACAAAAAAAAAGGAACTGAACGTAAATTAATAAAAAAAAATTGAATGTTATTAACCCTTAATTGTAGCGTAAACTATTCGCTACAACCCGCCTTAAAATTTATCTTAGTGCGAGCTGGATACCTAGCTTAACCAAAAAATACACACCAAATTTTTTTTATTGGGAATGAAATAAACCATAGTGTACGTGGCGCTCGAAAGGGTTTTAATGAAATTGCCGAATAGTCGAAAATAGCAACGTTTGCATACTTCAAAGTAACATTTAAATTTTACACGCCAGTCTAAAATTTAAAGATAAACTTTATTTCGATCGCTAAATTATTCGCCATAATTTATTCGAAACAACTGAAAGCTTGGATGATGTCATAATGAAATAATTGAAAATACAATTTAGCAAAACTGAAAATTTGTAGGTTAGGGTAGGGTGCGTTAGGTTGTCTATTCTACGTAATAGATTACGTGTCGAAAATTGCGTAGATTACATTGCATAATCTACCCCGTCACCGCCAAGTATCCATGTACTTACCGTCAAGTATCCATGTCGACTCCGACATATCCCTGCTGCGACTAAAACATGGATATTATCGCAACACCCGAATTCGTGTATTTTATTAAGGACCACTTTAATTTAGTCTAGGTCTCCAACACACTAACTTTGACGAATTTGGTCGAGGTCGTTCATTCCGTAATTTTCGTACCAATCGTTTGCATAAGACCGATGGCGCGGATTCTAATAATAAATAAAATGAATTAAACTATAGCCCATACAGCCGTGTAGGCTACCACCCCGTTCTTTTTTTTCGAAATTGTCTTGAACCTCCTACCTTTTAATCTCAGGACTAGTGCTAGTGAGATCATCGAGGATGGAAGGAGACAGCCGAATATCTAATGGATTGCATGCCACGGACAAAAAATATGAATATTATAATACAATATTCCATCACGATATATCATCTAGTGATGGTTTAGCTAATTCCGTATTTGATTTATCTAATCCTGAGGTGAATTCAGGTCACTTTGATGGCTATTGATTCTAACTATGTTTCTTCAAAACTTGTCTGGTAGAGTATTAAAATGACACGGCATCTAAAGAAAGAGCTGCTACAACAAAACAGCTCATCACTCCACGATTTCAACTCAGGTGCTTTATTTTTATCTGAAGAAAATTTAACGATAATTGAACAGCATTTTTAATAGCGGCCGTCTATTGCCGTCTATCAGGTTCAGATCTCTTAACCATATATAGTCGCACGAGTAAATAAACGCTTACAAATCAAAATATTTAAATTACTTTATAACAAATAATTTTAATTACCTGCTGTACTTAGGCCAGGACTTGCTGTAAATTTGGCTACATCTACTATTTTAACGGCAAACTGTTGATTTGATTCTCTGTGAATACATCTTCGTACTATAGAGAATGGACCTCTGCAAATAAATAAAAAAAAACAAAAAAAAACTTTACAATTTATATTCAACAATGTACTTAAAACTACGTATATGAATTTTTAATGTTATTTACTGTTCTATTCTATATATAATGATAAAAAATTTACCACCCTTCCTTAACCACCTACAATAAAACTTCCTCATTCTATTCTTTCATGTTGTAAAGAAATTAACAAACAACCATAAAAAATACAAATTCCTATAACATGTCAGATCTTATCAAAAAAAAAATCTGCATAAATTATGAAAATTATTCTTCCTTTGTTGCGAGCGCTCTCAACATAATTTCTTTGGATTAAATCCAACAAGGCAAACAAAAGAACAGAAAATAAAATAAAAGTTAAAATTAAATTTTGACAATAATTCCGCGTGTTAAATGAGGCATTACCCCCAGGCGTTATGTACATAATATTGATTTTTGAATCTCGCGCTATCTCCCGCCGCCGTCAAAGTCGCGCGAGTTACGTCATCAGTCATCCGACATGATAACTACACCTGCATCTACAGTACCAGTTACAACAACTACACAATAATCATACATTTAATAATCATAACATTTCAATAATAAAATAAACATTCACAGGAATATCAATCATATAGATATTCCTCTTTATTCGCTTATCTATTTTAATCCGCAGATGTGCATTAATACTATCAAATATCGAACGACCCACAAGTGTGCATTAGTCACACAAAATTATAACTTTCTCATGAAAATCAATACTTACCATTCTTTGTTTTAGTTCTCTTTGTTTTGTATAAAGATAAACAATTATTAAAGTATAAATAAAGCACACTGCATTTTCTAGATTAGATTTGTTAGTTGATTTGTAACGTTAACACCTAAAATAAAATACTGCTAAAATAATTCTTTAGAATTATTAAATTAATTAAAAACATAAATAATAAATTGAATTATAATAAAATTTTAAAAAGTAATTTCTTTTATTAATAAATTAAAATATAACAAATTGTGAATAGTAAATTCACAATTATAAATAAAAAAACGTAATTTCGTGAAGTGTCACATAATCACGAAACGTAATTGGCGCAGCCGGTAGGATACTATATTAATAGTACCAGTAAAGCATCTCAGTGAAAATAAAAAATTGACAAAGTGTAATAAGTGTTAATTGTGCTGTGAACATTTTTGTTTTGTTTGTGCAATTAAATATCCGGGGAATACGGATATCAAGTGCTGTTACCAACGTCAATAAAAAACAAGCAGATGCAGAACATCAAACTAGCCTACGTGATTATCATCATATGGTAAGTGATTTATTGGTAAAATATATATCCCTAAAAAATTTTTCCTTCCAAATCACTAACATTTCTCACGACTCCACGGTTTATGGAGATAGTCCTCATGGTCTTAGTTTAAGTTTCCACGGTTTATGGAGACAATTTTTCACGGTTTATGAAAAAAAAATCCTAGTTTAAGTATATCCGCGGTTTACGGAAACAAGTTAGTTAGGCAACTCTACGGTTTATAGAGTTGAATAATTAAAAATAAAATAAAATAAATAATTTTTCTTTAAAGAAAATTGAAGTTAAAATAATAAATAAAAAGTGAAAAGTGAAATTATATGAATACAAAAATAATTGATAATATAGATATAGAAATAGATAATTTAGTAAGTTTAATAAAAGATTTTAAAAAACACACAATGGCAACCGAGGAACAATTAAAAGTAATCACAGCTTACCTTAAATTACCTGATTGTATACGTGATTTACCAGCTTATCGTGGAAGTAAACAAGGGTTACACGATTTTTTGGCTAATGTTGACGAAATCATAAACACGTGTAATACCGTATTGGGTGGTCAAGTAATACCAACAGCATATCTTCGGGCCATACGTAATAAAATTCAAGGAGAAGCCGACGACATACTATCAATGTATGGTACCCCATTAGTATGGGACACAATTAAAAATAATTTAATAAACCATTACTCCGATAAAAGGAATGAAACCAGTCTTATTAAAGATCTGCATTCCTTATATCAAGGTAATACTTCCATAGAAGACTTTTTCTCAAAAATAATTGAACTGCAATCTTCATTAATTACTCATGTAAAATTACATGATGTAGAAGCGGTTAGAAAAGCCAAAGAAGAATTATACACAACTATGTGTTTAAATACATTCTTAGCAGGCATCAAAGAACCGCTTGGTTCAATGATACGGGCTCGAAATCCTAATACTTTACCGGATGCATATAACATATGTCTTGCAGAACAAAATATGTTTTATATAAAACATAAAATTATTCAATCAAATACTAACCAACCAATTTACAACAGAACACCTCCGATACCTTCAAGGAATTTCTTAAACCCTCAAATCCAATTTAACAGAAATATTTCCAGTCCTCCCATCGGACCTAAACACTACAACCATCAACCATTCAAATCAAACGTAAATAACAGTCCACAATTCAGGAATAATTTTCAATCCAATTTTAATAAACCTGCAATATTACCTCCGAAACCACATAAATTCGAACATATGGACACTGTATCCAACCAAGATCCAAGACAGTATAAACAATATACTATTGGCCTAGATAGGCCACAATATTCAAACCAAAATCAAAATCGGTACAACTTCCAAACAAATGGTCCACCCAGATTCCAATCGAAAGAACTGCATAATATTGAAGAAATAACGACCCCTAATCTAGTGGAAGAAAAACAATATTCAAACGAAATGAATGAGTATGAATATAACAACCCAGTTACCAGTTTAGCATACGCTTACGACCCAGATCCAAGTCAAATCCCATTACCAGAAGAAATCGATGATCAGGTTTTTCGGGAATCTGCCTCGGAAACTCCATCGGATTTTTAAATAATCACAACAATTGTTTCACAAATAACAAATTACCCTACATATTGCTAAAAATTAATAATAAAAAGTTAAAATTCCTAATTGATACTGGTTCTGATAAATCATTTATCAATCCTAAATTCATTGACCCTAATAAAAGAATAAAAATAAAACCGCTAAATATCATCACAGTATTCCAAACTCATAAAATAACGGAATCAGTAATATTCAAAGGTATTTCCGAATTTAAAACCGGATCCCCAATAGAATTCTATTTATTTGAATTCCATAAGTTCTTCGATGGTTTAATTGGATTAGATATAATGAAAAGATTCAAAATGAAGATAGACATTCCCAATCACCAATTGGAAACAAATCGAGTTAAACTACCCTTACTCTCTACTCCAAAATTCTTATCGCCCATTTATAATATACCTGCACGGTCAAAACAAGTAGTAAAAGTTCCTGTAGATTTAACCTATGGCGAATTCTACATCAAACCCATAACTGTACGTGAACAACTTATTATTCCGGAAGGAATATATACATCTCAAAGTAACCAAGCCTTAATGGAAGTTATTAATTTCTCTAATATAGAGCAAACCTTTTTATTTGAAGAACCAATTAAAACTTTATCTCTAGAAAAATACCATACTAAAGCCAATCATTTAAATAATATAGATTCAAGTCATAATACTAATAATGACATCATGAAGCTAATTAGGTCTGATCATCTTAGCCTTGAAGAAAAATTAGCACTAACAAGAATATGCGAAAAACATTCAAGCATATTCCAACGCGAAAACATGCCACTATCATTTACAAACCAGGTAAAACACGAAATCATATTGGATAACACAAAACCGATACATACGAAAAGTTATCGTTACCCGTATGTACACAAAGAAGAAGTACGCACTCAAATAAATCAGATGTTGGAGCAAGGCATAATACGACCCAGTTTCTCACCCTGGTCATCTCCCATCTGGATTGTACCCAAAAAACAAGATGCAAGCCAAAAGGTGAAATGGCGACTCGTTATTGATTATCGAAAACTTAATGAAGTCACAATTGATGATCGATACCCATTACCAAATATCACCGATATCCTTGATAAACTAGGGAAATGTCAGTATTTCACTACTCTAGATCTCGCCAGTGGATTCCATCAAATTGAGGTAAACCCTCACGATATTGAAAAAACAGCATTTACTGTAGACTTCGGGCATTATGAATTCGTTCGAATGCCGTTTGGGCTGAAAAATGCCCCATCAACATTTCAAAGAGTAATGGATAATGTTCTTGGTGAATTACAAGGTAACAGTTGTCTATGCTATATGGACGACATCATTGTCTACTCAACTTCTCTACAAGAACACGTAGAAAATTTAGAACAGGTATTTAAACGCTTAGCAAAAGCCAATCTGAAAGTTCAATTAGACAAGTCCGAATTTCTTAAAAGAGACGTGGCATTTTTAGGTCATATAATAACCCCAGAAGGAGTTAGACCTAACCCAGAGAAAATTATCGCCATTCAAAAATTTCCAATTCCAAAAACGGAAAAGCAAATAAAATCTTTTCTAGGACTCTTAGGGTATTACAGAAAATTTATAAATAACTTCTCAGAAATAACAAAACCTCTAACAGCCTGTCTAAGGAAGGACTGTAAAATCAAACTAACCGATCAATACATAAGTTGCTTCGAAAAATGCAAAAAACTCTTGTGTGAAAAACCAATTTTACAATATCCGGATTTCGAAAAACCATTTCTGGTTACAACGGACGCCAGCAATTCGGCAATCGGTGGTATATTATCTCAGGGACCAATTGGTAGTGACCTTCCAATATGTTATGCGTCTCGAACTTTAACGAAAACTGAGGAAAACTATTCTACGATCGAAAAAGAAATGTTAGCCATCGTATGGGCAGTCAAATATTTCCGACCATACTTATACGGACGGAAATTTACACTAATTACCGACCATAAACCATTAACGTGGCTTTTCTCTCTCAAAGAGCCCAATTCAAAATTAATTCGTTGGAGGCTTAAACTGGAAGAATACGATTATAACATCGTATATAAAAAAGGCGTCAAAAACACAAATGCAGATGCATTATCCAGAACGATACCTGAAGAACAAATAAACCTCAATTCACTCAGTTCATGTTCTACTGATTCATTAAAACATTCGATATGTTCATCAAAAAGTCAAATACCAACTTCCGATACAATTCTTAACGAATTTAAAAGACAAATCATTTTCGAAATCAACCCTAATAAAAAATCTAACTATGACGTAGACTTCAAAATTCTATTCGCAACAAAAAAACGGTATACCTTTAAAAAAGATAAATATGACGAATCAATTTTAACAGAGATAATCACGGATTATGTCCAACCAAATATTAACACAGGATTTATATGTAATGAGGAGACTTTCAGAACTCTCAATAAACTCATGGCCACTCACTTTAAAAATAATCAATTAAAACTGATTCGCTGCAAGCATCTAGCCATCGATATACAAGATGAGGACATGCAACGCAGACTAATTCTTGAAGAACACAATGATAGTAATCATCGTGGAATTGCAGAAAATACTGAACGTATAAAACGAAAATATTACTTCCCTAAATTAAAAATACAAATTAATTCTCTAATAAATAGATGCGAAATATGTCAGACCTTAAAGTATAATAGAAACGAAAAATCTATTAAACATCAAATTACAGAAACCCCTACAAGACCTATAGAAATAATCCACATCGATATATTCTTTATCGAAAAAGAACAATTTTTAACAATCATAGATAAATTCTCTAGATTCGGTGTAGCCCAAAACCTAAACGGTAAAAATACTACATCACAAAAAGTTGTTGAAATTTTAAGACAGTACATAATGGCTCATGGCCAACCAGATAAAATAATAGCAGATAACGGGAAGGAATTCAAAAATGATAATTTTAAAGAATTATGCGCTTTACATAAAATAAAGCTACATTTCTCATCAGCCAGAAGCTCAACTGGTAATTCTCCGGTGGAGCGATTTCACTCAACAATCCTAGAAATTTATAGAATTCTTAAAGCCAAAAACCCGAAAGATGCTCCAGAAACTCTAATGACAAACGCAGTTATTACCTACAATAACTCTATTCATTCCATTACCCATATGACACCTATGGAACTAAAAAATGGTCATTACTTTAAAGGAAACGCTATACCTGACCCGACACCTAGTAAATTTAAACAATTAGTCGAAAAGCAAAGAAAAGATTATTCTCAAATCTTACAGCTGGTCCATAATAGAAATATAGAAACAAAAAGAAAATTAATAGAAAGGGCCAATAAAAATAGAACAAAACCCCCTAGCTTAAAAACAGGTAATACAATATATTGGAAAACAAATAGAAGAAATAAAATTGCACCCCGCTTTAATAAATTAGAAGTTCTTAAAAATAATAAAGTAACAATACAAACTAAATTAGGTAAAATTCATAAAGCAAAAATTAAACGTCCATTACAGGTTAGTTTCGGCATGGGGACAATCAATTAATGTAAAAGACATCAAAGACACTAATGGTATATTACCAATGAAAATCAGTAACGCAAAAATCGTAACATCACATATAAGACTACTTCACATAATAAACCTCGACAGGTATCAGGAAAACATAGACAAAATAACGAAAAGCATTGACCATGTGAACATCCTAATAAATAAAGAAAGCAATAATATCTTTAAACAAAAAATAAAAACAATTCAATACAAATTAGAACAGTTAACAGAAACGTACGGACACCTACAACCAAAAATCAGACAAAAACGGGGACTCATAAACGGTATAGGATCCATCATAAACTCAATTACAGGAAATTTAGATCAAGATGACTTACAAAATTTAGAAAAAACAATTGACCAAATCAATAGAAATGAGGATAAAATTACGGACAAACTTAATGAACAAATACGAATAAATAATCTTATGTCAGACAGATTTGCAAAAGTCCAAAAATACGTAACAGACCAAGCTAGAATTATTGAATATGATACCAGACTTGTGACTAACGCAACAGAAAAAATTACTACATTATTCAGAATAGACCAACACCTACATCAAATTATTTTTAACATAGATACACTACAAGAACATTTAGATAATATAATAGAATCAATTACATTTGCTAAACTCAAAATAATTTCAAAACACATATTAGATAAAAACGAGACAAAAATTATAAAAGATATTATACTTAAACAAGGAATTGAATGTGAAACCGAGGAAGACCTCTATAAACTCATATGGTTACAAGCATACATGAACAAAACTCAACTTATTTTCTCTATCCAAATTCCAAAATATAATCTATTAAATTTTACATATTATGAAATCACACAAACCTTCATAAATAACACATACATAATTTCAATTCCAAATTCCAAAATCCTAATAAACCCCAAATTTTACCAATATATTACGAAACCATGCGTTACGCTGACTAAATTCACGTCATGCGAAGCAGAAAAGTTACAGAACACCGAACAATCCTGCATACCAGCTATAATATCCAACATCCCAGCAAAATGTGACCTGATAAAAACAAAACCAAAGGACTCAGTCAAACAAATAGCAAGCGATAAAATTTATGTATTCACAACAAACATAACGTTATTCACATCAACCTGCAACCAACAACAAAAAGGTGTAACAGGACAAAATATCATCGAATTTCAAAACTGTTCAATAACTATAATGAACAGAACGTTTACTGCAAAACCCAATTTACTCTACGAAGAAAACCTGTTAGAGCTACCATACAACGACATCATACCAGGGAAAATAAAATCACCAATCAGTCCAGAAAACCTGGAACAAATAACCATCCAACATGTACAACAATTGGAACACTTACAACATTCCAATGCAAACCAAGAAATCCATACAACAATTTTGTACAGCATAATAGGAATCCTATTATGTGTAATAATTATTTTCTATTTTCTCAGGATAAGATATAGGAATAAAAACAGTATAAATGCAGAAACTCCCAGGACCAATACAATATTTTCATTTCGGCACCTTCTTAGGGGGGAGGAGTTACGTCATCAGTCATCCGACATGATAACTACACCTGCATCTACAGTACCAGTTACAACAACTACACAATAATCATACATTTAATAATCATAACATTTCAATAATAAAATAAACATTCACAGGAATATCAATCATATAGATATTCCTCTTTATTCGCTTATCTATTTTAATCCGCAGATGTGCATTAATACTATCAAATATCGAACGACCCACAAGTGTGCATTAGTCACACAAAATTATAACTTTCTCATGAAAATCAATACTTACCATTCTTTGTTTTAGTTCTCTTTGTTTTGTATAAAGATAAACAATTATTAAAGTATAAATAAAGCACACTGCATTTTCTAGATTAGATTTGTTAGTTGATTTGTAACGTTAACACCTAAAATAAAATACTGCTAAAATAATTCTTTAGAATTATTAAATTAATTAAAAACATAAATAATAAATTGAATTATAATAAAATTTTAAAAAGTAATTTCTTTTATTAATAAATTAAAATATAACAAATTGTGAATAGTAAATTCACAATTATAAATAAAAAAACGTAATTTCGTGAAGTGTCACATAATCACGAAACGTAATTCGCGCCTGACAACCAAATTGGTACATTGATTATTATTTCCTAGGAAATTTGAGAAATTAAATTATGAGTAAAGTTAACAGTTTTATGATAATTTAATTTAATTTTCCAAGTAAAATTATTTCCTTCTGCTGTTACCAAAATGCTTAATGATTTTTTTTTCTTGTAATGAAAATAACAATAAAAATCAATTGCAGGCGAAAAGCTTTGATCGTTTCATTATTTTTTTTTTGTGTCGGTTGTCTTTTTCATGAACCGCAATTTTCATTGCTTTGGTACATTTCTATGGTTGGCAATTTTTTCTACTTTGGTCTTCTGGGTTTTATTCCAACGGTGGTATTACAAGTAACAAAAAAGAATAAACCCACAAATAAAAAAAAATATTTAGTTCGGGTATAATGAAGATAAGTTGAAAAGTAAAGTTTATTTTCGAGTCTAAATAATTTTGTTATCTAAAAGAGTCATAAGGTTCTTTTCATACATTTTTACAGTTTTGGTAAATTTTGTGGAGGATTATAATAGAACGTCTCACAGTAGACATCTCATACTGTTAATTTTCAATTACCCAAAAAACATTTTAACAATTATTATTTGTGTGTTTGGATTTTGTGGGAATGGTTTCGCGCAACCAACTCTCTATAATACATACTATATACATTGGATTTTTGAATATTTCTGGTACGATAGGTTTTCATTTTTATCTGGAAAAGTCATAAATTTTACTATAATTTTATCGCTGATCGATTTACTAAATACATAAATTTATAGATTTTATAATGGAATTGATTTAAACAGTGCGGAAATGTGGACATTTTTCCATCTAAATGATGGAAATTTTTATAATTTCGAAATATTAAAGTGATATGGGATGCCAACATAGCAGATTTACTATTGAAACTACTTTAAGATAAAATATTGTTGACCAAACGCTTTATGATTACACACCATCTAGTGGTCGATGTATTGTATTGTACCACCAAGTTTTACCGACTTAACGTGAACGTGAGCTCATGAACAAACATATATACCCATGAAACGGTTATTGGTAAAATTGAGGCAGTTATGTCGAACTGACAGTTGAAAAGGTAATGTCGCCAAAAGAGCTGAAAACCACTGTGATTTTTTCCGTGGTTTAGTTTTTAATTCAGAAGGAAAAATATTTTCGTTATTGCTGCGGTATGATGTGGTTTGATGTAGACTGCGCCAAAATAGAAAAATTTGTTCAAAAAAATACCCAGATTTGAACGCTTGTATGCAATAACACTTTTCAAAAAATAATTTTGCTTTTAATTGAAGGAATTTTTGACTTCTTAAAAGGAAAAAAATGCTGTTTGAGACTGTAAGCGAACTTGCTCGATATTTCATTCCCAAAACTTCAATAAATCGACAAGGAGTCGTCGCACAGACATTTCTGCAGCATCATTTTCAAGGTTTGTAAATTCTCTATAAAATGGTTAATTTGGATGTTGGGAATAAAATATCGCGCAAGTTTCTTTACAGTCTCAAAGAGCAATGTTTTTCTTTCAGACAATTTTTATTTTACTCATAAGTCATAAAAAACAAAATAAAATACGGATAAACGGATCCAATTAACGAGTAAACGTGTCGTTTTACGAGCATTATTTGTTACAAACTCTTGACCTTAAATATTTGTTTTTCAAACTAATTTTAAACTAACTAATTTTAAATTTTATACATTTTTGAAACTGTTACTGCTAAACTTTAAGCACACTCACTAAAAATTACGTTTAAGAACACTTATTTAGTATCACTTTAGAATCACTTTTTAAATAATTAAATAAAACGATAATATTTTGGAAAGATAATTTTCATCATTTAAGTGAATCATGTTACATGCGGGAAGGATATACTCACCATTTCGGGTAATTCCCCAATTTTATGATTTATTTTTTTGTTCAGGGTTTCCCCTAAATTAAAAAGGACATTCTATTAGAAACCTAAATTTTTATGATAAATAATACAGAAAATAAAATTTCTGCAGTTTTAAGATGTTATTGGACCTGAAAGTTGAAATTTTGCCAGGAACATTGAAACAATATCGGTGAATTCCCTAATTTTGTGAAATTAATATAATCAAAATTGGGAATTTCTAAAATAAAATAATATATAATTAGGGTTCACCAAATGAATAAAATGAGTTCGGCAAATCTCAAAATTCTTTGAGAAATTAATTTCATACTGAAAAAAAAAATAAATGCTGTTCCTTACATTTCAGTAAATCCCCTAATTTTGTAAAATTAATTGAATCGGCTTTTCCCTAATTAAGGAAAATATCTTATAAAAGGCGTCCCCAAAATTAAAAAAATTAATTCAGTAAAGCCTAAAATTTTTTTACATTAAATGAATACAAATCGTGATTCGCCGAAAACCACGATTTTGAAAACCAAGATTTCGTCACAAACCTAAATTAGCTGAATTCTTCGGTACACATTCGCACTGAAATATCAAATTTATTATTCAATCAGAAATATAAATTTATTTTATATTCAAGAGTCCTGTAAAATAATCCAAATTAGTCTAGCTTTCTAGTATTTAAACATTTTCGGCCAGAGAAATATACTTTAGAATCAGCCCTACATCGAAATATCATACAATTTTTATAACAAGTTGACTCCTAATAGTTAAAGAACAAGGACCACATGTTGCAAACCCTTAATCTCGTGTATGCTCATGCAAATACCCTATTTGTTTTTCAACTTTTTATGCTATCAATAAAATTCGATTAATGGAAGATGGATGGTGTTGTTTTATTAAATACAGGGTGCTCTACAAGAGCGCCGGATTTTAATTTTCCGCCATTTTGTTAATACGAGTTGTACGGTGGTTTTTTTACATTTGTCACGTACAGACCACGATGGAGAAGTATTCAAACCAACAATGTTTAATTATATTACGTTTAATTTAATTACAAAAATGCTGAAAGTTTTGCGAAAACAGTTCGTCAATTACGTCAAGTTTTCGGTCACAATAATGCGCCAAATGAATCGACAGTGAAGCATTTAATTACAAACTTTGAGACCAAATTTACGCTGATGGATCAGACGATCATTGTTCGTCGTCGTCCTTGTCGGTCACTCGAAAATATAGCCACAGTAAAGGAATCTGTGACCGAGAATCTAGGCACTTCCATTCGGCATCGTGATCAAGAAGTAAATATTTCCAGAAGCACTATATGCAACGAATTTTGGTACAAGATCTGCATCTGCACGCGTACAAGGTTCAATTGGTGCAAGAAACCAAGCCAAAGGACCATGCACAGCGCCGTGAATTTGCTGATTGGTTGTTGGAACAGCATCAAATTGCTGCAGATTTTTCAAACAAAATCATTTTTTCAGATGAGGCACATTTTCAACTCGACGAATACGTAAATAAGCAAAACTGTCGGATTTGGGGTGCTGAAAATTCGTCTTGTGATACTCAAACGATCAATGCATCCACCTCGAGTAACTGTTTGGTGTGCATTTTGGGCTGGCGGAGTAATTGGGCCATATTTTTTTGAAAATGCAGCTGGAAATGCGCTAACTGTTAATGGGGTGCAATATCGCGAAATGTTATCGGAGTTTTTGTGACCAGAATTGGATGTAATTGATGTGGAGGACATGTCTTTCTAACAAATCGGTGCGACCTGCCACACAGCACGTGAAACAATGGTGTTACTGCAGACTAAGTTTCCAGGCCGTATCATTTCTCGATTTGGCGATCAACATTGGCCACCAAGATCACGCAATCTAGCACCGATGGACTTTTTTCTTTGGGGCTACACTCAGAAAAAAATATGATAAATACATGGTTGCATTTACCATAACATCATCATTGTATGTTAAATACAATTATTTAAATGATTGATTTTATCATACTATGATATTCTTGATCTTCTTTATCATAACAATGATGATCACTCAAAAAAAAAAAATCAGTGATCATCATTGTTATGATGAAGAAGATCAAGAAAAATGATCAAGAATATCATAGTATGATAAAATCAATCATTTAAATAATTGTATTTAACATACAATGATGATGTTATGGTAAATGCAACCATGTAGTTATCATATTTTTTTCTGAGTGTAGGTGAAGGAAAAGGTGTATATGAAGGAAAAGGCGTGAAACAGTTGAACATCGTAAAAAGGAAATACGGCGCGTTATTGGTGAAATACAGCCACATTTATGCGAAAACGTTATTAAAAATTTCAACAAAACAAAAACCCTGTGCCATTTGCCATTTGCTTGATGTTGTATTTCACGTTTAACCGGAACTATTTTTCTTTATGTTGAAATAAAAATGTTTGCCTAATTCAAAAATAAATGTGGTTTTCTTTAAAATTCAATCCGGAGCTCTTGTTGGGACACCCTTTACTAGGTGTACAAGTATGAAATGCGGATGTCAGACAACAGATGGTGCACCAATACAGTTTGTGCTAAAAAAAAATCTGACACTACGATATTTTTTAGTGTCATCAACAAGGGTCAGACGCACACGAGTGATAAATTGGAAAAGTGTGTGTATAGTGTTGTATTGTTGTGTTCAATATGAACCGAATTTTGACCCTGCATCGTTTCTTGATTTTCTAGAACAACTTCCCCGAAAATTTTATTTTAGTTGGTGACATTAACATACCTGTTAATAAAAATTTTAACGTAATCTCAGAATACAACGCAACTTTGCTTTCTCATGGAATGATTGTAACAAATACTTTCTCTACCAGACCTGGGGCTCGATTCTGTGTCAGTGATAATGATAAATGATAAAATTATCATCGATAAAATATAAATTGCGATTCCGAGTTGGTGATATATGATAAATAAATGTCAAATTTAGTGAAAAAACTAAATATTTTATCATACACATTTTGCCGATGAGAAATATTGTTCACGGTAATAATTCACGGTTTTTTGTGTTCTTATGTCAATTTTTTGAAATTTGTGTAAATCAATTAAACTGATTTTAAGTAATCTATAGATTATAGAACAAATTTAAATGGACAATTTAAAGCACAGTAAGCATCTTGAGTAAAATGTTTTAATTAATTAATTTTTTTATGCACAAGGAATTTCATTTACTGAATAAATGATAATTTGAACTGATAAACATAAAATAAAAATTTAAATGAAATCTTTTTTTTTTTCATTATCATTATCACCGACACAGAATCGAGCCCCTGTGAGCCGTAATATCTTAGACCACTCTGTTAGTAGTTTTCATAATATTGAGCAAGTTCGGCATTTTACCATTGAAGCCGACATAAGTGATCATAGTTTTGTACTCTCAAAATTTCGCTTCAAGTCTAAATATTTTACTCGGACACTAACAAAAAGGTACGTTAATTACAAAAAAGGTTAATCAGTCCTCTGAATATTTTTTAATGATTACCGTATTTGACGTCAGAAATCCTGAGTTCCGTTCAAGAGAACGGATTTTTAATGTAAATGTAAAAATTAAAAATGCAAGTGTTTGTGAATGACTCTTGATCTCTGGAATTTAATAAAAGTTAAAAACCGTACATTTACGCGTTTTAAAAGGAACAGTACTAATTTAGAAGTGAAACATGAATTGGATTTGCTAAATAGAAAGATCAAAAACGGAAAATATTTTGCAAATAAGCGTTGTTTTAACAATTTATTTAATAATTTGAGCCAAAGAGAAATCTGGAAACAGTTAAATCATTTCATGGAAAATAACTTTAATAATAGGATCCACTTTGTTATTTGTAATAATGTTGAATGTCATGATCTTATTGCTATTGTTAATATATTTAATCGCAGTTTTGTTAATTTTGTTGATTCTTCTATATTAGCAAGTTGTTAGAGCCCAGACTCAGATGATTTAAATAAATTTCACACTATGGCGCCTAGTATTCATGTCTCTTTTCGCCCACTTCCTGCAGCGAAATATCGAATTTAATTTCAACTCTCAGTCATACATAGGATGTTGGTTATGATAACTTTTTTCACAATTACTAGCTGATCTATTTAATGTGGTTTAGGAAACCGGTGTTTACCCCGATTGTCTTAAAATTACTAAAGTGACGCCAATCTTTAAATCTGGAAATTCCAAAATAGTGAATAATTATCGTGATATTCCACTTTTGTCGGTATTTGACAAAATTTTAGAAACAATTAATGCTAACCGGATGATCGATTTTCTAAATAAGACTAATTTTTCTATTCTCGTCAGTATGGGTTTCGACAAGGTTTTTGTACAGATTTGGCCCTAACAGACATTACTGATTTGATCTATCGTAATTTTGACAGGCAAAACTATTTATTTGGCTTATTCCTTGATCTTCGTAAAGTTTTGATTGTATAGATCACACTTTAGGTGTGTTATATGGTGTTCCTTGTTATTCTAGATTTACGTAAATGATATGGCCAATTTACCGGTCACGGGTGATATTAGAATGTTTGCTGACGGTACGGCCCTCTTCTATGAATCCAGGGATTGCCAAGTAGCAATGTCACAAATGAGGAATGATATTATTTTACTTTTAGATTTTCTGCATCTGAACAAAATATCAGTAAATTTTAACCAAACGAATAATATAATTGTTCACTCCCACACCTACGACACATTGATTTACCACCACTTCAAGTAGCAAATTGCACCATAGAGCGAGTGTACAAATTCAAGTACCATGGTGTCACATTCAAGTACCATCGTCGTTTATGACGTGAAAAGCATACATTCAGGGGCTAAGGTATGACGTATTCGTAGATGATCGAAAAAGCATATATTAGGACATACTAGGACAAAGAACTTTGAATATCACGAGGCTTAAAAAGTAACATACATAAATAAGTCGTTGACTATGATGATCAAGAATAATTTCCTCAGATTGAATATCAATAGTCGACCTAGATCTTGATTTTTTTTATTTATACAGCGAATGTATATATTATAATTTGATGACTCGTAGACGTTGTTTTATAACAACAACAATCAATGGAATGTTGTAGTATGATTTTATACGATGGCAAACACAAATAATTACTTTAAAAGATGACGTTTTATATGACGTCATGCTGCTCAAAAAGTATGCCATTCAACCATGTACGAACGTCATATTTTAGTGCTCCCAAATTTCCAATTTTTTTCGTGGTAAATGTTTGCTTTTCAACCACGATTGGCCCTGGATGTTGATCTAAAATGCTTCTAATACACGTGTGACGAAATTTCTCCTAAACTTTTGCTTTTCAATCGAAATTGTCCCTAAATTTATGCGTTGTCCACCCCTAAATTTATGATTTTACATTCATGTACGACTACGTCATACTCTTTCTCCTAAATGTATGATTCATTTCTCATAAATGTTCGCTTCTAAATGGCCCATTAATTTGTGTTTTAGGTAAACTAGGCGAATTTCCTCCTAAATTTATGCTTTTCAATCTCGCTTGCCAATAAATTTGTGTTTTTTTTGATCATCTACGCCTACATTATTCTTTAGCCCTTAATGTATGCTTTTGACGTCATAAACAACTACGACGCAAATGACGTCAGTTTTGGGACTGGGACTATCCAGAACCGGCCACTTTACACTACTAGTCTATACGCCTCTTCTACCTTTGGCTCAGCAGTTAAAGAGAAACTGAATAAATTGCAGATTTTACAAAATAGGTGCTGTAAAACAAATAAGCAATGTATAAACTGCCTCACCTGTTTTCTACTGTGGAGCTCTATCGAAATGTTGATAAAGACATTCTACATTTTTATGTGTCTGCACATCCCATCAATACTTTCGACTATACAATTAGAATTTCTAGGCCATGGCTATTCAACCAGAGGTTCTAGTCAGTTGAAGTGCTTCCAAATTAAAGCCGAATTTAGAAGAAAATCAAAACATTTATTGGGCCATATATTTATATTAAATTACCCCTGAAAGTATTATGAGTGCAGTACATATTTTTATGTTTAAACGAATGATAAAATCTCATCTGCTCTTATCAGGTAAAGATTATTTGTGATTTATAATACCATTCATTATTAATTAATTAAATTAAATTATATTGTTATGTATTTGAATTTTATTTTTTATTATGCGTAATGTAGTTTTAGTCACTATGACACTATATGCTGTGTATGTTTTGAAAATATAAGTGTGAACGATGAACTTTTAAAGGACATTAAATCCGCTAGTAGTCATTTACACTTTTATGAGTATTATTATATGATATTAGGGATATAAATTAAAGATAAATAAATAATAAAAAAATGAGAATGCTGAACCATACCGATTACTTCGAGAAGCTTATGGTGCACATGTTTCATCACGGCGTTTTAAAAGTGGTGACTTCGATGTTGTAGACAAGGAACGTGGAAAACCTCCAAAATTATCGAAGATGTGGAATTGTAAGCAATGTTGGACGAAGACGATTCCCAAACAAAAAAACAACTCGCCGAGCAATTGGAAATTAGTTAAGAAGCTGATTCCAATCAGCTACGAGAGATGGAAAAGATTCAGAAGGCAGGAAGATGGGTAACAGTTGAGTTGAGCGTCATAGGCAAATGGAAAAGCATAAAAACACATGTGACATTTTGCTCGCTCGGCACAAAAGGAAGTCGTTTTTGCATCGTACATGGGATGAAAAGTGGATTTATTTTGAGAATCCCAAGCGTAAAAATCATGGTTGGACCCAGACACACTATCCACATCGACCGCAAAACCGAATCGCTTTGGCAGAAAGACTATGCCCTGTCTTTGGTTGGGCCAGAGGGGCGTGATTTATATGAGCTATTAAAACCTGGGGAAAGGGTTAATACAAGACGTTGCCAACAACAATTGACCGATTTGAACCGTTTGCTTGAATAAAGGTCAGAATACCGAATCTTACTCACCAGACCTTGGCTCCTTTCGATTACTACTTTTTTGCGTCGGTGGGTGCAGCGCTTTGGTTCGTTCGAAGATGTGAAATAATGGCTCGATGACTGGTTCGCAGCAAAAAGAAAGATTTTTACTGGCGCGGTATAAATTGCCCAAAAGATGGGAAAAATGTATAGCAAACGAAGATGTGCTCTTTGAATAAACCACTTTTTATCATTCTTCAGAATTTATCATGAATTTTTTATTTAAAAAAAAATCCGGATTTCATACTTGTACACTTGGACGGTCATTTTGTGGTGTTTTATCACATTTGGTGATAAAAAGTGTGATAAAAAGAAATTGTCGTAGCTTAATTCATGAATGAATCGGATGAATTATGTCACGACGTATATTGATGCGTTTAGAAAAAGAGCGCAATATCTTCTATCTCGTTTTCACAAATAAAAAAAAATGTTTTAACGTTTGTGTCAAAATCAATTTTTTTTGATGTACATAAATTTTAAAAAATGTAAATTAAATTAAAACATTTAATTGAAATATATTTTAATTTAAATTTTTAAATTTAATTGTAATCGTTCATTAATAAATATGTGACGATTATTCGTTCGGAAATATAGACATTAAATTTCTTATAGTGAGGTGCACAATTCGTGTTGTTTTGACGTTACATTTTTAAACTTTAAAATCTTATGAGAAATTCTATTTACTTTTCCAAATCAATGTAAAATTTATGGTTCAAATAGAACAAAAAATCAAAATTGATGTGGTTTTATATATGTTTTGGAGAATAAATAGGATTTTGTAGATTAGATTGTGCACCCCACTATACGAAATTTTATATGCATATCACTTACATGAAAAGCACTTCATAAAAAACATTCATATGACTAAACCACAAATGTCAAATTATCACTTTTAGTTCATCATTTCTCATCAAAATTCATTTTGCAGGGTTGTGTTTGTAGACTTTTATGTTTTGGATTTTATCACAAAAAAAAGTCTCCACTAATGATATAAATTGGTGATAAAGCACCACAAAATGACCGTCCTGGTATATGTACAGCTGTAAAGAGAGTATTTTATGGTTTTCCTTAATTAATACACATAGTGTGGTGCACAGCGATGAAAAAAATAATAATTTTTAGGGACCAGATGGTTACAATTATTATTTTCACCATTTAAGAAAGGATGAAATGCTTTTAAATCGGCTTTCAGCAGAGAATGCGATATTATGGTCTGGGCTCGTATTCTTGAAATCGGTGGATATTTCCGTCTACGATAATTATAATTTGCATTATTCGAATATTATTTATATTATTCGAATTTTTCGCCGGCTACTTGTTTTTTTAAATTTGCTTACAAGTCTTCTATTATTTATTTCACTATTAATCGGTGGAAATTTCCGACTGGGTAAATCAATGCGGATTTATTCCTCCAAATAATACAAAACTTGCAAACAAATTTGAAAAAACGATTAAAGTAGCAGGCGAAAAATTCGAATAATATAAAGATGTGATGATTTATTTTTCCTAGCAGGATGACTGGAAAACCCTACAAAGCAATTCTGGAAAATAATTTAGGAACTTAAAAAGGCCATAAAATCAGGTTGGAGTGAAATTTCCTAAAATTACTCGAAATCGTTGTACGACTCAATTCCTAATCGAGTTTACAAAGTGATTTTAAAAAACGGCGAAAATACTGACTATATGTTTTTATTTTGTTTTAAAAGAAATTAAAAAGTTGGAATTAAGTTTTCGCTTTCTTTTCTTCATTAATTGACCTTTTTTGAGTTGGCCCTAAGTGAACTACTAAAAACACAAAAATTTTATTTCTTATTTCAAAAACAAAAATCAAAAACATTACGGTTTTACTCTCAGAGATGGGCGAATCTCATTGATTGTTTTTGTTATTGTGTTCTCTTCCCAACAACGCATAAAAGAGAATAACTCAAGAGAAAAGTAAAATAATAAATTGGAAAAATGAAAAAAAATATGTTGGCTCCATTCAAGTGACGCAGAGTGCATGTTTGATGTGGAGAATGGCTACAATTGAGTTATGTAATCGAAAAGTCAAACGATAGGGAGCAGTCATAAATTTTATTACTATTTTTATTAGTCAATATTAAATTATCAGTAGTAGATTTCTAATTGGAATGAATAAATAGTAAATCTTGTAATGACAACAAAATTAAGATTTTATGAATTTAGAAAATACTCAAAATCGAAACCACTTAGAGAAATAATTAGCTAAATTAAATTTGTGTTTTTTGACACTGACTTACGCACTCATCTACTTTTATTATAAAAGAGAAAAAATTTGTTTGTCATTATAAATTTTATAATGTTCCACGGAAATTTTATAATGAAATTTTGAGTTATTCTGGATAATAGCCAGATTAAATCACCTTGATTAAATTTTATAATCTTCGGAGCAGCCCACGTAATATGCACGAACGAACACAAGACGCAATGGCATTACCTGATTTTTAACATTTATCATTTTTCCCACGGCCATGTATGGAATAGGCCAGAATAAAATTGTTACATCTGACGAATAAGAATCATACCTGGGTTGTGGCCCGAACGAACTATCCCGATCACCAACACCCGGTGACCATCATTTTAATTTCTAGAAAATCAATTTTATAGTTCTATATACATTTGGACTAAATACATTAGTAACTGACGTTAAGCTGTTTACATACAACATTGTATATTAAAAGGAAAGTTAATAACAATTTATTACTACAAATTACTTATTATTAAACAAAGTGCAAAGCATTAAAAATTCAATTTATGTAATCTATCATTAAATCCATAAAACAGAATTATGGATGACAATTTGGAAGCACATTATGCGTATAACAAACTAGCAATTTCAAGTAATACTGCTGACCATACACAATACAAATATCATCGGTACTCGTTTATTCTAAAAAAAAATGTTCTTTTCAAATTCGAGTAACACACAAAGGATTCACCTTTTTATGATGGGCTTGAATCGCTTATGGCTAATAGGCAATATTCAATATGTCTTTCTAGAAGATTACGACGATATTCGTACAGTGTACATGAAACCGTATCATCAAGAAACGATGGATTTACTCAATGGTAGTGCAATCTTGACACTAGCAGTAAGTGATTTTCGTAAAATAAATTAAATTAAATTTACCCGGTGTGTTCTTATGTATAGCTTACAGGCAGAACCATGCCTTATTATGTAGCCGGCTTCGTACAAATGCTCATGGGGAGTGTCGATTTCAGGTATAAACTAATATAGCCCACATAAATTGTATATCAAATTTATATTTCATTGTATTATTTACAGAACGGTTCCCGTAATTTTCAGCGATTTTCAAACTGCCCTCAATTTCACAAGGTTTCATAATAATGTGATTTTAACTCGAGAAATTTCTGGACCTTCTGGAATATCACCCTTGCCCTATCGAATCGCAGCTTTTGAACTATTTTATCGCAATACGGAGGATTCGTATTCTCCATTCTTTTTCCTGCACACATTTCAAAAATCACTTTGGATTTATTTTTTAATTAGTGTGATTTGTGTTTTGGGATGTATATGGGTTTGGAATAAAATGTTGGGATATCGTGATCGTACCGAAATCAATATATTCGATATTTTCGCATTAATTTTGGGCAATTCGATAAAATTGTTGACATCAACCATATCGTGCCGTTTATTTTTACTATCCCTTCTATTGATGCTGATAGTTTTTTATGGAGCCTTTAATGCCCAATTGGATGTTTTACTAGCAATCAAAAAAATTAAGCTGCCATTCCTATCGCTAAATGAATTGTTAATGAAGGACGAGTATACGTTATGTGTAAGCAAGTTTACTAAAGCGGGAGAATTAGTTGAATATTTAAGAGAAGAAATTAAGGGAAGCGTGTCGCTGTTGACGAAGAGTTGCCCGCCGATAAATCAAGCTTATTATGACTGGACAATGGATTATTCGTTTTACTGCACCAAAACCAAAATGTCATTTTTTCTAAGCACACGACCTGGTTCTTACGAGAAATTTTTGTACGCACGATTTATTATAAAAATTAGAATTTTAATAAGTGCAGCTCAAAATAATTCTCATTACAGGATCAACCAATGTAACCTTACTAAATTTCCAGGAAGATTTTTTAATATCCAACCCACGTTCATCACCAGTGTACAATTCTCATTCAGGGAACATTTAAATCGCAGGCACGGATTTGAATTCCTCAATGCCATACGAAATGTCATGAAGTACTAAATAAAATTTTTATTTTTTACAGAATCATTCAAGCGTGGACATCTGGTTACATCGATTACATAACTAATGTTGTGTATCTTAGATTCAAGAGATCAAGTATTCACGAAACAGTAGAACACGGTCTTTTGCAGATTGAATTTGATCATTGTAAATTAATAATTTTTTTGTGGATCGTTGGTGCCGTCTGTGCATTTATTATTTGTGGGTTTGAGCTTTTACGGGCAAGGTGGTTGCGTTTGTAATGTGAAAGATTTTTGCACCAATAATTTACAACATTGTTTTATAAAGATTTTTTAAAAGATACTCTGCGCACTTTTTCGGCACTTGAAAATCATTAATTATAATTAATTTAATTAAAAAGAAGAAATTGGTAGAATAGAATAGAAAAATATAAAGCAAAAATTATTGTACACTCACATTACATTAAATAAATGGTTTCGTCTGAATTAAATTCCATGAACTTTTCATAAACGGAGCCAACTAATGAAGATAGAAATTTTAGCGTAAATGTTAAGTTTTGTGTAGATGCACGGAATTCTCTACGAAACCTTATCAAGTGTAATTTAGATTCATTTTACCATCGATCAAAAATATCAGAGCCTTCTAAAGGCACTTAGCTATACACGACTCTATAATCCCAAAGTAGATTACACAATAAATTAAAAATAACATGGGGGTCCATAACTGATCCTAACTTTAACAATTTTCTACGATTGGAGATACGATTTGAAAAAATAGAGTGCAACGTCTTCGACCCTGATACTACATAATTTCGACAACAGTATGTTATGATTTAATAGTATCGAAAGATACTGATGGATAAATAGTGATTCGCCATCATTCTGTTTCATAGCCTGGTACAGCTCTCAATAGATCAAATTCGTCTAGTGTAAACCGGGGATTCGATCATAGGACCCAAGTACTCTGTCTTCTTGCAAACCGAATGAATTTGAAAAAGGAATAGTTGTCCGCAGTTGGTCCGCATTGATATACCTGAAGGGAACATGTGCTTGAACACTGACAACACTAGGACAGCGATAAGCGTAATGAATTCAACCAACATCTATCATCCTCTAAGCAGTCGTTGCATTAAGGTGGTCGGAGCTAACCCTATTCCGCTCTTCTTTAAAGAAAACGGGTTTTAACTAAGCCTAGATTAGATTTAGTTATAAAGACCTTAGTCATATGCAATGGGTTCGATAGGCAACCGAATACGCTGAGTTTAAAATAGAGCACTGCAGCTAAATTGGGTAGAGGATGAAATGTCTGTTAATTTGGTCCGAAAAACCATCCCGTAAAGACTTTTCCACGTGGTGTGTTTGCAAGATAAATTCAATTATCAGCCCGAAAAAGGTTTAAAAAAATAATTAAAATGCGAGTTTCATCTAAAAACTTTTATTTCAGCCCGAAAAATATTTTTTTTTAAATTTCGTAATTCTTTTCAAATAACGATTAATTATAATATTTCAATAATATAAATATATTCGCGACCCATATATTTCTACATATGCTAGATTTAATTTGTGTTTTTATAACGATTTTTTACAATTTTCTCGCTACAAGCTTATACTGGTAGGTTCAAAACAAATGATATATTTCAAGCTCACAAATAAACTCATAAATTTTAATATTAAGTTACACTATTAAGCCCGAGTGAATTTCCACTTGATTGAAAAAATAAACATATAAAAAATTATTTTCCTTTATGGTTCAGGTCAGTCATAAAACGCACTCATTTAAATTTATTTTAAAAGAAAACAATTGATTGTTTGTTAGTCCACTATGCAGCATCGCCCTTATAAAATTAGAATCAATTAATTTTGTATACTGTACCTTAATGCTTCTACCAAGATAATATTCGAGTTTCGGAAGCGAAGGAGATTTTAACGGTTCTAATAGTATCGAATTCACATTTAAAAATTTATTTTACGTGTGTAAGAAATGCCATCAACAATGATGACTGTGCGACCTGGCCTGTCTCAGATTTACGGGCAATGCTAAGTAGAATAATTCAGGTTTAGTTGCTACCTAGGTAAACGTACATTCACAGACACCGAGTGGCAAAAAAGAGGATTGCCTCATTCTCGTATATTGGTTTGTATGACCAATAAATTTCCAAACAGGGGAAGATGGTTAAATTTCTTTTCGTAGAGGAAAGCATGATGATCACGGATTTACAACCACAATTGGAAAATACGAAATTGAAAACAGACGGAGTGTTCCTTAGACAACATAGTCCTAAATTACTACAATAGAAGAACGGGTACAGGTTAATAAGAATGTCTCATTGTATTGGGAAAAAGCAAAATAAATTTATAAAAATATGTATAGTTTAAGCTTTCCCCAACGACAACAATTTTAAATAAATATTAATAAGTGCTAAAAACCTGGAAGATTAAAAAATTATGCTAGAAGAAAATTCTAGCTAGAACATAATTTTAGTTAGTAAATTCAGAGCTAACCTGTAATTCCAAGAATGTTTTGAATAACTGAAATTTGCATCAATTTAACAATTTGCCGCAAATGAAAATTAATTTATTATTGCATCGATGCTCTACTTAACGAGGAGATAAGCAACTTAAAATTTTAAATTATTTTTGACATTTAGACTTAAAACACAAAAAATTAAATTTTCCGGTTACTTCAGTATTTTTTCACAGAAATACTCTCTATATATGACCAACTTTCCACGAACCAAAAATAAGAGCTCGAAAATTCTCCTTAATTTTAAATTAGATTATACGCCCCACATATCACTACATATCAGTACCCAGGGCCACATTTTCTGAATAAACAAAAATAAAATATTAGCACACCTAATTAACAAACGAGGCTCTGGCGACCGAGAAACGGTGGGAAAACCGAACACCAACAACTTAGCAAATAAATGATGTTCTCTCAACTAACCCACTACCAATTTCGCTTTTTAACTGCTTCAATAACTAGTAATAAAGCAATAAGTTTACAACGAAAAGATTTTTTACCCCAGTGGCACTATTCTGGTGATTCCCCGGGAATAGGGAATTGGGGAAAGATTTTATATATAAATTCAATTTAAAAATTTTTGTAGAAAGTGGTAATTTTGTAAAAAAGCTAGTGGTAATTTTTTTGGTAAAAAAGCTAGTGGTAATTTTTTTGAAAAAAAAAATAAAATTGGGAATAATTTTCCATGCCATTAGATATGGAAAAATTATTCCCAATTTATAAATATTTACATCAAACTTTTCTCCTCAGTAGGCCGGAAAAAAAATATTTGAACTGAAATTACATATAAATTCTTTCCCCAGTTCCCTATTCCCGGGAAATTACCAGAATAGTGCCACAGGCGATACCCCAACTGCTGAATTGGATAATCCGCCCTCTAACGAAGCTAGCTCAATGAATTCTGACATGAGCCAACCCAGGCAATGTCGATTCATACGAAGTTCAAAAACCTCTAGATTAATACCTAGACAAACATAGTCCACGGCAAGAAAATCGAAAATGCTAACTATGTAAAAGACATAGCCGGAACCGATTGATGTGAAAGTTGTTAAAAAAAATTAAATACGGCAGAACGGGCAAAAGTCGATGGATGGATTTTTCAACCTGGCTATAGCTCGTAAAATCGAACGTAGTGAGCATGATGTGCGAAATTATTTAGAAGATAGTGCATCATATGGAAGAACCTACCAAGGAAGGTTGGCGACAATTCTGACCCCGCAAGATACAAGGAAAATTCATATGATGAACGCAAGCCCTTTTCACCAACAAAATCAGAACGTCAGGTGGCTTTACTGTCAACAGTTCGTAGAGCAGAAAAAAATACCACTAAACCATGTACGCAAGCAACAAAGATTGAAATTCGCCAGGCAGCATATGACTTAGAATGTTCATCCACACAAAGAATAATAATTGGAAAAAGCTGTTTTTTCGGATGAAAAAAAATTTATTTAGATGAACCAAATGGCTTAGATTTTGACTCGCCGTCATGCTAGAAAAGGACCACTAATGGTATGGGGTGCAATTTCATGCTGGGGTGCTATAGGTTTTGCACTTCAAATTAACGATTTTGAAAATGATATTCAACTTTTTTTTAGTTCATTCACAACTTTTTACAATTCAACAACAATTTTTTATACTTCATTTTTTCTAAATCAAATTTGTGTTTTTTCAAAGTAACTTCAATTAAATGTCTAATAAATTCAAATATTTTTAAAACAAATCCAAGTTTTAATATTTCAAGCTCGCAAATGTTTACAATTCAAAATCAACTTTTTGTAAAACAAATTCAGTGCTCCCAATTCTTAACTGATTATGATGGGATTGGGTATGTTGGATGGGAATAGGAGTCTTACATGATTTTTGAAAGAAGCTCTGGATTATGGTCACCTGGGACAAAACAGAATCAATTCTTTGAAATGGAATTCTTAAATAATTTTTAGAAAAAGTTCTGGAATATAACCATCTGGGACGGACCCCGATCAATTCTCAACCGATTATGATGGGATTAGGTATGCTGGATCGAAATGAGATTCTTAAATGATTTTTGAAAGCTATTCTGGAGTATGGTCACCTAGGACAGAACTCGGTAATTTCTTAACCGATTCTGATTAGATTGGGTATGTTGGATGGAAATGGGATTCTTAAATGATTTTTGAAAGAAGTTCTGGAATATGGCCACCTTGGACGGAATTCGATCAATTTCTAACCGATTTATGATAGGATTGAATATGCAGGATCGTAAAGAGAGTCATAAATGACTTTTGAAAGAAGTTCCGGGATTAGGCTACCCGGAACGGAACTCGACTAATTCTTAACGGATTATCATGAGATTGGGTATGCTGGATGGAAATGGGATTCTTAAATGATTTTTGGAAGAAATTCTGGATTATGGCCACTTGGGACAGTTTGCGAGTCAAAACTTTGAGTTATTACCATGAACACCTTATTCCGTCGATTTAAATATCATCGAAAAAGTTTGGGGCTGGCTCACTCGCAAAGTTTATGAAGGGGGCAAACAATACGAATCCAATGAAGAGCTGATTTCTGAAATTGAAGCTGTCTGGACAGAGATTTTGTTGTACTACTTAAAATCTTTATATCCCTTTTGCTGCCCACTAACACAATTGTGTGGGTAGGGCAAAAGTACCATGTCAAAAATTTATTTTTGAATGTGTTTTCAACAAATTTACACATTTCTGTTTTCCTTTCAAACTTATTTTTGTCCGAAAAAAAACACTATAACTATACTCACAATTGTGTTGGTTGTACTTCAAATCAAGCGAAATTTTTTATCAAAAACGCCATTACATACTATGATTTTTTACTCACACATTTGTATGGTTTGGACTTTAATCGAACCATCTTTTTTTTTTTTTGGAAAAGGGATATGATTGTCTCAAAGACAGGATCTTTAAAGTAATTTTACAGAATGGGGGTAGTATACATTACTAAAAATACCAGGTGTGTAATTATGAAACCGGAATTTACCAATAAATGGCGCCATCTGTCAATCTACCTTTTGGCAAACTACGTCACCGGCGCCATTGTTTTCTTTTGAACAACATCCAATTAATAATCATACAAGTTTCATACAATAACGCAAGTACTTTACGTGTTAAAAATGTCGAGTTTTGTGCCTACGTATTACGATTTGCGAGCATCATTGTTTTTTTGTTATCGGAGCATAGCGGGACGAAGACATTGACGAATTTGAATTATTCGGAGACCACAAGCATTTCAACGATTCCTACAGCCAAAAAAGAAACTGTAATTCTCACAGGAATTAAAAGAAAGGTATATCCAGTTCTTGACCGAGTATTTCGGCACTCACATGATATACCTCATCACGGGGGCCGATACTACATACCCCACCATGTCGTGATGCTGAGAACATCAGGGTAATGATACCCATTTTTATGATGTTTTTGCTTTTTTGATATAAATTTTAAAACTAAAAATTAGATTATTCACTACGGCTCGTTATATATTGCCGGTGGTTATGAGATATCAACTGGTTTGCAGTGGCAAAATATACAAAATTCAGTAAATTTTAAGTCCCAGAAATAAAAATAAAGTTTTCCACATTAACAAATCACATTACAACCAGACATCGAGTCTGTTTGGGATAAACAGAATTGAGGTGAGACTTATGATCGAATAATTAAGTCCTGATCATTAAGTGTAACCAATGAAGAGGGTCAAAAGTTTAGATGAGACCTAGATCCCAAAAATGCATGTAAAGATCGTCTGAAAGTCTGAGTTGGATAATATCTCAAGAACGGCTTGCCCGATTCGAAATTTTTGCTAATCTTATTTTATTTTTAATTTGGAGAATTGAAAAGCTTTGGCTTTTTTGGCCTAACTCACGGAAGTCGGCTACCTAACATAGGATATCACCACAAAAACACCCTATACCAGGATATTTGCTTTACGTTTTTTCCATATATTCGTCCATAATATATCGTTTGAAAGGTCTTTTGAATTAGTCAACAATTTTGTCGAAATCGCTTCAGTTCATGAATCTACCGTTCTGAAAATTGCCGTGGCCGTGCTCAGAGCAGTTAGGTTTTTCTCATTCACACAAAATGATGTTTTATATCGTTTGAAAGCATAGAGGAAAAAGTGGTTATGTCCAAATTTGGGTGACCGCATGAGAACACTTACTCCCTAGCATACCAGTATGCCACATCCAGCAGATCTGGGAGCTGGATACGATTCAATGGAGTACTCTGAATATAAAAATAATTATGTAACCTTAGAAATGAGGCAGCCAAATTCCAAGATGAAATACTGTACTATGTAGCAAACAAAATAATGTATAGTTTAAAAGGTTTTGATCGAAGCAAAGGACGATTCATCTACGTTATATGACCACACTTGATAACATCTCTGAGTTTTCTGGAATCAACTATAGTGTTAACGAATATTTGAATTTTTAAAAATTTTGCACATTTAAACATTTGCAGAGATACCCCAATTTTTTTAATTTTAATGTTGTTAACCTTTCCGAACAGCTGAATTTGTCGACTATTAAGCAATATATTCACAAAACACTTGGTAACATTTTTGAATTTTCTGGAATCGTCCATAGTGTAGCAAATATTATGAAGAATATTTGAATTTTATTAATTCAAAACATGATCATGGGAAACTTATTGTTCTCAACTTCGGATGGTTTGTGGGATTTATAGAAAAAAGTTCAAGGCAATTTGCATGTTATGATTGGCGTTATGGCCCTACACATGGAAGCGTCTTTGGCCAAATTCACTTAATTCTTTTATTAATTGAAAAAATTTATCGGAACAATGAGTCCCGAGTGTGGCTTTAAGTGTTTTCTTTTTCGGTTTCCATGATTTTCTGGATTAAAATGACTTAAATTTTTTTTTATAATAAACTTATTTTTTGTAATATCCAATAACTGATACACATTTTTAGTACCATGATTCTCATTATTTATTATGTATTTTTAATAATTTAATTAAACCTAGTGTTTCTAATTCTAATTGATAATTTGTGAGTCACTTTTTGAGTCTACACTTTTTGGTAAAATGTGTAACTACAATTTTTATTAACGTTAAAAACTTCACTCCGGTCTACCACTTTTATTCCTGCAAATTAGCGATGTTTACCAATTTCTCGTGAATTTTCCGGGTTTGTCTATTTTGAAACCATAGAACTTGTCTCTTGATGTAAGGCTAGACTTTTTATGAACAGCAAGGAGAGGTACGAATTTTGTTAAACTCGTTAAGCATATTAAATTTTTCAGTTAAACGAGATAAAGTTTTTCTCTCTTTTTTTACTCTGGCAAAGCACAACTGTTCTTGGTAAATGAATCTAGTCACCAGATTCCACTCTTAATTATACAATTTTTTGTTGGATGCTTTACAATGGTTTTGATCAATGGCGTTGCTCACATGCTGCCTGGTTTTAGTTTATCAGTGCAACGTACGTACCTTGGTTGATTTTCGAATACTAAATTAATGTAATACCCAAAAACTTTCCCAGAATCATCTTCAGTGTAAAACATATGTCAGTGGTTTAGTAGTTTGACTGGAAGGAATACTGATATTAAAATTTTTCCTTATCAAATCGATACTAAGCAAGAAGCTTATACATATTTTTCATGTGAGAGTGGAATACAAATATTTGAATCGTTTATTGCCATTGAAGATACAATTAACACGCCAGATTTAACGTCACATTTTCTTCGAAAACAACACACATCATAATTGAAAAAGTTATCCAATTTAGGCATTCCACTGCAACACAATAAAATTTCAAACTTTCACATGACGCTTATGAAAAAAAAATGCCCTCATAAATATAAAAAACTTATATTTTGCACCTGCACCAAGAAATATCACTTACTTACATCTTAGCGTGTCCCTATTAAATGTTAAAAAATGTGCAGTGATTTTACCCCACGACGTTGTGAGACGATATTCTGTTGACATTAAACTGTAATTTATTAGTACTTGTTCATAAAAAGTTGAAGAAAAGTAGATATAACAACTGTTGTTCAACAAAACTAGATATGAAAACTTTATTTTCCAAACTTTATGTCCCATAAACTGGTTTATAGCGTATACAAAAGAAAGAGAACTGTACAAAACTATACAGGTACATCTAAAAGAACACATCCCGTCAAATGGATATTAACGAATTGTAATTAAATAAATACCCAAACCCCTGCGGCAAATGACAAACATTCCAAGGAAAATATTTTTGAGAATTAAATAAATAAAAGAAACAATGAGACCACAAAAAACATTTTTTTATTTCGGCACGAAAGTGGATTATTAAGGCCATTATTTCACTCATTTGTGGGCGCCGATTACTTTTAATTTTTCTGATTGTGCTTGATGTGTAATGCGTAGGTACAGACATGAAACCATTAACCTTTTTTATTGTTTTTGTTCCCATTTTACAATAATATCATTTATTTTTATGTTTACTGGGTTTTCAACCCTTTTATATAAAAAGAAACAAGGAAATTTAATCAAAATGCCCTGCTGTACATAGAAAATGAAAGGATTGGTTGATTTTGGGTATATTATGTAGAGGAATGAACCCTTCTGATTTAATAACGAAAATAAAAAATTATTTAAATATAATTTAAAGGGATTATGTCGGATGTAACAAGATTTACAAACAGTTCAATCATCTTTGGGTTAATTTTTGTAGTTTTTGTTAATGCAGAAATGGATATGCTGGCGTTTGAACTTTATTTTCGGTTTGAATTTAACTAATTTGAAAAAAGAACTAAGTGTTTATGTAACTGAAATTTTAATGTATTTTCATGCCGATTTTTGGGTGGGACCTTTTTAGACCATTTTAAGCCTTTAATTAAATCGGATAATTGAAACTGTTAGCGGTTAAAATAGTTCATGATCAATGAAACATTCCGCGCATTATCTAATTTGTATCCTGGTCATAAACGTCCCGCCAAATGGACTATTCAACGTGTGAATGGTCAAATTCGAATCAACACTCGTACATTTCCGCAATCTGCTGAACACGTTGCTGCGGTGCGTGAAAGTGTTCTTCTAGACAACCATAAACAACGCGGTGCGTTCGCTGATTGGACTTTGGAGCAGTTGAACATTGAACAAAGGTTCACAAAAAAAATCATATTTAGGGGCGGGCCTTATATCTGAATGATATGCGTGGACCAGCAAAATTGTCCGATCTGGGGTCACATCAATCCACAGGAGATACACCAGCAACAAATGCATCCCGAGAAAGTAACTGTACAATATCTGCCATCACTGTCGCCAATATCGAGCGCTACAACAGATCGATGATAAGCAATTCTAGTTTCACAGGACGGCGCGCATGCCACTGTGGTGATTCTGCAAAAGTGTTTGAGGACATGGTTTTCTCAGGCGGCGGCGACGTGAACTGGTCATCGAGATCGTGCGATTTAAAACATTCAGACTTCAACCTTTGGGGCTATCCTAAATTACAGGGCTATAAAAATAACTCACCAACAATCGGCCAGATTTATGCGACAAAGTCATCAACAATTGGACCTTTCGAATACGTGCCGCCAAGCGCAGCCGCGCCTATTAACGCAGAAATACACTTTACAACATACTCTTAATATACCCTATGAAGGTTTCATTTTGAGTTTTTATAGTTGTTGTTGCTGTATTATGTCGTTCTCACCGTCATTCTCGACATCAAGATATATTGCTACGAATTTCGAGCGTTCGATACGGATTCCCAATAAATTTTGCAAATAAAACACTCAACATTTATAGTTACAAAATTACTAACAATTTACTTTATTTAAAAACAACATTACCTTCTTCAACAAATTTACTACCCCACTATATATCACTGTCACTTCTTTCACTAGTTGAGTTCGCGAACTTGTCTTGATGATTAACGCCGTTGTCAATGCCAGTAGTTTCCATGATGACTATATCGCCGCCGTTTACAATTGCTTTCGTTATTTCCATAACATTTCATAATTTCCACAACAAAAAAATATTCAAAAGGCGTCAAATCGCACAGTCAGCGGCCAATTCACTGGACCATAACATGGGATAAATTGCTGAATGAACTCTTTTCTCAATAGGTCCAAGATTTTGCGTGCTGTAAGGCATGTGGCGCCGTCTTACTGAACTCAAAAGTTCCTTGCGTAAAATCTCCCATGTAGTCGACTAACACAATCACAATTTCTGTGTCCTGGGGTATGGAGATTTTGTCGTCTTCAAAGAGCACGTCATGTCATGTCAAAATTGTATTTTTACACTCACAACTATTAACACCAAAATATATGTAAAATCATTTTATTTTCTCTATTTTGTTTAGTTGAGAATAAAACACAAATTTTCTAAATCAATCGTTTAAAATAAAGTTGAGTTAAAAATTTAATCATATCAGATGATAATAATCGGGGCTCACTACACGCCCCATTACGAGTGGTGTGGTTATCGTTACGAAGTCGCCATAATTCACGGGCGGCCGACACGTGGCTCCACTACACATATATTTACGAGTGGTGTGATTATCGGCAAGGAAGTCGCCATATTTAACCGTTACTGGAGTGGACGCTGTTACCTTTTACAGTTAACCGAGACACGGCAACGTACGGGTAGCCAAATGGCAATTTGTGATTTTTATCGGTTAAACATCACAACATACGGCTAGTTGAGGCCATCCATATTTACGGTCAACGGAGGGAAGACGCTTAACAATATTTTTAAGTGCCGGTGAGAAGACACCGCACCCATATTAGCGGACGCCGCAACGGTTCTGCGTGACCCAAACGAAAGTCAAAAGGTACAATTTTGTTTTTTTTTTTAATTTTAATTTTTGGATTTTTTTTATTGTTTTTCAATTTCAATTCATATTATTCAAATTTCCATTTTCATTTTGTTTATTTTTAATTTTCAATTTTTCAATTTTTATTTGTGCAATTAATCACCGAATAACGGTTGATTGGCATGCGCGCGGAGCGTGCACATTGGTTGCACTTCACTATTTTTTCAAGGTAAGCAAGGGTTAGTATGATGGAGGGGAAATCGTAGTTCGTGTTAATTCCCAAGCTACAGACTGGGTTTGTCACACCCCGTCATCCCCTTGGCAGGACATCCATAGAGTCAGAATGGCGTCCATGTGTTAGCCATTCGGGGATGACTGTAAAATCTTACACGATCTTCCCGTGGCACTCCGGCAGTCTCAAGCTGTCGGAGTGTGAATTGTGGAAGATTCTCTAGAGGCCTCTCCGGGTTAAGAGAGACTTTGTCTGTTGGAGAAAGGCCCCTACCCTCTTATGCTGCTTCGTTGTGGCTGGGCATCAGCCTCTAGGGATCGATTGGTTATTCGTGGGATTTCTTCAGCAGATATCGTACTTGTCATTCGGTACATTTCCTTTAATTTTATTTTTATTCTGTTACACGGTGTAGGGCAGGAGCATGCGAGCCTTAACTTCTCCGCGACCCGAAACCCTGAGATCTAGTCGGAAAAATCCCCGTGAGAGAGACCTCTGCGTGTTTAGATAAAATCTGTGGGTTGGCCTCGTGCCACCCATAGCAATGACTTGAACTGCTTGCTCAGTAGGTCAATTATGACGACCATAAAATGGAAGAAATGCGCGAGGTACATTTTTCACTGAACACGACTTTTGATAATAAAATTCAATAATTTGTGAACGTTGTTCGGGTGTAAGTCTTTTCATGATGAAATGGCAATGCTACCTGAGAACAGTTGACTTAGATGGATATCGTTAATCATGCATGATTTGTCAAAAACACATACACAAAAAATCAAAAAGAAAAAAACACCCATTATATGGCAAGGTATAAACTAAATCTTTGATTGGCTTAATCAATCTCAGCACTTAAGCAGACATAAAGCATTTTGATCTACATATTTTTGAAACAATGTGTTCTTATTGTCGCGCTACGTATACTTGGTGTGGTTTCAACCGATGTATCCCGAGACATGATTATATCTCGTTAAAAATAATGAGACTGAAAGTTTTATACGTAAAAGAAACTGAAAATGTAAACTCATTGACCCAATTTATTTATATTCAATTGAGTTCAAAAAGTATAAAATTACCTTGAATGACTTGTGTAAATAAGTTATATAGAATTAGAGTTTTGCAAAAATTTTAAAACTCATAATGGACCCTTATCATAATAATATAAACCGGATACAATTTAGTTCAGTGTTACATAACTTAATACTTGCAGCCGTGCTCAATCTTCGCAAATAAAATATTTTATTAAATGAGTTGTGTATAATGGCAGAAAAACTGTCGAAATGATGTAAACACAAAGTTTAATACACTGAATAGTAATCCAATTTCATTTTCAAAGTGTCAAAAGTACCGAAAAAGTTTCGTATCTGATGAAAATTAGATTAGAATCAATTTTATTTTTCCGTCGTTTTGCCTCCATCCCACTCCACATCAGAATATCAACATGAAACGAATGCTTGCCAATACTTTAATAACCTTTACCTCTGTGTAAGTTGTTTTACAGTTTCCCATCGAAATCGAAACTTTTTTCGTGTCATAGGAATTTATTATGTACGAGTATAGTAAAGTGTTAAAGTTTAGGATAGGGATCTAATTTTTATGAAATACGAAATTTACAAGGATACCAAAATAAATTATGTATGTATATGTGTCGATTATATCGATTTATCAGTATTATGTATGTAGTCGAAGAAAACTAATTTTTTATGCCGTATCGACAAATTATTTTATATTGACGCATATGTTGATGCCCATAATTACTTTAAGTTTAATTAATCAATCAGAAAACGCATTAAACAATTTATTATCTGATTAACACAAATAAACTATAAAATAATAATTGGCGAAAAAACATTAATTTTAAAATAAACATAATTATTGGCTATTTATACAACAATTCTACGAAGATCGAATGGGACGCGAGAAAATTTTTAATATTTTTCGATGAAATCATTGTGTTACAACAAATTGTAACTTATGTACAATCAATTGTATGGGGGACAAATAGGTCAATTGAATTGTTTATGTGGTGTAAATAAGGGCACATCGTTCATTTTACTGCAATAATTTATTGTTTTACAAGTTTATAAAACTATCTTCAATCACGTCTAGTCAAAATCAATTCTGTAACAAATTTGGCCAAATTTTGTATTAAAATCGGTTTCTTTGTGTAAATTAATTTAAAGTGGGGATTGGCGTGTTTAACAGGCGCGATTTCGGAAACATCAACAGCTACCCAATTTAACATCAAACCCATTTATATGCTGTATAAGGTAGCAAAAAAATGTATTTTGCTATCGACCGCTAGCGGCAGCACTATCACAAAAAGGAAAGTTTTCTGCTATTTAGGAACCAGCAGAAAACGTATACAATTGTTAAGCAAGTCAATAAATCTCGGCAGAAAGTTTTATGAAAAATCAAATGATTTATGAAACACAAGAGCAACAATTTATTCACAGGTAAAACTATTTTTTTATTAAAAAAAGATTTGAGCGTGTATAAGGACTCTTAAAAAAATGTAAATATACAGAAATCTCCATAATCTTTATAATGCAAATACATGGCAAAACGTGTTAGGAAAACCCGTTTGTAACTACCCTGCTGGATTCATGTTTTTATGACAGCTAGGATCATAAGGGATCGATACGAAAGTCCGAAGTACAAAATCCTGAAACCTCAAAATAACCCTACCTTTTAAAGAAAAAAAAAATCCCGATTATGTAGAAATCCCGCCAAAAAGCGTAATATATTTTAAAATATATTTTTACATTTTTATTAAGAACTCGGCCATTTCTTGATTGATCTTGGCTAAGTTATTAAGAAATTATGAATTCGTCTGTATTGTTACTTTAAAGATTTTCGGCTTTTTATAGACAAATATTATTTTCTATGACATTCACAATGTTTGAAACCTTTCGGGCCACCAAAAAAAGAGGTAATTTACTTACAATATCTCTACTAAAAAGAAGTAGGAAATTCACTAACACTCACCCCCCCCCCCCCTCATTTTTCACCCCAAGGGTATTTGTGTTTGTAAGCCACACAACTTCAAGTTTCCTCTTGGCAGTTTGGTTTCGTACCGATAAAAGTTTGTTTTATCTGGTCTGCAACGACCAAACTGCAAAAATTTCAAAGTTTTCTGATCTGCTGATATAATTCGCTCGAATTTCCAAAAGTTTTCTGATTTGACCGTATAATTCGCTAAATCGATTTGTTCTTGTTTCATAGTATAGGTGTGAAGCAAGAAATAAATTTTTGCAGTTTGGTCGTTGCAACCTGATGTGTAGACCTACTTTTATCAGTACGAAACCAAACTGCAAAGAGGAAACTTGAAGAAGTTCTCATTTTTGTAAAGGGTTGTGTGGCTCTGAACACACAAGTACCCTTGGGGTTAAAAATGAGGGAGGTGAGTGAATTTTCTACTTATTTTTAGTAAAGATATTGTAGTAATTAAATGACCTCTTTTTTGGTGGCCTGAAAGTTCTCAAACATTGTGAATGTCATAGAAAATAATATTTATCTATAAAAAGCCGAAAATCTTTAAAGAAATTGGTTAAGTTATGATGCGATGTGATTTGCATTTAAACACGAAGTTTTCAAGAATTTTTGGAATTTTTTAATAATTGTCAAATTCTTTAATAATTGTCCATTCTTTAATAATTGTTTGGCAATTCTTTAATAATTGTCAAATTTGGTATGCATAATAATTGGATTTGGATTCTAGCTTGAATTTCGAACGAAGTTCCGGAATTTGGTCATGTTGAATGTAATTTAACGTGGATCTAACGTGAAGTTCTGGAATTAGACCATTTTAAAGGAAACTTGACTATTTGTTAACCAATCATAGGCAAATTTAAGTTGTAGAGCTGGGTTGAGATTTTTACATCAATTTTGGCTGAAGTTTTGGATTTTGGTCGTGTTTGATGGAACTTGGCCATTTTTTAACCAATAACCATTATATTTGATATATCGGTCTAGATTGAGATTTTATTTATTCTTTTTATTGAATGGAACTTCGAAACTTCTTAACCACTTATGTAGAAATCTTGCATTTTGAATTTTTTTCTTATAAATTTGCACGCCTGCGGGCTGGCCCGCCTGCTTAGTTCATAAAAAAAAATTAAAAACAGGCTTTTGAGAATCAGATGCATGGTCGTTTTGTAACACGTTTGTTGAAAAACTGATAACATTTCAAATTGAAAATGACTTTAAAAATTCGTGGAGTGCTACCAAACCGACCCGAGAAATGATTCTTATGTTGCTCATGTATAGGTAAGATGAGCTTTTTAAGCTGAAACTTTCAAATATCTCGGAAAATAAGCCCTCTACGATAAAAATGACCATTATTAAAATTAAATCATTCTGGAGGGGAAATACATTAGTGCTAAAATTAGGACCCCCGCCTCTGTTTGGAAAGGGGTGGGAGGCAACTTGGAAATTAAGATAGGAACCTCTATTTTTTATTGCAGATTCGTATTCTACGGCTAAAAGTATGTAGAATTTCCTTGAAACTTTTTTTTCGATTCATGATAGATGGCGCTGTAATAGGCGATATTAAATTTTTTTCGATTTCTCTTACTGAGAACATTATGCATACGATTCTGCAATATGCTTGCATTAAAATTAGCACGTTTTCAATGTAAATACTTGAAATTAGTTTTAAACAAATTGAATTTCTTAAATTAAAAAAAAAAAACTACTTTTAGCGTAACACAGGAACAACGACGTGGACATCATCTTTTAATTAAATTAAGTACTCAAAATGATGGCCGTCGACTTCAATGCACTTATTAATCCGTATTTCAAATGAATGTACACAACTTAGAAGCGTGTATGCTGGAATTTCGGCACAAGCATTTCTTATTCGCTCAATCATATTCTCACGTGTTGTTGGTACTTGTTGGTATACTTTGTTTTTGAGATAGCCCCACAAAAAGAAATCTGACGAAGTAAGATCTGGTGATTTGGCAGGCCAATTTACCGGACCAGCTCTACCAATCCAGCGACCATTGAAATCACAATCAAGTACTTCACGTGCTACCGACAAATAGTGTGTTGGACATCCATCATGTTGAAACTACATGTTCTATCGCAATTCTATGCTCAAGTTTTCAAATAATGTTGGCAATTCATTTTCCAAAATGTCTCGGTACATTTAACCATTCAAGTTGCCTTCAATAATATGGGGCCGATGAGTTGGTTGCCAATTATTACACATCACACGTTGACAGTCCAAGGGCGCTGATGTTCAACTTGGCGAAGCCAGTGTGGATTTTTAACACTCCAGTAATGCATGTTGTGTCGATTAACCGTTCGATGGTTTGTAAAAGACGACTCATCGGAGAACAGTACATAGCGAAAAAAATTGGAATTTTGCTGTATTTGTTCTACTGCCCACTGACGAAATGTTACCCGATTTTCAAAATCAACGCCATGAAGATCTTGGTGTAAACTCATATGAAACAGATGATACTTATGTCGTTTCAAAATTTTGCAAACACTGGTCTGGGATAATCCGGATTTGCTAGCTATTTCTCGTGTACTTATATGAGGATTATAAGCTACTGCAGCCAATACAGCAATTTCGTTATTTTCCTCAGTGACTGTTGCTTGACGGGTCCTTTTCTTCGGTCGAACACTTCCATCAGCAGTGAGTTGTTTGATAGTCCGGTAAAATGAAGCACGTGACCGAATCGTATCTGGAAAACGCGAAGCATAAAGATTGACCGGATTATCAAGACTACGGCCAGCTTCTCCATAAACCAGGACCATTTCAATTTTTTCTTGTACAGTTAAATACTCCATTTTGAATTGTAATAGCCTTACGCAAACAGGTCTTATTGTTTTCGAAATAATCTTTGAACTGAATCGATATTTTTAAAACAAAAAATATCATTTATTTGAAAACAAATTTAGTCGCACTTTTCTATGCAAAATCATCGCCGTCGTTGTTTCTGTGTTACACTAAAAGTAGTTTTTTTTTAATTTAAAACATACAATTTGTTTAAAACTAATTTCAAGTATTTACATTGAAAACGTGCTAATTTTAATGCAAACATATTGCAGAATCGTATGCATAATGTTCTCAGTAAGAGAAATCGAAAAAAAAATAATATCGCCTATTGCAGCGCCATCTATCATGAATCGAAAAAAAATGTTTCAAGGAAATCCTATGTACTTTGAGCCGTAGAATACGAATCTGCAATAAAAAATAGAGGTTCCTATCTTAGTTTCAAAGTTGCCTCCCACCCCCCTTACAAACAGGGGCGGGGGTCCTAATTTTAGCACTAATATATTTCCCCTCCAGAATGATTTAATTTTAATAATGGTCATTTTTATCGTAGAGGGCTTATTTTCCGAGATATTTGAAAGTTGCAGCTTAAAAAACTCACCTGGTATAAACCCAGGGTAGTTACAGTACAGTAGAGGTTTTCTAACACTTTTGTTATACAAATGAAAACATTTCACTTTGAACATTTTTTATTAATGTATGGAGTGCTACCGGCGATTTTTTTGTTTTGCCATGTATTTGCATTATGATGATTATGGTAATTTCAGTATATTTTCCTCATTTTCCTGTCCTTAGATATACGCAAATCCTTTTTAAAGAAAAAATTTTCTTTTTCCGTTTCAATGCCTATAACTAAATATTTTCTCTAGTGTTTCATCAGAATTATTGTTTTGCTTAAAAATTTTATACATTTTCTGGTAATACAATATTGAGAAACCATTAGCAAAAAATTAATTTCTGTGATAGTGCTGCCTTTAGCGGTAAATAGTAGAAACTCATTTTTCTGCTGGATATTTTTTGCTTGTTTGGTTTTATTTTTCTAGAGGGGCGCACAAACCATAATAATAATTGTTCTAATGATTTCTTTTCATTTAGCAACCATTAAGATTGACAAGTCAAAAAAATGGAGGAGTGTAATTGTTATGGCCAACACCCACCCGTTTTTCTTTTACGACAAATGTACACAGATCTCGAATACACCACAAATAATTTCTGAATCGAAAAAATGCACCTACCGGATTTGTGATAAAAATCATCTTGTATAATCAAAAATTACCGCCCCGGTGGCAAAGTGGTCAGCATGCTTGCTTCAGCGACCGGTTCGATTCCTGGGTTCGATTTCCGGTGGTGACAAGTAAAAATTTTCATGGCTGGTTTAGGTTCAATGAATTAGCCACTCATTATCCGAAATGAAAATACGATTATGAAACCTCATTTAAGGCGGCCAAATCCCTTGATGGGATATAGTGCCAGAGAGAGAGCGAGAGAAAGAGAGAGAGAGAGAATCAAAAATTATCATACTTGCTTAAATTTCAAATAACCAATAAGGTCAAACTTTTTAAAAAATTGAATCGTCATTGCAATAATTGAAAATCCTCCCACATTTCACATGCATCTCCAAATTTATGGAAAATGATTTAGTATGAAGTTCAATCCGCCTGGTCTGTAAAGTTGCCGAATTTTTGTGAAATGATTTTTTTTATCGAAATTCGTCACTTCCGCTTAAATTTAAAATATGATCTGAATTCATTTTTTTAAATCTAATGTACAATCTTTTTATTTTAATTCTTTAGACCGAATTCGACCAAAATTCACTGAGATTACTGGGAACTTTCATTTCGATCAATCAATCCGTAAGGACTGTACAGGAACCATATTTTTACTGAAAAACGGTTCTTTGACAAAAAATCGTCATTTTCGTTTAAATTTTGGGAAATTGATCTGGACCGGTATTGCTGCAAAATTAATTTAGAATCTGTTAGCTCATTTCATTCTTACTCATTGACGTCCAACTGTGAAAGATTCCATAACATGAAAACAAGGATATCACTTTTTCGGCTTTAAAGTATAGTTGATATATAGCTATTTATACTGATAAGGGGGATTAAAGAATTGTTAGAATTTAACTACTTACCAATTCCAGCATCGAGAAATGGGGGACCAACTTCGAATTAAATTTCATCGAAATATTTCACAACAAGTTGAACAAATTTTTGTGAATCGAACTTGAAAATGGAGATTATTTCAGAATCGGTTTCTAAAAGTGGAGTTTAGATGGATGGAGTCAAGATGTAGTCAATAATCATGGATGGAGTCCAGAATGTCCTTTCATTACACCTGTGGTAATAAGTTAAACGGAATTAGGTTTACGGACCATCTGTCGTTCGAGAGAATCCTGGAGGAACGGATCAACACTGGAAAACGAAGCACTGCAATTTTTCACGGACGGTTGTAAACTACACGGCAAGGTAGGAGCCGGAGTCTTCTGTGAGAAACTTAATGTTAATATTTCCGTTCGTCTCCCTGACTACTGTAGTGTGTACCAGGCTGAAGTGGTGGCAATAGGCAAAGTCATGACATGGTTGGAAGTTCATGACAAGTCACTAGAGGCGTTTATCTGAAGTGGACAAACACCCTCACGTGCAGGGTAGCGCAACAGGTTTGGCCAAAACTCAACTCAGCTTCAAGGCTTGTGAACATTTTTGATCCAAGTTTGTTGTTTTAATGGTAATGTTGCATTTTTCAAAATCACGGTTCGCGACCTCGTGGTCTAACTCTACCACTGTAGATGGTCAAGTACCAAAAAACTAAGCATAGTGTCCCTTTTTACCAAAATGCTGTTAAACGGACAAGCAGAATGCTTAGTGCATCTCGTGAGGTGTTTCTAAAACTTAAACACATTCCTTTGATGATTTTGTTTTAACGGAAACTAATTTAAATAGCAACTTTCATATCATGGAGTACTTAACAGCGGATTTTAATGGTTTTCGTAAAAATGGTAATATGTACACTATACTATTTCAGACCCAAACGGACAAGGAGTTTTCGTTGCGGTTCGTTCTAATTTCGACTAAGTGTGAAAATTGACAATTAAAAAGAAACAGGGAAAGACATTTTATTTCTGTGTTCCTATCTGTGCCCGCTTAGTCCGATTTAGGTCTACCAGCTATAGTCTCCAGTAAAAACAGCTTCAACAGGCAACTCGATCTGTTTTTTTCATTTGATTCTAATAACTGTACCGCCATAGAAACTTACCACTGACGTCAATCACTTTTTGGCTCGCTTGGAATCAAAAAATATTGTATTGTTTCAACTTTCGCAAGGCCGACTTTGAGACACTAACAGCACGCTTTTACTTTGCAGATTTTGAGTGTTGTACGAAAGTAGTAATTTACATTGCCCAGAAGAACATTTTCTCATCGCCACCACCATGGTATAGTAGCGAAATACGCACTTCCCGAAATCTCCGAAACAAACGATGACGGAAATTTTTAAATCTCCGCCCCAGAAGATTGTTCTAATTCAGATTGGCCAACGAACTTTACAATGATTATATAAGCCTGATGGAATTGTTGTAGTAAAAAGATGGCCAGTTGGCCAGTCTTCTGGAATGTTCCCTAACAAGTAGAAAAATTTATTCGTTATCCCCATTCATAAGGCAGCAAGCTGATATTGCTACTTAACTATATACCAATTGAGAAGTTGCCCTGTTTCCCAAAACTGTTTGAGAGTGTCATATATGATGTACTGGGCATTCACTGCAAAGCTCTGTTCTCTCACCACAACAAACCTAGTTAAAATAACAACCATAATTTACTCAGTTTGGCATCCTTTTACTCCTTAAACAGTTGCCACGAAGCTCTCTTGGCGGCCACCTCACCATTTATATAACAAATTTAATTGTTTCCCCAATTTATCCAGTAATATTTGCAAAAATTGACTAACCTATGCTAACTAACTGGACACAGCAAATGCACGACTACACCTGTTGACCAATTTACGAATAAATTGGCGCGTTCCATACGATAAGGATTAGAATTGAATAAAAAGATTCAGAAATATTCTCTCGCAAATTTAACGAATATAAGTTTAGATAAAGGTTCAGCAATTAATTATAATTTACATGACGTATCCTTTTTTATCCTTTATTTAAAAAATAAAAATTTATAACTGTCCGTTTAGTTAAGGAAACTTTTATTTTAGATTTTCCTCTTTTATAATTTATCTATGTTACACTACCGTAGTACCTGAGATAATTTTTTTATATCACCCGCATATTCTATAGTTTGTTAAGCGTATACACTTTAATCCGTTAAGGGAGTACCGGTTGTGAATATATTGTACATATATAGATGCGAAGTCTTTGTATAAACGACGAAGTTATAGAATGGGTATAAAAAGGCAATAATCGTTTAGAATCAGCAAAATTGTAATGTTGATTTGCGAACGAATGAATGTGGATGTGCAGCAATTTATAATATGGTTGGAATAGTATATAACGGTACAATATGATAATTGAAAAAGAGACATTAATATCGTTTTCACTGGCACAAAAATCCACATTTTTTTCTGATTGGAATCAATTGGAAATGGATTTTTTTAGATATTTTGTCTTTTTTTTTTTTTGAAAAAAAATCCAAAAAATTTGTTGGATTTTTTTTACGTTTACTCACACATATACTAAACGTCATGTCAATTGTCAAAAAAAAACGTCGCGCCATTTATATTTTATTATATTTGTGATAATTGTTTAAGCAATTTGTGTTTTTATTAAATTATTATAAATTAAATTGTGTTTTTATTAAATTATTATTATTATATTATTATAAATAAATTATTTAATAAAATATAGTAAAATCTATAATAAAAACAAGAAAAAAACACGGCTTTCAAGTTTGCGCTATTTACTATAATTTACAGCGGATGAAATGCAAAAGTTGTAAAGTTATTTGTTGTAACATTGTTATCGGTGCACACGCAATAATCTTTATAAAACAACACTTTGAATTAAACAAAATTTAATTTAATAAAAACACAAATTGCTTAAACAATTATCACAAATATAATAAAATATAAATAGCGCGACGTCTTTTTTGACAATTGACATGACGTTTAGTATATGTGTGAGTAAACGTAAAAAAAAATCCAAAATCGTGTTCTGTGGCAAAAAATAAAAAATCCAAAAATTTGGATGTGGATTTTTGTGCCAGTAAAAACGACATAAGTGAAGTGATGTATAGTTATTCCTAAATAAGGTAAACGGCTATAATACTGACATAGGCGGCATTACTGACATGTTTTGCAATTTTGTCCGATTTTAAGAATATAACTCAACATACTAATTTTTTTTTCTTTAAAACACTAATACAAACATTCTAGTTTCTACGCATGCTTAAACATTCTCAAACTCTCTTACTAAAAACAATAAAAATCAGTTATAATCTCACAGACAACGAGAACGCATCATTATGCGTAATTTGTAATTATATTTTATTTGTAATTTGTAATTATATTTTAAAATTTTGTTTTATGGATGATACGGGTCTTTTTACCTAATTAATTGAGTATATTCATACGAGAAAAACGGAAATAAATATAAATTTTAGTTAAAATAGTTTTGTCAATATTAGAAACAGTGAATAAATAGCTTGTCCCTTTTACTGATATGTCAGTATTAGATTAAGATACATTTTTTTTAAATTTATTATTCTGAGCTCTACGTTTATTTATTATATCAATTGTTTTTAGATTTCGGTTTTAATAGTGTGTATCGTTTTAATGTCCTAATTATGACCCAAAAAAAGTATAATAGTTTAAGCACGGAAAAATCAAAAAGACAACGATCAGTATTGAATCCATATTTAGCTCACTAAAAGATTCAAAACGTGTCAGTATAACCTCGAAATTCTAAATTATATTTATGGTTATTTGAACTATTTATTCCCGTTTTAAATCGTTTTGCAATATTTTAATTATTTTAAAATTAATTAAATATAAGTAATCTTAAAACTGACTCACACTTTTTGGATAATTTAATTGTAATTGCCTCGTTAAATTTGTAAGTCAGCATTATAGACTTACATGTCAGTAAAGGAGCTCTGTAATATTTTTTTTAGAATGGCAACGAAGATGAAGCGCCTTCAATATAGTCGGGGTGATCTTAATAATGCGCTCGAACATATGACAAATGGTATGAGCATATACGCTGCTAGTAAGAAATTTAAAATACCCCGAACAACTCTACTTTACAAACAGAGAGGCGTATATGCTTTAAATGCGCACATAGGCCACCCAACAGTATTAACAATGGCAGAAGAGCAAAAAATTAAAGAATGGATCTTTCATATAAGTAAAACAGGATTTCCAGCTACGAAAGACCAGCTGCTCGACAGTGTTCAGCTTCTATTAAAAAATATCAAAAGTGAAAATAATTTTAAAGAAGGTAGACCGGGTCGACGATGGTACGAAGGTTTTTTAAAGAGAAATCCCGATATTTCGCAACGAGTCTCTCAACATTTAATTAAAAGTAGAGGTATAATTACAGAACAAAATATAAGGGAATGGTTTCAGCAAACTAATATATATTTGTTGAAAAATAACTATAAGGATATCATAAATGACCCGAAGCGGATTTTCAACTGTGACGAGAGCGCTTTTTTACTGGCACCTAAGGAAAAGTGCGTTTTAACAGCAAAAGGCGAGAAAGCAGTATATAACGTAATAAATAACGACGAAAAAGAGTGCCTTACTACATTAGTAATGGTGAGTGCTTCAGGGGATATTCCTCCGCCGATAGTGGTGTATAAATAGAAAAGAATTCCCTTTGCACTAGGACGGAAAAAACCAAGAGGCTGGAGTATGGGCTGCTCCGATTCCGGGTGGATGACGGGAGAGGTTTTCTTCGAGTACATCGCAAATGTATTTCTCCCATGGTTAAAGCAAAGTTGTGTGGAGTTTCCAGTTATTTTGTTCCTAGATGGGCACGCCTCACATTTATCTTTGACTTTAAGCGAATTTTGTAAAGATTTTAATAGTTGTAGATTTTAATTGTTTTAATAGCGCTTTATCCAAATGCAACTCACCTCTTACAGCCTTTAGATGTCAGTGTTTTTCGTCCGCTTAAAGCAGAGTGGAGAAAGGCTGTCCATAATTGGAGACTCCAAAATAACGGGAAACGCTTAAAAAACGAGGATTTTGCCCCTTTATTAGCCACAGTTTTATCAACGGCAGCAAACGAAATCACCATCCAAAATGCTTTCAAAACATGTGGGATTTATCCATTTTGTCCTGACGCGGTAAATTATACTAAAATGTTAAAAAATCCGCAAACTGCAACACCTACGACAACTAATACTAGTATCTCAGGAGAGCAAGATTCGTTTTCTGCTAAATTTGAATCATTTTTAACAAAAAACCAATTGCAATCATTCAATTATACACGGGGTATATGGAATGGCACGAAAGAGGATGAAAACCTTTATAATGTTTGGGTTAATATAACGCAAAAATGTGAGCAGCATCCGAAACTATTAAATTTATCTGATATTGAGGCCAATACCGATTACACTATAGATGCTGAACTACCGAAGGAAATAATTCCCGCGGTAGGTGATCAAAGTCTTCAACATTTTGATCTGAATACAACATTTTCCTATTATGGTGCTGATCAATCCTGGGCGAATATTGAAGGGGTGGGCGAAATGATAACTTTTTCTATAGAAGGATCCCCTGAGCGCAACCAAATTCCCGACAATGTATCAACATGTGATAATTCTGAAGCAGAACAACTTCTGATGGATGAAAAAAAAATTTACTAGATGTAAACGCCTTATAAAACAAGTTTCTTTTGGCCAGAAAATAGACCTAACGAGGCTTCGATTAAAAAAGTCAAAAAACGAATCCCAAATGTGATTGTATCCTCCGATGAGTACATTGTATACAACACAAAAAAAATCTTGACAAAGAGCGCGAAATTAAAATGAAATTGGAACGGAAATTAAAAAGAGAAGCCAAGACGACAACCAAAGACACAACTGTCGTAAAAAAAACAAAAATTGAAGGTAACTCGCCCACAGTCGATACGTTTATAAATATCGATCAAATTAATATCGGTTGCTATGTAATAATCCGATACGAAGGAGAATATTTCCCCGGTGTCGTCCTAGATATAAGGCCTAATGAAGCATCGGTAAAAGTAATGGGAATGAGTGGCCCCAATTGGAAATGGCCAGAGAAGGATGACATTCTATTCTATTCATTTCAAGATATTATAAAAATAATTCCTGAGCCAGAATTACTTAACGCTCGAAATTGATAATAATAAATCACTGTGAACTGTGAATTTGTGACACTTAACCATAATTATAGTTTTATTTTTATATAATTTATGTTATGTATAGTAAGAATTTTTAGATTAATGAACACTATCAAACAATTTAATATTATTTTCGTTTTCTTATGTATATAAAATATATGTACATACATTTATGTTATAAAATGCTGAATAAAATAATAAACATTATTTTCGGAACAGCTAGATGTTTTATTTATTACTTTTCAAAATAACAATAGGTACTTACTTATTTGGTAAGTTTTCGTTAAACTCAAAACTATGTCACTAATGAGCCCTAAAAATGTCAATAATAGAAACGCGTATTTTCCAATAGCTCAATATTATGTACAACATAACTTTTTTCAGAAAATTAAAGATTAATGAATGAAAATTGTTACTCACTCAATATTTTCTATTACTATCTGACTCTAAGATAAACAAGTATTTTAAAAACTATTAAATCACTTGGAATATATAATGTTTTATATTAAATATGGAAGGTCAAACTTGAAATTGTCGCGGCGTATGTCAGTATTATAGCCACTTACCTTAGGTACTTTTTCAAAATCTATAATGCATGTGCAATAAGTCAGCGGATCGAAAGCAGAAGGGATAAACGTAGTAATGGTATGCCATGCGTTGTCTCCCTTAAATTTCTTTAACTTTATTTTCGATCAATTAGCTTTCGATCATTCTAACGAATCCATTTTTTTCATCTTCCCGATTTTTTACTTTCAATCTTGTTGGCGTCGTTAGATCATTTCGATAGATTTTTATTTTTAGATAGCTAGAATAGTTGGAGGGGAGTGCACGTTTTGTTCTTTATCCCAAAATTTTTAATATCTGCATAGCAAGTAATAAAAGTTTTGAGAGCCTCACATCAGAGTTTTTTTTTGTATTACCTTAGTTAGATTAACATCATAAATTTGCTTAGTAGAACGCGAATTCTTCGCAAAAATTTGCGATGAGGCAATTTCGATTATTGAACATAATTGAAATTCTAGAGTTTCACATTTTAAGATTGCATTGATGTGTTGAAAGAAAAGGTAACGTCTTAAATGATTTTGGTCAAGTTTGTAATATTGGGTGAAATCCATATACTTTTTGATAAGAATTTTCCGATCTAACGTTCCTGGTAAGGATGTCTTTATAGTTTGAAAGGTTTATATTTAAAGAATAACTCTCGGAACTAATTTTGAGGTTCCGGGTAATTTTCTCCATGATTCTGAAATATTATTCTAAATCTGGAGGAGTCATTTTCAGAAACGCAGATTCTCATATAATTTTCCTGAAGTCAGTTTCATGGAAAGAGTTCATGCAGTAAAAAGACTAAGCTAAAAATCTTTTTAAAATGCTGATCTGCTTTCCAAAATTCCTTTAGTTTGCACCTTCCGCAATATTATTTAACTGAAATGCAAAACACGCCTAGTGCTATGGAAAGTACGGGCTAACCGTTGTTTAGCTTTTTTTTCAAAAAGTAATTGAAATTAATTTAAAAAAGAATTTTTAAAAATGAGATTTTGAAAAGTGGGATTTTATGCTCCTCTTAAATGAATCTAAAAATTGTTTATATGAGATTAATGTATATTTAAGGTTTATAAAATTTAGGTTGGATCTAGATCTAAAAATTTAACGATTAGTTATCATTAAAGTTCAGTTTATCAGAATAAGATAGCTTAGAACTTTGTTGCAAGTTAATTAAATAATTTTCTGGTGTGAATGCCAAATACATGTATGTCTAGCTGGTATACCTACAGAAACTTGGCCATATGATATAGGTGACGAAACCCGTTCATCAAGCTTTCGGCGACTATCTTGTTGATTTGTGTTAGCGTTATTTTCTCCAAACTAAAGTTCTCGGTGTTTCTTGTTCTCATTTGAGAACATTATCGTGAGTTCAGTACCAATTTTGATATTGGTACGTCCACGTGCTCTGGTATCAATCTCTTTGGCTGGTTGAATACTTGATGTTCTCTAACAGGTGACAACTGCTTTAGATTTCCAAAAAATTGTACGTTGATAAAAAAAAGAGCGCATCAGTACACTTGACCTATTTCAAGTACGTATTTATCATGCATACTTTCTCATACGAGACCAACGAAATCTCGTCAATCCATGACTCGGAGATAGATACCAATTATGAATGATAAATTAGTTACCTTCTTTTTACCCTTCTAAACTATTCAGCATATTATTTCTTGTTATGTCTTCCACTAGTCTCGGTAATATATCTGTTGCACTGCTGCCACTCTCACTGATGGCTTTCAGTAGCATCGAACTACAAGGGTGTCACGGCAAACTGATGATGATGTATCTGGAATTTCTGGAATACCGATCCGATTCTTCTACTGGCATATCACATAGGCTCATTCGGTCTAATTGTTGAGCTCCTTCCGGTGTATTGAATTATCTTCTATCCAGAGTATTTTAGGTAGATGTGGGCTGAAACTATTCTGGAAGGCTAATAATCCTTTACTATGCCACCAAACACTTCATTATTGTTTCAAATCAATTTCAATCAAATGTAAATTACAGATGAAGGACATGAAGCATATACACTGTACACAACTCATGCACCACCTTACACACGATATTGTTCCGTTTCTTCCATACCAAGTCATTCAAGTTTGTCTACACATCCAGTTTATCTTCTGTAATGTATTGAACGACACCTATGTTCTAGCATTGTAACTCATTAATACTTTTGCCGTGTATTGTAGATAACATTTTAGTATTTTAGTTGTAGTTTTGATAGTTTCAGTGTTTTATTCTCTTTCTTCGCTAAATTCGGACAATTTAATTGCAAGTAAATTTATTTTAACACAATGGCGTGAACATTCATGGGAAAAGTTCCAAATGATGATTACGTAACATTAGAAGAGAGATTGTTATAACATTTTGTTGCAATCGAGTTAGACGACGAAGACCGTAAGGCTGGAATTATGCTCACAGTTATATCGGAAGATGTCTACAAAAAAATTAAGAGATTTGTGTTTTCCAAAGAAACCAAGCGAGATGTTTTTTAAGAAGTTAAGTATGCATACATTTGCAAGATGTTTAGTCTAAGAAGCATCTGAAATTTTAATGACCATTTAAAGGTTGTGTTATGTGACATATTTGTTACAGGATTAGTCGCGGGGCCCATCGCAGATCGGGTTATGGAAGAAGAGCCGGCTGCGGACTTAACGGAAATTTATAATGTGGCGATTAACAAGAAGACTATTTTGAGTGTTAAAAATCTAAATGTGTATATTAACAAAATTAGTTATAAATTGCAGTTAAAAAACCAAGTGAATAATAAACAAGTGAGTAAACCTAAAAATGACACTATTCGCCTTGTAATCTCCGCCTAGTTAACGCCACTTTCTATGCGAGCGAAAGGTGACATTTGTTTATACGATAAAATGCCTTCCATTTTATTATTATTTCATCATTTGTTACATTAATTGTAAACTAATTGAACATTTTACATAATATGCAGTTGAAATATAGTCATCTATGAAGTTTATATTACATTAAAACATAGTTATTTGAGAAGTTAATCACATCTCGCTCTAGTTCCAAAATATTCCGTCAAATGTCAGCCACTTTGCGTTAAAAGGCAAATATGTAATAAAAATTTAAATTCAAGTGCTGCAGTGTGCTTTGCTTGTGACCAAGGAAATCAAGGCGGTTTGTGATGCGGTAAAAAAACTAATGATGCGTGGCAGGATAATGGATAAAAAAAATCACAGACAAAAATTTTTAGAACTTTTTAATGTCAATGAAGACAATGACAATCACCCTTTCTTTTTGGATCTGTTAATAAATAATATTCCAGTGGAGATCGATTCTGGTGCGTCATTGACGGCAATTTCTGAGGATTTTTTTAATAGACATTTTATTTCAGAAACTTTAGTGAAACCAAAGAAATAATTGAAAAGTTATGATGGAGTACCCATAAGTACAATCGGTTATTTTACTGAAAAGATTAAATTTGAAGATTTGTTATATGAAAATATTGTGGTGGTGGTGGTACGTAATGGTGGAAAGCCTTTACTTGGTCATGATTTGGTAAAAAAATTAAACATAACGTTTACAAAGCCTAAAGCTATAAATTCTAAAATTATTAATTTTGTACCAATAAACGGCAGTCCGGAAAAACATAAGTGCTTTCGGATTATTTAGGACTTTGTAAATAAGAAACACTAAAATTAAAATTGAAAGATGATGCCAAATCAGTTTTGTGTAAGCTACGACGTCACCAGCGGATGGGAAACTCCTTTATTGCCCATTCTTAAGAAGAATGGTGACATCCGAATCTCATTGGGCGACATTTTATTTTATGCACCGCCCATAAGCTTTTGGTGACTATTTTTGAACCAAAGATAGGAGAATTCTAGGGATGGCAGATGGACTTTTGCAACGTGGTCTATTTATTTGTCAGCATATGATTTTACAATCCAACATATTTAAGTAGAGGTCAACAAGAGTGCCTCGATTTTGCCTCGATTATCAACATCCGATGTTGATCAAGATATAGGTACACAGAAGACGACAATTTTTCTTATTTGAATTTTATCAATAGTGATCCAATCAATCAAAAGTGATACATAATCTGAGATTTGAAATGAGCTGTTACTAGAAAAATATATAATAATTTCGAGCTACAGAATCGTTATTTCAACAAAATTTCGGTTAAATATGCTATAGAACTGAGCCAAACAATTCGCATCTTGGTATGAGTAAGATGACGGCATCAGCCCGAACATACTTTTGGCGCCCAAACTTGGATGCAGACATAGAAAGATTGGTGAATTCGTGTGTAATTTGTGTACAGGCAAGACCTAGGGTGCAGAAGACGTCGTTAACCCCATGGATTTTTGTAGACCGATTAAAGATAAATATTTTTTGATAATTTTGAATCCATACTCCAAATGGGTGGAGGTATACATGATGAATTCATGTAATACAAAAAGAGACAATAGAGAGAGTGATGGAATGTTTTGCTCGTTTTGACGTTCCAAAATCTATTGTATCAGATAACGAAGGACTATTAGCGTCTGCAGATTAAATGGAATAAATTTTGTTTTAACGGCTCCATATTAGCCCGCTTCAAATGGTGAGGCAGAGGACGCGGTCAAAACATTTAAATATGGGCTAATTAAAGCGTTAAAAGACCAGAATAATAATAAAATTATAAGTCTAACTACATTAAAGAATGGACATTAATATTTTTACCGCCGAACGGAGAATTCAACCACAAAGCAGACTTCATATAAATGTTAAAAAGATGTTTAACCGCAAAAAGTATAATGCGTTTTAATCAATTATTACCGAGCGCTATTATTGATCGGCAGAAGAAGAATTTTGATACGGATACAAATGCCAAGCCAAAATTTTTAAAAAGTAGAGGAGGAGGTAATGGTAAGAGTTATCTTATGAAGATAGTTGTCTCTAATAATTATAACTTTGCTCATAGTAGGTCAGTGGTAGCTGAGCAACAGGGCAGGTCGGATTCTTATGATGTGTTAGATGATCAGCAGAGTACAACCACGAAAGAACACAATGACGAAATAGATATTAATCCGGTTGATATAGTAGACGCACAGAGTGAGTTGGCACTCGAAGAACAGTCACGGGATATAATTCGACTTAGACGGCCAACAAGAAAAACGAAAGCCCCAGTGAGGTTGCTCAATATAATCAAGACACATTTTTTGTTATCGCGCAGTTAATAGCAGCCATCACTGAACGTATTTTTCCGTTGTAGCATAGTCTCTTCTCTAACTTCCTCGTGAATCGTGATTGATCCGGATGAATGGATGCATTTCAGATTTTTATTACCTTGTTTACCAAAAAGGGAAAGCTCTGGATCAATCCAATTTTTATTGCATCCAGATTATCTTAAAAAATTTTGTATATAAGCTATACAAAATTTAAACTTTTTTTTTAGTCAGTTTTGGAATATCGAAGTCGCAGCCCGGAGTAGCCGCAGCTCAAATATTATTTTTAAATAAAATTTTTTCTTAGTTTCCAAAATTAAATTAAATTTTGTTGTTTTGATTTCTTTATTATTATTAATTATTATTTTACAAATTGATCCGCTTCGCCTTTGCTATTCATCTTCACTTCGTCCGCAAATCAACATACATCATTATATCTGGTGTACACATACAACATATACATACGTACATACATACGCGATATCTGGTGACCCCGGACGACGGTTTTTACCGTTCACGTAAGTTTTTAACTTTTTATATTTTTTTTTTGAAGTGAAAATAAAGTTGAAAAATTTAAATCAAAAAGTGCATGTGCAGTGTTTTATTTTTTTTTAAATTTAAAATATTATACAAGACGAGTTTTATGAAATAGTGGCCTAAGCCCGCACCAGTCGTAAGCGCACTATTTTCATAAATCGTAACAATTCCCCTGGTCGCTTTTTAGAAATACGTGCCCATTCCGACACTATTTCTAAAAATTCACAAAAAAATATTTTTCTCTCCACTACATCCAAAGATTTTTTTAAGTGCGATTAAATATTTTTTTTAAGTGTGTGAAAATAAAAATATAAAAGCAAAAGCTATTCATTGTGCTCATAAGCCAACATGGCACATAACGAAGAGAAGGACCAAAAGCAACTTGATGAACCTGAGATAGCCTCGTCAAAACAATTGACGAAGTTACCAGCGTTCTGGGAGACAAATCCTAAAAGTTGGTTTTTGACGGCCGAAATAATGTTCGACGCGAACAAAATTACAAACGACAAACAGAAGTTTGCGCATATAGTACTGTCTCTAACGGCAACACAGGCGGAGAAGATTAATTATATATTACAAGATCCTCCACCTGTTGAGAAGTACGAAACAATTAAGAGAGTCTTAGTTGATCGATACTCCATTTCCGAAGAACGGAAATTGGAGACAATCCTGAGCAAAATCGAGATTGGTGATCAAAAACCATCCGATATTTTGCATCAGATCAAGTCGTTGGCTGAAAAGAATTTTTCAACCAACGTAATTACTAAATAGTGGATCAGGCAACTGCCTGACTACATACAAACAGCGTTGATCCCGCAGCAAGATAAGCAAGAAGAGGATCTCGCTGACATTGCCGACAAGCTGCACGATCTAGTTGGCAGTCGAACTCAGACTTTGAGTTCGATCCAACGCAAAAAATTTAAGCCTAATTCTGAGCTACAGATAGCAACCTCAGCAATTACACAGCTTGAGAATACCATCAAGAGGCTAAGCGACAGGTTAGCAAGACTCGAGACACAGCAACACACACAGCGACTACCCTCGCGATCGCCTTCTCCCTGGAGACGTACACCTTCTCCTTCGAGAAACAGGCAATTTAACACGCATCAGGGAAGTTCAAATCGCCCAAGCAACTCACGAGCGAACGGATACCAATCTCCACAAAACTGGTGCTGGTATCACGGTCGATTTTGTAGCAAAGCATCGAAATGCATCAAACCATGCAATTTTGTTACCCAGCACAAAGAACCAGCAATTACCGGTTCCCCAAACTATTAAGTCTTAAGGTCGCAGCGGCAGACTTAAGACAAGCGCAGCACAGCCGCTTATTTATCAGGGATTTAGAAAACAGTATCACATTTCTGTCAGCAGCAAATGGTACCATAATAAATACTTTTGGTACCAAATTACTTAACGTTGACATTGGCTTAACACGCATTTATTCTTGCCAATGTCAATCGCCCCATCATCGGCGCGGATTTCCTAACGAAATTCGGTTTATTAGTGGATCTGAAAAATCGGAAAATTGATTGATCCATCCACTAAGCTTACTATCAACGCTACATCAGCACTCGTTGATACGCCATCACCATTGTTCTACATAATCAACAATGGCTATGGAGCATTGTTAAAGAAATTTTCTTCTTTAACAGCTCCATCAAACTACAACTCTCCGGTAAGGCATAATGTAGTACACCACATTGTGACTACAGGCCATTTTCCATTTGCGAGACCACGTAGACTTGATCCAATTCGGCACAAAGCAGCATTCCTAGAATTCCAACACATGGTGGAACTAGGGATCTGCCGAACTTCTTCTTCAGCAATATCATGTACATTGCACATGGTGAAGAAGAAGGACAATGACTGGAAACCATGTGGGGACTACAGAAGGCTTAACGCAGTCACTATTCCTGACCGTTACCCTATTCCCCACATTCAAAATTTTTCCATGCAATTACATGGATGTTCAATTTTTACAAAAATTGATCTCGTCAGAGCATATCATTTAATTCCGATTGCTCCTGACGACATACATAAAACCGCAATTACCACACCATTTGGCTTATTCGAACTCACTCGAATGCCATTTGGTCTCAGAAATGCTGCACAAACATTCCAGCGTTTCATCAACGAAATCGTGAGAGATCTCGATTTCGTTTTTGTTTATATTGACGATATTCTCGTAGCATCTAGAGACGAGAAGCAGCACTTACTCCATTTGGAACAACTCTTCCAAAAATTGTCAAATTATGGCGTCAATATTAACACAGCAAAATGTGTGTTTGGGACAAGCAATCTTGACTTCCCCAGTCATAAAATTACTCCTAATGACATTCTGCCGTCCGAAGGACGAATTAATGCAATTAGGGAATTCCCTGCACCACAAAACATAAAGCAAATACAACAATTTGTCGGTATGGTAAACTACTACCACCGATTTATACCAAAACTCGCTGAGATACTTGCCCCAATTCACTCACAATTGGCAACACTTCTCAAGAAAGCAAAAAATTTTTCTTGGCCTGAAGAATGTCAAAATGCATTCCTTCAGCTCAAGAAGTGCTTAGAAAATATTGCTCTTTTAGCGCATCCGCTAAATGCAACAAAATACAGCATCACTACTGATGCTTCTAGCACAGCAATAGGTGGAGTCTTACAGCAATTGAATAAAGGCACTTGGGAACCTCTTGGATTTTTCTCCAAGAAATTATCAGATGCCGAAAGAAAATATTCGGCATTTGACCGCGAATTGCTTGCAATTTTCCAAGCAATTAAGCATTTTCGCTATTTTGTCGAGGATCGGGAATTTACTATTTTCACCGACTAGAGCAACTACCTCTAACGCGGAGCGAAACCCAAGGCAAGCACGCCACTTAGATTATGTCTCTCAGTTTACGACAGACATACAGCACATACATGGCAAAGACAATGTGGTCGCCGACACTCTTTCTCGGACTTCTGACCACGAGCTCGCCTCCGTAGCAACTCGCTACGATATTACAACAATCGCAAAAGCACAAGCTAGCGATCAAGAACTACAGAACTTACTCTCTAGTTCTACAAATCGGCGCACTTCCAAATGGAAATTAGATAAATTTCCATTAGCCGATTTAACAGTTTATTGCGAAATATCTACAGGCAACAATCGCCCGTACATTCCAGAGACATTACGTCGTATTATTTTCGACACTCTGCATAATATTTCTCATCCAAGTGTACGAACAACTCGTAAACTTGTCACTGCAAAATACTTTTGGCCTAGTATGAACAAAGACGTAACCCAATGGGCGAAATCTTGTTTATCCTGCCAAAAATGTAAAGTGCAACGTCACACCACATCACCTTACGGGAATTTCCAAATTCCACCAGGTAGATTTGAGCACATCCATATAGATATTGTTGGACTACTTCCACCATCTAATGGATTTTCATACATTTTGACTTGCGTTGATTGTTTTACGCGGTGGCCTGAAGCCTACTGCATAAAAGACATCTCCGCAACAACAATAGCAAAAACGCTCGTCGAAAACTATATCTCTAGATTCGGCGTTCCGGTCAACATAACGACCGACCAAGGCACACAGGACACAGTTCGAATCAAAACTATTCGCTGAGCTTTTGCAACTCTTAGGCTCACATCGAATACGAACAACTGCCTATCACACACAAGCAAACGGTATGGTTGAGCGCTTTCACCGCCAACTTAAAACAGCTCTAAAAGCTCGCGCAAATATCGTAAACTGGAGCTCAGACATCCCAATCATATTGTTGGGAATCCGAGCAACAGTTAAAGATGACCTAAAATGTACACCAGCAGAACTGGTGTATGGTCAAACGATCAAATTACCTGGAGAATTCTTTGTGGAACATCCACTTACATCCCAGGTAACCACTGACACAGTGATTGATCAATTGCGCTGTCTCTATTGATAGACTCAAACCAGTCTATGGAATACTGAGTTCACGCGATCAAATATCGGGAGTGAAGAAAACTGTCCGATTTTTTAGCTAACACAAACTTCACTCAACTCAAACAATAAACTCCAATTCATAAGTTCCAACCACAATCGCTGGTGGACATCAAGACCATATATTTCATATGACGATCATACATCGCAACCAATGATACATTTACTATCATCAAACAATTTTCGCTGGTAAACAAATTACATCACCGCTACTATTAGATTAGATACTATTAGATACATCATTATAATAGTACAATTCCCAAAACTCCATCCACAAACGCTGGAGGACACAAAAACCCACAAAAGGAGGGACCTTTTCACTGAGGAGGGAGTGATGTAGCGGCCTGTTTCTTCAATTACAAGAAACACCGCACAATATACTTAATCACAAACGGACAATTCTCCGTAGACTGAATTATTTATCAACGGACAATTCTCCGTATAAATAAGCATTATTCCATAAGAATATGCAACAACAGTCTTCCCATGCAAAATCGGTACATGCATGAAAACAATTTTGTACACATTACAAAATTTTATTATCATACCGATTTGCACATCAATCAAAATCGTTACCAATATTCAATTATCATTGAAACGAACGATATTGCAATTGTCGCATAGATGCCACCATCATTTGTGTGATAACCAAGACACAGAATATTTAAATTAAACGATGGTTCGGTAGTTATTAAAATCTTATTATAGATGCCCCCCATCATCATTAAATGATTGTGATAACCGAAGACACAATTATTTAATACCACTTAACATGACGGCGGGCAGTTAGAACAAAAGCAAATTTAACATTGCAATACCGTTCATAGGCGTACGTATACGTCTATAATACAAACAAATTGGTAACCAGCTGAAACCAGATTTGGTGGATGCATTTCAGATTTTTATTACCTTGTTTACCAAAAAGAGAAAGCTCTGGATCAATCCAATTTTTATTGCATCCAGATGGTCTTCTTATTCAGCTTTGGAATTTTGGAGCAGCAGCTTGCTGATCTTCTTAACATAAAATTAAAATATTTTTTATAATAAAATTTTTTGATTAATTTTTATGATATGATATGATATGATATGATTGAGGCGTACAGGCCAGCCATAACGGCGATCCTAGGTACGTTACCATAATCCTGAAATATCAACAATCAAATAACAAATTATATCTGAATGCGAATTATATTTCAGCATCATGCGGGCCCAGGCCCTGCCTGCATCCTTCACAGATAAGGTTATTTAGGAAAGGATGTTAGTCACAGAAACGACTAGGGCGAACCGCAGCAAAGTCATTTTCTAACTACTTAAATATATTAAAATGTTAGTTACAATTAAATTCACACTCTAGAGTAGATTTTGTTAGTTTATTAATTTGGGTTAGCTGTGGTTGTGGTAAAGGACACTAATACTCATCATATGTATTCGGCATCAGTCATAATAGACTGGTTAGGTTATTTAATTCACATCTACGGGTCATCTCATCATATGCTGTTTGTAACCTTATTTTACCCTATCTTCCCACCCAACACCATCTAACCGAGGGATTTCACGTTCGTAATTACTCGACAGCATTATCATACATATGATGACCTAAATATTCCGTTGCTATTGTAAAACAATTAAATTGAAATTCGGTATTGTCATTAAGCTACCTATATTTAAATTCATCCAACTAAAAGCAGGGTTGATTTATATCTAACATTCACACACTTCACTAAAACATAACCTGAACTCAACAAGAAAGATCGTCAAAAAACAACATTCCATGGCAAAAGGTCTTTGGATCGTTAACATATTTGATTATATTGAGTTTATCCTCAAAGCGTAAATAATTAAATAGACCCCCTGATCAAGAATGTTGCAATCACAATCTTCCCTGACCTTCCGGTATGTTTAAAAAATAATAATAATAAAATAAATTGAATTATATTTGCCGACAACTTTATTGTTTCTTTAAAGTCAGGACTTTCGACAAAATTTCAATTTATAGAATTTATTTAAAGTAAGGAACAAATTTAATTTAAGAACACAACATATTCTAGAAAAATCTCGATCCTAGAACACACGTTTTAATAAGAACAAAAATAAAATTCGTAAATCGAATCCTTTTCCCGTAAGCAGAGACTTTTCGTTCACCGGGATTGGTGTAATCAAAATAAAACAGAGTTAAATGTATATGTACAACAATTTATTGTACTAGAGTACAACAATAACAATGTTCTGAGACGAGAGGATATTAGTTTTAAAACAAAACAAAAAAAATTTATGATCGCAAAACAAAATTTGAGAAAATAAAATCGTAAGCAAGAGACTCAAATATGGTATGGTTATATTTGGTATGGTACACCAAACACACGCAATGAAACCTTATAATTATAACTGAGTGCGTACAATGTACATTCATGTTCAAATCCAAAACCAACAACATTGTTGTTGCTTGTTGGTTTTGCCGCAAGTCGCTATTGCAATATAACTTGCAAATATGTACAAAATTTATTTTTATAGTATATGTATATTCTCAGGCAAATACGTATGTACACAGATTATAATATACTACAAACGCATTTACAAGAAAACACACAGCAAAATACATTAATTAATATAAAATCAAAATCAAAACTTCTCTTTCAAATCCACAAGTTCCACGTGCACACATTGATAATGTTCACATAATTTCACTTAACTTATTTACATACTATGTAGTGCATTTTATCAAGAATACACTACAACACATATTTATTATTAATTTATCCACTATTCCCGCACAGAAAAATTAAATTTAATTTTAAAACAAGGAGCGACACAAAACACGTCTACTCCGTTTGAAATCCGAACTCTCTCCCGGATACTTTTTTCACATAACTTTTAAAAGCAAAACTAATTTTCCAACTATCTTGGTTTTTAAAAAAATAAATTTAGATAAAAATCCAATGAAAAGATTTTTCCCAATTCCTTATTCCTAGCAAAAGCTAGAATAGTGGCACAGAAGTTCATAATACTGTGTCAAAATTTTTTGATTAATTTTTAAAATTAAAATTAAATTTTGTTTTTTTATTTATTATTATTTTATATTATTATTTTACTAAGTGCTCCGCACCGCTTTACTTCACTTCCTAATGATGCGGACGTAACATCACGTTATAGCCTAATACACTACATAATCCTGTTCGAAAGACCATCTTCAAGTTTTTTTCAGATTATCAAAATGTTCACTTATACAACCACAATTCCAGCATTTTTAATTGAACTCGGCAAAATGTTATAGACAGCTTCTCGCTAACCACGTAGAAGTTATATACTCTCTTTCTCTCTCTGGCAGTATATCCCATCAAGAGATTTGGCCGCCTCAAATGAGGTTTCATAATCATACTTTCATTTCGGATAATGAGTGATTGATTCATTAATCCTAAACCAGCCGTAAATTTTTTCCTTGTCACCACCGGGAATCGAACCCGGGAACTCCGGTCGCTGGAGCAAGCATGCTAACCAATTTGCCACCGGGGCGGCAAGTTAGACTGGTTATTTAAAAAACCCGCTTAAAGGGAATGTAAAAACAGGGATTGTAACTGGTGATGAGACATCAGATATTATCTGGGCGTTATGCGTCGTTTGAGAGAGCAAATTCAACGAAAAAGGCAAGATTTATAAAACTCACCATCACACAAGGCTATCATTGTAAACGAATTTCTGGCCAAAAACTCAACAAACATCATCGAACAACCACCGTATTCACCTGATATGGCCCCGCCTGATTTCTCTTTTCCCAACGTAAAGTGTATTTGGGAAGGGGTGATACAATAAATTTGAATGAATAATAAATAGTTCATGTTTTATTGACCAATTCTCGTTCCTTTTTGGGCAGAATGTTTACACAAGAATTTGAAATGAATTTAAATAAAACTTTATTCGTTTTACTTTAACCTATATTGTTGAGCAAATGTAAAGAATATATTCAGTAATAAAGATAAAGTGTTGTCGTCACAGAAGATACACAACTTTCAAGTAAATCGGACAACTGATAAATGGGATAGCTTCAAATTATCGTGCTAAAATGGTGTCATGTTCCTTTAATTTTCAAATGTGAGTTGCATGAGTAGCAATTTATTCAGTAAATAACGAAATCAATTTGATATGGTTGTATCTCTCCACGGAATTATTTTTCAGTTTTAAACCGATTTTATTCGTAAATCGTTATCATTTTTTATCGGTTCTCGAGAAGACAAATATATTTTTAATTCGAAATCTTAGTAATTTATACGATTGAAGTTACGATTGCCTCCAATAGAAAACGTGACCAATAAATATGTGATAATGTGCTTTACTATATGGCGGCAGCGTTTCAACGACGAAAAGTTTTATTCAACTTTAAAAGCTATAACATAAAAATCCATATATTTTTATGTAGTTTGCAATAAATTTGAAGAATTTATCTATGTTGGTTTCTCTACTGTATATACTACAGTATTATACACGATTAAGTGCTTGAAAAATTATGCAAACACTCAATGAAAAACTGTTTAATTCACTATTGCGGTTAAATATGTATAAATCTACTAGCAGCAAAAATTTACATCAATTGTAAATTGGGCAAGTGTAAATATGAAAAGCATGAGTACAGCGCATTTCTATGAACTCTTTAGTTAGCACAGTAATGAATATGTATGAGCATGTTTTATATAGAGTACGTAAGGGTAGTGCGCTTTGACTACAAATCACGCAGAATATTTTTTTTAATTTAGGGTTGGAATTATTATTTATTTGTATACCCCTATGATTATAGTACATATAACTGGAAATTAGCCTTTGATATTTAATCAAATGGAAATTTTCGTTTAACTATATATTCAACAACATTTAATATTGTATATACGATTCCGGGGCGATGAAACGAATAAAACTGTATTTCAAAATTGTTGCCTTTAGCGATAAAGCTTTCATGTACATTCCACAATATTATGTGAAAAACACTTCAAAACATAAGTTATATCAAATACTACGAAACATCAGTTATATCATATACCGAGAATTATTTAAAAATTTATAAACAATTTATGTGTTGTATATGAATACGATTGTAATTGGACCATAAAACAAGAAAGAATATTTTCTAACTCAAATACATTTCAATATATTATAATGCTTTTACGCCAGTGTACACAAAAAAGTTTAAATCTGAAAAGCTAAACCTTGTTCCCATTTCCTCGATTTCTTTTTCCATCTTTAGAAATTTTTTATCTTGTTTAAATATAAACAACAAAAACACCCACCAACAGCAAAAACACTTTGAGAGAAAAATTCGAACGAACAAAAAAGCGCAAATTCTATAAGAAAACTTTTTTCCTGCCTGTCGTCGTGGATCTGGTGTTGTTGTGTACACAAAAAAGGCAAAGTAAAATTTCATAAACACCAAATTTTTCTATTGGAACAGAACACAAAATAAAACTTTAAACAATTTTCGAGAGAAGGTTTCGATTTAAACTTTTTTTTTTTTTTTAAAGCACCACCGAAACAACCAAAACACAAAAATTCATATTTAAAATGCAATTTTCATTTAAATATTTTCGTTTGGAGTGGGGGAAACTAAAATATTTGTATGTATGGTAAATGGGAAAACTATAACGGAACAAATTTGTTGATTAACTTTGAGCTTTTATTATATTTTGAATGTTTGCATGAAAAGTTTTCGTTTTTTTTTAAATATACTCCGAGAATCTGAAACAATTTCAAGCGTAAATTTTTATTTTTTAAATATTTTTTTAGACTGAACATGTATCCAGTCTCGGTTTATTATGTAGCCACACAATTTACATCCGGATATTTATATAAAAACGAGCTTTTAAAGAATATTTGTAAAAAGTTTTTGCCATGTTTAAGTTTAAAAAACAAATAAGAATAATAATTTGGTTTGTGTGTGCTTTGGCTCGTGAATTTGGGTTCTAAAGTTGAAGAAATATCAATCGAACGTGGAAGCTTACGAACCTATTATTATCAATTTTTTTGTGTTATGATGTTGAGTAAATCATTTTATTTTGAGCTTCCAATCTGAGATTTCTGGTTTTTGAAGAAAAACTCAAATTCAAAGCCGTAATGATAAATGAGTAGTGATAAATGGGGATAATGGTGTTAAGGGGAGGGTGTTAATACTTAATTTTAAATAAAATGTTGGCATGAACAGAATAAGTTGATGAAATAAGGTGAATGCATGAAAGAAGTTCTAATATTATTTAGATAAAGTCGTATACATTTTACGAAACAGAACTAGCATATTTTTATAAAACTGATCTGAACCGATATTATTGCAAATTTAATTTAGAATCTTTAAGTTCATAATCGTTTTTCTCGTAAATGATATAGTTTTCAAAATATTTCCAAAAAACGAAAAAGCTCCGATGGAAACTACCACATCTGATGGAAAATGAAAAATCTCCTATGGCAAGTGGCACTTCAGGTGCACCAATTTCTCATAAAATTCCTTAGGATTTCCCAATTTGTAGAAAAAGCCAAGGTGTAAAGTTTCATCCAGATTAATCACTCCATCTAGGATATACAGGGGCCGATTTTTTGTTGTCAAAAATCGCCATTTCCGCTTAAATTTTTGAAAAATGATTTAGAACAGTATTGTTGCGATACACAGATTTCCGTTAAATTTCACAAAAACCTTCCAATAAATGGAAAAAGTTTACGCATGATGTTCAATATGAATAATCAATTATGATGACTTTTTTATCAAAGCTCGTCGATAAAATTTAATTTGCAATCGATTTGTTTTTAATCGTTTCATCGTAAATTCTTTATACGTTTCAAAATATTTGAAAAAAAATTAAAAAAACCCCCTGTAACGATTTCGAATGGCATCGTTACAAGTTTTTAAATTGTGTTTGAATTTTTCTTTTTTTGTATTCGAAAATACGTTGTGTGTAAGTCAGCAAATAAATTTTCATTTAAAATCCCTAAATGTTGACTACGATATTGTGATGTACGAATCAGTAATTGAGAGTGACCGTAAAAGTAAAGTAAAATATCGATCGATCAATAATTTAAGTATGATACAGCAGGCATTCGCAGACTTAAAAAAAATTGAGTTTTTGTTTTTTTTTCGCGATTTTTTTTTTTGTTGCGAGGATGAAAACGAAAAAATTTGGAAGGTCAGTTAAATTTTGGCGATCAAGTCGTAAGGAAGAAAAAGTTTAAAAATAGAAAAGTAGTATCGAAAAATAAAGATAATTTTCTTGATAAGTTAAGTTTAGGCGTGAATTTCAGGCGTGAAAAAATATAAAAATTCCGGTGAAAAAAACATACAAAGAAAATATTGTGAGAAATATTATTACCACTTAACTTTATTTAATTTATTGGTACTAAGTTTATATAATAAATTTTTTTTATATATGTATTGAAGTAAAAAACAATGTGAAGTGATAATGGACGATTGATAAGACGAAAAGAGACTATGAGTGTTAATGACCATCATTAAGTGGCCTATTTTTTTTTAAGTGAATAGACAATTTTTTTTGTGTTTTGATTGATGGTATGATATGAAAACAGGAAACGAAAAGTATTTTATAAAAATTTGAATATGCGTCCCAGCCAAACTTAGTGAAAAACAAAATATTAATGTAAATATAACTATGTATGTGCATATTTGATATAGTTGAAAAAAAGCTTCAATTACAAAACCGAAAATGCAAAACCTAAACCGCCATTATATAAAATCATAAATCGAATAGTGATATAATCCGATTTATTACTAAATCTTCCCTACGATTATATGATCAGATAAAATAATTATAATTATGAGATAATATAATTTGAAAAATTATCGCAGCACTTAATAACTATATTAACCGTTATAATTTAAGCCGGGAAATAATAATAACAACAATAGTAATAATAATAATAATATAATTAAATGTTGTGAATAAATTAGTTATTATAAGGTTGTCATGTATTTCCAGTAACTATATTTTAAACTGATTTCTTTAATTACTTATATATATATATTGAATTTACATAATTGTATATAATAAATTTTATTGTATTTACTTACTTATACTTATGTACAAAAAGGTATAAAAGGGTTAGGTGACAATGAAGAAAAAAGAAGAGTATCTATAGCTATCTAGTGAGATATAACAAAACAAATTGTGAATAAATAAATAAATAATTATTAAATAAAAATTATACATATTATCAAAATTATAAATCTAAATACTTGTGTTTAAAATTAGAAATCCCAAAACGATTCTACATAACAAAAGTGGTGGCAGCGGAGGGATTTGCTCGCGACAATGAGCAATCCTTGTTTTGGAAATTTCTGCAATTAAACACAATTGTATCTTTGTAAACTAAAATTAAAATAATTATTTGCAAAAACCTATAATTAAAAGTTAAACTTAAATTAATTATCTGCAAAACTGTAAAAATTATAAAGTGCTCATAGAATCGTCAAGTGTCTAAAAATTACGTCATCGTGATTATAATAGAAAGTGCATTGAAGGACATTAAAATATTCCGTTAATCATATCGTGCGATAGTAGAAATGTGATGTGCCCTATAAAACCACTAAAATCAAAATGCTTGTGGTACAAAAACTGTTAAACCATTAAAATATACAGTGAAGTAAAGTTTCTTCCTCAAGTGCTGTGAAATCACATAATATGTTTTTTAAATTTGTTAAAGTTGAACTAAAATCTCATAAAATTTTAATATAATATGATTTATGTTAATTAACATCAAATCGCAAATTATAAAGAAACAACAAAATCGATTATAAAAAAAAAATATTTTTGTGTAATGCAATTAGGCGTGGTTGCAATACAATTCAACCAAGGCTAATTCACGTCATCGTATTTACATCCAGTCAAGTTGCATTTCATACTTGACCATTTATAAAATTCTACGAAACATAAATGAATTATATATTATGCATACAAAACGAGAATAATTTCACAAAATATGGAATATGGCAATATGGTTTATTCGTGGTAAATGATCAATATAAATTTCAACGGCGTCTTCTACTAAAACAACAAAATTTTATACCGATCATCAAATTACTCAGCTTTAATAAATATGCATTTATTCGATCATTACAATCATTTGGAGAATGTCGTCATCAAATCAAACAATAATATCATCTAATCTGTTATTCGTCATATTCAACCACCCATTTCATCAATTCTACAACACTACGTCAATAAATCATCATCAACAAAACAACAATAAAATTTCAGCCTTATGCATCTTTACTATACTCGAGACAATTGGATACAACAATATACCATCAATGTTTTACAAGGTTAGTGTTCAAACTGTTAAAATTTCAATTTTAATAAATATAGAAACTTAAAATTATACAAAATATTTTGATACGATTTGTTTGTTGTAGTTCATTGAATTAAATATTTTCTATTCTTATAAATCAAAATTGTTCGCACATCTTACTAATTTTACTAAATGTTAGAATCCAGTGACGATCTACAGAAATTAAACTTACGCACGCGTATCATTGGTAAAACAAGACGTTCGTTATCCGTAAATTCCGTTGATCAGTTAAATTTTGATGAAAATATAGATGTTAAATCGATTATAGATATACCCGTAAAAACTAATCTCAAAATGTCTAAATTGAATATTGAATTAGCGTTAAAATTAATTCCGGATTTTGACGGAAATTCGGATAATTTGCATAAATTTATTTCGTGTTGTGATGTAGTGAACGACAGTTTATTAAATACAGAAAGTGGAAATTTTTTAAATTTGTTAAAAACTAAGTTATCAGGTAAAGCTTATGACATAGTAAAATATAAAAAATTCGATTCGTGGGATGGTTTAAAAACCGAATTAAAACATAAATTCCAATATTCACGATCATTAGAGCAATTACAAATACAACTGATTAATATTCGCCAGCAACGAAACGAAAGTGTCTTAACTTATGCAGGTAGAATAGAAAAGTTGTTATCAGAACTAAATGAAGTGTGCATCGAAACTGAAGGAGCTAATTCTGCAAATATTGTCGTAAATTTGAATGCTAAAACTGCTCTTAAAGCTTTTCAAGAAGGTCTTCATGATTCCATTAAAACCATAATTAAAGCGTGTAGATTTTCCGAACTTCGAGATGCTGTAAACCAAGCATGTGAAGAGGAACTTATCATCAGTAGCCGAAACCATTCGAACATTGTTTCAACGAGTAACCTAATAAAATGTCAAATATGTAAACGAAGTGGTCATTCTGCAGAAAAATGTTACAATCGAAATACAGCACCAAGTTTTAACCATCCAAGTAAAAATAGTCCATCGTATACTAATTCATTTACTCATAGACCAAGTAACTTTCGACCAGTTTCAAATGTTCGTATTGTTCAAGGAACTGTTGTCTGTGCTTATTGTAAAATACCCGGACATCATATTAGTTCCTGCAGGAAACGTCAGTATGTCAATTCAAAACAAAAATCCGGTAACGATGCTTCTAAGAATGAAAACTCTACTAATTCGGGAAACAATTCGGGGTCCGTTCCAACAATCACACCGAGCACTCCAGTTCGGATCCAAGATATCTCGAAATAGATTGTTCAAATCCAAAATCAAATGTAGATATCGATCATTTCAATATACCAACAAATCAACCAAACTCGTTTGTTCCTTTTGATCCTAATTTAGATCTTACTTTCAATTCGTTTACTAAATCTTATAATTCTTCTTTAGAGTCAATTGGATCATCACATCGTTTAAATTCAAAGCATTATTCAATTCATCTAACAACCGAAAATCATGACCGAAAATACATTGAACTTGAATTAGATATTTTAAAATGTAAATCTTATTTTTTTCTAATCGATACTGGAGCTGACATAAGCATACTTAAGCGAAACTTCGTTAAGAACGATACTTTGTGTTATCCTGATAAAAAATGTACGGTGAAGGGTATCACTACAGAAATAATACAAACAATAGCAAGTTGTGAAGCTAATATCAAAATTACAAACTCTGTAACAATGTCACATTCCTTTCAAATCGTTCCCAGTACCTTTCCCATTTCTTGTGCTGGTATTATTGGCAAAGATTTCTTGTCCAAGCACAAATGTAAAATCGATTTTTCTAACTATAGTTTAGAAATTCCATTTAATAATAGTTCGACTGTATTTAATTTAACCACAAATAACTGCATTTCTATCCCTGCCCGAACAGAAAAAACCTTTTCTTCATTTTTACAAATTCCGAATAATGTAGATTATATATGTCAATCTCGTGAAATTCAACGTGGAGTATATACGGCCAATTCACTTATAAAGTCCAAAAACAATTTAACAACAATAAGTCTTGTGAATACCAATGATTATGATGTACACATACAAAATTTAGAACTACCTCTACAACAATTAGATGATTTTGAAGTCCTTAATTTAAACTCGTGGTCCAATAATATAGTTAACCGATTAGAAATTATTGAGACATCACTTAAACTAGATCATCTTAATACAGAAGAAGCAAAATCTATTTTAGATATATGCAACAATTATAATGATATATTTTATTTGCCTGGTGATAAACTTAGTGCAACTGATATCACTTTTCATAAAATACCAACTGAACCGAATTCAAATCCAATATATATTAAGCAATATCGATTACCAGAGTCAACGAAATTGGAAATTGACAAACAAGTCTCTCAAATGTTGGAAGACGATATAATCGAATCTAGTAAAAGTCCGTGGAATTTTCCCCTTATTGTAGTTCCAAAAAAATCTAACAACGGAGAAAGGAAATGGAGAATTGTCGTAGACTTTCGGAAATTAAATAATATTACTACCAGCGATGTATTTCCGTTACCAAATATTTCTGATATATTAGATCATCTTGGTAAATCAAAGTATTTTACTACTTTAGACCTCGCAAATGGTTATCATCAAATACGTTTAAATGAATCAGATAAAGAAAAGACAGCGTTTAGTACTTCTCTAGGGCATTATCAATTTAAAAGAATGCCTTTCGGGTTGAAAGGAGCGCCATCGACATTCCAACGTCTGATGAACCATGTCCTTAGCGGTCTACAAGGGATTATATGTTTGGTATATTTAGACGATATTATTGTAACCGGACATAATCTAAAGGACCATAATTTAAAATTAACATCAGTTTTTGATTGTTTCAGAACAAACAACTTAAAAGTCAATTTAGGAAAATGTGAATTTTTATCGAAGGAAATTGTTTATCTAGGTCACATTGTGACAGAAGATGGAATTAAACCAGATCAAACTAAAATAAAAGTCATAAAAAATTACCCCCAACCAACAAATCAAAAACAAGTCAAATCATTTTTGGGACTATCTGGATACTACAGACGTTTTATAAGTAGATATTCTGAAATCGCAAAACCCTTAACTACTTTATTAAAGAAAGGTCAACCTTTTATATGGGATGCATTTTGCGACTCATCATTTTCAAAATTAAGAAGTGCTTTAGTAAACCCACCGATCCTTCAGTATCCTGATTTTTCTGCACCATTTACATTAACAACGGATGCAAGTGACATTGCTATCGGGGCAGTTTTATCTCAATACAAAAACAATTACGATTTACCAATAGCATTTGCTAGTCGTGTGTTAAACAAAGCCGAAGTTAATTATCCAACAATTGAGAAGGAGTTGTTAGCGATGGTATGGGCTGTAGAACATTTCCGCCCATATGTATATGGTCGTCACTTTACAATTGTCACGGATCACAAACCGTTAATCTGGCTGTGTAACTTAAAAAATCCATCGTCTCGCTTGATGAGGTGGCGAATAAGATTAGACGATTTCGATTATAAGGTTGTTCATAAACCTGGAAATTTAAATCTTAACGCGGATGCCTTAAGTAGAATTAAGTTAGAGACAGATACGCATGTCGAAACAGAAGTGAACGTAGTGACCCGCTCTCAGACCAAACAACAAATAATAAAAGATAATCTAACTAGTCAATCAAACTATGAATACCGAACAATTGCTAATCCTAATTCGACAATCATACAACTAACTGATGATACAGAAATCGCTAAAATTATTGAAGATTTCCATACAACTCCTTCAGGAGGTCATCAAGGTGTATTTCGCACAGCAGCAAGATTAAAATCATATTACCAGTTTAAGAACTTATATTCTCGAATTAGACAATTTATTCAATCGTGTGAACTGTGCCAGAAAAACAAATGCAGTAAATTAAATAAAGTTCCAATGCAAATAACATCTACATCATCGCAACCATTTGAAAAAATTTTCTTGGATATAGTCGGTCCCCTTCCTACATCGTACCTTGAAAATAAATATATTTTAACAATCCAAGATGATTTGACTAAATTTTCATTAGGTTTTCCAATTACTAACCAAGAAGCTGATACAATAGCTCGCGTATTCGTCGAAAAATTAATATGTGTCTTCGGAGTACCTCAACAAATATTGTCGGACCAAGGAACAAATTTCATGAGTGACCTTTTTACTAATGTGTGTAAACTGTTAAAAATAAGAAAGCTGAATTCAACAGCGTATCACCCTGAAACGAATGGAGCTCTGGAGCGTTCTCATCGAACTTGGTCAGAATATTTAAGAATTTACACGCAATCTGACGAGCAAAATTGGGATATATGGCTTCCTTTTGCCATATTTACATTCAATACTACACCTCACAGCGCAACTAAATTTATGCCCTATGAATTACTTTTCGGACATAAACCATTTATACCAAATTCTTTAAACCGCGAACCAGAGATAGTTTATAATTACGACGATTATATATTCGAATTAAAATCTAGAATGCAGAATTCTTTCAAACTAGCGAGAAATAATCTTATTTCGCAGAAACACAAATCGAAGGATTATTATGATGCCAATACTCAAACAAAACAATTTAATGTTGGTGATCTTGTTTTATTAAAAAATGAAGTACGTAAAAACAAATTTTCCCCTTTATGGCTCGGGCCCTTTGAAATTAAAGAAATTAATTCTCCTGTTAATTCAACCTTACTAATAAACAAAAAATTAAAAATTGTACACAACAATCGAATCAAAATATTTCAGCAAAAATTAAATTTATAAATCTAAAAAAAAAAAAAAAAAAAAAAAAAAAAAAAATTTGAAATTATAAATTGTTTGAACATTAATTTAAGTTAATATTTTAATATTTTATTGTATGATCAAATTTTATGTTAAGTCCTGAAATAGGAAACTGCAAATATTGCAAATATTGTATAATGTAATTTTATTAAAATAAATTTTTAGTTAACTAGTAAATAATCAATAGGATTATTAAAATCTTTGGGTGAAGGTGTTGTGAATAAATTAGTTATTATAAGGTTGTAATGTATTTCCAGTAACTATATTTTAAACTGATTTCTTTAATTACTTATATATATTGAATTTACATAATTGTATATAATAAATTTTATTGTATTTACTTACTTATACTTATGTACAAAAAGGTATAAAAGGGTTAGGTGACAATGAAGAAAAAAGAAGAGTATCTATAGCTATCTAGTGAGATATAACAAAACAAATTGTGAATAAATAAATAAATAATTATTAAATAAAAATTATACATATTATCAAAATTATAAATCTAAATACTTGTGTTTAAAATTAGAAATCCCAAAACGATTCTACATAACATAAATATACGAAAATATACTGAAACAAAATTAAATGTTCATTCATCTTTAACATCAAGCACTACTTCATTCAACACGTCATCAATTTATCAATTTTGGAAGCCTCACGTTTTTTTCATTTTTTTTGTACACCTCATAAAAGAAAAATATTTAAATTGAAAATATTAAATTATAGTAATAATCCGTTGTTAATTAACTTGGTGGTGGGTAATTAATGTTTAGTTAAGTTGGGTAGGGTTTTTAGTTATAGCTAGTTAGTTTTAAAAATTATTATTTTTTTTTGAATTTCTCAATTATATTTTTTTAGTTTTTACTTAATTTTTATTTTTGTATTGGAGTAATAATTTTTTTAATGCTATTGTTCATATTCAATTTTTCATGGCGTTATTAATTTAATTAAAATAAATATGAGATCAATGTAGATCAAAAATTGAGGATGAATTAGAGTGAGTGTCCAAGGTGAACTTGTGGACGGTATTTGTTTTACTTTGTTTTTTTTCTCATTTTGTTTTACCGTTACTACAATTGTCATTTTTCTTTATTTTTATTTTTGTTTCAATTAATTTTTTTCAAATTCAAATACCCTTCACATCATGCTAAATATTACATTCCTTAAACGTAAAATATCCTAGGGTACATGCCTCTTTTGCTGGGCTGATTTCGGCCAAAAAACAATCAGAGATTTTATGGAAAAAGCTTAGGTATGAAGTTTATCCCCGATCAATCAATCCATTTGGGCTGTAGAGAACCAACATTAAATAGAAAGCAATAAACTTAACGTTTGAAAATCTTCTAATTTTATGTTTTAAATTCTGTTTGGTTTTTGCGTCGACGTATCGTAAATAAAACAACTTGTTTTATTCGTTAACAAAATGATAATAGCTGAATTTTATTGAGAAATAAAATTTTATTAATTAGTAGTGCCTGTTTCTTAATTTGCATGTTTCTCAGAAGTAATTAAACTCGAATTTAGTAATGTTTGTGATGATTATCAGTTATTGATGGCTGCTAATGGTTTAATTTCTTTTGTAAATGTGCCTACAGGAATATCTGGTTCATGCATTGATCATATTTATTATCAAGCATGCCCAAATTACCGATCATGCTTTTATCAAACTGGATACTCATTGTATAGTAAATTAAATTCAGTCAACAGTCAATTACCTACTAGTCAAACGATTAACCTTTATGTACATGACAAGGTACAATTGTACCTTTTTCGTTTTCAATCAAATTTTTTTTTATTTTAGCGTTGGGCTGTATGCTTGATAATTTTATTTAGCCTCAGTTGACATTTCTTAAGTCAGTTTTAATTATTATCAACTAAAGTGTAGAACAAAATTATTTAGTTAATCCGAAAAATAAAACAATACCCCTTAAACGGGTGACAGAGGTACATTTGTACCTATCTATATTTTCTGTAAAACTCCTTGAGCGAAACCAAGAAAATGGGAAATAAAATAAAAAACACTTATTTCTGATCACAAAATTATTAATTTAAATTTAAAGTGTACACTAAATGCATTTTGTAATTGTTTCTGCGTGTTCGTTACAAATTGACCGTTTGTAAATTGAGCAGAAATTTCGAGTTTTTCGTTGAAATGATGAAGTTTACCGACAAACATAGCAGCTTCCTACATGCGAACTTACAGTTTAAGTCGCATATACAGATGATTGGATAAAAAGGATTGCAGGATTACCTTTATTTAACATAGACTCTATTCCTGATTTAGTGAAAAAATGAGCTAACGTTTTTGGATTTCTCTCACGATCTCCAACAGGCGATATAACCAATTGTTTGCCTAGATCCTGCAGAATGATGCGTCGACTTTGTGAAAATTTGGTACTTGAGGGTTGTTTTCGCTGTAGAGTATGTATGTAGCGAGAGCGGCGACATCCACTATATTGTAGAACATGCCTTGCGGCCATCTGAGCGTCCTGCGTTTTGTCGTATAAAGCGTCACCATCTTACCCATGTTATTGACTCCTCCTTTGGGGACATTGTAGTACAAAATCATTTCTGATTTATTTTTTGGACAACTCGTTATATTTGTAGGGTGCATCGTCGACAACAAGATTACAATGCGATTCCTTTTCGGAACATATGAACAAATATTCACTTTCCAATCGTCCCTAAACCCAATTCGAGATGAACGTTCTTCTTTACTTGCACATTCCTTGAATTCTTTTGGGATGTAAGTTTTGCTTTGTTTTAGAGTGCCTATCATTGTCCACGATAGCAATAAACGCGTTAAGGGTAGTGTGGAAAAAATTGTCCATGTTGACATTCCGGCCAGAACCTTTAAATTGGTAGGACAAAATGCGTACAACTCGTGTCCTTGATCGTTTCTGGTCCACCAGGTCGTGTACAATTGACCGGTGATGGGATATGAGTTCTTTGCGTCACAAACCTAAAATATGACAAATTAGCATTTAACAGCAGCCGGATATCACTGATAGCAGCTGCTTTATCTAAATCACAGCGTTGAGGACGGGTGACATCGTTATCAAACTGAATAAATCGGAATATTTAGCAATAAAACCGGGAATTGAAGGTACGCTTGAACCAAACATTTCTTGTTCAGTATCATTATCTTCTTGTGGCTTGTATTTATCAGGAACATCATGATGTAGCTCTATCTCATAACATTGATCATAACATAGTCTGTAGAAATGTCGAAAAAAACAAAACACGTAATACCAAATGCTTGTTTGGAAACTGGTCTAAAATGAAAAATTATCAATCTTGGCGTGCAAATTTAGCTTGAGATAATTCATCTATATTTACTTTCAACTTTTGATATTCCGAAAGATATATAAATTCATGAGAAAACTCACACACATTTATATTCGCTCACACCAAATTACCGATTATAAATGCTTCGAAAAGAATAACAATATAAAAAACATATAACTACCGTTCTAATTACCGTTATTTTAGATCAGTTCTATTTAAGACGAATTCCCGTTCCCGTAATGCACATGTTTAAGTTGCTATTTCATCGAAATAATGTTCCGTAAACGCAAAAAATCACGAAAATAGTGCATTTCCCATACAAAACGTATGAAGGTACAAATGTACCTTAGCCAGTTAGGATATGATGTAAAATTTGTCAATCACATAAAGGTTAACAGAATTGACTATATGATAATTTAAAATCGCAGCTATTATAACTGAGACTTGGGTTACCGTCGATAACCAACCGATATCCTGACACTGCTTTCAATCATTTTTCTGACATCTTATGTCACTATATTCAAAGAAATACTGTAATATTGCTTTAAAATGCTGTCAAAACACGAATTTTAAGTTTTTTAACATCGAACAATTTTTTTAATAATTCACAATTTGGTTTTAGGGAAGGTATGTCTACTGAATCTGCCTTGCTAGCCATCTTAAATAATGTCTACCAAGGAATGAATGATGGCCAACTGGTATCTGGAATTTTTGAACTGGTATACCCCCCCCCCCCCCCTGTCCCCACATTCAGTATAAGTACATTACAATTATTTTTAATGTTAGTACATTTAACACTAAACTTTTGGTTTATAAATAAAATGTTCCTAATTTTATTCATCGCATTTTGCCTGAAATTCTACCAGTTATTATCATTACTATTATCATGTAACAACTTATTAGTAATATTTAAATTTATAACAACTGTCATGAATAAAATTTAAAATAAAATAAAAATAAAATAAATAAATAAATTTGAGTTATTTAAATCAAAAAATGGAGGAGTGAATGTGTTAAGGCCAACACTCGATTTTTTTTTTACCACAAATATATACGCATAGATTTCGTACCCACCACACTTCATTTCTAAAGCGACAAATTAAACTTACAGGACGCTTGGTAAAATTGTTTTGATTAACGATCTTTTAATTCTCTGTCGTTTTTCTAGTAAATTTTAAAATTTTAAACATCATTCCAAAAATTGAAAGCTGCCACTTCCGATACACAGATTTCCATTAAATTTCGCAACTACTGACAATTAGTGAAAAAATTTTAAGTTTAACGTGTCATTCCGAATAGTCAATCCGCCGGAACTGTAGGGATGCCGAATTTTGATGAAATAAAGTTTTTTTTATCAAAACTTATTTCCGGTAAAATTTAAAAGTTGGTCTGAAGTGTTCCTTGAAAACGTTGATTGTAGATTGTTGAAAGTCCGCAGCATTATTCAATATTACAACCGATATTAGTAAATTCGATTTGACGACACAATACTACAAGATGAACGTCTATTAGATACAATGGTGGAAACAAACATGATATTTTGCTGTGTTGATGAGCTTTTGACCGCGTTTGGAATTAATCCCGCCATGGGGACTACGACGCAATTTTTCAACACTTTGATCATTGACTGCCAAATTGGCCATTGTAGCCGTCTGAAACTTGTTTCACGTCTCGTTTGGGTATTATATGCCCTGAATGCTTTTAAGGTATTCTTAAAAAGCAGATTCAATTTTTGAATGGACGATTACGATGGCGTTAAGAAATTCGACTCACTATACTTGTTTGCCGCCGTATTACTATAATTGGTCGTACGTCGATTAAGGTGGGTTTATTCCCTAGTTATTCATGTAGAAGAACTGAGCAGTTACTTCCGTATCCTACCAATTTAGTATATCGGTCCAATCATCGGACATCCCAACCCAGATTATCAGGATGTCTATAAATTAAGCAGATATGCAATGTATCCTATTCATAATATAAATGGTGCAAGGATATCTGCAGTATAATACGTAGACACTTTTGACGAACGTCAGAAACACAAACATTTTTAAATTCCGTAAAGAATTTAAAACTGTTTGTATTTCTGACGTTCGCCAGAAAGTTCGGTTGATCACAACAATCACAATTTACGTGACATTGCCAAATACTGATCGGAGTACCTACGCGGTATTTTTAAAATTTCAGTTATTCCAACAAAATCATTAAAATGTAAAATTTAATTAGAGAAATTACTAAAAGCTTAAAAATAATATAATATTTTTGATGTTCCAAAATCAAACCCTAGATAGAAAATGTGGCAAGCTGCCAACAAATGTAAAGGACGATTTATGAACCTCTCTACTACAAACAATTACTTGAATGTTTTGGTAGCCACATTCACAGTTCATTATAATCAGGTACTAACAAAATAGTATAGAATTTAGGGTAATCCATTCCAGAAACTCGATGAGTACCTTTTCACATCTTTAGAATAAGCGAAACAAAAAAAAACATATTTGTTAAACATTTCTATTATAACCACAGTAAAAGTGATCTGAAGCAGGTAAGAAACCTGGAAATGCTTGGGGTTTTTTCAAGCTCTTCTGCGATCGGTGAATGATAGTGCAAATATCCTCTCTCGTTTCAAGACGGTTAAAACTGATGCATAGCCCAACTAGTCGAGGTGATGCCGCCCAGTAGAATTTAACAAAATCTCGATAAAATAATCCTCGATCAAAGGAGAAATACGTTTGCCCAAGGATGAATGGCTAAGAGAACACTTTGGTTTCAAACAGCCTTATCGGTACAAGAGGCAATGATGTGGAGGATTTTTTTGACGCATTGTGTTTTTAGAACAATCGGGCCGTTCTAACACCGAGCCGACGCTTTGGCGCAATGCGAGGTTAAAATTAAAGATTAAACGACTCAAGCCTAAAAACACATTAAAATATCGGCTGAAACTGGTCAGAGAACCAAAGATTACAAACGAATCAGACTAAAGTGATGAGACAAGTAGCTGGCGGATTCAAGGGGCGAATAACAGGCCATTAAGTTGACAACGATACCACCGAATAAATAGAAGAAATGGGCAAGTTTAATAAGTTTATGAAAAATTTAGGGTAAACAGAGCGCAGAAGAAGCAACAGTAAGCTCGCGCAATAAATCTCCCGAGGCCAGGTTCTTTAGATTTCAAGCTACTGCATGTTCTCGTCATCAGTAATCTGGACTAGGCCATAAAACCAGAATATCACCGAACTAACCAATTCAGAATGGCACAGTAACCGATTAGCAGAAAGTAATCTTTAAATAAAAAAAATTAATCTAGAATGTATTTTGCGTGTTGTTCCATAACTTTTTGCCTTTTCCTTGTGCTTATTAGCAAAAACTGAACTAAGTGGTGAAAATGTACCATTCAAAGAGTTCTGCAAACTTGTAACAATATAGCTTTTCATCTCGCTACAAAGAACTAAAATTATTTTTCAAGTCGGCGTTGTTATTTCACATGCCTCTTTCAGGCCATTCCAATTATGCAGTACAACATGTATATTTTTTTTATATAACTTGCAACAATACATTGATCAAATTTAAAGTTTTTTTCCATTTTCTTTTTCATATATAGGGTGTCTGGGTGTGGGATGCTAATCCGTTAAGGATTGATTCCTTGGTTCGTTCTGTGAAAAAAATCATTTGGAAAGTGTGGGGGAGGTGGGGGAAGGGAGGGGAGGTGGAGGAAGAGAGGGGGAAGGGGAAAGATTAAAATTTTGATATCTCTTAACATAGAGGGAGTTTAAAAATTTTGGTTCAGAAACAAAGTACACAAAAATGTAAAACTGCAACTTCCAAAATATTTATTAAATAGCAACCAACTTCTTATTTGACTGATAATTGTGTAGGCTTGTTTCAGCTATAAATGGTTATCTTGCATCTGCATTTATTTTAGAGCTATGTTGCTTTAAAGTAAAAAAAAAATATATTTAAAAAATTTAAAGTAAAAATAAAATAAAATGGCCTAAAGTAAAAATTGGCCATAATGAGCCTAAAATAATAATTTTAGGTTCATTATGGCCTAATCAAATGCCCCAGTAAAAAATTTTGGGATCCACCTTTTCTTGACCAAACTTCAAGTCATTTAATCTAAAGCTAGCAGAACTCAAATCGAAAATCGAACCAAAACCGAAATCAGAACGCAAAACAAGAACAATGGACAAATAAATAATGCCAAATTAAAAAATTTTGAACTCCACTCGTTTTTCACCAAACTTCTTTAAAGCTAGCAGGACCCGATTTTCGATTTGGGTTCTGCTAGCTAGCTTTAGATTAAATGGCTTGAAATTTGCTCAAAAACGAGTGGAGCCCAAAAAATTTTAATGTGTCTTTTGATTAGGCCATCATATGAGCCTAAAATTATTTTTATGTTCATATTTCTTGTTTTGCGTTCTAATTTCGGATTTGGTCCGATTTTCGATTTGGGTTCTGCTAGCTTTAGATTAAATGATCTGAAATTTGGTAAAAAACGAGTAGGGCTCAATTTTTTTTATGTAGCTTTTAATATAAGGCTATGATGAGCCTAAAATTATTTGTATGTCCATTGTTCTTCTTTTCCGTTCTAATTTGATTTTGGTCCGATTCTCAAATTTGGTTCTGTTAGCTTTTAAGTGATAAAGCCTTACTTTTCTCCTAGAGCGAGCATAATAAAAAAAATTAAATAGGGCATTTAATTAGCCTAAAGTTAACCTTTATGTTTCCATTTGTTTTTAAATCATTTTTTGATATGGGTTCTGCTAACTTTTTCTAAAGCTAGCATAACCCGCGTTTTAGTTGGAAGGGATGGAGTCCAAAAATGTTTAATAGACCATTTAACTAGCCTATTATGAGCCTATATATGGATAATATCTTGTAATGTTCTACCGTATGGGTTCTGCTAGCTTAAGGGGCGTCGTTTTTTATATATACCGTTTATTTATCTTGTAGTGTTAATATTGCAACAATTTTTTTGTTCAGTAAAACAGTAACCGATGATTATCAACTCCATTGTTTAAATGTTGCAAAAATTAAATATTTTCATCAGTTTGGTCAAATTGTCTTATGTTGCGCGAAAGTGCTGCGAATCAAATAATCTAAATTTTTGAACACCATTAATATTATGATGGCACAGTTCTTAGGTGAGGAGTACATTGAAATCCTCTGAAGACCGATGAATCGGATCATCTCTTCCAATCCAATTATACGAATATTGTATTGGGAGATTGTAGGCGAGATCATGACGAATTAAAATTAAATAAAAAAAGATTATAACTGTTTTTTTCTTATAGAAAAACTGAATTTTATAAAAAAAATATTTTTTTTTACTTTAAAGCAACATAGCTGTCAAACGGATACACCTGCTAGATAACCACTGATATCCTAAATAAGTCTATACAATTACCAATCACGTAAGACTAAGTTGATTATTCTTTGATAAATATTTTGGAAGTTCCAGTTTAATATTTGTGTATATTTTTTCTGAACGAAGTTTTTTAAACGCCCTGTATCTTTAAGGATATATTGATGAACCACGGAATGAGCTCTTAACGAATTAGCAAGTTTGAAAATAATTTCGTCTTTCTGCGTAAATTTCGTTGAGAAATTATGTCTTATTTCTAAATAACAGGACTATCAGGATCAGGCGGAAAGCGATTTCTTCTGTGGACGTGAACGATTAATCGAAGTCCGGTGTACCTCTTTGTCGTCATTGTACAGACGCTGAGCAAAAGTAACAGAACTACAAATTAGAAGTTCTCGCCGTTGTGGAATATCTTGATCGATTCCGAGTATATCTTCATGGAAAACGATTTCGTCTCGTCACCGAATGTTCTGCACAAATGAAATAGAAAACGGAGATGGTACTCAGAATCGCAAGATGGTGGATGCGACTACTCGAAAATGACTTTGAGACAACTCACCGTCCATGCAGCTCGAGGACGAAAATTTGAAGAGTACCATCGCCGTACTCAACGGATATCAGAAGTCCGACGATGAAAAGCATTAGCGAGAAGAATTTTGACTGAAAGATAACCGTTTGTTTCGAAGGGAGGGTGAAAAACTAAAATTTGTTATACCAAAAGCAATTCGATTTCGAGTGGTACACAACATTTCCACGATAACATTTTGATATCGAGAAGACAATCAACCGATACCGTTTCGAGTGAGTGTCACATTACTCAGCAAATCAAAACAGCAGTTTGTACTCCTCGCGCGAACGGACAAGTGGAAAGAGCGAACCAGACGATTTTGTCTTTCATTTTGTACCTCCGCCGAAAATGTAAAAAAGTGGGAAGAAACACTTCGAGATTTATAATGTCACTTCTCAAAAGAACTCAACGACGGAATTCACTTCAAATGAACACGTGTTTGATTTTAGTTAAACGACATCACACACGACAGCTTGGTCGCCGTTTTGAACGAAGATCGCGAATTTAAGATAGAATGCAACGTGATGATGAAAGATGAAAGAAAGAAAAAATGGAAAAAAAGATTTGACCGATAGCATTCCGAAACAAAAAAATACATTGAAGGAGATTTAATCGCCATCGAAAATGAAAAGTCCACAACCGACGATCCGAAATTCCGTGGACCTTACGTAGTGTCAAAGGTTCTTCGAAACGACCGCTAAAAAGCAATAGACAATCGCCTGAGTTTGATGGTATCGAAGATGGTAATTGTTCTAGCGACGACGAGTGGATCGAACCAGTATCAGGTACGGCCGAACTGTCGCAAACCGATAACATAGTAATCGCGCACGACAAAAAATAAAAATAATTAAAGAGAACTATGGATAATTAGTTAGTTACATTCGTACCGCTGTAGCATTAAAAGATAAAAACGTGTTTACGATAAAAAAACTAAAATAAATTATTTTCCTTGATATAAAATAATTTAAGTTTTTTAAGTATCTCATAATTATGCTACTGAAGATAGCAGAAAAATTCAGCAAAAAACTGCATTATCGACCTCCTTTATATGCATTGGTAGAAACGTTCAGCAGAAATATTTTGTTGTTTTTGACCTTTTTTTATAGAAAAACTGTATTGTTGACGTATTTAAAATAGTCGTAGAAAATTTGACTCAATTTTCTTTATGTAACCATATTTTCAGCTGAAATTCGAGTAAATTTCAATTGTTTACTATCAAAATGCATTCACACAAGCACAAGAACTGTTTTAATAATAAATTAAAAGTATAAAGTAGAAAAATTCTCTAGCCTTAGGGTTTAAAAGGTCCGTAATATTGATGATTTATTTAAGTTTTGGACTCCTATTTCTACCTGTCGAGCAAGTATGACGACCCGCTGATCGTGGGAATTCCCGATATTCAAATATACGTGACAAGAGAAAAGTAATGATTCCGTTGAAAAGAAGAAAAATTATTTAGCCTTAGGGTTTAAAAGGTCTGCGAATTTGATAACTTATATAAGTTCTAAACTCCTATGACTATCTATCGAGCGACTTTGACAACCCGCTGTTCGCGGGAATTCCGATACTCGCTTGGTAGATAGACTTAGGAGTCTAGAACTTATATAAATTATCAAATTGGCGGACCTTTTAAACACTAAGACTAAATAATTTTTCTTCTTTTCAACGGAATCATTACTTTTCTCGTGACACGTATATTCGAATAGCGGGAATTCCCAGGATCAGCGGGTCGTCATACTTGCTCGAGTAGGTAGACATAGGAGTCCAAAACTTAAATAAATCATCAATATTGCGGACCTTTTAAACGCTAAGGCTAGAGAGTTTTTCTACTTTATACTTTTAATTTATTATTAAAACAGTTCTTGTGCTTGTGTGAATGCATTTTGATAGTAAACAATTGAAATTTACTCGAATTTCAGCTGAAAACATGCTTACATAAAGAAAATTGAGTCTAATTTTCTACGATTATTTTAAATACGTCAACAATACAGTTTTTCTACATAAAAAGGTCAAAAACAACAAAATATTTCTGCTGAACGTTTCTACCAATGCATATATAAAGGAGGTCGATAATGCAGTTTTTCTGCTGAATTTTTCTGCTATCTTCAGTAGCATGTATCTCATTCGATTTCTAAATCAACCGCCTTTAATTCCCCTACTTTGCCAATTAGACAATAAGTCATTCTTTACATCTACAGGGGACCATTACTACATTCTTTTTCACAATTGCAATTATGTTGTTGTCTTCTAGGTGGCCGCAGATTATGTTCGATGCGAAAATTAGACACCGTCGTACAGTGTGGTTATGATCGGTCTAGATCACTTATTCTTCTTACCCAAACGATTGACTTTGAAATAAATTGCAATCAGATGGCGCTAGGTCAGGACTGTATGGGTGGACCAAATGCGCATAAAATTAGTAACTAATTAACCTAACTTAACTAATTAAAAATGAGTAGCTCACTTCAAAGAGTGTACACCTCCAGTACATAACAATATTTTCATCAGAACAGTATAATACTGACAAAATTATTACCAAACATATAAAAGCTTTATAAAGTTATAAAAAATACTGTTATTTATGTGTATCTCAATACACTTTGACCTTTTCAAGTAAAATCATTGTTCATTTCGCTTTGCTTCTTAGAATAAAGAACCACAACAGACAACAGACCATCGCATCGAATGCAAACCCAAAAAAAAAATAACTTAAGTAATATTTTTCATTATTTTGCCTTCCTTGCTATATACGTACATATCTCAAATCAAGCAAGCCAAAAATAACAAAAACGAGAAAGCTTTCCAACCAATTTAAGCACATAAAAAACTTGAGTACTTTTCGACAGAGTAGAGAAAACTTGAAGAAAAACTCGATTCGTATTCCTTAATACCAAAAACAAAATTGTAATATTTCTTTATTAATGAAGACAGATGAGTCTTACAGAGATATAAACAGCACAAGAAGCCGGGAAACTACACCAAAAACAAAAACAAAACTAAAACTTTTACTGTGACTACCCATAAAAAAATACTTTGCACCGAGATAAAAAAAAAAAAAGTATACTATGGTAACACAACAACAACAAACGTAAATAAGAAAAGTCAGACTGATAAAAGAAAATACAAGTTTTTCTTGTAAATATTATTTATGTTATATGATGTAACAGTATACGCGGGAGAAAAAGAAAAAACCGGAAGAAATTTTCAAATACACCGACAGCACAGCATAACAGGAACAGGATTTTTTTTTTATTTTTAATTTCAAATATAAAGATTATTATAGAAATTTTCGTTTTTTGCGCTCGCAAATTGCGTACGGAAAATGATTATCATAATTTTGTTGTCGGTTTTGGAGGAGCACAAAACGTGCGACACAGAACAATTTTTCTTTTTCTAGGCGCTTTTATATGTGCGTACGTATATATTATGGAAATGAATAAAAATAAATAATAATTTTGTCTATTGTACTGAGATCCCGTTTTGTGTACATAATATAAAGTACTTGAGTACAAAATTTTTACTACATATTTGTATTAACTCCAGACCCAGCCACCCTCTACCTCACCAGGTTTCATTATCTTATTTTTATTATTAGGAAATTATAAAATTGGTTTTTTGGCAGGGAATCGTTCATTATTATTCTACGTAGCTTTACTGTTAGTATGTTCCATGTAATGTTTGATTGCGATTAGATTAATTGACAGGAAAATGGGATATACAATTTCCTCGATTTTCTTTTTCTGAGCTTTAACATTTTTTTTTTTGTATGACAGTTGATTACTTTATGATTTTCTGATTGATTCGTTAAAATAAAATAAAAAATATTTTTTTGACTGTATAACGAGGCGGAAATCAAGGATTGGACAATCACTCCTACTCTGTACTACACAAATCGTAAAATTCTACTTCATCCTATACGTATACGAGTATGTTATCAGCCTGCAGAGGGATTTGAAAGTATTCGTATACAAAAATAAAATGGTCGACGAGATAATTTAACTTTATAAACAAAAAAAAAATTGTGGCGAGAGAGCGCCGGTAGATAAACCGGTGGATATAAAAATAGAGAAAATAAAATTGAATTATTCAAATGAAAATTATGTAAATCTTTTAATTTCGCTTGAGATAGAAAAAAGCAAAAAATAACAACAACAAATCTCGGTAGGAATAAATAAAATATAACGATAAATTATTAAACTTTACATCCGTTAATAATTAATATTTTATTCACATGTATGGGTAAATCTTATACAAAGCACTTATCTTTCATATAAGTCTATAGAAGTGAAATTTTTCGATTTGTAGGTTGGAATCCCGATGGATTTTCTAAAGATATTTATTGGGCTGGTTGCCTGTTTGGATGAACTTGTACAAAATTATATTTTGATTGCTAAAGGGGCAAGATTAATTATCTACTTGTTACAGAAACATAATTAAGTTTTTCTTTGATGTGGAGTAAAAGGGATTCAATAAACCCCTTAAGGTAGCAATATTTATTTTATTTTTCGACTTACACAAAATAAAACGTTCATTTTAAATCCAAATATAATCATTTCTATCTTCACTCTTGATTTATGCTGCCACCAATTTGTTGGCGGTGGGTATTATAAGAATAACGAAAAAGATACCCGTGAAGTTTGTCCTAACTTTGTCCTAAAATTCCAAAAACAAAATTTAGGACAAATTTAGGGCAAACTTCACGCGTGTGTCCACGAGCGTGAAGTTTGTCCTAAAATTGTCCTGACTATTTTATCATGAGTATGTATTAGTTAATCTCTCGTTATAATGAATTATCATATTTGTAATATGTTATTTGAACATACGTACGTATATAAACAAATTTGAAATAAAGGTATAGTGAAAAAATCGTTAATTATCATTTCCAATTCAGCGACTTATTTATTGACCTTGCAGCAATATTGCAAATGATTTTAAAAATATGGAAGGGTGTATATTATTGTGGCTTATATCAAACTTTCTTTAATAAGAATCTGTACTTATGCTGAATTTAAACGTGATCATACAACCACCGATGATGCACCACGCTCTGGACGCCCAAATGAGACTGTGACCCCAGAAAACATAAAAAAAGTCCACGAAAATATTTTTAATGACCGTAAAGTGAAGTTACGTGAGATAGCTGACATTGTAAAGATATCAATGGAACGTGTTGGTCATATTTTGCATGAACATTTGTCCATGTGAAAACTGTGTTCGAAGTGGGTACCGCGTTTGCTCACAATGGATCAACAACGATAACGCGTCATGATTCCGTGCGCTGTTTGACGTTGTTTGAGCGCAATAAAATGGATTTTTTATGCGGTAGATGACAATGGATGAAACATGGATCCACCACTATATATATCGGAGTCAAATTAGCAATCAGCTGACTGGCGAGAGGCCGATGAACCTCGTCCGAAGCGACAAAAAGCACAACTGTCCACTGGAAAGGTTATGCGTCTGTATTTTAGGATACACCTGGGATAATATTTGTTGACTACCTTGAGAAAGGGGCAAAATTGCACAATGAATTGCTTCGGCATCAGAATTTCCTTCAGCCTCAATTTTTCCAGTGACTAACAAGACTGCGATCGAGAAAGAATTTTTGAAGATGTCCCATTCATTTTATCGGCGATGATCGGCTAGCTGTCCCATTCATTTTATCGGCGGCTGAAATTGTGAATAATGTCTATGGTTTCGAAATTTTCACAGCCAATCATGCACAATTTTGGTTTCATCGATCCCGTTCCGCTAATTTCGATATTAAAAGTGCACCATTGGAATGCCTATTGTCAAAAATGTCGATAAAATGCTGGAAGTTATCGAGCTGAAGGTCAACCACAAAATGTTTTAAACCATTTGCATAAGGCTGGCTTCAAAAGGAACCTCGATGTTTGGGTGTCGACGAGTTGGCGCAAGAATACTTGATGGGTCGTGACTCCATCTGTGAATACTTGGCCAAACGGAAGGAAATCAAGTCATTTCTAAAGCGGGTGGTTACTGGCGACGAGAAATGGATCATGTACGATCATGTACAATATCAAGCGGAAACAAGGCATTTTGGAAAGGCGGCATAATGAAATTGCCGTCTTAGTGGCAACGAGTTATCAAAAAAAACGGTTCATATTTGAGCCAAAACAGAGACTCTTCTGATAAATAAAGCCCCGAAATAGAGAGACGCCATGATAAATAAAGCCCCGAAATAAAATAAAAATAATAGATTCGTTTTTCCCAACCTTGTATTTCTTTTTATGTATTAGGTGTGCAAGTAATTGTTACAAAAATTAATTATCGAAATATTCGTCACTATTATCTATGATATTTTGCCATTTATCGGATAGATGATGAATGCCTTCGCGATAGAAACTAGGTGGTTTCGAAGCAAAATAGTGATCGAGCCATTTTTGAACATCTTCAACTTCCGTGAACCGCTGGTCTTTCAAATATGACGACATCGATCTGAATAAGTGTTTATCAGAGGAAACCAACCTTGGAGAATACGCTGCATGCTATAAAACTTCCCACCTGGAGAAGGTGAGTTCCTGAGTTGATTTTGCTGTATATGAGCGAGCGTTGTCATGTGACAATATCACCTTCCGCCTTTCTTAACCCTTAAATTGTATTTTTTCCACCAGAGCATCACATAATTTGATCAATTGGGCCTGGTAACGTTCAGCTGTAACAGTTTGATCAGGTTCAAGAAGCTCGAAATTTTGTTTACAAGGTCCTCCATCGGGACCCAGGTTCCGTTTCTAATTTTTTTCGAAATCCGAACAATTTTGGTAAAAAATATTGAAAGGGGGTTTTTAAGTACTAGGAGTCGATTGAGCTAGGCTACTTTTCTTCTTTTTTTTTTAATTCAAACTTTTTCGTTAAAAATTGCAGAAAGGATGTTTCCGAGTAAAAGGGCTCGATTGTGTCCGGTTTCAAGTTAAGGGAATTTTGTTTACAAGTCCAGTTTCTAAATTGTTTGTAAGTCCGAATAATTTTGGTAAAAAATATTGAAGGGGTGTTTTCAAGTTTCAGGAATCGATTATGGTGGGTTTAAATTTTGGGAAACAAATTGTACAGGGTTCTCAATTGGGACCCGGTTTATACTTTTTTGTTTTTAGTTCAAGCGTTTTCGATAAAAATTGCAGATAGGATGTTTCCGAGTACCAGGGCTCGATTGTGTTGGGATTCAGCTTAAGAAAATTTGCTTTACAGGATCCTCCATCGGGACGCAGGTTCCATTTTAATATTTTTTGTATTGATCCAAACGTTTTCGATAACAAATATAGAAAGGGGGTTAGTACTAGGAATCGATTGTGCTGTCTCAATTTCGGAAGAAAAAATTTACACGGTTCTCCGTAAGGACCTGGGTTCCTAAACAGTAACTTTTTGTAACATTTAGTTGCGCAGTGAACAGACTCAAGTAAGTTTTTTTTCACATTTTATGTTTTGGTGTTTTGTTTAGGAATTCATTATTTTTGTTTATGAAAAACTCCAGAACTACAAAACGCCAAATTACAAAAGTCAAAATATTCGATTTTTCGACGATAGGTCGAAACAAAGGAACGGAACGAACACAACGAACTACAACAATTAATAAATTTTCGTTTTTTTTTTTTTTTTTTTTTTGAAAAATTAAAAATGGAAACTTTTAATAGAAATATAAAAAATGATTTATTCTAAGTATTGTCCTCCCTAGTTACACATTTTTACCATCTTTCTGGCGCAACCCACATCTACAACATTAACTGAGATTTTTACGTTGTTTCAGGCTGATATACTACCCAGAACATTGCTATACTCCAAAATACCCCAATATAACAAATGAAATCAACCATCGAAAGTTTACGACGCAAACAAGGAAAACCGCAGTTGAAGCTCTTGCAAATGTGTTTTCAACAAATGCTTTGGGACGAATTTACACAGTTCACCTCAACAATGCTCAATGTTTTTACTAGCAATGCCGACGCATCAATTTCCAAACAAGGATATAAAATTCCTATTGAATTTGGATAAAATATTGGGATTAGATGACATATGATGTTTTACATCAAATCCAGAATTGCTCCTCATACTGGAAATTAATAAAGGCACGGGAAAAACATTTTATATGGGTTTCATTCCTTTCAGCAACCATCCGATCGCAAAATAAAATAGCATTGGCACTCGTTTCATCTAGAATTGCTGCCACTTTATTGGATGGCGGTCGAACAGCACACTCTGCACTAAAGCTGTCAATGAGCATGCAATTGACCGAAAACTCTACATATAATATACTTAAGACATCTGAAATGGTGAACATTTTGCAAAAATGCAAACTTATCGTACGGAATAAGTGCACTGTGGCTCACAAGAAATCATTGGAAGCTTAAAATAGAACATTGCAGAATCAATAAGAATGTGGTTTTCGACTAACATTACCTGTTATTTCCCGATCTACAGCTGTTGATGAACTAAATGCGTGTTTAAAATCTTCAAATTTGTGGAAAAATGTAAAATCACTCAGACTCACTACGAACGTGCATGTTCAAATTCAAAACAATCCATCAATATATGAGTTTTAAAAACAATTGTTAAACATCGGAAATGATGAAATTCCAATCGATAATTTGACTGACTTCATAACATTACGCACCACTTTTGGTAGTATTATACAACCCAAAAAAAATTGATTCGAAGCATGTGTTTTGATAGCACAGAAACACAAAAATCATGTTTGGTTGAACGAACGAGCAATATTGGCAGCAAGAAACCAAAGATGTCAATGATCTTATTAGTCCAGTAAATGAAGGGGTCAACCTGTAATTTATTAGTTGCGATTTTCATTTTCTGCTGATAAGTGGCATTTGGTACCTCATTACAAATGAGACCAAGTTTTCAAGAAAACATTCCGTTGTAGGGAGAGAAAGTGAGCCCCCAAGACCTGGAAAATCGATTTTTCGCAAGTATCTCACAAAATATGGCAGTTAGAGATTTTTTGTTCAGCTAAACTTTGAAGATCAGTTAATTATCTATAAAAATGGACCTTATGACTTTTCCAGAAAGTTGACCGTTTCCGAGATAAACGGGCCCAAGCGCACTTAGAATATTGAGTTTCTGTGTTGTATGCCGGAGAGCATGGTCCGTGCATTTGCACATGAGCGGGCGGACAAATTATTCAATAACTTTGTTAAAAATGCATATTTTCTCATGATTAAAAGTTCATGTGAAAGAGGAAACCGACCGCTATCATAGCCAGTGACGTTTTCACTCTTTGGCTATATTGGAAAAACGGTTCAAAGTTTTTGCTCCCGGGCAGTTTTGACCTCGCCAGAAATTGGTTCCTACTTTTTGGTATTGCACTAGTTTGCTCCAAATTTTCTTGATTATGGGTCCTCAGAAGGTCCTTTGTCTTCTGTGAAATTTGTATAATCTAATTTTCTTCCATTTTGATTAAAACTTTGTTTGTTGAATCCCAATTTTTTCTGTTTTTGGAGCGCGGGGAAATTTTGTAAACTACCACCAATTAAAAATTCATACATGATCGGATTGGTCTCTATGACATATTATTCGAAAGCTGAGAACGTCTACTTTTCGGCTGTACAATTATTTTTTTTTCAATAAATTTTGAAAACGCGTGTTCAACGAACAAGTGCCTTTTTCTATTCGTAACTTTTTTCTCCCGGCTCTTTATTTCTGACTAGTGTAAAGGTGGAATTCTCACCTTTCCATCAATGTATATATAGTCATCTCATTGATACGAGGGGAAAAACCCGAGTCCTAAACGTAATACTATAGTTTTGGAACATAATACATTTTTGACATAACAGCAAGAGCAAATAAAATAAAAAAAATTCGATTTCGAACTTTCGATAATAAAAATAAAGATTAGAATCCCACTGCTACACTGAATAGTAAAACAGAAGATTATTCTATTTTTGATTTCTTATGTTTTAGCAAATATAATATTGCCGATCTCATATAAATTTTTTCGCCAAATTTTTTTTTAAAAGAGGGAACCAATGCACAGTAACCTCACTATGCGGACACTTTTTTCATTAAAAAAGTTTAGCTAAGACAACAATTTTGCGAGACATCTATACGTTTCATGAACAAAATTTTACGAACTTTAAATTTTTTTATCGATCTTTATTTTCGATGATTTGCACATGCTGGATGCACATGTTAAAGTATTTACATACAGACTTGAATAAAAACGTAAACAAGAAGCAAGATCAACTTTGAATTTTATCAATGGTTTTTACTTTTCGTAAAATATTATTTTTTTGTTTTGTGTCCTTTTAAAACAAAATTATGTTTTGTGTGGTATATTCCCTATGTACCTTATGTGATATTTTATGATACGAGAGACTCCATTAAAAAGAAGTTTTTGTAAATAAGACTTATTATTATTGTTTTAAATTTAATCAAAATAATTTTTTTCGAGTTATATGCAACATTGTTATTCGTATTATTAAGCGATAATTTGTTAATCCGTGGGTAATTGATAGTAGGGATAATAAATATGTAGATTATAATTTTTTAATTTTAAAACTAAGGAAGCATACATGTGCTAATTTTATCTTGTCCCTTAGTGTGTATTTTAAAAACGCATATGAAAAAAATCGACCTTGAACTAGTTTATGAACTAGACATTTTTGTTTTATAAACTTATTGTTAGTGTGGAATACCGTCGATGACGTAAACTAGTTCAGCGTTGCACTTTTTTATTTATTTATTCTTGCATCGATTGGTTTTGCTTTTTAAATGAATGAATGTTATGAAAATAATTTTTTATTTTTTCTTATGATGTATGTGCAATAAACTTTTATTTAAAAACGTCCAATATTATAAATGTATTGTTTCTACAAAATTATTTTTCCGAGGAATTAAATTATTTTCCCTTTAAACAGAAAAACGAAATTTTAAATTCTTATTTTGTTTCTTCTTATTTTTTACGTTGATCGTGTACTCTCGACTGCAATTCATTCTAATGCTAATATAGAAACGATAATTAATATGACATACAAATTACAAGATGTAATATACATTAATAATATTAAAAGGCAGGTAGCAAATTTTTTTAACGATTTAAGTATATGGGCAAATTAAATAAATCTTAAATTCTTTAATATTTCTTAGCGGTTGAACAGATGATTGACTTATGTAATGATATCTGGATATTTGATCCTTAAAGTTATTGCTGATTACGAAAAAATCATCGAATGAATAATCTTAACTTAGTTGGTTGGTGGGATTATTTCACTTATTTAAGCGATTTCCCGGAACATGGAAATAGTTCACTAATATTAATTTAAAATGAAAAATCTAATTTGATTGGCAGGAAATAGAATCAGGTTTTAGATTTACATTTCCATATATGTATATAGATTTTTTGTTTTAAAATAATAAGTTGGAACTGGTTGCATAACCAAATTTAATAAATTATTACGTTTGGATTATTTAACGATTGTTATTTTTATGAATTAATTTTATGAATTTTTAAAATTGGTGCAATAAAAGAAAGAAGCTTGGGATGAAAATTAAAATTTATTATTTTATTTTCCAGTAAAATTTCATAATACGAGTTATAAGTAATCATGTTCCTAACATTTACGAGTATATTATATAAAGGAAACTTTTGTTGACATTTTTTGTAAACATTACGCAAGAACGCCGGCGTCTCCGTGGCAAATATTATTGGCACAAAGTGCATTCATGCAGAAAAACTTGTAAACAATTAGAATGGTGAATATGTTGTGGCCAACACCAGACTTTTTTTTACCACGAATGTATACATAGATCTCGAATACACCCCACTTGATTTCTAAAGCGAAAAATTAAAGTTACTTTTCTTTTGGTAAAATTGTTTTGCACAATCAAAAATCATAACTCCTGCGTAAATTTCAGAAAATCAACAAAATCAACCCTTGTTGAAAACTTAATCTTTAAATCTATAATTTTTTAACATCAGTGAAGAAATTGAAAAAGCCCCCGTGGAAGCTAGTGGCAGCTTCTGGTACACAGAATTCCACTAAACTTCGCAAGAATCTCACAATTAATACAAAAATGTTAAGTATGAAGATTTATTCAGAATAGTCAATCCGACTGGGCTATATAGATGTCGAACTTTGGTGAAATAAAGTTTTATTTTAGAAAAAGTCATCATTTCCTGTATAAATTAAAAATTAAACTAAAAAAAATATTTTATGAGCCAATAATATATAAGGTTTTTATTGGTATATGGCTCAGATTTTAAAATTAAAATAATTAATTGCTAAGCTTTCGATGTCAATTCGACATCGTTCTCAAAGCTAAACTTCAAACTGATGTGTTTGAAATTAAATTTACGAGGATGCTCGATTTTTAAATGTAAATAAAACATGTTGTGTGAGATGTCCACTCAATTTTTTTTTTGGTTTGGAAGAATATTTTATAGTATTTAAGCTTGAAATATAACGTCGTTCAAATGTCCGCCGAGGCTTTGCTTCGTGGGACGCTTTGGGGAGGTCCAATATTCAATGAATCGAATAAATCTCGCTGAATTTGCTGGATGGCGTTCGTATGTTTACTTTGTGGGCATCAATTGTTTGCGGTTTACTCGCATAGAACTGCAATTTAAGATTGCCCCAAAGGAGGAAATCTTAAGGCGTTAAATCGCATGATCTCGGTGGATATATCAATTGATGCGTTTATTCTTAAAAAACGATCCGTTTGGCTGATCTTGGACAAGACCATTAAAAAAGGAAAAACCCGCAATCAAAATTGTAGTGACGACGAAAGCTAGCAACGCTATATAACTTGATACTTATATCTTTAAAATGCATTTTATCTAGATTTCAGAATATATTCCGCCTACAAAATAAATTTATTTTAAATGAAATGATATAACGTTTAAAACCTTATTTCACCAAAGTTCGACATCTATATAGCCCAGTCGGATTGACTATTCTGAATAAATCTTCATACTTAACATTTTTGTATTAATTGTGAGATTCTTGCGAAGTTTAGTGGAATTCTGTGTACCAGAAGCTGCCACTAGCTTCCACGGGGGCTTTTTCAATTTCTTCACTGATGTTAAAAAATTATAGATTTAAAGATTAAGTTTTCAACAAGGGTTGATTTTGTTGATTTTCTGAAATTTACGCAGGAGTTATGATTTTTGATTGTGCAAAACAATTTTACCAAAAGAAAAGTAACTTTAATTTTTCGCTTTAGAAATCAAGTGGGGTGTATTCGAGATCTATGTGTACATTCGTGGTAAAAAAAAGTCTGGTGTTGGCCACAACATATTCACCATTCTAATTGTTTACAAGTTTTTCTGCATGAATGCACTTTGTGCCAATAATATTTGCCACGGAGACGCCGGCGTTCTTGCGTAATGTTTACAAAAAATGTCAACAAAAGTTTCCTTTATATAATATACTCGTAAATGTTAGGAACATGATTACTTATAACTCGTATTATGAAATTTTACTGGAAATAAAATAATAAATTTTAATTTTCATCCCAAGCTTCTTTCTTTTATTGCACCAATTTTAAAAATTCATAAAATTAATTCATAAAAATAACAATCGTTAAATAATCCAAACGTAATAATTTATTAAATTTGGTTATGCAACCAGTTCCAACTTATTATTTTAAAACAAAAAATCTATATACATATATGGAAATGTAAATCTAAAACCTGATTCTATTTCCTGCCAATCAAACTAGATTTTTCATTTTAAATTAATATTAGTGAACTATTTCCATGTTCCGGGAAATCGCTTAAATAAGTGAAATAATCCCACCAACCAACTAAGTTAAGATTATTCATTCGATGATTTTTTCGTAATCAGCAATAACTTTAAGGATCAAATATCCAGATATCATTACATAAGTCAATCATCTGTTCAACCGCTAAGAAATATTAAAGAATTTAAGATTTATTTAATTTGCCCATATACTTAAATCGTTAAAAAAATTTGCTACCTGCCTTTTAATATTATTAATGTATATTACATCTTGTAATTTGTATGTCATATTAATTATCGTTTATATATTAGCATTAGAATAAATTGCAGTCGAGAGTACACGATCTACGTAAAAAATTAGAAGAAACAAAATAAGAATTTAAAATTTCGTTTTTCTGTTTAAAGGGAAAATAATTTAATTCCTCGGAAAAATAATTTTGTAGAAACAATACATTTATAATATTGAACGTTTTTAAATAAAAGTTTATTGCACATACATCATAAGAAAAAAGAAAAAATTATTTTCATAACATTCATTCATTTAAAAAGCAAAACCAATCGATGCAAGAATAAATAAATAAAAAAGTGCAACACTGAACTAGTTAACGTAATCGACGGTATTCCACACTAAGGATAAGTTTATAAAACAAAAATGTCTAGTTCATAAACTAGTTCAAGGTCGATTTTTTTCATATGCGTTTTTAAAATACACACTCATAAGGGCAAGATAAAATTAGCACATGTATGCTTCCTTAGTTTTAAAATTAAAAAATTATAATCTACATATTTATTATCCCTACTATCAATTATCCACGGATTAACAAATTATCGCTTAATAATACGAATAACAATGTTGCATATAACTCGAAAAAAATTATTTTGATTAAATTTAAAACAATAATAATAAGTCTTATTTACAATAACTTCTTTTTAATGGAGTCTCTCGTATCATAAAATATCACATAAGGTACATAGGGAATAGACGACACAAAACATAATTTTGTTTTAAAAGGACACAAAACAAAAAAATAATATTTTACGAAAAGTAAAAACCATTGAAAAAATTCAAAGTTGATCTTGCTTCTTGTTTACGTTTTTATTCAAGTCTGTATGTAAATACTTCAACATGTGCATCCAGCATGTGCAAATCGTCGAAAATAAAGATCGATAAAAAAAATTTAAACTTCGTAAAATTTTGTTCATGAAACGTATAGATGTCTCGCAAAATTGTTATCTTAGCTAAACTTTTTTAATGAAAAAAGTGTCCGCATAGTGAGGTTACTGTGCATTGGTTCCCCCTTTTAAAAAAAAATTTGGCGAAAAATTTATATGAGATCGGCAATATTATATTTGGTTTTAGTGAAGAAGATTTTTCAAGAAGAATAGAAGAATTCATTGAATCGACGTGATTATTTTGATAAATATTATAGTCAATAATAGAAAAAAAGAGTGATAAAAGTCAAGAATATTGAAGAAATATTGAGGTTTTTCGTTTAAATTAACTTACATCTCCAACCTAAAACATAGAAAGTGAAGATTCAAATCTTGTCAAATTGGAGCAAAAGGTGAGCATTTGTTTATGTTGTTTTTATTCAAGAAAATTTGCATACAAGTAACAATTCGGACTCAAATCTTGGTCTAGTCTGACTCAAATCTTCTCTCTATCTTGGTTATAGAAAAATGGAGGTTAACTCCGCTACACCGGTGTGTTTCTTTGTAAGGAAGATGTTTCTGGGGAAGATGCCGTCACCGTAACTCGGGGCTTAGAAAATTTGGTTGTTGTTAGCAAGGAGTGGAAGGAGGAGCATCATTTATTTTTGAAAAAAACAGTCGCCTTTGCAAATGCACAAAGCGTGCAGGAGACGCTACATTCTCAAACCGAATGACTGATCTTTTCAATGCCAAAATTTTATCGCTGACGAGAGCAAAAAATTTGACCATTTGAGCAGCCCCAAGAGAAAAAAACGCAGGAGTGATGGGTTTGATTTCAAGGCAAATTGTATGTTGTGGCTTGCCAGCTTCCAAAGAACAAAATAAAATGAAAGGACGTCCAGGGGACCCATTTTATGTAGTTAAAAAAACAGAATTCTACACACGCATTATGACAGAAATCAAAACTCGAATACAGGATGAAATCTGTAAAATATTATTGGATAGAATTTCAACAATGAATCTTATGAGTGTCGAAGCAAGATACCACAAAAAATGTTACGCACACTTTTTCAAGAATCCACTTGTTCATTCAAAGCCTGGACGTCCCAAGCAGGAACATATTCTGGTCCAAATGGGCAGATTTCTGAAGTATATTGAGGAAACTAAAGAAAAACCGCCTAGCTGATTTGCTTGAAATTTCAGGTGAGTGTTTCATGAAACATTAAGAATTGTAGAAGAGTGTTCAGATTTAGTGTGTTTTATCGCGTCCAAGTGTTTGTTACCTTGTCATGTGCATTTTTGCCCTAGCAAAGTTGGTGAAATATCGTGCAGTGTATTTTTGTGTGATTGTTTTCCGTTTCGTTTTATTTGGGGCTGCTGATTAGAAGTATTGTATGTAATAGCTACGAATTTTTTCTTCCCAAGGTGATCCTCCTATGATTCGTGTAACCCTAATTATGCATGCTTAAAAGACGAATTCGGCGAGGACCGGATAGATTTTTGTTCTGAGAATGGTAGTGGAACAATGATGTAATTCAAGGATAAAGAATATGAAGTTATGAGGGAAAATGGAACCATATTGGACTTAACAGCGAGGATGAAGAGCCGAAAATTCTGGAACAAGCGGCAGCAATTATTCGAAGCCACATGCTGGTATTTAACGTGATAGGGCCATGTATCGTCCAAGGGACTGCCTCCTGGCCGAAGTGAATGATAGTGTCCCAGATAAGTTACAGTATTTAGTTAAGAAGATTGTTTTGACCGATAAAAACAAAGATCTCGCTTCTCTAAAACGAAAATGCACTAGCATCAGTCATGCAATAATGGTGACAGCTCGACCGAGGTTTTTTTTGTCGCACTTGCAGCTCAGTTTGGGTGTAATTCTTGAAAAGTCGGAGGATTTTGCCAGTTTTTGCCAGATGCATTGTAGTAGCGCCATCTATAATTGGTTTCCACAGTACAAAACATTGAAAATAATGTGTTTGCAAATCCCCCATCTCAAATTTCGTAAAAAACTTGCATATTTCATGAGTCTCAAAATTATGGATTTTTCAACCCGACTTTTTGCAAAAAGTATTAACGTTGCGAAAAAATCATTAGGACGATTTTTGTACAAAATTAACTGATCTTTAATTCTTATCTGAACAAAAGATCCCTAACTACCATATTTTGGGAGATATTTGCCGAAACCCGATTTTCCGGGTGTTTTGGGGCCATTTACTCTAATTAATGACATACAAGTCAATGGATCTCAAGCATCTGGTTATGATGTGATGGATTATCTTAACATTTTTTTGAATTCACTTGATTTGCTAGGAATGACACCACATAATCTACAATTAAAAGTTGGAATACCGATAAAATTCGCAATATAAATCAACCACGTTAAACGATGTTTGATTTTGTCAAACCTTTCCAAACCGAATTGAATGTCATATAATAAGTTCTAAGTCATTATCATATGAATTTTAACTATGTATGACGTAATACTTAACCATAAAAATTCATCTCAACGTAATTGTTTTGCTTACCTGAAAATAGAAAAAAACATAAAAACATTTTAATTAATCTAATTAAAATTTTACATCAGTGTTAATAATACATAAATTTACAGAAACAAACTTTACAACCGCTTTAAGCATAACAATCTGTTAAACATAACATCTACAGAATTTATAACAAAAATGTGTTATGCAATGAATAATCTATGTTTGCATGTAAGTCACATCCATGACATGTTGAAGAATTATTTGTCTCCCTGCGCGTCTCACACAAAAACCACACACTCTTTTCATTTAATATTAACGAGGCATGGCAATATTCAATTTATGAATTATTAAAATTTAATTTAAAAATCGAACTTTTACAATATTAGGGACGATTTTTTATCCGAATCAGATACAACCCAGGCAGGTAGATACCAGGGTATATGCGCACGGAAAGACCCCAAAACACATATACATACCTCCTCCGATCGATTTCGAGCAATAAAATCTATATAATAATTTATGTCCTCCGGTACAACAATAGCGCAGCACACGAAAAAGGTCTAGAAAATTGAATTTCACATCCAGAACACAAACACAAAAAAAATCGTAATAATGGGCATTTAATCTTGCGTCTACTTCTCTCTTCCCTGTGCCCTTCGTCAAATAGACAGGTTTGTTGTGTGTTCAATATATATGGAAATATTCGCCTGTGTAAAAAATCAATCAATATTTTGTCCTATCTTACCCTCTCTCTGTACATACAGGTTTATTTTTGTGCACCAGGACATTGTACTTGATACATAAACAAATATAGCCAGAAAGTACAGACAATCATTTATATTTTGTTATTGGACAGCGACTAGCTATAAATAAAACCATATTGAATATTGCTTCCAGGCGTTTCCTATTTTGATATAAACGTTTTTATTGGCTTCTATTGTTGAATACAATACCGGAATAATTGTTCACAACCATTTTCAAAATGCAATGATCAATTTGCTGTTTTTTGTTTAATTTGTATATGGGCGTCCAATTTAAATATAAATTGATTTTTTCAAAACCCTTAAACTATGTTGGCTGAAAAGAGGAAATAAGGATCGTCTAGCTAGATTATTTTATTTAATTTACAAACAAACGAATATTAATTTTGTTCGCAGTTAAAATGATGGGAAGGATCAATCATTCGGTCATAATTTTTAATTAAATCTTAGTAATTTTACCGTCCGTATACAAAAGGGTGTGCAAAGTAAAAATATTACTCTTATTGCACGCCGAATTTGACACTGCACAACCTTCGCTCGTGTATAATACCCGCAGTAAATCAGCTTGCTCGGGTTGAATTAAACGATAGATCCATTGCGTTAAAGAAATTTTCAAAATAAGTTTTTTGTTTCGCTAAATAAGCTTTCTAAGCAGTACAGGATAGCGCAAGGGGCGGGAACGCGACTGTCGAGAATATCTATATACGAATAGCCAAAATGGTATAGCAACTGTTTTAATTTAAAAAACTTCTTTAATAAAGTATTATTTTATTTTGATGAATCAAAGCTTAACATCGTTTTATTGTATTATAATTTTATTAATAAGCCCCGGCGTTTCGACAGTACATCCGTTATTCTCAAAACTTAATTTGAACGAAAATTTGAAAGCTTGATCCAAATCTCGAAAAACATAGTTCAAATTATACAAAGTATTTCCGAAACCATAAAAAATTTTAGAATTTTGGCTAAAATCAACAATTTTGGCTACTTCTTGGCTCTTAACTCTAGACAATAAGTTAAATGTTAGGCCTAGATATTTGAGACGGTCGGTCAACTCTACTTCGCAATTCTTTAATATTAATTTATTTTGGGTTAAATAGCGAGCTGCCCTTCTTGACCCATCTGTGACGTCATGCTGGCTTCCCAGGAGAATAAGGATTTACCTTTGTTCCACAAAAGATTTACAGGCGTCCCCCGTATAATACGGTTAATTCGTAGCGTGCTATATCGAAATCGTGTTATGCGAAACCTTGAAATATTATAAATAAAGGCAATGCGTACCGTGTTATATCAAAACCAAGTCTTAATGTGTAAAATTTTATGATAGTTGTAATTTCGTTCCAAATATGCACATCATAAATGAAAAAGTAAGTTCAAGTTTTTATTTTAAAAAAATGGAATTCAACGTTATATTTCATCATAAAAATTAAAAATACAACAAAAAATATATTCAAAAAATAATAATTATAATTATTATAAAACAGATAGAAACAGCTTTTACGATCACAAAATTAATTTTCTTTATCACTCTCATCAAAAATTAAAAAATTATGGTGAATTTTTTTTTTTTGTCTCAGAATTGGTTGAAACTCCTCCCACTAGTTGTTTCTCCATCATTACTAAAGTTATCTGACGTAGTTGCAATTACCTGCCAATTTCGATCTTGCAATTCTTTCAGAATTCCTCTATAAGAAGCTAAAGAACTACTCAATACTCTTTTAAATTTTCCGCTACTTACTACTGAAGGATGTTTTCCAACGAAATTTTTTTCTAATTTTTTAGCTAAAGCTTGTTGCATATCAATAAATTTAAATGAGGAACCGTTAATAATAATAATAATTCCCAACGACCATTCACCCATCCCTGACCGCACGCTGGGAGTCACCATCAACATTATTATTATTTTTTGAATATAATTCCGGGAAAATTATAAACAAGGATATCATTCTACTAAATTAAAAATTTAAAAAAAGAAAGAAAACAGCAAAAATAAATTCTTACCAATTAATCAAAATAAAATATGTATTTAAAGAGCTATGATTAAGAAAATGAAAAGGTTGAATCTACATGTAGTAAATTTAGGAGAATGATACCCCGCTGGAAAAAAGGAGAGACCGACCGATGGTTTGCTTAAAGCGAGCAAATTTAAAACTAGAAAAAAAGAGAAAAAGACAAATAAAAAAAAACAAAGTTAAACAAAAATAAAATTAAAAGAAACGCAATGAAGAGAGCAAAAAGAAAAAAAAGTGTTAAAAATTATAAATACTCGATAAAAAGAAAAAAATTAATCTAAAAATAAAATAAAAATTGCTTTATCGATTAGTAGCAAATAATAATTTTAATATGTAACGACTTTGCAAATGTGGTAGTCAAAAAGTTCGAAATATTTATTAGTCTCACGCAGCATTCTTGTAATAGGCTCGTTCCGGCCGTAGGTCGTTCTGTGAGGAGCAATTCTAAAAGTTGGTGTCGTTCTCAAAGCGCGAGCATTTACATTAAGATTTACCTTTTCGAGTAGAGCTGAAGAATCTACACCGCCAGATAAAATTTGATGAATGAAAACGATGTCGGCAACAGATCGTCGCTTACTTAGTGGCTTTAAGTTAATAAGCTTCAAGCGGTCGAGATAAGGAGGCAAATTATAAACGTCCAACCAAGGTAATCCACGCAGAGCAAATCGCAAAAAATCTACGTTATACCGCTTCGATTCTTCGTGTGTTCACTTCATGGTATGGGAACCAAACCTGACTAGCATACTCGAGCAGGGGCCGAACAAATGTCATATAGAGAGCTCTCGTAACATAAAGGTTCAAAAATTCCTTAGACAAGCGTTTCACAAATCCCAGCGAAGAGTTTGCTCTGTTGACAATAAAATCGATGTGATCTCTAAAGTTAAGTTCGCGATCACAAATTACCCCTAAGTCCCGTATGGTTAAAACTTTTACAACAACAGCGCTGTTGATGGTATACTCTCGACTAATGGAATATGCGCATTTTCTTGAGTACGTTATGCATTGTCATTTGCTCACATTCAGATCAAGATAATTTTTAGTACCCCAAGTTGTGAAGTTATTGAGGTCATTCTACAATAGGTTAACATCGATGGAACTTGAAATTTTTCTGTAAATTTTCATATCGTCTGCATAAATGGAAATTGATGATTTTTTGATAATGAAATCGACATCGTTGATGGATAAGATGAAAAAATAGGCCCAAGATGACTGCCTTGCGGCATACATATGGATGTCCTAAAGATCACCTGATAACTACGTTCCCTCAGATAAGAGTTCACCCATAGTAAGAATTGAAGTCCGAAACCGAGAGCCTTGAGTTTGTTGCAAAAATTTGTTGCTTGCTGAAATCCGTGGTAATAACATAAACTTCCTTTCCAACTTCCATAACGTTCAAAGTATCAGATGTAAATACGGTTAGATTGGTTGTAGTAGATCGTCCTCTAAGGAAGCCATGCTGATTCATTGAAAACAATGTTTTACATTGGAAGTAAAGAGAATCGTACACAATACTCTCGAATAACTTGGGGATACAGGACAGTCTCGCAATTGGCCTATAGTTAGAGACGTCTGATTTACATCCTAAAAAGGGTTGGAATTATAAAGGAGTCTTTCCATATTGATGGAAATATTCCGTAAGAGATCGACTTTTGGAACAGCATTGTAAGTGGATGTGCTAAGTTACCAACACAGTTTTTTAAAACAATAGAAGGGAATCCATCAGGACCAGCGGAAAAATCATCTTTTAGCTTGTTGATGTCCCTTACCACAGTTTCAACGTCGATTTGAATAAAGACCGGAGACAGAGTGTTGGAGTGGGCGCTATTAAAAGAAATTGCGAAAAAGCCAGCAATTGTTTTGGGGTCACCAGAGCTATGATCGCCAAACTTCATCATGGAAGAATATCCATCTGATTTCTTTTTATAGTTAATGAATTGCCAAAAGCGGTTTGGGTCAGCGATTATTTCTGACTGCATACTACTGATGTAATCATTATGTAATCATTATAGAGTTGTAATAGCACACACGTTTTCGGGATCATCAGCGTAGCTAAAAGAGGAGGTATTTAGTAGTTCAATTAGTTCTTCCTGATACAAAGTTTGTTCTTCAAATAGTTCCCGAACATAATCAATGTTCATGAAAATCCGTCCTCATTTAAATTAGAGCACATCGCTATTATTCTGTTAAATTCTGCTTCCTCAAATGGGACAATATTTCCTCTCTCGACCATTTGGAGTAACAAAGGTTTTCAACACGCATGAAATGCAGACTGTTTTAATTTTCCTGATGTAATGGTTGGATCAATGATGTACAATTTGGAGGAAAACAATCAATGAGCAATAAAACTTTAAAGCTCTAAAACTATAAAGTTCGAAAACTTATCTATTTATAGAATAAAACAATTTTTAAACCAGTCTTCAAACAAATTTTGCGTCATTCAGTCCCGTTTATTTGCTCGTCAGAGGACTAGTAGATGAGACTTACCGACGTGTTTCGATGCTCTGGGGTTTCAAGGAACGATTAATTATCATTGGTTTTTTACAAATTTCCCGACAGGTTACACATGTGAAGGTTAACACGATCTTCCCTCGAAATAAAAGTTCGAAACGGCAGTCTTCCAATATAATAAAGCTGTCTTATCGATGTTGAAAATTTGATCTGTCGAATGTTCTCCCTCTTTAATAATTTTTTGGTATTTTCATTATAAATTATTGGGCAGCGGCTAGATCTGCTGAAGCTTGTTCTACTTCAAATTTTACATTTTTTTAATTTTCAAACCACCCTTTACTTGCCAAAAATGTTACGTTTGGTTTTTCTTTAGAATCAAATTTCCATTTTTAGAGTATTTATATCTCGCTTACGGGATACACGTTTCGAACCTTGCGAACAATCAAAATCAACATTTTTTTCTAATTTCCCTTAATTTTTTTAATAAAGTTCGAATAGTAGATTCGGTTAATTAATTTAATGATTTTGCGATCGACGTAGGCTTTTCTCCGCAACTTATGCGATCTAAACCTCCAATTTTTTCTTAGAGTGAAGTAAATTTTCGTTTAAATTTTTACTTCTTGATCTTGTCAGACATTATCTAAATTTAGCGTTCAAAATTAGATTTACTCTAAATTTTGTACATACCTCAATTTAAATTATTATGCACTTACAAACTTGCAAAAGAAGGCCCATACGAGTATTATTCACTATGCACCTTTTTCACTTTTCACTGTTTACTTCCCAAAATGTTTAAAACAAAGCAAGCATAAAACTTTATCAACTTCATTTACAAATAACAGACATTTTTTTGTAGCAATAAAGTTCGGGGATTCCCCGTATTGAACGCAGTTGTAAAAAATTGAAATTTCAAATGCATATTCGATTTTTCGAAATCGTGTTATATCAAAACCGTGTTTTACAAGAACCGCGTTTTACAAATACCGTGTTATACGAGGGATGCCTGTATAGGGAAAAATAATTCCCATATATTATGTTTGTTTCAAAAATATTTAAACCCAACTAATTCCAACAGTAGGCCAGAAAAATGTAATTTAACACAAAAATACTAAGAAAATATTTTTACCAATTCCCTATTCCCATTCTTGGTATCAGTAATCAGAAATTGTTTGGAAAGCATTTTGTAGTCGACAAACCATTATTTGCTGGTCAATGTGATCAGTTATAATAGCCATGTCGTCAGCAAACAAAACTTCTTCGGGTTTCTTTACAATCAAGGAAATAGGTATAGGAATTTGATCAATAATACAGAAGTTATGGAACGATAGTGATAGTGGTCAAATTACCAATTTGCGTTACTAACCTTTCAGTTGGAGAATAAATTTTTTTTAATTTAACAGGAAGATGATCTGAGGAGAATTCTGTGGTTGTATTTAATAAAGAGCTTGGTGTGTAATCCATTCGTTAAAGTAACGTCAATCGTAGAAGGCAATTTATTTGCAGATAATGGGCAATGAGAGGATAGGGGGGGGGGGGGGATATAGGGTTGTAAAAGTGCTGTTTTGCATTACAGAGAAAAGTGCATTGCTGGCTGGGTTGGCTCGACCAAAATGCCAAGAGCGATGTCTAGCATTAAGAGCGATGTCTAGCATTAAGATCACCACCGATAAAATAGCTTTGGCCATAGATGATACAATTGCAGAAGTAATGCATGCACGGTCGTTAGCATGTTTTTTCAGGACAGTAGCCTGTGTCGTCTAATCTAAGCCACGAATCATTGATGAGCACAACATCTATGCAATTATCTTATCTAATTGATTTACGTAATTTGCGAAGTATTGAAGAAACTTACCGCTTGCCATGTACTGTTTGTTTATCAGATATTTAAGGTTGTAAGCCACATGGGAAAACATAATATTGTTGACATCAATTATGGAAGTATATGTATGATTAGGCCATTGATTCGTCGGATCATTTTCCTTGCAAACGTATCAAACCGATGCAGACTTACACTCTACTGTTCTATAACCTTTCTTATTTCAGATTGCACAAAGAGCACGTAGGTTTATTTTGTGCCATGCCCGAACAGTTGGGAACGCCTGCATTGGACTATGTTGCTTACTTCCCAGCAAGCAAGACCAATTGAAAGATACTTGCAAATGTGTTTGACTCTTCTTATGTCATTTAAGCCAACATCCCATCTTTTAAAGCAGTGCAGTAAGTAAAATTATTGTTTGTTCATTACTCAAACAGCCATCACAGAAGCCCGAGATTCATCTTCACCAACAAACATGAAGAAATATTGGGCATCGCAACCGAGAAGAAACTTGATAACCATTATTTTGGTGAAAAAATGTATGAGAATCATAAACAAGGCTATGAATTTTCGATCATCTGTATACCGGAACTACTGAAAAGCATTGGCAAAACGGGTTCTCACAAACCCCAATCTGTGAGACTATGAGCAATGGCCTGGCTTTCAAAGCGTATATAGAAAAAATGATTCACTGCACTGCAAGATTTAGTGAATGAAAAGAAGATGCACTGCTTGCGGGACAATTGTCAGTAATTCGAGAAGAAGCAGCTATCACAATTAAATTACTCCACTGTCTGGAGTATTTTAATATCTAGATACGAGGACAAACGACTTGCTAACACCTTTATCAACACGATTATGGAATTACCTGACAACCGAATTAACATTCAACCTCCTTCAACTACGCTTCAAATCGCTTGGAGTACTACCCAGAGTATAAACGCACAAAAAAGTAACGTACACCAGCAATTAGCACTAGTTAGCAAGGCCAGGCACGCCATTGTCGCCAAAAACAATAAAAATGCAGCTATTGTTATGAAGTAATCTACAAGAGTGCGAGACATGCCAGAGTAGCCTCCAGATCTGAGGAAATGGAAATACACTAAAACACGTTCCTAGGTCGATTGACGTTTTACTCGGTGCCGATTATTGTGGAGATATTCTGTTGAATTTTAAAACCGTCATCCTACGAGTCAATTGAACAACAGACAAAATTGAGGGGGGGGGCAGTGTAGAGAGAGAGAGAGAGAGATTATTGATAATCATACCGATTGGACTTCATGAAGGATTGATACCTTTTGAAAGAACCCAACAATACCTAAGAATACCAAAAATTTAAACAATTTATGGTGGATGGGTTCAAAATGGCTACAATCTACATCTCAACATTGGCTGAATGAAGGCAGCGCTATAAATGAAATCTAACACGAAAAATGTAATCTAACACGAAACGACACTCACAAGAACGGCAACAGCAAATCCCTTAATTGGTTTGGTTGAGAGGTCATAAACTGCCAACAAAATAATTCATGTCCAAGACTTATTCAGGTGATTTGTTCACAGGTACTTAAAGAAACCGGACTTGATTTCTAGGTTATGATGCAAGTATACTGACTTCAAAACATCGTTTCACAAAGTTAGTTAAGATGAAGCGCATCACAAAACTCTGCGTAGTGTCTGCACCTATGAAACAAAAATATTGAATTATAAACCGGAAAACACTGTTCGTCTAGAAATCAAAAAATGTATTAGATGTCATCGAAACATCAACTAAAAATAAGCCTACCAAAGGACCGAGTTACACCGTCACGTTCTTGCACCTATACCGGTGTGGGTTTTTACATATATTTCTTAGAGTACCGAAAGGTTGTGAAACTAAATCATACAACTCATCATACAAAAAGCAACCCCTGACTAACTCCTGAAGATACAACCACGAATATTATCTGAAATTAGGATTCATGACATTGAGATTCAGTGGCATAGGTCAGTTTTAATTGATCGAAATGCGTTGATACTAACACCTGCACATTTTTTAGCTAATGATTCACTAATTGCGATCCCACAATCGAACCTTCTGAATGAAAACATTTCCGCTAGTCGCCGCACTGTTCATGATTTTTAGAAACGCTCATTAAATGATTACTTAACCGAATTACACCAACGAAAAAAATTATAATGTTTTAATAATAAACTTACCACTAATAAACTGGCCTTTGGAAAGAATCATCGATCTACATCCTGACAGTGATAATGTGACATGGGTAGTTACAGTAAAATGGATATACCAAAGTAAATGTCTTGCCTTTCGACACTAAGGAGCCACAAAATAAGTCTGCGATTGATAAGAGTGAAGCTTTTAACAAAAAATTGGAGTTTTGGATCATTTGCATTCGCGCTCGTGAGCTAGATCGCTTCCCGACACTTCAAGAATTTTTCGATGAAATTAATGGGGACATTGAAGAAATTGATTATTTTATATTGTGTGATCGTCTTTGGAAGATATTCTAAACTCAGTTAAACAGTATTTTTCAGATGAGCAGAATGAAAAGCTTAAAAATTACACACGAAGAATTTAGAGTTAAGGAGTATGAAGCCTTCATTAACATGATTTCAGACTATTTACTACTTCCCATATTGGAAACAGTATCTTTGCCAGAATTTTGGTGCACTTTAAGAAAATAATATACAGATTTATCAATGAAAGCTGTTAAAATATTTCTCCCTTTCGCTATGACTTATCTGTGCGGGTCCGGATTTTGTTCTGCGTATTACTTTTCGGTGTTAGGCAGCATCGATGGGCACATACTCACAATTAGTCATTACTGAACCACTGGGGTTCCGTTTAAATTATTATGCCTTTGGAGGGCTCTGCAGCTCAAAAAGTTTGAGAACCGCTGATCTAAATTGAAAGCTTTTTGCCTTAAGGCGACTTCCCCGAGAGGTAAACGCCCCTAAGTATGTGCTTCCATCGTATCTAGGCCGTTGTTTGTTACTGAATTTTGAATTGTTCGTCCGAAGACAAATTTCTTGCGCAATGTTTGCGCGCGACGTTATAAGGGGCCAAACTGATTGTCAACATTTACTGTCCTTGTTTTCAATACGTGCCCCAGTGTGATGACTCAGACACCGAGGCTTAGTGATTGATCTGCTCTTCCATGGATCTAATTTTCGTATGTCGGACCCGGTTTGTAGTTATAGCCGTGTATTTAATAATGTATCTGCCATGTTCGATTTTAATTTGTCCAGAGATGAATTTAAAAGAGTTCTAAAAATTTTTTTTATTCAAATTTGATTTTTTTTATTCAAATAAATAAATAAATAAATGAAAGCTTTTTGCAGGTGCATTATTTTATTTTATGTAAATTGACTAAAAGAAATTTATGAATTTTGTTATAAAAAAAAACCGTTCAATTTTACTTTATATACTTCATGAGATTTTAAAAGCTCTAGATAAAAATTCAGTTGTCGCGTCAGATTACACTGCGCTCACCAAATTGCAAATATATGAAAAATATTGTGAGCTTGTATTATGAAAAATATTTTAAGTTGATACACAATCCCATAGCGAATTATTATAAATTCGCTAAACAATAGTTATCCTCAGATTATGTAGAAATTTCCTTTCGACACACGTATTGCAGTAGTTTTAGACGCGACTGCATCGTAAATATTTTCAATGCATGCTTTGCTTCAGAATGTGATTGCATCGTATAAGCCACGATACAAGGGTTACATTGTAAATCGGTGCAAAATTTCTATGTGAGCCAACATTATGTACAATAAATATGGATGATGCCACTACCAACCATTAACAATTCCGTCTTGTCCATAGAACCCCTTAAAAACTCTATACAAATTTTAATTAATTTTTAATTTTTTTTGCAGTTGTTTTAACTTTGGCGCTAAAATTTTTATTTACATGTCTTAAATCGATAAGAATTCACCAATTTTTTTTTTTACTGCACGTAATTATTTAATTTTTTTCGTGTTAACTTTCATAAATTCTTATTTTTTTCATGCATATCTTACTAAAAATTCAATATTCATCAGGTGCTAGCCTTACGTGGTGGTTTCACCCAATATGGCTTTATTGTACGAGAAGTTCCCGTCACAGAAAAAATAATGAATGTAAAATATTGAGAAAATATAGGGGATATTAATGGAATAAAGGGGCAATTGTGGCAGGATGTTAACCAAATTCTGAAAAACGGATTAATATGTGCCGTCGAAGCGGAACTGGACATTTGGCCGATGTTACCTTTCACACACAATTGTTGTTGATCAATAAGCATGATTCAATAAAGAAATCAAAATCAATCCAACGTAATAATTTTTTAACTATTCACATTGTGGAACTTTTATTGGCCCATCCATTAGTTCCGGCTAATCTTTGCTCGTTTGCAGTGATTCCAATTTTTATATAGAACTAATTTGTTAAAGAAAACCAATTTCCGGAAAACTACCATACCAATTCTGACATAAGAAAGCAGATAAGTTCTTACGCAAAAAATGTAAACACTCCATTTTATTTATTTCATTTCATATATTTTCTGACCGGCACAATGGCAACACTCCAACGAACCAAAAAAAAAAGTTTGTACAAAATGATATAAAAAGACCAATGAATATTATAATATTTGTTCTGCTTACACACACATCCACACACACACACTCTTCATAAACCATATGTTAGAATTTTCCTCAAATTTTCTTTCGAGGATTCACAATACCATTATACACATGTTGTATGTGTGATGTTACAAAAAAATATATTCATTGGGAAAAACCCTTCTCAATAATTTAAATTTAGTATTTTTACGTAGACGAACGCGTTCGTAAATCGTGGAGTGGTTTACAAATAATGAAACACACTTTTGATATTGCTGTGTAGGGATTTTCGTGTGTGCGACATTTATACACCACCGTACAAATTATTTCCAAGTCAACTAATTTTTTGTTAGAAGGAACGAAAACCAACAATCGAGTGATGAGTAATACGAAATGATAAATTTCACCATACTGATAACGACTTTTGTGGCACAGAAAATATTGTTTAAGATATTACGTCCTAATGTGGTAACATTTTATGCACGTTCATATATAAATATCGTTATGTTGAATGATTTAATCATATTTACACCATACCACCCCCCCTCAAATACTAAAATGACAAAAATGTGGTAAGTCTAGTAAATGGTTGGTCAGTTTAGTAAAGTCATTAAGTCTAACTGTATATTATGTGGTAAATATATGCTAAACTTGAAACATAATGAAAAATCTATATTTCACCACAACTAAAGTACGGGGTGAGTGAGTAGGTGTATGGGTAGCCGTGTGAAATGAATAAATAAAACGAGAACATTAAATTTTCTCTTTGGATGACCTTTTCCCTCATTACGAATTTATATCATAAAAATTTGAAGAAGCCAAGGGAAGAGTGAAAAATAGAAAAATTTAACACCAATATGGTAAACATTAACATGATGTAGCTGTTTAGTTATAGTTTATTTACCATGTTGAATACCTTCCGGTTGATTATTTGTATTTTTGGATGATGTAAATACAATATGCACATATGAGCATATGGAGAAGAAATTCGTATGTTTAAATTTGAATAAATATTCGTATGTTTGGTATAGGATAGATAGTTATAATATTTGGTCAAGTGGAAATGAAATAAGGAAATTGTGAAATGAGCTTTTCTAGATTTTGATTTATGTAATGAAAGGAAAGTGATTTGTCGTATTAGAGTACAGTAAAGGTCAAATAACAAAAACTAAAATGTTAGGATTTCACTAACACGGACTATCAAAGGGCAAAGGTTACCTAATTACGTGTAAATAGCTAAGTGTCTTTTTAGTCCGATCTAACCAATGGTGGACTAACAGAAATATATAATAATAAGTTTTTAACAACGGTTGAGTGATTTTGGGCGATGACTTGCAGTACGAGATCTGAAACTGAATAGTGGTGATCGCATGCGTTTGAAAGCAAGAAACATAGAACGACACGAAAGGAGCTATCTTCAGTTTTGAAATATTCCTCACAAACGGCATCCTGGACAAGAATTTCTTGGTTTATTTGACAATTTTGACAGATCCTGTGCAAACTTGATGAACAAAACGAAAATATTAAATTCAGTGATGTATTTTTCGATTACTTATTCGCGTTTCTCTTTTGTTTATTTCAGTGACATTTATTTTAGGAAAAGGATTATATGAAATTAGTGACATGCTAGAATCTGAAGTGTCTGGCCGCTGGATCAAGAGAACTTTTTTACAAGTTTACACACCATTCATCCAATCGTATTCAAACTTGCATAGAAATTGTATATCAAAATAAGAAGGTGTTCGTAATATATTTCAAGGGGTCCACCCTCCTGGGTACTACGAGTACAATACAATTTTCTCAGAAATGTGTTCATCATGAAGTTTTATATAAGTTGCGGACCCAGAATCACTTTAAATATTTTTGGATTGGCAATACCCCGGGATCTAGAGGCCTTATTACAGATGTTACGACGGCGCGATCGTAACCATAACTTTCTTTGTGTTATATCCCCCTCGGTTTGTGTCTTGTTTAATCGGTTGGTTGGTGTGTTCTGAACGCACGCGCGGCGGTTTTGGTTTTGTACATGCTTTTTGTGATGGCGCGGTAAGAGAAAATTGAATCAGAGAGCGAGACCAATGTGCACCGGGTGTGTGAAGCAATGCGCACACGAAAAACAGAGAAGGAAAGAGATTCTTCGAGAATTTTTATTCTTTTGGTTTTTTTTTGTAGTTCAAAATTAGTCTTGATTGTAATTTGGAAGAAAAAGTATCGTGTAAAATTTCATGAAGAGAGTGTTTTTTCTTAAAAAAAAATGTTAGCAAAAAGTCTGGATTGGATTGAAAAAAAATTAAAATTAAGTTTTTTTTGTTGGGTCGTCTCGTTGATTGTATAATAAAATAGTTTCAAAAGTAGTTCTCCCTAGCTAATTGGGAGTTAACCATTTTTCTTTGTATTTACCAAACCATAATATATCAAACGGCGAAGAATCCTCACACAATAATCAATTAATTCTGGAAACAAAAATCGAATTAGCTAACCACAATTAAAAATAATAAATCGCAAAATGTCTCGAAGTGTGCGTGCAGTTTTTTTTTTTGCATTTACTAAACGATAAAAAGAAAAAAAATATAATATTAAGGTGGCAGTTATAATTAGTAATCAAAATTAAAAAAAAAAAGGAGAACATAAAAATAAAAGTGCGGGGTGTGTTTTATGACGTCTACATTGTTGTGTCTACGTTGTTGTGTCGCCAATTTTATTCTTCGAGCACCGCCATTTGGTCAAAAGGCGGCAAAATGTCCAACGATTGGTGTGGTGTGTACATTTATAAAAAAGTTAATAATTTATTGGTGGTGTTCGATCGTAACGCATCGGTACAGAGTGGTTCACCACTGGACGCATCACCTATATTTTACGGGCAGCCAATTGAGGCTCCCCGCATTCAACGAGTGTACCGAATTATTATTTTTGTTTTATATGGTCGTCGCGACGAATATTAGCGGCAAAGGGTGTCCGGTAAGCAAGTTTATTTCTGCGGCTGGCCAGGTGAGGCCACTTCAAATATTTTTTACGGTTGGCGAGACAACCCCAACGTTTTGTTTTGGCGGCTTATTCAGGCCAAGGTATCGATACGGGTGGCCAACCGGCTAGCCATTTATTTAACGGGTAAGACGAAGAATGCCCAACGACACGGTTGTGGCATCACCAGTGGCATGATAGCCACACAAGGCCGCAACGGTATTTTTTTTTTATAATTAAGAAACAATTTTATTTTTTTATATTTTTGTAAATTTTTTCTTCCTTTCAATTTTATTAAATATTTTAAATTTATATTTTTGTTTTGAAAATTTTCCAAAATCCACCACAAGCACCGGTGCATTGGTCTCACGGTAGATATTTTTCTTTCTTTCATTTTTTTTGCATTTATCTCCACCATTTGAGTTTTGTTGTTGAGTGAAAATAAAAATACAGTACGGCGTTCAATTCCTTTCGGCATTCGGGCTAATTTTCCTTCGTTGCTGATTATTATTTTCCATTATATTTTTGATTTTTATTGTTAAAATGAATTGCTAAATTTTGGACGGATTCGGTGTGATGAGGGGGGACTTCTCTCTCCGTGTCGGCGTTGTGTCGGCGTAGTGTTGTCGGTCCTTTGGTGCCCGCATCTGAAAACGAAGCCGGTGCCTTGCACCGTTTGAATTCGGACGGATGCGCGCACCAAGGCACCTCTCTCCCGTTATAATTTTTTTATTTTTAATATCTTGTTCGTTCCTCAAGTTCCGGCCGACAAATTTCGGCGGAACTCCGGGTTTATTTTTACAAGCCTCAACCCCCACGACCCATAGCACTTCTCTCTGAGTTGGAGCCTGCAAAAGATCACCGTGGAGGTCTCTGCATGCGCTTAGATGAAATCTGCAGGATGGCAGTAACCATCCTGTAACACAGGTTTTTTGTAAAATTTCATTTGTTTTAATCTTTTCACAAGAATGAGTTTATTACGAGGATTGAAAGGTTCATCCCCTGGATCAAGAGATCCTTATAAGTTTCTACAAACGGGTTCAAACTTTGCATAGGAATTTTATACCAAAATCTGTAGGTTTTGTGGGGGTTTTCGGTTTAGCTGCTCCTATAACTTTTTTTCCAAAATGTCGGTATTTTTTTAACATTTTTTTAAAAATAAATCACAGAAATTCTTTCACGCCTGTCTCAGTCAGTTAAATTTACGGCTGTCAGTCAGGCTAGAACCAGATCTGGATAAAAATCATAATGAGACCGATGAACAACACCGAAAATCTAATCTTCCATTAAATATTATGGTTGTTCGTAAATCACCTAAATATAGGCCATTCTCGGTATGAGGACTCCAAGCAACCTCCTGAAACTTCTTACTCGTAAAGGCTAGATATATATATATATATATATATCCATATCAGTGCGAAAACTTTAGTGAGACCGATGACCAACACTGAAAATCTCAACTTCCATTGAATATTATGGTTGTTCGTAACTCGGAATCACAGTCTCCTGAAACTTCTTTATTTTAGTTAAATAATGAATTTTTAGAAGTAGAAATATTTTAGTTTTTTGGGTTGACAACATTAAAATGTCGTGACATACGATTTTTTGGGCTGACAGTTCATACGTGACAGAAATTAAAATTTTCGTGTTGCTACTGCGTTTTTTTGGTCTGACATTTGGGCCAACTTCACATACATGTCCGGAAAACAAATCGCTTACAATATCGCCGATCAACAGACAAAGCAGAGCTGATTTAAAGTTAGCAGCATAAAATTACGATAAACACTTATATTACAGCATGCACTTTAAAGTTTAAATTGGTCAAATACATAACATTTGTTCGAATTGCAAGTTTCACAATGAATCGCCTTGAATGTGTTGTTCAAATAGAATAGTCAATTTGCCACTTCTGAGTAATCCACCTAAACATCTTATACCGTACGTCTCCGGAACTACTGAATTATCCAGACAATTTCTACAAAATATGTGATAGCACAACACATGCTTTCAAGTGACGTCTTTTCGAGCAACACAAATTGTGAACGATGGAAATTCCATGCCCACGTTTAAAGTACAATGGCAAGTTTATCATAAAATGGAATCACTTCCTCCCCTTCCTAATATCGACTCCAATTTTTACAAATTTTCTTTATGGGAAAACGAGGAGGAGGAGACCGAGATTAACGTTGTGCTATTAGGCACCAAACAAAACGCTAAATAATGTCAAGTCAACAGGTTTTATTCCATGAACGCAATCAATCCGGCACATTTATTCAAAACTACATTGGAGCAAGACCATCAGATAATCACAGAGTAGTCATTCAAATAGACAAAACACAGAAAGTCGGAAAGAATTTCGTTGCATGTGATATAATTATCCATAGACAAAGGGAAGTTTACGTTTTACTGAAACACACAGATTGTGTTAATGATGCTAACAAATCGAGCAACAAATGCAAAAAAATCATAAATATTTTTTTTAAATAAAAAATTAATCTTTTTTGATACATTTTAACAAACTAATTTCAATCAATCGCTCAGATCGCTCCCTGGCCTTAAATCGGCTCAATAATGAAATGTTCCTCCTTACAGAAAGAACCTTACTGGATATGCGATTTTAAGGCATTGTTCGCACAATGTGTGGACGCTAAATTAGTCTGTAACGCAGCACTTTAAAAACCTAGGCTACCAGACGATCTTAATTTCAAGAGATACCAACAGAAAAAAGGAGCCACTCGAACAAGTGAAATCAACATCATAATTCGCTAGATGAATAAACAAATAAAATTATAACTGTCAGTAGAAAGAAAGGCAGCGGACGTAGAAAAACATGGTGTGCTTACACACCATTAAATTAAATTATTTTTGAGGACAAACTGCAAGGGTTGTCCAAGTTCAATGCTCCCCTACATAGCCAAGCCTTGATTTCAAAAAGAAATCTGGAATCTCCGAAAATTTGGTGTCAAAATTAACACCAAGATAATTGTCGTAATCTGATCTTGTGATAGGCAGTCCAAACAAAGAAAGCACCAGTAATCGATCAGTGCTATTTCGAGAAGATAAACATGCAGATCTTTCTCAATGCAACATAAATTTTTCAATATGCAAAGAGTTAAGTCAGATACAATAATCCAACTGTTTAGAACGAAGCCACTTAGTTGAAGTTTAAATAAACACTGACAGGAGCCCCACGATAGGAGAAAGCACATATCTATGACCCTGGACACTTTGATGGAAATTGAAAACTTCAGTATATCAGTCTATTAATGTACAGTTTAATCATTACTAAGTTTAGAGCAGGCAATCAGGCATTTTTAATCACAGAAAACGAGAAACAAATATACATTAGAGATGGGAGAAAATCCAAGATCTAGTTCAGCGTTATTAAAAATAATAATAAAATGTTCATTACTATAATCATGTTTTAACTCCTCTTACAACAATCGTACAATAAAATATGATATAAAAATTGACAACCATCCCCAAGCTAAGAAGCTATATCGATTATACCCTCAAAAAACATTACCAAATAAATTGGAATATTGATAATAAGCCATTTAAACCATTTACGAAATGAAATTTTTTTGAATTTACCACCTGATCCCGTATCCTATACACATACAGATTTGATCCAATTTTGTAATAAACTTATATTCTTACATGTACTGAACAAGGTATGCCTACCTGATCCACTTTTCTGCTACATATTCATACTGATTTTGATATAAGTTAGATTTATGAGACACAATCTTCAATAACCTAAATAGAATACTATTGATTATAGGTTATTTTATCCTTTCTATATACATATCGGGCAATATGTCTATTAGCACAGAAATACGAACGAAATAAATAGGAACTATACTAAGGGTTAAAAAAATGTTAATTTAGTTACTCCTACGGAATACCTAAGAAATATAAGAAATTGTAGGATGGTAAATCATTTTTGCATTTGGCATATCTTCCACGGATAGCACAATTTTCCGATAATCAAAACTAATTTTTCATCAAACCTAAATGAAACAAGTTACTTCATTGTATTGTTCGAGAATATAATAAGATAAACTCATACCTAAAATATTATTCGTATATAATTCGAAATGGAAATAACTTTTCTTATTTTTCCGATTTGTTTTCCCTTTTGGTTTTTCGTTTTTTATACACAAAAGAAATCATTTATTGTGTTTTAGTTTTGCCCAAAATGAAAAAAACCGCAAAAATAAATAATTTGTCTGGAAATTTGGTTTTTTATGTATTTTCGTTTTTTCAACTTCAGTTTATTACTCTTTAGTTTTATGTGCACATCTTAAAAATTCGTTAAGAAAGTAATAATATGAAAACAAGAGTAGTGTGGAAATAATAATGGAATAATATCGTAAAATTATACTGCTTAACCTAATTGAACTTGATGTAGTTTTTCTGTGTATAGAGATCTGAGATCTGAGACTATACTGTCTGCTGCCAAAAGGATAAATAAACAACAAGTACTTTGATTGCATTTGTGGATTTGTGGTTATTTGTAATAGAGGCTAGCACTCACCATTTCTTCCATCGAAATTTTATCAGCTAAGCACCACGTCATGCCTTCGAGTAGTTAAACCCAAATGCAACACCGGGTAATACCACTACTTGTCAAAATGGCATTTTTGTGAATAAAACCTTTTTCTTTCTCCAACGTGCAACCGAGTGACAAACCGCCGCAACAAATTTTAGAAGTATTTTGAGTAACTCAGCGATAAAAAATCTATTATATTACAGTATGCTACAAGTGAAGTGACAGAAATGTGCAATTATGAGAAGAATTAAGCAATCCATCAGTGAGTGGATAAATGAAATAAGGACATTTTAAGTGACAGTGCTGCGCTAACCTAAGAATTAGTCCATGCTCAGATCAAAGCCGTGTCTGGGTGCTGAGACTATTGAACGTCTTTCGAAAGAGATGAAATTTGCACCGCCCACAGCAATCTATTATAGTAAATGAGGGTATTTGTGACCATCTCAGACTAACAATATAAATTTTATTGTTAACCTGAACTATTTTTATAATAATGAAAATTAATCAAACCAGACAGATTTAACAATTCGAATTATAAAAATTATTTTAATATTAACTTTCAAATAAAATATTTGAGGGTATTCGTAACATAGCAGGTCGTGACTGATCTCTGATGGTATTTGTGACCTTAGTATTTCATCTTGATGCTAGATTTATTGAGTATACCATTTCTTCAAAGAGAAAAGCGTTCATTTAAGTATATAATTATATAATATATTTATTACATATAAACCATAAATCAAATTAAAGTATTACATGTAGTAATTCATGTAGAGATTATCACAAATTGATTCAAGAATTAATAAAAATAAATAATAAATAAAATGGTGTATGTTGCATAACACAGCATAAATGAAATAAAAATAAGTATATAAATATAAAACAAAAATTTCGCGTTTTAGTGTGGCTTCCGGTAAATTTCTACTTCTGGTATTGAATTAATACCGCGAGCACTTATTAAGGTCGGCTCGATATTTCTACGTACACTATCAATGATATTGTACCACAAAATGTCTTCTTTTTTTGGCCATTTCCAATGGGTTCCACTCATTGCCACAACCTTACCTCTACATTCATGGGCTTTTGATTCTAAGGCCATGCCTGGAAAATATTCTTCTTGATATCTTACAATTACAAATGAATTAATTTTAATTGCCCTTATTATCCTTCATACATTCGGAGTTGTGGATAATTTGTTCCGAGTCATTATGCTTCGTGGTTTCCAAATCCTTCCTCTTATTAAATAGTTGTTTCTTTAATTTCTGTTTTTTCCCTCAATTCCTTCCTTGCTGTTTTCTCGTTCTCTGTTTTAGCCTTTTCCTCTATTTTCGCTCATTATATTTTATCCAAGGGCTATTGGTAGCAACTTGTGGTAGCTTCTCGTTGGGTCGTTTAACTCTTTCCAGCAATTTTTAAATGGAATTCCAGAAAACGAATGGTTACACACTAGTTTCAAAGGTATAGAAATAACACATATAACTGTATTTGAATTATCAAGAGTAATCATCTCCATTACTTTTTGGTGGTTTGTTGCATCCGGATGAAACGTTATATCTATTTGATTTCGGCTGTCTGAATCTGGTTTGCATGTCTTCGTTGCAATTTGGTGGTTTGTTAATTCCAGTTGTTTGTTTTATAATACGCTGATCCGATAGGTGAAGTGTTGTAGTAAGTTGAATTGTATCTTTCTCTTCCACGCTGAGACTTTAAATCATGCTTTATTTTAAGCCAATGATTGAACTGTTTTTGGTATCATACCATTTACCTCGACTTCACAGATGCTTAAAAACTGATTTTCAACGATTCATCCAAACAACTTTCAAAGAAGATCAGGAATTCAAATAGGGTTTCGGGAGACTGTTTTGTGTAAAAGTTTTTCTTTGTCGATTCTCGATCTTCCCAGTAGCAAGAGATGAATAATTGATGCATCTTCGGAAAATGGGCATAATCCACAAGTCCTTCTTATTAGCGAGATTTAAAGCCTTATCGGATAATGGTGCAAGTTCCGCACGATTTAGTTTAGCACCACAATTATCCATTCGCCATTTGCTTACACAATCTTTCCAAGCCAACTTGAGGGGATGGAAAAATGCAACATCTATTGGCTGCAAAATGTGTGTTGAGTGAGCCAAGAACGAAATTAATATTACTTTTTTCCCGTTACAAAATTGACTTAATGCTAAAATCAAATGTGACGAATGCCCATCCACAAAGAGTACTACCGACAATTCTATTTTCTTTTCCAAAATCCATGGGTAAAAAATATTGGTAATCTCATAAAACGTAACGGAAGTCATCCAACCACTTCCCGTATATCCTATACCCCACTTTTTTGGGTATTTGTTTAAAATCTCCGAAGGAATACGCCTTTCGAATAGATATATTACCATAGGTGGTGGCAACATTCCACTGGCATTCGCTGTTACAAGAACAGTATAGTTCAGTATAATCTGTGATGAACCCGCATTTTTTTTTTAACACCAACAGGTGAGAAAGTGCTCGTTGAAAAGGGAGCAAAAAAAATCAATAGAATCGTAGCCAATAATTCTGAACATTGGTTACGATTCTTTTGATTTTTTTTTGCTCCCTTTTCAACGAGCACTTTCTCACCAGTTGGGGTCAAAGAAAATGCGGGTTCATCACAGTTAAACACTCTTGAGGGATCGTTTATAATATTTCCTTCTCCAAAATTTTCTGCTACTTCGCGAAGGCAGCTTCGAATTTTTTCCTTCGTGACAATGGACCGATATTTTTGTAGATTCTCTGTAACACGCTGCGATATCTGCGATGTGTGCCGTCTGAGAAATCCATCAAACCTTGTTCGACCTGACCGCCCATTGGTAAAATTGTTTGGCTTTTTCAAATTTTTTATTAAAAAATCAAGTAGTTGGATTTTTGTTATCGGGAAGCCTGCTTTACCCATTTGGATAATCCAATCTACTAGAATTTTCTCCTCCTCTCGGGATAAAATGGTTGAGGGTCCAGGTTGTTTAATAATTGATAGGTTACAGCAACAAAGATGGACCTTTATTTAATTAAATATTGCAAAATAATTAAATTTTTACGTTTTTTGCTTTATAAATTGTCAATTTTTGAATAAATAAAAAGTTATGTAGAATGTAATTCGGAGCTAATTTGTTGGTATTCTGAACAGAACGAAAATAGTTGATTGTGACCGCAAATGTTTATGGAAAATTTGCTTAAGTCACAAATATATTTTTAAAAAGTCGACCTGTTCTGCATTCAAAGTAGTTAAAATAAAGTTTAAAAAAATCCTCGATATATAAAACTATTATCGTTTTAAAATTGTTCAATTTTATTATTATGCGGACCGAATTTAACTTGTATTTTTTGGGCTTAAATTTAAATTAAATCACACTTTTATTGAATTTTCACTTCATTCAATTAGCTTTACGTTGTACTTACCGATTTTAAACATAAAAAATGATTTCGGTGACTTTCACTTCGATTACTTAATAATTAATGAACGTACAACAAATTTTTTGACAGCTAGAAACAAACGCGGGTTTTTCCCACATAACCTTCGCATTTCAATGTAATTTTATGTAGCGGGAGAATTAAACAACGCGCCTAATAACTGCATTGCAAATGAATTAGATCACAAATACCCGCTAGGTCACGAATACTCATTCTCAATTAGGAGCCTTTAGCTCGTTGTTAGAATGAGGTTTTTAGGAGTGCCAGTTGCATTATGATGCTCATAATCAAAGGATTTACATTCTATGAAAGGATCAAATTCATTACGCGAAAAAAGGGCCACTCTAGTTCATCTTGTAAAGTGTGTTCGTGTCATGTTTGCAATAGAAGACACCACACGTTACCGCAGCCAGAGCCGCAATGAATCTATCCCAGACTTTCATCCCACGATTTTAACAAAAATACTACTACTAGTAAAAAATACTAAAATATGTGGATTTGGATAGATTTCGTGTTTTAAGAGATAAAACAATGTCGCGGAATTTCGATGGCTTCAAGTTTTGGCGAATTTTGTTTTACTTTGATATACTGCAAACGATTGTCTGCCAGAACTTCTTCATCCCGGCTATTTTGAATCCATCATTTTTGGAAAAGTATTTTCAATGATAGGTCAACCCGTCTGTAATCGTTTTAATTTCATCGGTTGAATTGTTTCACTAAAAGTCATCATTAGGTGGCTCCGCTGCCGATACGGTTTCGACGATCTTGTAACGTGGATCTTGTAAGTAAATTATCTTTAATTTATAATCCGGAAGTGCATGCTGTGGAAAATTAAAAACAACGTCTTCATCTTTCCAGACAATTTCGCATTCGTTAATTATATTGTATTGTAGGCCTCTTGTAGGCCTCTTGTAAGTACCCATCCCAGACATTTTAACTGCACCAAAATTTCATAGAAATTCGTATAACGCTCACGTAAAATTACATAGCAGGGTTTCCGATGCTCAGCGGAATTTTTCACTTGTGCTCGGTAACTTCAAGACGGCCAGCTACACCCTCATTATTTCCGTACATTAATTTATTGTTATAATGTACATTTTAAATTAACGTAGATTTCTTATTTTGGCCATATTATTCCAAAGGTGTCAATAATAAAAAAAATATTATAAAATAAAATTTTTTTTTTGAACGACTACCTACGTAAGTAGGCTTTTGTAATCGAATATTAAATCGCAAAGCATCTGTTTTCCGCTGTTTTGTTTTTCTGAGCAAGACGAATTGAAAAAACAGTTTCAAATGTTTGGGTATTATTATAGCCTGCTGTGCCTTAATTATTTTTACGTTTTACTGGGGCCATTTCTTGAAAATAAGTAAAACAGAATTACCGACCAAACGATACAGTGCTTAAAGCTTTGGATACGCATTTGAAAGTTTGGCGTTTGGATCGGCAAGCAAAGGATTCTAGTCCCGAAAAGGACAAGGTGCAAAGGGGATTTTTCATCGTGATTACGATCGATGATGAAATTGAACACGATTATACCTGCCTGTCGGAGTGCAGAACTCATGGGTATTACATAAAAAGCGAACTGCGGAAGAGTTGGTAGTGCTTCAACCCCAGAACAGATTGCAAAGATTCAAAACAAACAAAAATAAACAGGAACAACAGAATGTTGGGCCTAAGTTTCTGGGACCAAAAAATTCATGTTATGTTATTTTTTGTTTTTTCTATACAAATTCCAGGAGGAAGCGGTTCCCGACATAAACATTCGAATTTGAGACTACGTATGTTTCAAAATTATTCATGATCAGGAAACATCTCGGAAACAATTTGATTTTCTTCAATCGTATACATTTAATGATTAAGCGGGTTGGTCTAGTTTAAAGAATTCGTCTAGTTTAGTAGTAAATTAATAAAAAATTTCAGTTATGAATTAAACAGTTTAACCCGATTTGTAAATTTTTTGCGTCTAATTCAAACAGCATATGATTTTGGTATGGATCAGAATTTTGAGATATTTATCCGCCTTGACTTAGAGTTCGGTACAGTTTCAATAAAAATTTCTTGCAAAAGATTTATTTTAAACAGAATATACCTCACCACAGGTGTTAAATATTCCATCCTCAACAACCGACACAATTGAAATTTAAATGCCACATTTCCCAACGTTCTAAAATTACAATGTGATTAGAAATACAAATTTCTGTTTACTAATTATAGATATAAAATCCACAACTGCCAAAATCTTTCGTTTAAATTTGTAAACCCGACCTTGGCAAAAAAAAAACACTCAAAAAATAGGCACAAAAAATCAATTCCGTTTTCTAATCAGTAAGTATATCAAATAATCATTTCAATTAGGCAGAACCTAATTTGCATAAAACCTTGTATATACCGAAAAATGTAAACCAAAAGCTTATAACGTATACAACGAAATATTCTAATTTTCCATATCGATCGGGCCGAATCTGTATCCCGTCAAATGTTTTAAACACGCGTAGAACGAGTCTAAAAATTTACTTGAGATTTTTGGGAATAAAATTTATGTAAAATGTCTATTAAATTAATTTAAATATTTTTGTGTCTTCCCAGCCAACCTCCTTTCGTATTCCGCTCTGTCGTATCTCCACTGTCATTCATATTCTCATTATTTGAAATTTCATTTGTCGTTTACCCGCATGTATTTGAAAATTTAATGTGAAGGAAAAACACGATTATTTTTATTGATAATATTTTCTAATATTTTTCCGCTATATAAGCACACGTATAATGTGTGGGAATGGGGTGAGTGGGTAGTTAGTTAATTGGGAATATTTTTAAATTGAAAAAATCATTCTGCTGTGTATTTTTGATCGCTTTAAGCGGTTATACTTGTAATATATACTAAACTTAATAGATTTTTATTTTTTGATATGCGTATGTATTGAAAACATATTTGATAAAGTCGCATGGGACCCGAGCTATGGCTGTGTGTACATCGGGGTGATTTATGATATATGTTTTGGAGATAAATATCATATTTTGGTATGTAATGATGTGCTATAGAGCCGCTGATGCTATTATATAAAGGTTTGGTGTGATTTAACAGGAGGTTTTCTAGGTATGCTCCATATAGCTCAAAGTTTATAATAATCTTTGCGCCGGATAACTAGTCCCCTAAAAGGAAGCGAGGCAACACATGCTGACAGTTTAAAATTATGGGAGTTATTCACCAATTCCCTACTCCCAGGAAAAGCCAGAATAGTGCCACTGGAGAACAAGCTTAAAAAATATATTCAATTGTATCCATTCATTGTATAGTAGCTAAATTATATGCAGACAATATCTTTAACCCATTTTCTTGTTGTACGGAAAACCCTTTTTTACTGGAATGAGTTACAGGTTTTTATTCTCAGAAATTTACACGGCCATTGTAAAGCTTCTCTTCTATTTCCTTTTCCAATTTTAATTCGCATTTAACCTTATCGTTTATGATCAAAGGAAACATAATAAGTGCGGTTAGCAAGAATCAGTGGTTCAGCCGTTTAATCCCTTCACACCTTGAAAGTGAGGATATTGCCTATTTGTACACGTAAGGCAACTTATTTACTTTACTCATCCTACATCTTTCTTTTTGGTTTGGTTTTATATTCGAAACAAGTGGGAACGTGTTACAATTTTATGCTCTATAACTTTGCAACACCACTAATTCCCACTTTCACAAAGAAGTTTTTAATTCACAGCTCTGAAATTTTTTACGTCAAGTAAACCTAAGTAATGGAAACATTATACGACAAAATTTACTATCCCACAATGTAGTTTTGATTTTTTGAAAAACGATGCATATCTACATTGCCGTAGTTATAAAAATATCATAAGCATGTACGTGCATACTTTGAAGTTGCATACATTTCTCAAATAGCTCAATAAATTTTCATGAGTTTCCCAACATTTGGGAAATTTCATATTTATCATGTTATTTTTTTCGTTTTATATTCATGTAGTAGTATACCAACCCACCAACATACAATATGTAGTAGTGTACGTCTCTTCGTTGTGTTTGTTGTTGTTGTTATTAAACTGTACCGCACCAGAATTTTATTGGAACTAAATAATTGATTGAGTTTATTTTTTAATACACTTAAATAATATTTTATGTTTGTTTCGAAAATTACTTAAGCATAAATTTAAAATTATGTTGTATTCATATTTACTTACAGCATAAAATAAATTTCATGGTTTTATAACTCCCGCTATTATTCTCGTAAATACATTCCATTGTTGAACATGAGAGCAGAAGAGTATTATTCTAGATTCCAAAACGAAAGTTACGAGGATCAAAATGCTTTGCTTATTAAAAGTTATTTTTATATTTTAAAATTTTATTATTTACAATTATGTTGTCTTGGCATTGTTATGTTTTCGAATATAAAAGACGTATAATACGAGTACTCGTAATTTAAGGAAAAAACTCTTTCGCATTTTGCAACGTTACCGTTATCGCTGTTGTTGTTATTGTACTGAAACTGTAATTACTTAACAAAAAAAAAAAACGTAAATTTCATATTGTCTTGTCATTATTTCTTCAAGACTTAAATACCATAGAATACAAATTCTTATCACTTTGACTATGTGTACCGTACAATAAAAATCTACAAAAAAAATACATAGAACCCCGAGCTCGTCGCTCCTTGATGACAGTTTATAAATAAACGGGAGGCAACAAGTGGCGTGGGTAACTTAATAATTATGTTGTGTTGGTGCAAGTGTATAGTATTTTGTCGTTAGTTGACTTTCAAAACTGTTTAGTGTTGATTACAAAATTTTTTTGCTATTCCTGTTAAAAGAATCGGCGAAACCATATTATTTTTTGCTAAGAATTTTAATCAAATTATAATTGTTCAACGTTTAATAAATGTTGTGTACGTGTATAAGGGCGTGTTTACCGTATACCCTAATTAACAGAACCACATATTTTATTTGTAATTAGGGGATATGTTCAATCAAATATGAACTGTGTCATGTAAGGTACATGATACACTACGTTACAAACAGTTAGTCTCACTCGAATATCTAGTAACTAACAACTTACCTAGATCATATTAAAAATTATTAGATAAAAAATTATGTTTAGCATACTTAAGTCCTTTAAAAATAATTGTGAGTTTTCTCAATGTAAAAATAAATCGGATGATTGGTTTGTACTATTGTAGTATATATTTAATATGGTAGCCATTCCGAAACAAACCAACAAACTTAATTATTATAGGATACGAATTTTTGGTTATTAACCACAAAAATATTATTGGTAGTTTTCATTGAAATACCTATATAAATACATAATTGGCGTGTTCAGTCCGACCAAAATGATAAAAATTATCATGATATTTTTTGTGACCCTAACTTCACTCCTTATAATTTTATGTCAAACCCGAGTGAACAACCAAATCGAAAAAATAATTATAAATTGGTTCTGTACGTCACAACATTGTTGACGCTGTCATAACAAAAATTTGCTATTTACTAATTCCTGTGTCTTTCACAATAGTTTAATATTTCTTAACACCTTACAATCAATGTAACAAACCCGGGCAGTACATAGCAATTCTCGTTAACAGAGATTTGCAGATAATTAATTGTGTTAAACACTTTTGCAAGTCCTTTTTTGGTGGCATTTGTATGTGTAAAGGCAATCAATATTAATTTGTATGTAACATAAAATCTGTGGATTAACATTCATCTCGCCCAATTCGTGAATAAACGAATAATTATAACCATATAACGTCAACTAATCAATCATCCAGAGGAAACGAAACGGACATTCAACAAGAACACGAAAAGGAACGGCGGCCGCATGAAATGTGTCTCGACTATGTGATCTAAAAACGGGGTACAACGCATTTGCAACAACCATTTGCATTATATATCACACATTTTTAACTTTATCTAGCTCGAGACAATTTTCATGCGACAGCCTGAACCTAATAACAAATTAAATATAATTTTATTAAATAAACACACAAATCATACACAAACAATATTTTTTGTTGATTGTATCCTAGACATTGATTTGGACTACATTGCAATCAATGTATTTTTCTTTAATAGGAAAATATAACGTTAAAGTTGAACAAAATGTTGTTCCTGTTCATGTAAAATCATAACGCAAAAACATTAGAAATAAAATGTACACAAATTTTGACAGCCAGAATCGAAAATATTCTTGGTTTTTTTGTGATAAATGAGTGCGTTTTATGGCGAAAGCTGATAAAAAATATCATGATATTTTTTATCCATTTTTGGCCGACTGAACACTAGGAATGTAAAAGTTTATACGTATTTGCCAATTATAAAAATACTCTATATAATTATAAAAATTTTAAAACTCATAGAACTAAAGAAAATTTATATGTAAAATTGTGAAAAAACTATGGTGATTATAATAATAATAAACAAAAAAGTTGTACAACATTTTGAAAATTGAAGTGGCAGTAGTTTCATTTAAAAAAAAGACATGTGCAGCTCGATTCTGGTTGTTCCTTTAGGAAAAGGAATTAGAAAAAATATTTTCATAGTATTTTTGTCAAAAATATCAATTTCTGGCCTACTGAGAAATCATGTTTGATCTAAAATTTAATAATTTAGGAATTATTTGTTCCGTATCGAAATAGGATAGGAAAAATATTTCCAATTTAATTTTGTTTTTGAAAAAATTTACACTAACTGTTTACCATAGCATGCCAGAAAAAACATTTTTGTGACAAAATACTATGAAAATATTTTTCCTAATTCCTTTTCCTATAGGAAAAACCAGAATCGAGCTGGTGGTCATTATTTTCTCCTTGTACGTGGTTTTCGCTAGTAATGAGCCTTGAGGTAATTTGTGCCTAAACGGTAAGCAGTATAGATAAACAAACTGTGCAGTAAAAATTGTAAGTGAATGTGTAAAAGTAGTGCTTCGAATTTGTAGCGGAAAAAAATATAGAACACAAAAAAGTAAAGTTTGGAATGAATTATCCATTTTCTAATATTGGACCAGAAAACAAACTTAAAGAATAAACTTAAAATAAGTGTTAATAATCTGTGCAGTGATTCGGTCCCAACGGACTATTGGCGTGTTCGTATACTATATTGAAAATTTTGGACCGGTGAAAATTTTATGTAGAATGATAGCTCCCTGTGGATAAAGACGTGTACCTGCTGGCTGAAAAAAAACTGTAAGTCATTCACTGTATTTACGGACGACCCCATTTCATGCGACCGTGTGCCTTTTTTTCTATGCTAAATATATAAATGCGTAGAAAACAGAGACCCAGTTTAATAATTCTACTCTTTATATTGCATTCAAAACCTGAATACGGAACAATTTACATAAACCCAATCTCTTACGTCACATGAAACACAATTAGTATCTCTAATTCACCTCCCTATTCACCTACTACTAATACCTTACTCCAATACATCAATAGAAAAAAAATCTTGTGAATGAATGGGAAATACCTAATATTGATGATTTATTTACACAACAACGGATTAGCAGTGGTAGGAAAAATTTCGACGTGCAATTACCGTACCAGTTAGATTCGTCTGTTGTTTTCGTTTCATGTTTTTTTTTTTTAATTTAAATTTTTATATGGTTTATAGCTAATAAAGTATAAATTCAAATTCAAATTAAAATATCAAACTTAATTTAGAAAAATTTAATTTAACTAACTAAAAATTAAAATCAACTCTCTTAAAGTAAATAAAATAATTAACCCTTATGTGAGTGACAAAGTACCCGGGTACCTTTTGCACTTTTAAACGTCTAGCTTTGTATGTTCCAGTCATAATAAAAAGTTTTAATTTTATGAGAACTTCTAGTTCAATTGATAGATTACGATCACACTTAAAAATGAGAATTTTTACAACTTGGACGCAGGTGAGAGCAAAAAGTAGTTTAGTTATACGAATTAGAGTAACAAAGGTACCCGAGTACCTTTATACATTTTACACTATATTTGAAAGAAATAGTATGCAAATATTTTATAGTTTTGTGTTATATGTCAATGCATTTCAATGTTTGTATTCCTGTTTATTTATTTCATTTAATTTATCTTTATATTTTTATTTATTTCAAACAAACTAAACAAACATTTTTTTATTAATATCGATCATTTTTTTCACTGATGTGACACGTTGGATTATTTTCGTATTTTTACAGAATGATTTTCGAAAACTGACACGTTGCGGCTAATGCAAAACTATTTTCAATTTATTTTATCGTTTTAGCAAAATCCGTTATAAATTTCATAATTGCAAAAAAAATTGAAAAAAATTAGTTTCCAGAAAAATTTGACCTTTTTCACTCAAATTAAGATATTTTTTTCTTCACTCACATGAGGGTTAATAAATCAATTAAAAAGAAGGAAATTAAACTAAATTAAAATTCAATTAAGTTACCTTGTTAAATTAACTTAAGCTCTATTTTTGTTTGTAGTTAAGTAAAATGCAGTGTTTGTGTAAAATTGAGCATTCCCAAACTTCGCCAACAGTCAAAAATTTTAAAATAAAATATTAAGGACAAAGCCGTAACTACTACGGCTATAAATCTGAAAATTTGAAAATGGACGAACATATATAAATAACATATGACACGTTAAAAACACCCAGTCGCAACCTTTTTTACTGGTCACTGGTAAGTGAGTTGTGGTCTGGGACAGTCCCAATTCTTGAGAATGTCTTGGAATCGACAAATTTCGGTCTTCAGCAACACTTGCCTGAACGGCAGCAATATTTGCATTACTTCGAGCGTTTCTTTGTCTTATTGGCACTTGAACATTATGTAAAGAAAATGTACGCTTAAAGTTTTCAACAATTTATTTATTTATTTATATATTCATTTATTTATTTATTTAACTAATACAATTTAGCTATAAATTACACACATTTTGAGCTTCAAAGCTCATTTGTAATGCGACGTGTAATCTATGGAAAATCTAAAATTTTGCCTTTTCCTCTCGTGGTCTTGACGTGATAACTATCGAACAATATCTTCTTCTGTTAGAATGTTCATTGTATTCTGTTTGGCTTAGCTTTTATTTTATTTTTCTGCCTGGTACTCCCACTTTAAGCTGTCTAACCATCTAAGTTTTAACAATATTTTGGCGTAGATGCCAAAGGGCTGGGATGTAAAACTTCCAGTAAAAATGGATTAATATCCAAAGTAAAATATAAAAATATTAATATTACATTTTTCAAAAATACAAAAAAAAACAAACAGCACTGTTCGACACGAAAATCAAAGCCTAAGTGACAATTCGACGAATAGCGAGCACACTTGGACGATTATTACGACTATAAAATGGCAAAAGCACACGAAAAGTTGTAATTGTAGAACGATTATTTTCATAATAAAACTGAATAATTTGTAAACGTTGTTGTTGCGTATATCTCACCATGATGAAATTGTAAACATAACAGAATACAATGAAACAAGAAATGACAGATCATGACATATTACAAATGGCAGAAACGTCACTTAAAAATCATATCATTCCTATTGGGAAACCATATATTTACCAATAGGCCTAAATTTAGATTTTTTTTTTCTCTTTTTACTAGAGTTGCATAATAAAAACGTAGAAAAAAGTACTAGATTTTCATTTTTGGTTCTCGGGCCAGCTCCTTGTACGTAAAACATTATAGCTGCGTATAAAATTGTATATGGCCAATTTTGACTAGTTAAAATTTATCAATTGTTAAATTTCTAGTGTGGAAAAAGATAAATTCAATCAATGGCACTTTGAATTTTTACTGTGTTCGAAACAAATTTCCATACCGTAATACCCCCCCCCCCCCCCCTATAACACGGTAGATTAGTTCTGCGTTATAGGAAAACGCATTTTTTTTTTATTTTCCAAGAAAAATAATACATTTTTTTTTTATACAGGAAAATATTTGTGTAACAATAGCTAATATTTCAAAATGGTTAAGAATCTTATACTATAAAAAGAATACAAACTAAATTAAATTAAATTGGCACAAACAAAAATTACTGACAAAATTATAGCTTTTAAACAACATAAGTATAATCCAACCAAGTATCAATGAAACAAATCATATTCTGTAATAAAATTTGAAAAAAGTTTATTTTTAAGATTAGATTTGAAAGTAGAAATTTTCAAGGTTTTGTCACTGTCATCTAATTGATTAAATAATTCTAGTCCATGGTAGAGGATACTTTGGATTTTGGGTGGCTTTAAATTTATATTTTGGAATCCGATAATTTAAGTGGTTGCGAGTTTGCCGCTCACTGATCGAAAAGTTAGTCTGGAAATCAATTGTACACCTAAGAAGTCCATATCTAACTTTGTAAATCATCAGTTGATATTCGTAGAGGATGAGGTACTTCAAGGGTAGTATTTCGTCACTATATAGGATTTTTGTTGGTGTTAAAGGGGGTAGTTGTTTGATTGCCTTAATGGCTTTGTTTTGTATGATTTGTAAGTCATTGATGTATGTAACGTTCGCTCCTCCCCAGATTTGTATCAGATAAGAGAGATGCGAGTTAATAAAACTAAAATAGATATTTTTCCGCATAAAATGTGGGATGAACCGACCGACTCGTCTCAAAACCGCAACAATAGGAATTACTTTAACTCTGATACTGTTTATATGATTAATCCATGATAGCTGAGAATTAATAATCAACCTAAGGTAAGAAATGCTTTCAACTCGATGTATATAACACTATTATTAAAATTAATTTCATCTATTACAGCAGCAGATTTATGTTTAAAAAAAAGTTATAAAACTTGTTTTTGATACATTTAATTTAAACTTATTGCAACAGAGCCAATTGTGAATTTTAAGAAGATCATTTTCCATCGCAGTTTTCTGTTGTGGAAACGATTCAGAGCTGTAAATTAAAACAGCATCATCAGCAAACAATTGCAATTTTCCCTCCAAACTATGATCAAATAGGTCGTTTATGTAAAGTAGAAACATTACTGGTCCTAGGATCGATCCTTGTGGTACTCCGCGCTTCACAGTAATTTTTGATGATGTGTGACTATCAATTTTAACAACTTGTGTTCGATCTAATAGGTAATTTTGGATTAGTTTGATGAATTTACCGCAAATTTCATAATGGTTTAGTTTAGTCAAGAGTATTTGGTGGTCTACACAATCAAACGCTTTCATTATATCAAGAAACAAACAAGCAGTTGCTTGTTTTTGTTCTATGGAACTGTAAATATTTTCAATCAAATTAATACTAGCTGAGAGTGTACTACTTGATTTCATAAAACCAAATTGATTTTTATGAATGATTTGATTTGATTCAATATGCTCTAAGAGCCGGTTATAAATAATACGCTCAAACACTTTACTGAAAACTGGCAGAACCGATATTGGCCGATAATTGCTTAAATTGAAGGAATCTCCAGATTTGAAAATTAGAGTAATACGAGCTGATTTCATAAACTCAGGGAAAATGCATTGTTCAATCCACAAATTTAGAGTGCTAGTCAGTAAGGGACACAACAAGTGCGAAAGTTCTTTAATTATTCCTACCGTAATATTATCGACCCCTTTTGACGATGTGAGCTTAAAATTTTTGATAATGGTGGTCACTTCTTCTTGTTCTACTACGGATAACACAGACAGTTCGCGATATTCTTTTGGTGACAACTGCAACGCAAGAGGTGTTGTACTGCTACCTATATCAGCTCCAACATTTACGAAGAATTGGTTGAATGTATTTACAATTTCTTGTTGATCGCGTATAATGTTACCGTTTACTTTTTTTTGATTTAATGTCGACGATTTAGTTGTAGGATTTTTGGAGAGAATTTCGTTAACCAGCTGATACATTCGTTTAGCCAGATACATTCGTTAACCAGCTGATACATTCGTATCATATCACTCGTTAAAGGGGGTTTAAATCGAATTTTGCGCAAACGTATGCGAAATTGAGTACGCGCTGTACAAATCATTATAAATTGTACAGTACAGAAGTATAACGTGGGAAATCCCGCGTTATATGGGGGGAAACACGTGTTATACGAGGGACATGAAATCGCGTAATATGAAAACGCGTTATAGTACTAGACCGTAATAGTACGCGTTATAGTACTAGAAAACAACCGCGAAAATTTACTTTGATTGAGGTATTACATTATACAAATATAAATTCGAGATCCAATCAAATGGGGCCCAAAAGATGAACATGACAAAATTTAAATTTTAAATAAAGTAATCCAAGCCTTTCGTATAATAACAATATTATACGACTTGCAATTTTAGTATCATAAATTTCATATACATTGAGAGCATGAAGAGCGTTTTTAAGATAGTTAGGTAGGTACACATATGATGATATCAGCAGCAACCCACCACGATCTAACCACAATCTAGAAAATAATCCAGGAAATAATCCAAGGAAATTTCATTATATAGACATCGACAAGTCACAAAACCAACTATGTATGAGCATAGAATCGTAAAAATAAAACTATCTAATAAAAATAAAATAAAAAATACTGTATGATGAAAAACTTAAACGAGGAAAACTTTTCAATCATGAAATTTGATGATATTATTTTAGTCCCGATATGGTAGGAAGATAAAACTCGTTAATGTTTTCGTAAATTCCCTTTAAATTTTTGGTATGTTACAGAGACTTTTAAAGGAGTTGCATTGAAATGACTGGCTGGTATATTTATTATTAATATTTATTTGAGAACTATCTAATTCACCAAAATATAAAGCAATGGTTAATCATAAAAGAGCTCCGTCACATTAACAGTCATGAATGACTCAAAATTAAAGATTAAGGGGGAAAATGTACATATATGCCAACAGAATAGAAATAGTAGTCAGAAATTAGTGAGCCTCAAAATAAAATCTACCAGCTAAACGTCTTTAGAGAAAAGAAAACTATTCATGATTTCCCCCAAATACTTAAAAAAAACTGTTAGAATCACGACGCTGGGGCGGGATGGCGGGATCATGAATGTCACACGGAAATTTTAGACGGTATTCAAATTTTTTATAGGAAAACCACAACAATTTTACCGGTTTTATTCTGTTGTTTTGAAAATGCTTATAAATTCCTTTGATTATTGCAAAGCAAATGAATGAATGTGAATTTGTATGGCATGGTATTTGAATTTTTATGTGCAACAATGGAGTCAATATATGGAGTCACATAAAATTTCAACAATGGAGTCATATAAAATTTCGATACCGTCAAAAAATTTCCGTCCAGTGTTCATGAACCCGCTCTAGGTTGAAAATAACATTCTAGACGTCGGTCGTTAAGTCTAAATCGGAGCGTTGCGATGCCATTTTTGTATTTGTCGGGTAGTGGAAAGGGGTTGCAACCACCGGCAATCTCTTTGGCCACGCGCTCGTTTCCGATTAAATGAGGATGTAAGATTTACATTATTTTATAGAGGTTTACGGTCTTTCAAAAAAAAAGACTATAGGCTATAAATGTGAAGTACTCGTAGTGTAAAACTCCCTCGTTTTTTTCTCGTGCGCTCAATACCAATTATTGAATCTCGTAGCAATTATCAGAGTTGAGTTCATGTTCAACCTGGGGATAATCTTTTCGTCTAACGTTAATAAAGTCACGTGGTACTACTCATTGAACAGAGAATTACAAAATCCAACAAGTATTTCGTAAAAGAATTCGGCCATTTCTTAACGATCGTGATGAAATTGAAAATGTTGGATGGAATTTGTGTACTAAAATGATTTTTGGATAAAGTTCTGGAATATAGCTACCTGGGTCATATTCTTGATATCGATGAAAATTTCCCCAATCGGAATACAATTTGCTTTGAAATTCTCTATTGTTCGAATTTTCGCCGGCTACACTTTAATCATATTTTCAAATTTGTTTTCAAGTTTACTAATATTTGTCTCCCTACTAAGGGAATAATTTCGAATCAATTTACACAGTCGGAATTTTTCCCTTAGTAAGAGGGAAAAAATTATGTTTTTCTCCGATCGTAGGAAAAAATATATCTTTCCGTTGTTTTTTCGAAACGAAAAGCTCATGATTCCAGTATGTTGTATTTGTTGCTAAGCAACAAGTAATAATAGTACGAGAATATTTTTTCTGGCCTATGCCGGGAATATATTCCCGTATGGGTATTTAATCGTATATATGTGGATATTATATATGTGGATGATTTCAATTTTGTAGATAAATCAGCGAAATACGCCACAATGACGTTTTCCGAAAATGATTTGATGTGTTAGATTGACGATAATCCATAAAGTGTTTATAAGCATTTTCATATTTTTCCTTCGATTTTTGCGGGAGTAAATCACATGTAGCTGCTTCCACTATTAACTGCTTCCACTATATCCGGCGGGGTATAAGATAAGGATAATTCGCTTCCACTGTCCATATCCTTTAAATTTCGTTCACACGTTTTTTATAAATCAAATAGGTACACAAACTTGACAACTTTTGAAAAAAAAAAACAAAATGTATTTATGTCTTATGATGTCCTGGCTAACTAAGCAATAATTTTATGTTATTTTCGATTTTTTACTTTGTTTTAAAGTCCGATCGGAGAAAAAATAGTATGTACAATTCGGAGGAAAAGTGCATTCCCGGACTCCCGTGGTTGCCAATTTTCACTATCGTCCGGGAATGCAGTACTTTTCCTCCTAATTATACAATATACTATTCTTAATTTAAAAAAAGAAAAGAAATTTTAAAAAAATTGTTAAAGTAGCCGGCGAAAAATTCGAATAAAATAGAGAATTTCAAAGCAAATTGTATTCCGATTGGGAAAATTTCCACCGATTTCAAGAATACGGCCCAATACGGAATACACCCATTCCTTAACAAATTATGGTGATATTTTGTACGTTGGATCGAAATAGGAATCTGTCATGATTTGTGGAGGAAGTTCTGCATTATAGCCACCTGGGACGAAACTCCGCCATTTCATAACCGATTATGATGAGATTTGGTATATTGAATGGGAATGGAATTCTAACATGATTTTCAGAAAAGTTTTGGAATATGGTCACTTGGGTCGAAACTCTACCATTTCTTTTCTGATGATGATGTAATTAGGTACGTTGAATGGAAATGGGATTCTTAAATGATTTTTGGAAGAAGTTCCGGAATGGTCACCTGGGACGGAAACAAGGACGTGCTGGATGGAAAAAAGATTCTTGAATAATTTTTGGAAAAAATTCTGAATATGGAAATATGGGACGCAACTCGGCCAATTTTTAACCGATTATGATGGGATTGGGTTTGTTCGACGGAAATGGAATTTTAAAATGATTTTTGAAAGAACTTCTAGAATAAGCCTATCTAGAACTCGGCGTGGTTTTTTAATAGAAATGAGATCCTAAAATGATTTTTGGAAAAAGTTTTGTAATACGATCACCTAATTTTCCTGTGTTCCGATTATTGCTGTAGTGAAGAATATATTTATTGGTTGTTTTATGGATTTAACTCTCAGAACATCTAAACTCTTGTATTGCACGTATCTCAAAAGAATAAATTTCAGGTTGGTTCGAAAGGTTCTGGAGGTCTCAAGGTCTTAGACTAAACTTTTTATTAAGTTTTCGTACTTTAACAAAAAATGAGAATGTTTGACATCTATAGCATTGTATTTCGCAATATCTTTATTTTTGTAAAATTGAAAGTTTTCAGTTCTATATCGTCAATCTTTTTATATTATATTTGAAGGTAATATTTGGGATCAAAGTTCTAGATTTATACCTCCACGCGGTACTCGCTGGGTAACTCTCAATGAATAAGGCAGTGTAGAGAAGGCGATGCAGGACGAATTTTGTTTATGGTCATTGACAACTCATGTCAGGGTGAGTTATGAGCGCCACACAATCAATACCACATCAACATCTGTTCTAAAAGGGCGGCGGAATTAGGCGTCTGTTTTGTAGCAAGTAGGTTTCTATGTACATGTAAATCACCAGAACGTAACCCACACCTGTCAACCCGATATGTGAGTTGAGCGGCAGGCCAACTACCTACTCTCAAAAAAATCCGGTTATAAAATCTACCTAAAGGCCTCGGATAAATTTATCGTTTTGATAATAACAACGACCTCGGGAAATGTACTTTTAAGACCTAAGATCTCCAGAACATTTCCAACCAATCGGAAATTTGCGCGCTGGACGTAGTTACACAACAGTCTGGTCTAGAAGTTGGATACGTAATTCCATCAATGGTTAAACTTCTTACTAGGGGGACATAAAATAAAAATTTGAATCTTTCGTCCAATCAAGATACGGCTAAGCAAAGGCCGAATCTCATTCCAGGCTATCTGGATACTTTTTAAAACTCCTTCCTTCAACCATTTTAGAATCCCATTTCAATCCATCACACAAATTCAATCCTAACAATCGATTAAAAAGGTATCAGCTGATCATATGCCAGAATTTCTCCCAAAAATCATTTAAAAATCCCATTTCCCTCCAACATACAAAATTCTATCCATATCGGTTAAAAATGGTCGATTTCCGTCCAACATAACCAATTCCATTATAATTGGTTAAGCAATTACTGAGGCCGTTCCAGGTGGTCATATTCCAACTAAAAATTATTTAAGAATCCCACTTCCATCCAATACAACCAAGTTTATCATAATCGATTAAAAACTGACCTCCAAAAATCATTTAAACCCCAATTTCCATCAAACTATCCAAAGACAAAGATAAACTGGCATACACTGTCATAAATAAGTTGTCCACACGATAAATAGTGTTTGCGTCCAAGATAAACTGTTATACGATTAAATGTTCACGTTAAATTGAAACAACATAAATTGTTTACGATAAAGCGACCGTCACCCGTAACAAATAGCGCTGATAATAGAAGGACCGCCTTTACGAGTATTATCAAAATTATTTTGCCTTATTGTGAAAGTCGTAAAATCAGGAGTTTTTTTATTCTATAAACGTAATTGACATTTTACGCAAATCGCTTGGGTTTCTGAATTGTATTTTGGGTATTTACATTGCTTTTCCCCATCGGTCCAGAAAAATACACCAATGACCTATACTTGATCATATAGAGGACATCATTTGTTGACAGATAAACTGCGATGATGATTGAGTCGAGTTTGATGGTCGCCCAACACTTCTTTTCTCTACTGCAGCTCACTATGTATGGATCAACTTTGAAGCTTGTTCCTATGTTTCTTTGCCGTACATACAAATTAAACCGTTCAGAAAAATATATAATTAGTTGGTCGTTCAACGAGTATTTAGACAGGCGTATGGATGTATTTAATTCCTTCAGACGTGCTGGCAGTTGTTAATCTTCGCGGAAAACAATTTGGTTTACGTGTAGTTTTAAATTTTGTTTGCGCCAAATCATTGCTTTAAATTCTTTATTATTGTTTTAATTTGTTTGACATCACAGTAAATGTTTCTGTGGGTGTTGCATTCAAAAACGTTTATTGTGATGAGAAGCTCGACTAATATTGGAAGTTTTTTGCTGGCAGCAATATTTTCATTATTTTGATTCAAGATAGATCGCTGCAAATGTGGTACGGAGGTCCCGATAGTCTGAGAGTGTTCTAACGCATTACCCAAGGCTGCTGTAATGTCGTCTTCCGTAGTTCCTTGTAGATAATCTTTATCTTTAACACACACTGCATTATTTGTAGGTGAAATAAGATCGTGTTCGGTATAAAAAACTCCAATCATAAATTATAATTTTAAAAGTTAATGTTTCACACCTCAATGCATGATTCCGTCTTTAGGTGGGTTATGTAGTTTCCATAATCAGAGTGCCTCAAATTTTTATTTATTTAATGATTCTGTAAAAATTTAAATATAATGTATGTGTTACTTGTCGATATTTTGATAGTTCACTATAAAGTATAGAAATATTGATTCCAACTGCAGTTTTTTTACAAATGTGCATACAAAGGTAGCCATGAGAGGGGTATGGGTCACATCGCCAACAACAACATCGCCGACCGGACACATGGCCGACAACCACATCGCCGTCACGTATTTTGACCGACAAGCCCACATCACCGACAGAACCACATCACCGACCGGACAGATGGATAGACTATCACACGATGTACACTGCTAGGTGGGTCAAATAGCTTCTGACTTCTATGGACTATATTTCAAGTCGTACGTGCTCTTTAAACATTCACCCATCAAACGATGCATCGCATAATAAAATCCCTACATTTTTATTCTCAAGCTCAAAAATTTCGATTGTTATGAGAGTTTTTAACTATCGTGATAGCAAGAATTTTTGGGGCTGAGAGTAAAATGGTATGGAATTTTTTGGCTGAGTGTAGCAATAATTTTGTTGCCAAGCATTCATCTGAGACCGAATTTTATATATGAAAATTGGGCTTATTTCACATGTACATATTTAGAAGTATTATTAGCCCCGAAAATTTCATCTGTCATGACATTTTTTAACTATCATGATAGCAAATATTTTCGGGGCTGAGAGTAAAAATTTCGAAATTTTTTGGACTGAGAGTAAAAAATGCCAAGATAGAATATGGGCTGTCTTCACATACATGGTGTCGGGAAGTGGGAGTCGGTGATCTGGTTGTGTCGGCGATGTGGGCTTGTCGGCCAAACTTCCAGTCGGCGATGTGGCTATCGGCGATGTGGTTGTCGGCGATGTGGGTGTCGAAGAAGTGGGTGTCGACGATGTGATTGTCGGCCAAGTCGAACTTCACCTACTCCAAATTACCACTAAACATGCAGGTAGCTTTTAATTTATTTCACTATGATTCTATATAAAATATGCCCTGATTTTTGCCACAGGTTTTCACTATTAGTGTCACAACTCAAATTCTATGCCCCTTCACACGCCAAAATATAAACATGGGAGCCAACCATTTACGAATTGGTCTAACTTCACCCAGTTCATATTGGTACCTTTAAACATTTGAACTATGTGAAGTTAATTTTTATTGATAATCCAAATTTTTTTCCGCGAAAATTTACGCCTAACTTCAATAACATGTATTTTTTGGCTAATATTATCATAATTTTGTACTGGCATAAAATATGTCGATAATGCAGATTTTACGCCTAAAGGCTAATTAAATCTCCTACCCCCTTCGCTCCCTTCGGTAGACTAATTAAACTGTTAGGCTCCACTCGTTTTTGATAAATAATAGGGGTTTCGACTCAAATTCAAAAACAAATCCATTTTCGAATTTAAAACACAAGTTTTTGTCCTACTTCAATTTTGCTAGCTTTAAACAACGAAATTATTAAAAAAGAGTGAGGCCCAAATTTGTTCAATGATATATTTAATTAGGTTACATAGAGCCTTTAATTTTCACTAAATCTTATGTTGGGTTCTAAATTTTGTTTGGTTCCCAATGTTTGAAAAACCTTTATTGATTATAACCACTGCAGGTAACTTAGATGAAAATAATTAAATGTAAACAATCTTTATGCAATTTTTTGTTTCATAGTAAATTTTATGATCTGAAAGACAATTTTGCAGTGAAACTATCGAAAATTGCGCCGGATCGAAATTGCATCAAACGGCATGCTTTGTTTTTTCGCTCCATATAAAATATTATTTTAAAATTTCCGATCAGTATTCAAAGAATTATTGAAGCAGGAATGTCGTGGGCTAGAAAATGAGGTAGAACCCTGTGGATGGGAACCCTGCGGGTGTACGCCTTAACTATTCAGATACCACGTTTTATCTAATACCACTAACTTGCTGAGGATCTGGACGTGGCTTAATTAGCATTAAAGGAGGTTGCAAATATCCAAATATGGATATTTTTCATTTAACGTGTTTTGTGTTTATTGGAATCTTTCTAAATCAGCCCTTAATATTTTATGTAACCTCGATAGCGTATATTATTTTGAGATAGGGATAACTTATGACTAATGCGGGCTTTTCAAATCGAAAATTTATTTAACACAAAAACGAATACTTACAATCAATATTACAAGCATGATGTTTTAGTCGAACCGGTTAAGCCTTACATAAATTTGAAACGGAAAAATATCTATATACAGAAAAGTATGAATGTACATAAAATTCCATATTTAGAACTTAAAACAGTAAAATCGATAACTCAAAACGCAAGAAATATCGTTAAAATATACGTAAGAAAATGTAAACATGTACCGTGTTGTGTAGGCTTGTAATTTTAGAAAAGAGAAGACGTAAAAATAAAATTATTGAGCATACTCAGGTAAAGATATAAAACAAATACTTTAAAAATCTCTCGAAGGTATACATTCCTCATTTATTTTTGCCCGTTCGCACACGCCACATCCCCATTAAATGAATTTAATGTTATTGTTCCGTAACAATACAAATAAATCTGACAGTTATTAAATTTTCTCATCTTTCCTAAATACAGCAACAACCACTATCACTAAACAGTTATACACTTGTAAAAGGAAAACATAACCGATTTCTTGATTAAATTTTGTACTTGTATCGTCAGCAAGCGTAGCAGCTGAACCGCACAGCTGAGAACAATAAATAGGTATATAGTTTATATTTAGATAATAGATTCATTAATTTTCTATATACGAGTAGCACATATAAAAGGCGTATATACAATAACATTTTACCGTTATATACATATTTATATACAGCAAACAATAAATAAGATGAAACGTATGGATGTGAAAAATGTGAAAGGAAAAGTGGAAAACGTATAACAACGTTTTCGCATCATCATTTTTATTATACACCTATCCCTCGATTTACTCGGTGCTTTTTTTATACGATTTCACTTTTACACGGTTTGAAAAAATGAAAAAAAATATTTTGTTTTAAGTTTTTATTTCTAATTATATTTACACGGTAAACTGCAGAACCAATCAACCGTGTAAATCGGGGAATGAGTGTATCTCCTCACATATGCCATTATGGTTGAATAAGTTTTATTTTTGGTTCTGAATTTCAAAAATGTTTTATGGAATACATTAAATTTCGGAGAAAATTTAATTTTTGTAATTAGGAAATTAATTAAATGTCGACGAAGGGTTGTTTTATTATGTATGTGAATCTACTCTGTCTTAACAGTGAAAGTATTAAAAATTATAGTATTTTTAACCTTGACTCAAGTTTAAATAATGTTTTTAATGATTGGGTAATTAACAATTCGATGATTGCTAGACAGGTTGGTTAGTTATACGATATTCTTTAAGAAGTAATAGGTTGTCGAATTTGCAGTCTCTGCCAGTGTCCGAGAACAGACAACATTTATTTTCAACTGAACAGAGCCTTACTGCACAGCCTTACTTTGTACAACAACAATAAAACATAATCGACGTTGAGACTGGGCAAAATGACAGTTGTTCTCAAGAGGTCATCAAACTTATTGTACAGGGTGGGCCATATGTTAGTCCTTTTTTAATTTGGAAATAAAACAAACATTTTGGAGTGACAAGTCAAAATTTTTTATTGATAAAGAAAGGTAGTTCTATGCCGTCTAACATATGTATGAAAGAAAAAATATCGTTCATATGCCCACCATGGTGGGCCCAACTTTCGATGACTTCTTCCAATAAAAGCGAATTAATGACCTCAATTTGCAGCTCGAAAGTAGTTTTAAAGTTGTTGAATTGTTTGTGAATGATTACCATAAACCTTACTTTGCAAATAACTCTACAAAAATAATGAAGTTGTGCTAAATCCGGGCATCTTGGTGGCCAAGAAACTTCACAATTTCTTGAAAGTATGCGATCACGAATTCAGTGTCGACCTTTGGTTTCAACAAGACGGAGCGACATGCCACGCAAGTCGTGCAACAATCCATTTATTGTCAACAAATATTGTTGACAATAAATGGATTGTTGCACGACTTGCGTGGCATGTCGCTCCGTCATGTTGAAACCAAAGGTCGACACTGAATTCGTGATCGCATACTTCCAAGAATTTGTGTCGACCTTTGGTTTCAACAAGACGGAGCGACATGCCACGCAAGTCGTGCAACAATCCATTTATTGTCAACAAATATTGTTGACAATAAATGGATTGTTGCACGACTTGCGTGGCATGTCGCTCCGTCTTGTTGAAACCAAAGGTCGACACTGAATTCATTCAATTTAGACCACAATGATGAAAACGGCCCAATGATGCCACCAGCCCATAAACCGCACCAAACCGTGGCTCTTGGAAGACATCTGCTGAATAACATGCGGATTCTCCGCTTCCTAAATTCAACAATTTTGTTTATAAGCACCCAATAAGATGAAAATGAGCTTCATCGCTAAAGATGATTTTTGATGAAAAACCTTCATTTCGTTCAAGCATCCAATTAACAAAACAACGACGATTTAAGTGGTTTGCGGTGGCTTCAATTTATGAGTAAGTTGAATTTTGTATGGATGCAAATGAAGATCAACATACAAATTGCGTTGTAATGTGATTCGTGAAATGTTTAGTTCTTGTGAACGATGCTTGGTTCATTACGAACATCAGGAGTACGAGCTGGATGAACACGTTGATACGCTCTAAAACCTTCCACTGAACCAGTTTTTTCAAAACAATCAATAAGTTTTCCAATCGTACGCTCAGTAAGATATTCACGTCGACCAAAACTCTAACGTATAGTTTGCGAAACGTTGATGTTTTTTTAAGAGTATTTTCATAATAAATTTGGACAATCAAAATGCGTTGTTGTGTTGTTAGCGCGCGCATCCATATGATGATAAATGACATATTTTTGACTTTTCATATGTCAAAGAATTTTTTAGAACATAACATTAAGTACTAAAATTCATCGATTGAAGAAGGACCAACAAACGGCCCACCTTATAATTAATTACAAGAACATGTCAATAATACAACAATTAAAATCAGATTTAATTGAGTTGTGCATGAAAACTGATACTCATAAAATAAGTTGCATTATAAAACTTTGAGGATGCAGTAAAATTATTAAAACAACAAGAGATTAACTGTTACAAACTATCTAAATACGTTGTTGCATCTCCTAAATATTAACGCCCCAAAAGTTAGCAGAATCCATACACCAGAACATTACAACATAGTATGGATAATTATAGGCTAATTAAATGCTCTATTAAAACATTTTGGACTCCATCCCTTCCAACCAAAACGATGGGTTCTCCTAACTTTAGATACATTTAGCATAACCCATTCCAAAAAATGATTTTAAAACAATTGAAAAATTAAAGGTTAAATTTAAGCTTATTAAATGCCCCATAAAAGTTTTGTTTATTCTGCTTGACTAGGCTAAAGCTAAATATAGAAATAATTTTGGACTCATTATGGCCCATTAAAAAATTGTGGGCCCGCTCCTTCTTGACCAAACTTGAGGTCATTAAATTTAAAGCTAGCAGAACAGCTTTTTAATGGGTCATTGGATTAGGCCATAATCAGGCTAAAATTATTTAAATGTCGATTGATCTAGTTTTGCGTCCTAATTTTGTTTGTGACCCGATTTTCGATTTGGGTTCTGCCAGCTCAAAATTAAATGACCTCAAGTTTGTTCAAGTACCGGTGGAGCCCAATATGTTTAATAGGACATTTGATTAGACCATAGTGAGCCTAAAACAATTTGAATGCCAATTGCTCTTTTGTTTTTGCTTCTAATTTCGATTTTGGTTCGTGAAGCGTGAAACGAGTTGAGCCCAACATTTTACGGTGGAGCATTTGATTTAGTCATAATGAGCCTAAAATTATTTGAATGTCGATTGACCTCGATTTGGGTTCTGCTAGCTTCAAATAAATGACCTTAAGTTTGGAGAAGAACGAGTGGATCCTAAAAATTTTAACGGACCATTTGATTAGGCCACAATGACTAAAAATGTTTACCACGGAATTTAAATAAGTAATAAGCCTAAATCTATAGGTAGGTTAATGGATCGCGGTTTGCGTTCTAATTTCGGTTTTGGTTCGAAATTTTGATTTGGGTTCTGCTAGCTTTAAATTAAACGATCTGAAGTTTAGTCAAAAATGAGTTGATTCTACTAGCTTTCATGGAGCATTTGGTTAAGTCATAATGAGCCTAAAATTATTTGTATATGTCAATTGATCTTGATTTGCGATCTAATTTTGGTTTCAATCTGATTTTTGATTTGGGTTCTGCTAGCTTTGAAGTGATAACTTTTCTTTAAGCTAGCAGAACCCATCGTTCAAAGGGATGGAGTGTAACATTTTTAATAGAGACTATTATTTGCCTATAATTATCCATCCTATGTATGGATAATGCATGTTAAATGTATGGATTCTGTTATAGCTTTAGGGACGTAAATAAAGATCAATGTGTTTGTAATGTAGAATACAATCTCGTAGAATACATCGAGGCATAGAATCTTTAAGCTTTATTTCCTTCAATCTCATGAAAATATATTTTAGTCACTAGAAGAACATATATCTCAAACTATTGGCCTAACGCTGCTGATTCACAAGTACCGTCAATAATTTTGATGCTTCTTATAGGAAAATCAGAAGAAATAATAAAGTGTTTTGCATTTATAACAATGCAAGACATAGAAACCTTTAAACTGCATACAGCCTATGCCGAATTTGCTCAATCTCTAAAGAAAACAGTATACTTTATTTTCATAAGGTAAGCTTTTACTTTATTTATTCCCACGAAACAAACTTCACACCAGCTCGGACAAGGTCAACGTCTTATATTGCGTATTTAGTTTGGTTCCATATCGATAATAAAGCCAAAACTCTGAGTAAACTTAAAAACACCTTATATAATTTAGGGCAAAGAAATAGAAAAAAAAATCTTCAAAAACTAGAACAAGGAGCATTGAATTCATAAACCACTCTCTTTAAAACAAACAAGGCTTCTGGCATCAATTAAGATACTGTTCGGCAATCTAAATACTTATGTAAAGAGAAGACAGTTAATGATAGTTGATGTCGATAAGAGTTCTTGCTCTAGTCGTCCTTGACAAGGCTGGAATTTACGGATTAAATAATCAGAAGAGCAATGATAGTGTAACATAGCAATAATTATCTTATTTTATCGAAAGAATTTCCTCAAGTCCCTTTTTCAGACTAGCAAATCAAACGAATTGGCTCTACCCGGCCCTACACTACAAACGAAATCAAAGGACCCTTCTAGTAAAGAAATATTCAGGGTGGTCTTATTGATAAAAAAAGACACGCGTCTCTTAACGATACCAATTTAAGTCAGAGATAAATGTCGGTAGCTACTCGATTTAGTTTAATGGTTAGGGATTCAAATGCACACCAGTAAACCTATCAACACAATAAACATCGAATTTTTCACAAATAATACTGTGCTGCGGAGATGCATCACTTACTATTTACATCAAAATATAGCAGCTTCGCTAACACATCAGCTAAATTTAACCGGCTAGACAGTCCAACTGTCAGGCTTGATTAAAAATAGCTGCCGGACTAGTCTCTGATTAAAATATTCAAGAGGTATTGAGTGGGGCGTTACCGTCTTACTCCATCAATGTCATGCATCCATATCAAATATTGATGGAACAAAAAGAGTGTTGGATGAGTGAAGGGCTTAAACGTGATTTACCACACAATCCTTCAAGCGGAATCTTATATTTGGAAATCTATTAAATATATCTGAATAACAACGCAAGGAAAAAATGATAACCCGGCATTCCTAATCCGAGTACAAAACACTATATTAAAACGAATTAACGAAATTTGGAAACCCGCTTAAATGAAATATGTAAAATTTAACCAAACCGGATATAGAAACTTAACGTGGTGGCTTAGCCTGGTTTTAACTCGGAAACGCTGCAAGATAGAAATAGAAAAGATCAAAAATCAGAATATGAAAAATTGTTTTTCATATTCTGATTTTTGATCTTTTCTATTTCTTGAATTTATTGAATTTATTGAATTTATTTATTGAACCTTAATTGAATTAAAATTGTTCAATGTCGTAGGAGGCGTTTAGTGGTGATCTTGAATGACCTTGAAACACGTTTGTTTTGGAGTTATTGACCGAAGTAATTTGTCTTTGAATTAGAACTGCTTGATTACGCAGGTTTTTAACTAACTTTTTAACTCTAATTAATAACAAAATACTTTCTGGTCATACAACATTTTTGCAAAGCGTACAGTTTCAGAAATATAAGCAAAAACTGATCTTGTATTTCACCAAACTAATTTTCTCTATATTCTAACCCTACTGCTTCATTATAACAGCAAATAAAACTAAATACATTCAATGGTTTTTCGATTCATTAAGCATATTTTTAAATTACTTGGTGCTAAAATTAAATAAAATTGGAATTAAAAAAGCAAAATAAAAGTGGTTTGATAAAAAAAAAAATTACATCTTTCAAAATTAATTATTTGTTTCAAATTTTCTGCAGAGGTAGGCCATTCAAAATATCCTAAGTCTTTCGCTTCTCCTCATAAATAAAAAATCCATAAAGTAAAATCTGGTGATGGTACGTTAAAAGACGTCGCTCCAATAATGTTAGTTGTGCATGTTGATGTTCACGTTACGTCACTTTTATTTGTAGCTGCGTCTGGTACACAGAACATGTTGAAAGAAATCAGAATTTTTTACAATTCGTTGTCCGTTCCAACGATAAAATTAACTTTTGTTCATAAAATCATTTGCTCATAATTCCTGTATCGCTGATGTCGTTTGCATGGAACTTGTTTTCTCTTAAATGTGATTTCGAATTGTCGAGTGTGGGCCTTGTGAGGATGCAGCTAGCACATCTTCAAAAAATTCCTTGTCTTACGGGGTTTGGTGGATTTCGTATTATTTCAAAATACCGGCGATTTGGATATCGTTCTGCGTATAATCTAATCGCGATAAACCACACTCGCTTTATAACAGAGCTATATACTGAACGCGTTTTCATTTTGTACAACAATTTAAAAAAAAAATATATTAATAGCCTGTGGTGTGGGCCTGAAAATTTTGAGACCAGTGGAAGCCACACAAATTATAAGTTTAACTAAGGACAATACCCGGAGCGTGGAACGGTGGTTATCTCACATAACTTTTAAAATTAACGCAGACCTGCTATTGATAAACATAGAGTGAGGCTTTGGCTGAGCCTGAGCGGCCTCATAACATTGCCTTTACAAATGGAGTTAGAATCTTAGAAATTGCACGAACATACAAATCTTTATTGAAAATCAAAACTTTCATGAGAACCCTATGCAACGCTACGATATAATATTGTGTTCGGCTGTCAAAAAATCTACAACGTTTCTTGACGATTGTGCCCGTTATTTGTAAATACAAGTGGAAATTATCATCCACAGTTACTAAACAAGCAAAGAAGACGGAATATGCGCTGGAATATCGATACATTAAAAAATGAGGAAATGCACAGAGCTACAAGTCAGCTGTCACTGAAAACTTAAACCGACACAATGGCAAGCAATCCAGTCAGACATGACTGCAGCAGCGGGAAAAACAATTGGAAGAAGCACCAAGATCACGTAAAGATTGGATCGATGTAAAGTGCCATCAACTCGTCGAAAATAAACGAACGCTGAGCAAAAAATTGTTGGTCCGTAACAGAATATCTCAGCGCAATGAAAGCCACATTGAAATTCCTCCATCGAAAGCATCAGCTTGCAAGCGGAAAACGGAGGATTAGGAAGGTGGCCGATTCAAGTGTGAAAATTACCGCAGCATAGCTCGGATTAGAGCATCCTTTACTTAATTAAATTTCTTTTTTAACCTAACCTAAAAATTAAATTTCAATATGTCTATTTATACATTTTATCTTTACCATTCGATCCTACGTAATAGAAAAACTCCGTATTTGCATATCAAACAATACCTGGCCCTCTAACGGCAAAAGTATGGTTGCACAATATCTCCAAGTTTGGGAGCTAATAGCAAAAATTAAAAGCAAATTTCGAGAAAAGGGAAACTAAGTTTTCCATAAACGCTATTAAATATCAAAAAATTCTAAAAGAAAATGTTCCCACAGATGCTTATCGAACTTTCACAACTTAACCTTAATTTAGTAAGGAAAACTCTTGAATACCGCTTACAAAGTGCTTGCTAAATGTAAACGAGGACTAACAATGAGGTTTTCGTTCCAACTAATCAACCACTACAGTAGGGGAGAAATAGATAGACAGATAGAGAGAGACAGTGAGAGAGAAATAGAGAGGGAGAAAAAGATATAGATAGAAAGAGAGAGAGAGAAAGAGAGGGAAGGAGGGAT